>CM065592.1:313527807-314191855 GCA_033119425.1 Bufotes viridis
AGTGGACTTAATGTAAGATGACTGAGTTGGAAATCACTGTTGAAAGCAAATCATAAAAAAAAGAGAGACTGGAATTTGCCAAAATGCATATTGAAGAGATACAAAGCTTCTGGGAGAATGTCCTTTGGACAGATGAGACAAAACTGGAGTTGTCTGGCTAGTCACATCAGCTCTATGTTCACAGATGCAAAAATTAAGCATACAAAGAAAAGAATATTGCATCTACTGTGAAACATGGAAGAGGCTCAGTTATGTTTTATTGAAGAAGGTTCTGTTCAGGCGCAAAATCACTGGCAGAGATGGTCTTAGTGATCAGATATAGTTCTTTTATTTTAGCGCAGGTACATAAAAACAATGCTTTTCGGGAGATTCAGGCCCCCTTCATCAGGTTTTACAATAATACAGGCACATATTGGGTAGATGGGGTAGATACCCCATATGTGCCTGTATTATTGTAAAACCTGATGAATCGGGCCTGAATCCCCCAAAAGTGTTGTTTTTATGTGCTTGCGTGTTATTTTTATGTGATTTTGCGCCTGAACAGAACAGGATTGAGCATCCAGTCCCAGAGAACCTTCTTCTGCGGCTGCAGTCCTGGTCAAAGGTCTTATCTGTATACACGTCTACAATAGGGTTGTGCCTATCATTAGCACAACTCCAGAGGGTGAGCATATCCACCTTTTCTTTCCTTTTATCTATATCAAACATACTACCCTATTGTGGGCCCCCTTCTTTTGTTCTTTTTCTGTGTCCATCCCCCTCGGGATCCAGCGGAATCTAGATTTGCCTGACTCTGCAGTTATGTTTTAGGGCTGCTTTGCTGCATCTGGCACAGGGTGTCCTGAATTTGTGGAGGGTACGATGATATCTCAAGACTATCAGGGCATTCTGTAGTGAAATATGCTGCCGAAAGCTTGGTCTCAGTTGCAGGTCATGGGACCTTCAACAGGATAATGACCCAAAACACACAACTAAAAACATCCAATAATGTCTAAGAGCAAAGCATTTCACTGTTCTGAAGTGGCCTTCTATGAGCCCTAATTGGGCATCTGTGGAAGGAGCTGAAACATGCAGTCTGGAGAAGAAACACTTGAAACCTGAGATAGCTGGAGAAGTTTGCTCAGGAAGAGTGGGCCAAAATACCTGTGGACAGGTGCTAAAGTCTCCTTAAGAGTTACAGATATTGCTTGACTGCCTCCAAGGGTTGTGAAACAACTCGGATCAGTCCCCCAAGCATTATTAGACATCAGATAAAGACCCCTGAGCTCCATCATAGTCTGATTAGACCCGTCAGACATTAAAAAAATAAAACAAAAATTTACCGTGCTTGCTCCAGGCAGCACTGCCACCCTGTAGATCTGACAATCACTACTCTAATTCTGGCCTGCGCTGCACTGTGTCCTGACATCACACTGAAGCAGGTCATTGGGTGTGCTTACGTGTACTACGTCATAACTCTGTATGCTTGGAAGAAGACCCGGGAGAGTGAGTACTGCTGACGCAGGACTTACCTCACCCCTCTCGCACCTCATGCAGGGTAATGAATGCTTCCATAATCAAAGTGGTCATTAGCATTGACTATAAGATGAACTGCCATTTTTCCCGTGCTCTTTGCATCTTATAGTATGAAAATAATATTTTTCATACATCAAGTAGGGCAAAAATCAATATGTAATAAAGACAAAACAGACCGCGCTGCTGTACAACAGTATGAATCTCCTCGTTTCTCACAATGGCTGTTAGTCTCTGGACATTGAAAACACCATCCAGCTCCCCAGGTAAGCGTTCCTCCTCTCCCAGACACTCCTTTAGGGATCAAGGATTGACCACAATGATGAAGTATTGCCAGAATCCGTGAATATCAAAAGGGTTTATTATTCTACTTACAAAAGTTGTTCTTGTTAAAGGCACATTGAATAATAAAAAACGCATACACATCCACGCCCGACCCGGGTTTTGCTCACATGTTTCTTCAGGGGCGACTCTGCTCCATGAATGTAATCAGACCAATTTAAAACACATCCCCCACCCACCTCCCAGAATTCAAGCCAATCATAATCCCTTGCATAATCATCATAAAAACAGAAAAAATACTAAACATCCTAACTTACACAGAGCATCATACTAACATTAATATATCCTAATGGGTTTCTCCCTCATATTCTCTTTTTACTCCCTAAATCGGAACAGTCCCCTATTTACATTTCATAAAAACACACCCTCTGTCACCTGACCTACACAGTCAGAGATGACATAGAGCATCATATGACTACCTTCAGCCAATGATTCTTTGGCTCCGCCCTTTTACATCAGAAAGGTCATTGAGCCTCTAATAAGATTTCTGAAAATAAAATCTGGTGAAAACAATCTAAGGCGAAAATATTTTTAGTTTTAGGGCGACAAGGTACATTATATATACATATATCCTTCCTACAGTCTTAACCAGAGAGAAATCATGTTATTAAACATCATACCAGACAAGGTTTTAGGTCGCATTCCACATTTAGACCGAGCGGTTGCAGTGTCCCCAGTTTTTACTGTTCCACACCCACAAAATGCAATCCACTGGGATCTTTCTGGTGGCAAATTTTATAATGTAATGGAACACCATGATTTTCGACTCACTTTTTAATATTATGTACATGTTCTTGGATCCTAGTCTTTAGTTTCTTAACGGTCCTGCCCACGTACTGGAGGCCACAAGGGCACTCCAGCACGTAGACAACCCTCTCAGTCTCACATGTAATGTTACCCTTTGTTTTAAATGGCTGACCATTTTTCTTGTTTGGATAGACCACTTCCACATCTTTTAGTCTGTTTTCCTTCTTTCTATTTTTGCACAGTAAACAGAATCCACACCAAATAAATTTATTACCTTTTTTACTTTTAGTAGTGTTATGTACGGCACTGTGCACTAAATATTGTCTGAGATTCGGAGGTCTCTTGAACAAAAACACTGGATGCTCTGGGAGTTCTTTGCCCAGAACTGGGTCATTTCTCAGAGTGCCCCAATTTTTCCAAATTACATTCTTCAACCTTCGAGTATTCTAGTTAAATTGTGTTAGGAAAGAGAATCTAAAATCTTTTTTTCTCTCTTATTTCCCCTTACCTCCCCTCCTCCTCTTCTATTTCCTTACTGAATTTATTAAGTTCCTCCTCTATATACAGTTGCAAGAAAAAGTATGTGAACCCTTTGGAATGATATGGATTTCTGCACAAATTGGTCATAAAATGTGATCTGATCTTCATCTAAGTCACAACAATAGACAATCACAGTCTGCTTAAACTAATAACACACAAAGAATTAGATGTTACCATATTTTTATTGAACACAACATGTAAACATTTACAGTGCAGGTGGAAAAAGTATGTGAACCCCTAGACTAATGACATCTTCAAGAGCTAATTGGAGTGAGGTGTCAGCCAACTGGAGTCCAATCAATGAGATGAGATTGGAGGTGTTGGTTACAGCTGCCCTGCCCTATAAAAACAAAAAACAAAAAAAAAAAACACACACCAGTTCTGGATTTGCTTTTCCCAAAAAGCATTGCCTGATGTGAATAATGCCTCGCACAAAAGAGCTCTCAGAAGACCTATGATTAAGAATTGTTGACTTACATAAAGCTGGAAAGGGTTATCAAAGTCTCCAAAAGCCTTGCTGTTCATCAGTCCACGGTAAGACAAATTGTCTATAAATGGAGAAAGTTCAGCACAGCTGCTACTCTCCCTAGGAGTGGCCGTCCTGTAAAGTTGACTGCAAGAGCACAGCACAGACTGCTCAGTGAGGTGAAGAAGAAACTAGAGTGTCAGCTAAAGACTTACAAAAGTCTCTGGCATATGCTAACATCCCTGTTACCTACGATCTAAACTAAAATGGATTTCATGGGAGGATACCACAGAGGAAGCCACTGCTGTCCAAAAAAACATTGCTGCACGTTTACAGGTTGCATAAGAGCACCTGGATGTTCCACAGCAGTACTGGCAAAATATTCTGTGGACAGATGAAACCCAAGTTGAGTTGTTTGGAAGAAACACATAACACTATGTGTGGGGAAAAAGGCACAGCACACCAACATCAAAACCTCATCCCAACTGTGAAGTATGGTGGTGGGGGCATCATGGTTTGGGGCTGCTTTGCTGTGTCAGGGCCTGGACGGATTGTTATCATCGAAGGAAAAATAAATTCCCAAACTTATCAAGACATTTTGCAGGAGAACTTAAGGCCATCTGTCCACACGCTGAAGCTCAACAGAAGATGGGTGTTGCAACAGGACAACGACCCAAAGCATAGAAGTAAATCAATAACAGAATGGGCCCAGACAGAGTCCTGACCTGAACCCGATTGAGATGCTGTGGCATAACCTCAAGAAAGCGATTCACATCAGACATCCCAAGAATATTGCTGAACTGAAACTGTTCTGTAAAGAGAAATGGTCAAGAATTACTCCTGACCATTGTGCACGTCTGATCTGCAACTACAGGAAATGTTTGGTTGAAGTTATTGCTGCCAAAGGAGGTTCAACCAGTTATTAAATCCAAGTGTTCACATACTTTTTCCACCTGCAGTGTCAATGTTTACATGGTGTGTTCAATAAAAACATGGTAACATTTAATTCTTGGTGTTTTATTAGTTTAAGCAGACTGTGATTGTTTATTGTTGTGACTTAGATAAAGATCAGATCACATTTTATGACCAATTTGTGCAGAAATCCATATCATTCCAAAGGGTTCACATAATTTTTCTTGCAACTGTATCCTTTCTCTATAAATCTATCCGTTATGACTTTACTCTGTTCTCTGAAGTCTTTTATGTCGGAACAATTACGATGTATTTGTCTAATTTGTCCCTTGGGAAATGTGTTTTATTTGGTCTGATTACATGCATGGAGCAGAGTCGCCCCTGAAGAAGCATGTGAGCGAAACCCGGGTCGGGCGTTGTGAGAAACGAGGCCGATTCCTACTGTTGTACAGCAGCGCGGTCTGTTTTGTCTTTATTATTTCTAAAGTGTTATATTTACCCACATCACAGTTTGGACTGCAGCGCTGAGTTATATTACGAAGTATCATAACTGTTCTGTATCTGGACAAAAATCGATGTATTTATTCAAATAGTGTTATGTTTCAAATTATCAGTTCATCTTTCCCCTATTCGTCATATAGAAGTTTATTTACCTTCACAGCTTCTAGCCCCTCCTCTT
Organism: Bufotes viridis; assembly: GCA_033119425.1. Taxonomy (NCBI): domain Eukaryota; kingdom Metazoa; phylum Chordata; class Amphibia; order Anura; family Bufonidae; genus Bufotes; species Bufotes viridis. Next base: position 313,533,006 of record CM065592.1, read on the forward strand.
GCAACCATAAGTCATGCATCCTATATATCAAAATGACTGTTATGGAAAGGGGAAATTGTGCTATTAAAAGATGGAAAAAAAAGTGAAATACTAATTGTTTCATTTTTATTTACATTTTTATTTTTTATAAAAAAAAGTAAATGCTAAAATAAAAATGACAAAAATAAAGTTTCATGTGTCACAATAAAAGTGCAAAATTATTTATATAACCAAACATACAAAAATTATGCCTATCAAGGCACATGTACTGATAAACAGAAAATGGACTCGGTCAGGAAGTGGGTAATTGTGAACAACATCACAAGCATTTTTTTCAGGATATCGCGGTCATTGAGAGGCATTACAAAAGGTAAATAAAGCCCTGTAATGTTGGCACATCATTGCTAGATGTAAGTGCATTTTCTTTCTAATGAAAAAAAATCTCATTACTCTCAGTGGGAGAGATTTACAGTATATGACGGTCTTGATCCTTTGTGTTCTGGAGTGAGCTGTAGATGAGAGAGAGAAGTGAGAGTCAGATGCATCAAAAAGTTAGGCCATCTCTGGCACGTCTTATATCTATGGTAGCTAGGGGCAGGCTTAAACTTTCTTGAATAATTTATAGTAAGGGTCCATTCACCCGTCTGCAAAATAGGTCCGCATCTGTTTCACAATTTTGCGGAATGGTTGCAGACCCATTAATTTCCAAAGGGAACGGAAAAAGATGCATTTTCTATTATAGTGCCGGCGATGTGCAGTCCGCAAATTGCAGAACGCACATTGCCGGTATCCGTGTTTTGCGAATCCGCAAAACACTTACGGACATGTGCATCGACTCTAAATCTGTCAAACTACAGTAGGCTCCGAAACTTTAAAAAAAAAAAGCGACAAAAAGGCAAATTATATGGAGCATGCCACAATTTGACACTTTTTAACATGACAATAGTGGTGTGAATAGTTTCATGCATGGTCTTCAATAATTATTATTTTTTCCCTCTTTAAATTCCAAACAAGAACCAATCTCACTATTTCAATGTCATTTTCATGTTCAGCAACCAAACCCTGTGTTGAATGGTGTTATTACTGCTTCCTGCCCTCAGTTATAGGTTATACTTGTGTGACCTATGCCCTGCAATAACCACTAAGCACTCCCCCTTACAAACAGGGAAACATTCATTGGTTAACACGTTAACAGCTGAGCGAAGCTGGCCCTCCTTCAATCAGCACAAACAAAAACTTCAGTGTGTTTCTTTAGTGCTACGTTTGTGCTGTTTTGTGCAGCACAAATTAACATTTGTGCTGCTTTTATTTTAAAGATAATAGCAATTGTTTGTTTCAACATGATGACATCACCAGCGCCCCTACAACCGCAAAAAGACATGAAACTTGCTGGATGGTTAGTGCTACGTTTGTGCTGGTTTGTTCCATTTAAATTTCCATTCTACCTCCTTTTGTTTTCAAGTTATTAACCATTTGTTGAAAGGTCACAAAAGGTCACCCAGCCCCCCATCACAGCAAGAAGACTGGTTGGTTAGTGCTACATTTTTGCCATTTAAATCTACTTTCTACCTCCTTTCGTTCTCGAGTTATTAACCGTTTATTGAAAGGTCACCCAGCCCCCATCACAACCAAAAGACACGAAAGCGGGCTGGTTGGTTAGTGCTACGTTTGTGCTGTAGAAAATAACATTAGTGCTGCTTTTATTTGTAAGATAATAGCAATTGTTTTGTTTTGTTGGCAACAGCCAAAAGACAAGAAACCGGGCTGTTGGGTTAGTGCTGCATTTGTGCTGTAATAATGATCACTTGTGCTGCTTAATTTTATGAACTCCATTAACAGGGCTGAAGCATACTCACTTTACACAGGTAGTAAGACAAGTTAATGTGGACTGACATCACTTGAATTGAGAATGATTATAGCTACGGCCAAAAAAATGAACACTAAATATCAAGAAGTAGAATAGTAAAATGTGTCTCAAACATTTTTATTCTACAAATCATTTTACAAACTATGGATCATAAAGTTTTCATGAAAATCAATGACAAATGAAGAACAAATAAACCCAAACAGAGATATCCATATTAAAAGGGGTTGTCCCATCTCAATGTGGTCATATCGGTGCCGTGGAACGCGCACCTATATCGTGAACGAGGCCCGGAAAGCGAAATTGATGTTTAACCCCTTAAGGTCCGGTCTTTAAAGATGGCGCCAGCTCCTGCTCAATGTGAGCGCCATAGCCGTGGGTGGCCGCCTTCTTCTTCAAGCAGACACCCGCGGCTAGTGTCCGCGACTGGCAGTATTGCCGATCGAGGACATTGAACCCGTCCTGACCACGGCATCTGAGCACGCAGAAACCGAAAGTTTCACTTTTGGTTTGCTCTCCGACTCCCCCGTGTGGCCATCAGGGGAGCCGAAGCTTACCTGCAGCTGTCTGGGTCTCTATGAATGAAACCCAGGCTGCTTCATAGTATTTCCTATGGAGCCATAGCCTGTAAGAGAGCTCCATAGGAAATATGCGATTTTCTCATATATTCCAATGCTAGTGCTATGGCAATCTAATGATTGTATGTTATAGTTCCCTATATAAGTTTAAATCACCCCCCTTTTCCCAAAATAAAAATAAATAAATAAAAAAAACATCATGGGTGTCACAATGTGCAAAAACACCCATAGTATAAAACCATAAAAAATATTCCCCATACAGGAAACTGAAAAATGGAAAAAAGTCCTAATGGCCGATTCAGCCATTTTTGGACACTTCATTTCCTCAAAAATTTTTTTTATAAAAAGTGGTCAAAAAGTCACACACCCCATAATGGTATCATATAAAAGTTCAGATTGTCCCGCAAAAATGATTCCCCATACAACTCTGTACACATAATTACAAAAACGTTTTAGGGGTCAAAATATGGCGACAAAAATAAATAAATAAATAAAACAGATCAAAACGCAAAAAAACTATACATATTAGGTATCGACGGATTCGTTACTGACCTGTAGAATAAAACTAACTGGTTAGTTTTATCGCACATCGAAGGTCGTAATTTAAAAACCCGTAAAACTGCAGTGGAATAGCTTTTTTGCAATTTTGGAATTTTTTACCGCTTCCCACTACATCATATGCAATATTAAATGGTGGTGTTGAAAAGTACAACTGGTCCTGCAAAAAAAAAAAAATATGGCTATGTGAACGGAAAAATAAAAAGGTTATCGACTCTCAGAAGGCAGGGAGCGAAAATGAAAACGCAAAAATGAAAAATCCCAGGGTCCTTAAAGGGTTAACCTTTCTTTGCTTTTGTTGTGTTTCTCAGTGATGCAACCATGTTTGACGCATGTGACGATTGAATAAAAAGTGCTTTACTTCTTGCACATATCATTGAGTGCTGGTGACTTCTATAGTGGACTGTATCTGACATGGCGCCATCCATGTTGTCACTTCAAGCACCAACCTCTTACTCAAGGTCAATCATCTTAAAACAAAAACAAAAACTATTGCTATTATCTTACAAATAAAAGCAGCACAAATGTTAATTTCTACAGCACAAGCGTAGCACTAACCAACCAGCCCGGTTTCATGTCTTTTGGCTGTGATGGGGGCTAGGTGACCTTTCAATAAATGGTTAATAAAAACGAAAGGAGGTAGAAAGTAGATTTAAATGGCACAAACGTAGCACTAACCAACCGGTACAGTTTCATGTCTTTTGGCTGTGATGGGGGCTGGGTGACCTTTGTGACCTTTCAAAAATGGTTAATAACTCAGAAACGAAAGGAGGTAGAATGGAGATTTAAAACGGCACAGACCAGCACAAACGTAGCACTAACCATCCAGCAAGTTTCATGTCTTTTTGCGGTTGTAGGGCGCTGGTGATGTCATCATGTTGAAACAAACAATTGCTATTATCTTTAAAATAAAAGCAGCACAAATGTTAATTTTTGCGGCACAAAACAGCACAAACGTAGCACTAAAGAAACACACTGGCGTTTTGTTTGTGCCGATTGAAGGGAGCCAGTTTTGCTCAGCTGTTAATGACCAGGCTTGAAAAAGCCTTAGGCTACATGCACACAACAGTGAAAAAAGTTTGTTAAAACGGACACGCTGTCAGTTTTTCACAGCTTTTTTAACCAATTGTGCATCAATTTTTTGGCCGTTAAAACGGCCATGAAAACGGATGAATTTCACAGGCTTTTTTTTTTTATGAATATCCCAACCCCTGCAGTACCCTCAGTACACATAATGTCTCCCATAGTGGCCACAAGAATTAGTAATGTCTCCCATAGAGACCACAGGAGTTAGTAATGTCCCCAATAGTGGCCCCAAGAATAAGCAAGTGGTGACGCTCATCACGCTGAACACAGGTCCTTTGGCAAGACCTTTTCAATCAAGGGAGGAATGACTGCCGATGTGCGTGCGAGTGGATGACGTTTTTCAACCCCTAAAAGTCCATATTGTCCTAATGTACCTATTTTTAAAGAGGTTATCCAATAAACAACCCCCCATGTGCCGACCCCCTTACAGGAAATATACTTACCCCATTCCCTGCAACGCTCCTGCTCGCCACTGCTGCTTCTCCCTGTACACGGATGAAAACATCTGGTGTCAGCTGGAAGCAGCCAATGGCAGGCGGGAATGGGGACGAGCCACCCTAGCGTCACCCGCGATACTAGGGAGGCTAATGAGTACCCCATTTAGCTGTGGTTGTTTGTACGTATGTATAGATTTATGTGAATAGGGTGATAATTATTTTTATTGGCATAGGCGGCTTAATTTTTTTTTATTAAAGCTGACTGCTTTACTCTATTGTCGTACATTATAACCTATAGAAGCCTTGTCTGCATGTCCGTCTTTGCCAGAAAGCACTGCTTAGTAAGAGAACTACTAGCAGCGCTACCTAAACAGCGCAATTAACTCTGTTAACGCAATTATGGCTAGCGACTGTTCTCTAATATTCCATTAAACAGTAGAGGGCCACTGTGGCTGAGAGCAGTAAGTGTATTACGCATGCACAAAGGTTACAGGGGGAGATTTATCAAAGACCAGTGTTTCACACCAGTCTCTGAAATCTCTTTCGCTGCTGGAGGATGCACCTAATTTATGATGAGGTACAGGCCTGGTCATAAATTATGTGCATCCTACAGCAGTCTGTGTGCTAGAATGAAATCTACTGCAGCTCATAGCTACCATGTCGGTCAATTACGCCAGAAAACTGGAGCAAATGAAGATAAAGATGCAGACTACCTGGCCCCACCCACTCCGCTTTTCAGTGGTGAGGGCAGAGTAAAAACACCACTTACGACAATAAATTTGTCATAATGGCGTTTAAAAAGATGCAAATGCAGTGTTTGTGACTTTCTTTTTGCTAGAAAACTGGTGCAGTCTTTTTATCCTTCAGTATAATTAGTAACCAGTTAAAAGTCATGTTCTACTGTCTAAGAAAAAGCAGCTCCATGCAGATCAGTCTTCAGATACAGCAACTTGAGTCCTGTGATGGCCCATAATTAGTGTTGAGCAAAGCGTTCGGTTTCAAGTTTTATAGTGGTTTTCCACTTTAAAAATCATCTACCGAAGTTATTCAGCGACTTCGTGTATAACTAACTTTGGCTTATAGAAGCCCATACATTCTTATACTGTATGGAGACGAATCTCCGTACAGTATTACTCCGAAGTTTTGAACGAAACGTCTTTGGATGCTTTATCCAAAGCTCACTTCACTCAACACTACCCCTAATATATAATTTAATGTCCACATACAATACTTTGCTACTGATAATGGAAAGGTTATACACTACTCACAAGTTAGGTATATTTGGCTCGTGTGTAAGATTTCAGGATGGACCTAAAATGCACTCTAACCTTTACAGGTGAACTTAATGTGACCTTGTCTAAACTTTTGAATGAACATGTTCAACAATTCAATACATTTTGCACAAGTTGCTGTTCTCTAACAAGGAGCATAACGCAAAATTCACAACAGGTGTTTCAACCATGAATTGCCCAATACATTTTCCAATAAATTGGTATTTAAACATTCCTCCTTATCATGCTCAACATGTCCACATTTTTACATCATGAGACCAAGAAAACACCTAACAAATTGATCAACAGTACCTTGCCATTGCGAGGCCTTAAGCAGAATGTTCTCAGACGGAAGTGGCCACAGAGCTTAGAATGTCACAGAGAGTCATCAGCAGGTTGCAACAGAGATACAGAAAGACTAGAAGAGTCACAGAAAGGCATAGAAGTGGACGTTCTTTGGCCACATCCCACACGGAGGACTGCTTAATTGTGAACAATAACCCTGCGGAACCGGATTATGAATGCCACACATCTCCAGGCAAATTTAAAGGAGGTGAGAGGCAGCCAAGTGTCACATCAGACTATTCGCTTACAGCAGCATGGTCTGCGTGCTGGACGATCTACAAGGGTACCTGACCACAGGCGTCATGGTCTTGCATGGGCCAGGGAGCATCTACGGTGGACAAGGGACCAGTGTGCTGTTCATTGATGAAAGTTGATTCACGTTGAGCAAAAATGATGGCTTCCAACGATGTTGGAGACACCAAGGAGAGCACCTGCACTTTCTCCAGACCTGAATCCCATTGAAAACCTATGGAATCAGCTGAGTTGTCATAAAGGAATGACATCCGCCAAATCCTTGTATTGGTGAAGCTTTGCTGCGTTCCACACCTGATGTGCTAACCTATGTATGGGAAGGGCACGCCCAGTGAATAATTGAATGCTCTCCAGCACTGGCCATAGTTGTGGATAACTGCAGATATTGCTGTAGATAATATTCTGCATTAGGCAGAGCTTTAGCTGCCACTCAGGATGAGAGAAATCTCACCTGGCCAGACAGGAAGTATAGAGATATCTGGTAGTGCCGCTTCCTCATGCTGCTTAGGTCTCTGTAAGGTGTGTAAAGCAAGTTTACGTCTAGCTGTCTCCCACAGAAAGGCTGCCATCAGTGAGTGTAACTGGTTGAAAAAAACTGCGTGGGATGGGCGTACAAGCATGTTCCAATAAATAAAGACCCTTAGGAAGTAAAATCCTTTTGATTAAATTAAGGTTTTCCAAGATCTAAACTTGTCAGTAAAGTAGGTTTCAATGGAGGCTACATTCTTAGAGATTGATAGATGTGGGTCTTTAGTGATAATCATAACAAGGTATTTAAAATAATCTACCACAGGGACGTTGTAATATAATGATGTCCAGCTGATTGTCCATAGCGGCACGAGGTTCGATTTGGACCAGATTTATACATAGTCCCGAGAAGTGCCCAAAGCAGTCAACTAAATCTATTGCTAGTGGTAAATTGGTCTCCACATTATCCATGAACAATATCAAGTCATCAGAGTAAAGGCCTATCCCATCTTCCACCTCTCCTAAGGATATCCCTTTAAACACAGTGTCATGGTGTATTCTAAGTGCAAGGGGTTCTATGGCTACTGCAATTCATCCCTGCCTGGTGCCTCTGTTAAGAGTAAACGGCGCCAAGTATGAGCCATTAACTAGTATGCATGCTTTGGGGCGTTTACATAGAATGGAGATCCAAGAAATAAAAGTCGGGCCAAACGCGAAATATTTTAGCACCTCTAAGAGATATAGCCACTCCACGGAGTGGAATACTTTAGCTGTATCTAAAGAAGCCAAGGCTCATTGTGCATTTCCTCCCACTCCCATCTGAGCAATGACCTGTGCCCTTCTGATATTGCTGGATGTCGATCGTCCCGATTTAAAGCCAGATTAATCCTCGTGTATGATAGTGGTAATTGTTTTTGTCAATCTATTGGCTAGTATCTTGGTATTTTATAGTCTATATTCCATAATGAAATGGACCTATAGGTGCCACATTCCAGTGGGCTCTTATAAGGTTTCAACAACACTACAATTGAGGCATCATACGATGACTCCGGAAGCTACCCCTTCTATTGTGCAGCCTCATACATTTTGTGTAGCTACGATCCAAGGATATCAATGGACTTGGAGTACACCTCTAGTGGAATGCCATCAGGTCCAGGTGACTTTCCTGAGGCTAATCCCCTAATAGTGTCTTTTACTTCCTCCAGAGTAATCTCTGCATCCAGAAGCTCACTATCTTGTTCCTGCAATTTTACCAAACATATAGTCAATTCTAGATAAAAACTCCTTGTGATGGGGTAAAGCAAGAGTATGTTTCCTGACCAGGATATCGTTCCCTCCACAGATCAACCCACCTCATCTCGGCGACCAATCTGCATAACACAGTAGGCGAGGGTTGCCATACTACCCAGTCTGTCTATCTCTATCTAAGTAACTAACACCATATTAAGGTCCCCCATGGATAACATTTTAGCTTCGAGGTATTGTGTTATAAATCCTACTGCTACTTGCAGGGTTGAGACATTGGCGGGGGATATACATATTCAACACTACATATGGGGTGCAGTTAACGTATGCATAGACAAAGATGTGCCTTCCAGTCAGGGTCAACTACTGACTGCCATGCTTCCCAGCTGATAGCACGGTGTATCAACAGGGATACGCCCCTTGAATATGAGTTCCCAAATCCATGTTCCGACCATTGTACCCATGGTTTCTTAAGTCTCCTCGCTGTCTTTGGGGTTAGATGGGTCTCTTGCAGACCTAGGATATGAGGGTTATACTTGCGGACATGGGAGAAGACTGCTATTCTTTTCCTGGTACCCTCTAGCCCCCTCACATTCCAAGACATTACATTCATGGTGGCCATAGGTAAAACGTGCAATAGTTGTAGGATTCGCAGTACTCATGGAGAAAGGTCGAGACATCTTTATACTCCACTCTCCCAGTTGAAACATGTGTTGCCCTGTACATAATTGCGCCATACCATAAAAATAAAGAAAAGCAAGAACCTATGAAAAAAACATAGCAAACCAAAACCACATAAACTGTGTTAGATATATAAACCTTGTCTGTGGGTGTAAGGTCGGGGACTGGCATAGTGAATTAGGGAGGAATATCTTTGCAGATATCAGACCGGTTTCCCATAACAGAATCACAGTGCACTTAACATTAACCATTGCGGTGGTTGGTGATAAACACCTCTCGTCTCATCAGGAATGTCCTGTAGCTAACCATATAATCACGGGGTACGACTAAAAGAGAATATGATTACTACAGTCCAAGATATAGGCTGAGAAGAGCACCAGATCAGTCCAAGAGGAGTAGCCTGTCTGGGGAAAAAGGTAGAAACTCACGGCACCGTAGTAGAGCTCATGGTATGGAGGGTTTCTTGGACATCTGGTTACCCAACTCCTCCGCCTCTCGAGGATCAGTGAAGAAGAATGTTTTCCCACCATCTACTATGCGCAAAAGAGCAGGATATGCCTTGGAATATGGCAAGCTGAGTTCCTGTAGGCACCTCTTCACAGACACAACGGTAGCATGCTTCTTCTGAAGCTCCGCAGAGAAGTCGGGGAAAAGTGATAGTCACATTTTAAAACGATATGTTGGGCTTATTCCTTGCCAGAGTTAGGATGTGTTCTTGATCTTTCTGATTCAGCAAATGGGCTAGTAGCGGTCTGGGAGGGGCTCCCGGGAGTAGAGGTCGGGCAGGGACTCTATGGGCCCTTTCCACCGCATAAGCCAAAGAGAAGGTGGCCCAAGGAAATATAGATTTGAACCAGTTCTCTAAAAAAGTCGTCGGAACTGAGCCCTCGGCGCTCTCAGGCACACCCAGGATTCTGAAGTTATTCCTGCAAGCCCGATTTTTGCCTCTAACCATCCACCAATCTCTCCATGGTTTGCACTCTGACAGAGGGTGGGTAAGGTCTTCTAAGGCTGATATTCGATCCTATGTTAGGCCCAAATCCACTCTCACCTCCTCAATCTTGAGCATGGTGTAGCAGAGGAAGTGATGCCATTTTGGGTCTCCTGCATGGCATACTCTTTCCGCTTTTTTGCCACAGCCTGGGCCTTGTTGGGATTCATAACTTCCACCTTCTCTTGTGCACCGACCATATTAGGGTGACTGAGGGATGGGTGCCAGGATGGTGAAGGATATGAAATGGGAGCCAGAGCTGCTCTAAGGCACGTCTAGACATGTTGTCAGTTAGCCATGGCATGCCCCCCCTTGCATCATTCCTATGGAGAACTGCTCTATGTAGTTTACCCTTTCTGAAGTGTATATACAGAAGGAATATTCAAAAATCTTAGAACGTGTGAGGAAAGGTTTTCTTTCAAACAGTCTGATACAAATACAAAGGACTGAAATGATGACGTAGTACATTCTTTATACACATGGAAATAAAGATAATCTGAAAGGGTTGTACAGACTTTTGACGAAATATTTTTATTTATCAAAGAAGCTCGCACTTAAGATCTTTTTTCTTGTGCCATATTGATCTCCACAGTAAATGAAAATGAGCACAGCTTAAACAATGTACTATAAAAGGCATTCGTATCTTTCAATATAATACTTTTCAGGCATAGTACATACTGTACTATATACTTTATAGAGCTCCAAACATACAAGCTGAAGTGAGTGTGTTCGGATTACTTAATGTACACAGAAACTGAAATGACAAATAAAGTGGTTGGCTTATCTCAGATTTTAATGGCATATCGCTAGGATATGCCATCAATGTCAGGTGCAGATCCCAGAGCCGGGACCTGCAACTAACACCAGTATGACCACCCCCAAAAGTGTAGAAGAGGGCACCTCACAAGCCTGACCACCCTTTAGTCACCACTTTGAGACTTCCAGCTGAACACACTTGCTTGGCTATTTTGTCAGTCTCACTTGCATTTGTCAGTCTCATCTGCACTGAATAGAGACAACATGCTTTTCTTCACTTTGGGGGCCCTGTTCAGGAGATCCCAGAGACGGGTCCCAGAGATGGTACCTGCACTTGACTTTGATGGCATATCCGAGTAATATGCCATCCAAATCTGAGATGGGCCAACCCCTTTAATATTTATTTTGAAAACTATGACAAAAGTATTGGGATACAAATAGTATTATTTTGGACCAAGCATTTCTTCTGGTTTAACCCACTGGTCAAACTGCTCTGATGTAAGAATTCCAAGTTTTATGGCAGTTTCTTTTAATGTTCCACCTTCCTTGTGTGCGGTTTTGGCAATTTTAGCAGCTTTATCATACCCTATAAAATAAAAAACAAAGCTTATGATTATTAGTTTTCAAATGCATTTCTAATTTACTGCTGTGTGTTACTGTATTAAGCCATCGGGACATCCCTAGTAGTAAGGAATTTCAAATTCCTGCACCAATACAACATTTTAAGATAACTTATCTGGGAAACTGAGTGTTCGTGATCTTACATCAGCAGATATGGAACATATAAAGGAATGTGAGACTATTGTTTAGTACCCTCTTTATTGTTTAAGAATACTGTAAAAATAAGCAAATGTGAAATCATTCAGCAACTTCCACATTTCAGCCAGGAGTCCAGGGTGTTCCCCCTATGAGGTTGCACAAATGTTAGAATATTATAATAATTTCGTGATTTCCAAAGATTGTTAGAATTCTGACCAACTTTTTTTTTCCACAAAGAGGGAATATTATAGTTGCAAGAGAGTTGCAGTAAAAGTGATTTTCAGCACAGCCAATGTAAAGTCTGCCATGCACACAGACATGAGATGAAAATAAATCATTTTGAAAGTTTACAAGTTTGAGATAAAATAGTGCATTTATAAAAAATTTATTATTAGTGCCAGTTATGTCAATACACATCTGTATCAATACATTTCTTATGTATATAGAAAATAAAAAAAACACTATCACATGAAAGATGAGTCACAGGCAGTAATGAACACAGCAGTTTTTTGGTCTAAAGCTCGCCATAAACAATAGACCAAAATGGCCAAACCGGCTAATTTTGGCAGGACCAGGGAATACCCAACAGTCGTAAGGAAAGAAGCATTGGGTTTGTTGTCAGCATTCTTGGTCCTTTGTTCTCAAGAGTATTCGAAACTTGTTATGGAGCTAAACATACATGCTCATCTAAATGCATACATACAGTATATGTATGCAGGGGTCTTATACGTATGACAAGCTTTAGGATACCCTTTGGCGGTTTCACAATTCTGTTATGAAACACATCTGATTAGAGACAAAAGAAAACTTTGGAATTCCAAAATTTTACCTATGTGTGGATTTAGTGCAGTTACAAGCATTAAAGATTCATTCATCAATTTGTTGATTCTTTCAGTATTTGCTTGAATTCCAACAACGCAATTGTCGGTAAATGAAACTGAAGCATCACCAAGCAACCTCACAGAGTTGAGAATATTTTTTATCTAAGGAGGAAAGATTTTGGATACAGTAACTTAAACATCATTAATAAATTAAGTATAAAACATTTAGAAAAAATAAGATACAATATACTTATATATTTACTACTAAAACACAGTATAATAAATGCTTTAAATATGAGTGTTTATCAGGAATAGCAGTCCTCATAAAAAAAACTGTCATTTTTTTTAGGCAGAAACTTAAGATTCTTTATGAAGAATTCTAAATCTTAAAGGGGTTGTCTCACCTCATTAATCCACTGTATATCAATTCCTTGGCCTCCAGTAATGGTTTCTTCATTATACATCCCTTTTCTAATCTGGATGTAACTCCTACAATTATCCTTTTTCTACCCCCAAACTGCATGCTTGTTTCTAGGGGTTACGGCCACCACTGTAATGTCAGGAGGGGTGGCCGCGCAAGTGCACTAATCTCCTATGCTCCGGCTGCAGAGGTGGCCAGGTTTCACGGGAGTGAGCGCACACTACTTGCACGTGCACATTCACTCCTGACCCCTCGTATGAGCTGTTAGTACAACAGGAACCATTATCATAGCTACAGCCCTGTAACTGTAAAATATAATGGTAATTGTTTTCAGTCACACTAGGGCAGTAAGCTGTGTGTTGATGACAGGAGGGGGAACCTTTACACAGCACACAGAACAGATTGTGACAAGCAACTTACCATTGGACGTCAAGATCTGCTTTGCTGCTCCGATATCCCAGAGGAATGATACAGAATCTCCTACTGTGACAGCCACGGGAGCGAGCACGCACAAGCGAGGAGAGGGGTAACTTCCTCCCTGCCAGGCCTTGCTTTGCATCTTAGAGATCAGCTCCGACCCCAGCAAGCAGGGCAGAGAGCCCCTGAGAGCAGCAAGGCAGCCAGCAAACAGGGAGGTGAGACAACCCCTTTAACACTGTCCAAGAATCCGTCAGATAATCGCTAACAAGCATTCATAGGAGCGCTTGTTAGCAATTATCTGACACTGTAAAGGTGCCACCAATTACCTGATAAACGAGCAAAACGCTAGTTGTTGTTCGTGTAGGCACCTAAATTTAGTTTGCCGACAGCAGATTGTGCTGTGTAAACAGCCTCTGCTGTCGGCAAACAACGAGTCTGTATAGGGACAAGGCATTAGCGATCGTTCCTCCTTGTACTATAAAGGGCAACGCTGCATGTAGTAACAGCGGTCTCCTCTGCTGACAAGCAGGTGCTTGTCAGGAAGGAACACTTCCCTCACGACAATCGCCTGCAAAATTTACCCATGTAAAGGGGCCTTAAGACAAATCAGTGCGTAGTAGGGTGTTGCCACACTGTGTTGCATTTGGGCTTTAGAAATTCACGCATCATTTTCTAATGTTGATTTGGGTGGAAATTTTTTGGCACATTTCATTTGCGGGTACCAAAAAAGAAAAAAAAATGTCAGGAAATGTCAGAAAAACTGTGTTATAGGGCATTTTATCATTTCCTATTCATCAAAATCTGACCATGAAAAATTGGTGTTTTCTGGCTAACACGGACAATGGGGTAGTATCTGAGAAATATATCTAAATAATTATTTACTACAGTACCCTGTTATTAGCAGAAGCAATCAGAGCAGAGGGCAGCCACATATGACAGTCCTACACTCTAGGAGAAAACTATAGGGCTGTGGCTATACAAATAAGCCAACATGAGGTGGCATCACAGTAATAGCAGGTGGCCACATACAGGATACAATTACTACCAGGGCTGTGGAGTCGGTAGATAAATTGTCCGACTCCGACTCCTCAGATTTTGAAACTTCCGACTCCTCGACTCCGACTCCTCTGTATTTAATATGCAAATACTGAGCTGTTCCACCAAGTTCTTCTAATCTCCTCTAGCACAGAGAGGTAGTTGAGCAGAAGCTGCTGCCTTCTCCTTTGTGTGCTGATCTTCTGCTGAAGATAGAGCAGTGGGAGGATCCAGGAAGGGGCAGGGGCATTTATTTTAAAACATGATTTTCCTAGTAGAATCCCATAGTCATGTTTAAAATTTAAGCTAACAATCTGAGTTTACATGTTTTATAGCCTTAGCTGAATGATAGCAGTTTTTCAAATGGTTTACAGCTTCAGTCTTGAACTATTGACTATCCATTCCCTTCACTTATACAAATGTCTCCAGTCCTTAATCAGTTATCAGTGAGAGGCTAGGATAACCATGGGTTCCCTGTAACAGCAGACCACAAGACAATGGAAAGTGTAAGTATTGCCGCTCCTTAAAGGGACAGTGACAGGCTGATTTTCCAGCTAAAGATATATATATATATATATATATATATATATATATATATATATATATACCCTGGTATTCATCAGAGAATTAGGAATAAAACTATACTAATGTAACCCCCAGTTAAGCTGTACTTGTGTTTAAAAAACATTTTTAATTTGTATGCAAATTAACTATCTTTGTGCCCAATGGGGCAGCGTCTCCTGCGGCTTTGTGCCCAGCCGCGCCGAGTACAGCTTCCCAGCGCTGTTCCCCTCGTTATTATTCACTGCACTGGCCTTTTTTTTCAGGCTAGCCGAACGCTGAATTCCTGCGCAGGCGCACGTGTAGAGTGCTGGCAGCAGCCTCGTCTGGCTATGCTGAGGCTGTGCCAGCTTTCTCTCTTCCTCCTCGCTACCTAGTCCTGTCTAGTGCCGCCAGTACTCTACATGTGCGCCTGCCCCCTTGGGCACAAAGGTAGAGAATTTGCATATTGATTAAAATGTTTTTAAACACAAGTAAACCTCAACTGGGGATAACAGTGGTCTAGTTGTATTCCTAATCCTCTGATGAATACCAGCAGATATATCTTTAGCCGGTAAATCAGCCTGTCAGTGTCCCTTTAACTGCATAGTAAAGCATGCTTCTTCACGGTCACTTAACGTCTTTGTTTAGCGGTAACGTGACGCACTGCATGCATTGGCCTTTATTCTTACAGTAGAGAAGTAATTAATTATAACTTTATCTGAATTTGGACATTTAAACTTGCTTTTTTTTTATTCCAATTTTTTTTTATTGCCTCCGACTCCTCGACTCCGACTCCACAGCCCTGATTACTACAATATTAAAAGTTAATGCAAACCTGAAACCCATTTAAGATCATTAAAATACTACTTACAATTAAAGGCTTGAAAACATTTAATTCAAAATGTCCATTACTGGCTCCTATCGTTATAGCAACGTGGTTCCCCATCACTTGGGCGCATACCATAGTTACAGCTTCACACTGTGTAGGATTCACTTTGCCTGTAGGGGAAATAAATCTGGTCATAGCTGTGAATCAGTAATAGGAACTGTTGTCACAGGATATCACTATATGTGCTGTCAGAGAGAAGTCGGTCAATCACGGATAGGACCGCTTCCTCGACTTCAAAGCCCAGAATGAGCAAGAATTTACATGAATGAAATACAAGTTATACTGAATCATTTCATACAAAACCATATATCAATCTGCTCAGCTCCCCCTCCTCTATAATATTATACTAGACTGCATTGCATGTTCAATGTGACAGGTTCATTTTCATAATGCTTATGTTTTTAGCACAAACATGGGGATTCTTTTTGCATACGATGCCTCGAAAAAAAGCTATACCTTCAGAATTCTGCATTTTTCTCAAAATTTTTTGCTTTGCTCTCACACTGGTGATACATTTACAAAAAGTGTGCAGTGAGTGGTAAATGTGAGAAGGAACTCCACAAATTGGCATATTTACCAATATGTGCAGCAGAAAGGGGGCACACATTATATCCGATAATCAGGTGTCTATTGCACTTTGGAATCCGTACACTCGTAAAACTGTTTACATGTCAGCAGTGTATGATTACGGATTCCACTGCGGGCCACAGTGAGCCATGTAGTCAGGAGCAAACATTGCTCGTGCCTGTGCCAGTGGCACTCAGCTAAAGCTTGGAACAGGCAGGAGATTTTTCTACAGCTTCAATAAAGTAGTAATTAATATGGGGAATCAGCAGCATAATATCTTGTCTCATCTCAGACAATGGGGGCATATCACAAGCATATGCCCCTATAGTCTTATAGGCGTGGTTCCCACCGCCGGGATCTATATTAAGAACGGAGCCCTGCAAAGTGGTGGCTGGACGACTCTGGTCCAGCCACAACCAAGCATTCTTCTCATAGAAGTGAATGGGAGCTTCCCGCGCACGATCAGCCACTGCTCCCATTCACTTCCAACAGCCCGGCGGAAAAAGCTGAGCCAGCGCTCAGCTATTTTCGGGGGCCCTATAGAAATTAATAGAGTGCGGCTGCGCATGCGCAGTGCGCCCTCCACCACTTTTGGGGCTCTGTTCTTGATATAGGGGTGGGACCCGCACCTATCAGACAATTCGGAGCATGTCCTAGCGATATGCCCCCATTTTCTGAGATGAGACAAACCCTTTAAAAGGGATTCTTCAGGAATAAAAAAAATCGAAATACTTAAATATTACTTTATTATAAATATATTCCCATATACCTTTCATTAGTTCTAATGGCTCATTTTGTACATAGAGCAATCATTAGGAGAAATAAAATGGCTGTTGTCCTATTAGTACACACAAACCTGTCCTAACCACACGGTAGGACGGTTACTTCAGAACACTAAGCTAAAGGGCTGCCTCATCCTCCTCTCTTGCTCTACTTGTCAGGGATCCTGAATACAGTTGATAAGAACTGCTAGCTGATTCTCTGTGGGAATGGGAGTTCATTAGGAGACAAAGTACTGAGAGGGTGGACAGGATAGACTGTGGTAATGGAGACTGCATATAAGTGCTACTGCTTATTATCCACATCCCCAGCCTCCTCTCTGTACTTCTTGTCTCCTTATGAACTCCCTTCCTACAAAGGTTCAGCTGAGGAGCATATTAAACTGTATTCAGGATCATAACCACTAACAAGTAGGAGAGGAGGATAAACAAAGCTCTTTAGCTCAGTGTTCTGAATTAACTTGTCCTGTTGTGTCATAAGGACAGGTTTTGTGTGCACTAATAGGATGGCGGCCATTTTATTTCTCCTAACGATTGTGCCCTAGACAAAATGAGCCACTATAACTAATATAAGGTATTTGGGAATATATTTAGAATAAAGCAATATTTAAGTATTTTCATTTTCTTAATTCCCAGAGAACCCCCTTAACGCGTTCGCTGGAGCGATCTTTAAACATGGCACCCGCTCGTGCACTCAGCGGGCCCCACAGCTGGCGGGTCTCTGCTGTTTCAAACAGCAGAGGCCTGTGGCTAATGACCATGACCAGGACCAGCAACAATGTAGCCTTTCAAGTGTGATCACGGCATCTAAAGGGGGAAAAATCTAGGTGCTTCGGGGTTAATACCGGCATCCCTGTGTGGCAACTGGGGATGCTGGTAATGAATTCTAATAGGCTGGGTCTCTCTGAAGACACCCAGCATATTAGAGGTGCAGTTCTTATGTTGGCCAGCAGGTGGCAGGCCAACATAGGATATCAGTAAATCTTGTAATACTACACCCTACATAGAAATAATCTATAAAAAACAAAGTACATTGCAGCCTCCTAGAGTGGCTACAAAACATAAAAAAGTAAAACAAAAACATTTTTTTATATCATCACTTTTCCCCTAAAATAATAAAAAACAACAACATAGAATTATCATGGGCATCACTACATCCAAAAATGCTGGCACTATTAAAATATAAAAATGCAGCCAATTCGCCATTTTTTCAATCGCTTGTCTTACACAAAAAATTTCAAAAAGTCACACACACCTCTTACTGAAGGGCAAACTGACAATCAACCCGCGCGTGCGCGGTAATGCGGCAACCTCCAGGTACTCCATATATGGAAGTGGCAAATACCCATTGTATACGGGAGCGAGACCGCATTCCAGTATACAATGGGTATTTGCCAGTTCCATATATGAGTTCCCTAGAGGTTGCCGCATTGACTGTGCACGCTGATTGTCAGTTTGCCCTTCAGTAGATGGCGTGGAGGTTTTGATTAAGGCAATGCGCATGCACGATTCCCCGGGATGTTATTTCCGGGATGAACGCTATGTGGTATGGCCGGACGCCATGTGAGAATATCGCATGGCTTGGGAGTAGTAAACACGGACCCCACACATCTTCCTCGCTTTATATTATTTTAATAATCACTGTTCACCTGGCGATATTGCAATATATAATGTTTTCAGGATCACATAATATGTATTAAAATACACTTGCAAATATGTAAATTATGACACTGTTTTTGTTTATAATCATGATGTCACAAGATTGATATATTGTCTCACCAATCATGTTTGATAATTGCTCAACCAATCATGATGATTGTTACTACATTACTTGCACTATTTAAGTTTGTTGTTCACTATGTTTCCATGCTTGAGAAAGGCTCTATTGTTTAGCCGAAACGTTGTGTTTTTTGTACCACATGGGTGATTAAACTCACTATTTTTCATTATACTGGAGTGCTGCCCTTTTTTCCTGATACGTATTGGGCGATAGGCTTATGCCCTGGGATATAGCACCCGCCATCACGGTCTTTTCTTCAGTGCCGCCATTTTTCCATTGTTATATATATATATATATATATATATATATATTTTTTTTTTTTGCGAAATAGCCATATGAAGGCTTGCTTTAGGTGTTTATTTGTATTTTAAATGCCACCATTTTCGGGTACTGCTATGGCCACCACAGTATGTGGGAGACCCAAAGTCTTTCTTAAATCAGTCCCAGAATGAAGAGAAAAACGGTTCAGCTTCGCTGGAAAACTTGAGGCTTTATTGAATCCCGTGCAGATAAAAACCAACGTACAGCAATGCAAGAAATCGACCGGTTTCGGATCACTATAGGTGCGGATCCTTAGTCATGATGTGACTTTCAACTTGACATCATGACTAAGGATCCGCACCTATAGTGATCCGAAACCGGTCGATTTCTTGCATTGCTGTACGTTGGTTTTTATCTGCACGGGATTCAATAAAGCCTCAAGATTTCCAGTGAAGCTGGACCATTTTTCTCTTCATTCTGGGACTTGTTGTGCGACAAGGTTCAGGGCGAGGTCCGGGCTCCTGGTTTCCTGTGGACGAGTGTGGCATTCTCCAGTGTTGTTTCTTAAATCAGTGTACCAAACACTACTGAGTTCCAAACCCACCAGTTGCCCATGAGTTCTGGCAAGGTGGGCTTCACTATGCCTCTTCTGTCTGGAAAAGTGTTGGCTATGGCCACATGTCTAACGTGCAGGATCCCTGACTACCAACTTGCACAAGTTCCTGTCTAACTTCTGTAGGGTCTTTGAGGAACCTGGTTGGCCTTCTTTAGCTGCATATGTACCTCATTGTAGCATGACTGGAGAGACACCTGTGAATTACAGTAGGTGTCTGCACTGGAAGTCATACAGTGGACTACAATACCAACAGAAGTGATCCCCAGATGTTGGTCTAATACATTAATGCTTTATCTGTCCTGGCTGCCCTCTTTGAAGAGGGAGAAAAAAAATAGAGAGTGAAGTTCTTTGGTCTTTCTAACCACTTGCCTTATGAACATAAGATAACAATATTATGAAATGCCCATCACTCTGCTCCATGCCCCCCCCCTTCAACTATACTTGGATCTTCGCAGCTTTCTACATTAGATCACTTTAAAACATTTCCTCATAGAATCCAAAGTGAACATGAACCAACTCTTGATACTCAAACCTGAGAAAAGGTTAATACCTGTAGCCATTCCAGGAGAAGTATGGCTGCAATCTGACTTCTACCCAGTACTCACTCTAAGGCTATTTTCACACAAGCGTTTTCGTATGGATCAGCAAAAACGCTTCTGCCATAATAATACAACCGTCTGCATCCATTCTGAACGGATCCGGTTGTATTATCTCTAAAATAGCCAAAACGGATCCGTCTCTATAACCATTGTAAGTCAATGGGGGACGGTTGTGTTTTCTTTGGTGTCCGACAAAACGGATCCGCGACCAGTGACTTACATTGCGTGTCATGATGGATCCCTCTTGCTCCGCACCACATCACGGACACAAAAATGCTGCTTGAACACAATGAATTCTGGTGCATTCAGTTTCATACTGTTCAGTTTCGTCCCCATTGACAATTAATGGGGACAAAAGGTAAGCATTTCCCCCCGCTATTGAGATCCTATGACGGATCTCAATAGCGGAAAGGGAAAGCGCAGAGTTGAAAGTAGCCTAGGCTTCAAGTCCATAAAGTGCATAACAAGCAAAATGGTGTGAAAAAAATCCATACATGGATACCTGGAGACATTGCAATGGAACGGACATAGTGCAGGAACATACAATCGTTCCCGTTATGCATTTTATAAACATAAATACTGCTGCTACTGATATGATGCTCCTACAATAATTTAGTACAAGAAAAAATAAGGGTATTACCAGGCATAATACTGCTTCCAGGTTCATTTTCTGGCAATATCAATTCTCCAAGACCAGAACGTGGGCCAGACCCAAGAAAACGAATGTCATTGGCAATCTTCATTAGGCTGCAAGCGACAGTGTTCAAAGCGCCACTCAATTCGACCAGGGCATCATGAGCAGCAAGAGCTTCAAATTTGTTTGGAGCAGTGATAAAAGGTAATCCTGTGGGAATATTTTACATACAGACACTTTAAACAAACAATATCTCATAAATGTCAAAGAACTTGCTTACAGGCATTTACTGTAAATACTGTATGGATATTTTGTTGTTACCGTTATTACATTTCCAAAAAAACAATCCCCCCCCCCCAAAATGTTTTAATTCATTTTAAAAATCTTTGGAGCAACCACTCAAAAAGTTATAACCTTTTTTATTTTTCAGCCCATGTAATATGATGAGAGTTTTTGTTATGGAGCAAGTTCCATTTTAGAAAGGTCCTATTTTAGGGTACGTCTAATTTCTAACTCTGCAATTAAAAACAACATTGATTGGCCCTCCGGCCTGCAGTTCTCAACATACATATAAAGCAATATAGGTAATCTCAGAGCAGGTATGTAATCTACAGGAAAGACAGCAAAATAAACACGTCCACTTGTCTGGCTAATCAGTTCATAAACAAGAAAATAATAAAACCGATCAAAATAAAAATGTGATAGCCCAATACTTCTCAGTAAGGAATATTGAGTTTAACAGTCACTTTACTCACCAGACCCCTCAGAGTGTCTATTCAGGGGTATCTCTTGTTCCATGCTACATTTATTCTCCACCTTGAACTTAAAAGGGTTACCCAGGAATTGATAATGATGACCTATCCACAGGATAGGTCATTATTATTACAATGGTAGGGGTCTGAGTCTAGGAGGATCCTAGAGGATAGGTCATCAACATAAGTTCCCAGATTACTGCTTTAAGCATGCATGCCATCTTTCTTCTCAGCTTGCTATGGAAGCCCAGTTAGAACATCTCTTCTCCAAAGGCACAAGTTGAGACCAGTCCTTAGCCGCCAGGAACCATAGCACAGAGGAATTTCAGAGAGAAAGAGAGAGAAGAAACAAATTCAAGTATAATCACTTCACCTTCTCTCTGTTAGTGTCCTGGCACCCCTACTTTTCTCCATTTATTGTATACCTTCAACCTGGGAAATCTCAGATGCTTTTAGTACCACCTGTATGCTGATGACACCAAATTGAGAAGGCTGCACAGGCGGGTACAGTGGCCAGAATGGGAGATTTTAACTTCCCAGATAGTGTTTCTGTCTCAACTGCAAAAGGGAGAAAGTTCCTCAACTTGCTGCAGAACCACTTTATTTATAAAAATAAACAAAAAAAATAAACAGGTATTGCTACATCCAAAAATATCAGAACTATTAAAATATAAAAATATTTTTCCTGGGTGGTGAATGCCAGAACGGAAAAAGGAAGATTCACCATTTTTTAGCCACCTTTCCCCTCACAAAAAAAATAAAATAATTTAGTGATAGTGATAAAAAAAAAAAAAAAAAAAAAAAAAATCAAATGCACCAAATAATTGTTACCAATAAAAATTATTGTCCTTCCTGCAAAAAACAAGCCTTCATTCAGCTCTGTAGACGAAAATATAAAAAAAAGTTATGGCTGTCAGAAAATGATGGTGAAAAGAAAATTTTGATTTTTTTCCCAAAGGTTTTAATATTCTTGAAAGTAATAAACCAATCTAAAAACCATGCAAGTTTCGATAACATGTCATTTTTAGCACACAGTGAACGTCATACTATCAAAACTCAAAAAAACCTGGCGAAACAGCCTGCCAGATGCAACAAGCGCCAGTGTCAAACTAGCCTTAGGGCTCATGCACACGAACGAATTTTCTTCGAGTGTCTGTTCCGGGTTTCTTTGCGGACCCATTCACTTCAATGGGTCTGCAAAAAACCCCCCAAAAAACGGAAGTTACTCCGTGTGCATTCCGTTTCCGTATGTCCGTTCGGCAAAAAAATAGAACATGTCTTATTATTAGTACTGTTCTATTAAGGGCCAGCTGTTCCGTTCTGCAAAATACGGTATGCACACGGATGTCATCTGTAATTTTTTCAGATACGTTTCTTGCGGACCACAAAATACATACGGTCGGTAAGGATTTAAGAAGTTAATAAATTATGAGGTATCGGTGTCTTAAAAACAAAAATTATAATTTTTGATAACTGCACATTTTTCCAAATTCTGTAGATTTAGGATTTTTAAGACTCAAATTTACCACTAACACGAAGTACAATGTGTCACAAAATCATTTCGATAAGAAACAGCATTCCAAAGTTATTGCCACTTAAAGTGACACATCATAATTGCAAAATTAGGCTGGGTGTAAAGTAGGATTGCACCGGGTATCGAAAAGTATTGATACCCAATCAATACTTTTGTACCAGTATCGATTCGATACCCGGATTTGCCTTTTACCGCGCAGCCTAGTATCACAGAACATGGCAAGCGCTGTTCTAAGCGCGTGCCATGTTCCCTCAGCAGCACAGGGGAGAAGGAAGCAGTCTCTCCTTCCTGTGCCGCTGCTGCAGTTGTCACTAATGACAGGAGAGAGGGGAGGGACTGTGGCCACTGTGCCACCAATGAAGATAACTAAACCATTAATACAAATACAGGAGGCAGGTGCCGGCTATGTGATTCTGCCACCGCCACCCGCCTCCTGTATCTGTATAAAACGCTAGTTATCTTCATTGGTGACACAGTGTGCCCCCCCCCCCAACCTCCCAGTATTAAATCATTGGAGGCAGTGGACACAGGGTCCCCTCCTCCCCTCTTCATTAGTGGTGCAGTGGCAGTTCTGATCGGAACCCCAGCAGTGTAATGGCGAGGCTCCAATTGGTTACCATGGCAGCCAGGACGCTACTGAACCCCTGACTGCCATGGTAAGCTCCCTGCTGCCCTGTGCACAAAGCACAGTACAGCAGGGACAGTGTGAAGTCCTATTCACCCCAATAGGGCTCTATTAGGGTGAATTGGACAAGGGTACTAGCCCCTAAGGGAAATAGTTAATTAAATAAAAAGTAAAAAAAAAAAAAAAAAAAAAAAAAGGTAAAAGTGGGGGGAAAATGCCCCTGCGTCTTATGGGGCGAATACTAATGAGCAGTGAAGGCATGCACGTGGCTTTTTTGATGTTTTATTTTTTTCGCGTGGTACCGAACGGTATCAAGTATTGCAATACTTTTTTATGGTACCGAAATCGAATAAAAATTTTGGTATCGTGACAACCCTAGTATAAAGTGCTGGGTCCTAAATAGATTAATAGTAGTGAATTAAAGGGGTTATCCAATACTATAAACTGCCCCACCATATGCTGGGCCCCTCACGGGGAGCGGGGAATATACTTAACCTGCTACCCTGCTCCGCTCCTGGTCACCCGCACCGCTGCTGCTGCTCCTCCCCGTGCGCCGATGAAAAACATCGGGTGGGGGTGTTTAGGGGGATGAAGCAGCCAATGGTAGGCTGGAACGAGCCGCCTTAGCATCACGGGTGACACTAGGGAGGCTAGTCCCCATCTATGCCTGCCATTGGCTGCTCCCCCCACTATGTTTTCATCAGTGCACGGGGGGAAGCAGTGGCGGAGGGAGCGGGATAAGTATATTCCCTGTGAGGGGCCTAGCATATGGGGGGGCAGTTTATAGTATTTAAGATTTACTGAGGGGAAGCAGGAATGGAGACGGATAGGAGGAAAAGGAAGCCTCTTTCTCTAATAAGATATTATTAGACTATTAATTTACAAGTTAAATGACAGTTTAAATACAGCGGCAGATTTCCTTTAATTAGCTTGTAAATCACTACAGACTAGAAAAAATGAGGATATACTCACATGATCTCAAAATCAATTGTATACATAAGGATGGAGTTAAATTATGCAGCAAAGACATAAAGGGGAATGTACCGAGACAATAGTAGCATTTTTTTAAGCCACGCTTTATAACAAACCCTGTAGTCATACTATGTGTCAGAGTTATTACCATGCCAGAAAATGAAATTCATGGATTTCAGGGGTAATGTGCACCAGTTTTCTCACACACATATTGGTAAGGCGTTTTGCCAGCTGGTGACTTGCCTACGGTCTCCCCCTTCCCCAACCTATTGTTACAGTGGGGTGGGTGGTGAATAAGAGCACAAGTGCACACATTTTTCCACATACTGGCACTTTGGCCAAGATTGGAAACTTTTGCATTCCAGTTTGAGCACTAGAATAATACATTTCTTCCTATTAATTTTTGCAAACTTCATTTAAATGAATTGTACAGTCGGAGAATTTTCTACAGCAGATATATAATTAAGCCAATTATCAATTGTATTAAAATCACAGGAAAAAACGGCTTTAAACTGCACCTGTGAGTTCAGATACTTTGGCAGCAACTTTTTCAGCAAATCCAACTCTAGTATTTAACCCAGTTCCAACTGCTGTACCACCGGCGGCCAGTTCGTAGACTCTTGGTAAGGCAGATTCAATTCTAGCAATACCATATTTTATCTGTTGTACATAGGCACTGAATTCCTGAAAAAACAAGACAATAATTTAGAGAGCATATCTCATGATACACAGCACATGAAAAAGCTTTGTAGTTTTGTTACTAATTTTACCTTATTACCTTTATCAAGCTTAGTACTCCTGCTCTGTACTACTTAAAGAAATAATGTGACCAGTACAAACCTCCAGGCAAGGTGTACAAAGTATATTTTTTTAAAATTTTTGTGTCACAAATCAGATCATAGAAACAACTCTAACTTTCATTTTCTTTTTTCTTCCCTATCTTCCTGGAGCCATAACTTTTTATTTTTCTGTTCACATATCCATATGTGCAATTCCTCCACTGTTTTACGTTTTTTGTCTCTACGGCGTTCCTTTTGCGGCAAAACGGATCTGTGCCCTTCATTCTCTGGGTCAGTACAATTAGAACGATACCCCCTATGTATAGGTTTTATGTTTAAATAGTGTAAAAATAGTTATATCTACTGAGCTGTGTGGGGGCTCATTTTTTGCGGGACGATCTGTAGTTTTTATTGATACCATTTTGGAGTGTGTGACTTTTTATTCACATTTTATTATTACATTTTTATGGGTGAGAGAAGAGAATCAGGCATTTTGACGCTTTTTCCCCCATCACATCAGAGAAACCCAGCATATTAAAACCAATTACTGGCATCCTCAATGGCTGCAGAGGATGCCAGTAAGAATCCCGAAAATGCGTGCTTACAGGATGTTGAGGATCACGGCATCTAAAGGCTTTAAGGACTGTGATCGGTCATTAGCTGCACGCGAGAGCGGGCGCCATGTTTACTCATCGTTCTAGCGCTGTACATGTATGGAGCTAGTAGCAAAAAGGTTAAATTTGGTCAGTCCTCGAACACTTTAACACCAAGTTTGCTGAGGCGTACACCCGCAAAATAAACATTTGCATAGATGAGCCCCTTCTGCCAATATCCGCCCAGCAAGAGAGCAAGGTATGGAATTAAAATGTATAAGCTATGCCAGAGTACCAATGGGCTACGCCCATAGTTTCTAGATTTAATCCCCAGAATGCCAAGGAGTTAGTGGGAAAACAGCTTGGTACTTGCACCGACTGCTGGATCATGGTTACCACCGCTATGTGAATAACTATTACACAAGCATAAGGGCTCATTCACACAAGTGTGCCTCTGCCTGGAGAAAAGAAAATTTCAATCTCCAGAAGCAAACAATGTTTCTTTACTGTAAAAGCTATAAATCTGTGGAATGGTCCATCTCAGGACCTGATCACAGTAGGGACCGTGGAACGTTTAAAAAAAAAGGGCTCAGACGATTTCTTTAACACTTATGAAAATAGGTGGAATTATAGCCTGGATGCTAGTCTTATTTTTTTAAGTCGTACTATGTAATTCTCGGATTACGTCCTACCTGTCCCAAAGTAAGTGGCACAGCATCTTGTGTGTGGGTACGGCCAATTTTAATAATGTTTGCAAATTCTTTTGATTTTTTTTCTAAAGAATCGTGAAGCTTTTTCAGTCCAGGTAACAGCACTTCATGAACTTCTTTGGCAGCGGCAATATGCATTGCTGTGGGAAAAGTATCATTGGAACTCTGCAAAAAGCAAAGAATGACAATTATCAGAAAGAAAAGAGGATTGCCTCTAAATTTCAGAATACCTGAATACCGGATGTGCACTCAGAGGTGCATCGCATTTATAGAAGATACTGTACAGTTAAAGTGGTTTTGTCACTTCAGCAAACAGCATTTATCATGTAGAGAAAGGTAATACAAGGCACTTACTAATGTATTGTGATTGTCCATATTGCTTCCTTTGCTGGCTAGATTCATTTTTCCATCAAATTATACAATTTTACATGGTTACGACTAGGGATGAGCGAATTTCAGGTTATGAATTTATTTCATGCTTCGTTTCCTGATAAAAGGTGAATTGCGTTATGAATTCTGTTAACAGGGACCATAACGCAATTCTATGACAGAATGCATAACTGAATGCTTTTAGAGGCACTCACCGTTATTCATTCCGTCATAATAAAAGTCTAAGGGCTGTGGTAACGGAATCTATAATGCAATTCACCTTTTACCAGTAAACGAAGCGTGAAAGAATTTCATAACCTGAAATTCGCTCATCTCTAGTCGTAACCATGTAAAATTGGATAATTTGATGGAAAAATGAATCTAGCCAGTAAAGGAAGCAATATGGACAATCACAATATGTAAAAATATGAAATTCGCTTATCTCTAGTTATGACCACACTACAATCCAGCATCGGTGGTCGTGCTTGCACACAAAAAAAAAAAAAAAGCACCAGCCTATGTGAGCTCCCATGGTCCTGGCCACCAGAGAGGCTGGCACTTTTTCCTACAGCATGACTACCACTGATGGACTGCAGGATGGTCGTAATCATGGAAACGAGCAGTGTATAATGTGATGCAAATATGAATCCAGCCAGCAAAGGAAGCAATATGGGTATTAGCAAAATATTAGTAAGTGGCTTGTATTAACTTTCTCTACATGATAAATGCAACTTAGGCTACTTTTACAGTAGCGTTTTAGTTTTCCGTCATAGGATCTCAATAGCGGAAGAAAACGCTTCAGTTTTGTCCCCATTAATGGTTAATGGGGACAAAACTGAACTGAACTAAACGGAATGCACCAAAATGCATTCCGTTCCGTTTGGTTGCGTCCCCATGACGGACAGAAAAACGCTGGGGATCAGTCCTGACACACAATGTAAGTCAATGGGGACGGATCTGTTTTCTCTGACACAATAGGAAACGGATCCGTCCCCCATTGACTTTTAATGGTGTTAATGACGGATCCGTCATGGCTATATAAGACATAATACAACCGTATCCGTTCATGACGTTTTTGCATATCCATGACGGATCCGCAAAAAACGCTAGTGTGAAAGTAGCCTTACTGAAGTAACAAAACCTCTTTAAGGGCATTTTCACACTAGCGTTTTTCTTTTCTGGCATAGAGTTCCATCGTCGGGGCTCTATGCCTGAAAAAACAGAGAGACGGATCCGCACTTGCAATGCATTTGTGAGACGGATCCGCATCCGTCTCCAAATGCTTTCAGTTGTCATGCGGTATGACAGACATGGCGGGTAGTTCCGGCGGCGGAACTACCTGCCGGATCCTCACACCGCAACTGTGAAAGTAGCCTAAGGTATTAAGGACTGAAAGGCTGTTGCAAAACAAGATATGTGACAAGATAAGAAACACTGAAAGTTTTCATTACAACAGAGGGGAAATATTATTTCCTGTCAATTAAAGCAGAATTCCAGCTATATTTATTCATACATTGTGCATACAATACAAAAATGTCATTATTGTACGTTAAAGGGGTTATCCAATTTGACAAACAGCCCCCCCCCCCCCATGTGCCAGGCCCCTAACAGGTAATATACTTACCCCGATCCTGGTCCCCGCACCACCGCTGCTGCATCTCCCTGTACACGGATGAAAACATCTGGTGTCGGGGAGAGAACAGCCAATCGCCTGCAATTGGCTGCTCCCCCGACCGACACCGGACGGGAGCTGGGTAAGTAAATTACCTGTGAGCGGCCAGGCACATGGGTGGGCTGTTTGTGAAATTGGAGTTGAAGTTGTTTCACTTAACCAAATGGAACTTATCATGTAGTGTAACACAAGGCACACACTAATGTATTGTGATTGTACATATTGCCTCCATTGCTGGCTTGATTATTTTTTTCAGCACATTATACACAGCTTGTATCCATGCTTATGACTAGTGTTGAGCGAATCGAACTTCGGATCATATATCCGAAGCCGATTTGTTCCAACACTCTGTTTTAATGCTGTTCAGAGTCTCTGTACAGCATTAAAAATGTATTGTCTCCGTGGAGGCAAAATTCGTTTCACCTGAAGACGCATTTTAATGCTGTACAAAGACAGGGCTCTGAACAGCATTAAAACAAAGCATTGGAACAAACGGATTTCGAATTTATGATCCAAAGCTTGATTCGTTCAAAACTAGTTACAAACACCCTGCAATCCAGCATCGGTGCCCATGCTTGCACACTACAAGAAAAGGCGCTGGCCTATGTGCGCACCTTTGGTCCCAGCCACCAGAGAGGCCAGAGTTTTTTTTTTTACCGCGTGCAAGCACGACCACTGCTGATGGATTGCAGGATAGTCATAACCATGGTAATGAGCAGTGTATAATGTGATGGAAAAATGAATCCAGCCAGCAAAGGAAGCAATATGGGCAATCACAATACCTTGATAAATGCCACTTGCTGAAGTGAGACAACCCCTTCAAGGTAAAAAGTTTTAAAGTTTACCTAGATTTAAAAACAAAAAAACAAAAACAACAAAAAAAAAAAAAACACTGTACTTGCCTGGCTTTTATTAACGTGATCATTAGGGTGCACGGGGTCTTTGCTTCCAAGTTTTCCACCCATCATCTCAATGGCTCGGTTACTAATTACTTCATTAACATTCATGTTGCTCTGTGTTCCAGAGCCAGTTTGCCACACAGCTAAAGGAAAATGATCATCCAGCTTACCAGCAGAAACCTAATGTGGGAACAAATGAGCAAGAAAGTTCATCTAAAGATTATTAAAGAGGTCTTACGAGATTTATTTTTGCTGATGACCTATCATCTGGATAGGTCATCAGTATCTGATTGGTGGGGGTCCGAAACCAAGGACCCCCGCCAACCAGCTGTTTGAGAAGGACTGACAGGAGCGCAGCGGCCTTCTCTCTGCGTTTCCTAGGCCAGTGACTACACATTCATCAATCACGTGGCCTAGGAACAGATCAGCCCCATTCAAGTCAATTAGGCTGCAATACCAAGCACAACCGCTATACAATGTCTGGCACTGTGCTTGGTAAGCTGCGGGAAGGCAGCGGTGCTCACAGATGCGCTGCTGCCTTCTAAAAACAGCTGATTGGCGGGAGTCCTGGGTTTCGGATCCCCACTGATCAGATACAGATGACCTATCCTGAGGATAGGATTTCCATGTGTTAGGATGTTTCGGAACACTCTAGCAGAGTTGGCAGCTGCAAGGAGCCCATTGGCAGAGACAGCTAGGTCCCCCATTGAGAAGGCAAAGACTGTTTCCTTACCAGTGCTGCCTCTCCTATAGTAGCACTCAATGAGCGTAGCTATGCAGCTTCCAGTTCTGGTCTTAGCAATCACATCATACCGGATTCCGGGCAATTGCAGACCCAGAGGTCTTGTATGGTGGGCAAAAAGTGCAAAGTAAAAAAAAATTTAAAAGGTAAAGCAAAGTAGATCAGTAGCTCAGTAGGACTCATCAGCGGGGAGGGGGCAGAGAGATTTGTACACCAGTGAAGCCCAGTTAGAGTACAATGAGTGTGGTCTTTATATACTGTATGCACACCATCTCCAGCAGGGAAGATGCCGGTCTGACGCTGTCTGAGCTTACCGGACACTGTCACAGCAATGTGAAGGAAAGTCCCAGTAAACCACAGCTATTTTCTGATAGGAAGTCAATAAACTAAGTGCGGTATCTCGGTAACAGCAGGTTATTCTTTGGAGCAGACACAGTTAAAGTGTATCTCAAACTTTTCACATACTGTATTAAAACTTATTGTAAATAGCATAAAAGTAATTTTTCTAATATACTTAATTTTTTGAAAGTTTTCCCAGCAAAATAGGCACCTACATTTCTGGTGTGTGTAGTGCTTTAGAATCCATAGTCCCATACAGCGCTGTGTATGGGAGTACGGACTCTCCTGCAGCCCCATTGAGTGATGTACAGACTGGAGCATCAATCCATCTGCCTGCACTAGCGGTGCTTTCCTAAAGGCTGGCATAAATGGGCTATGTAAGGCTTCAGCAGAGTGGACACAGGCAGAGAAGTAACGTCTTGTGGGAGCTCGAGCCCCGCTCGATTGGGTGTTAATAGCCTGTGCAGCTATTAGAGTGTTGCAGAAAGTCACTTAAAGGGGTTCTCCAGGCATTAAGAAAATAAAAAAAATACGTAAATATTACTTTATCATAAATATATTCCCAAATACCTTTCATAAGTTATAATGACTCGTTTTGTCTAGGGAGCAATCATTAGGAGAAACAAAATGGCCACTGTCCCATTAGTACACACAAAACCTGTCCTAATCACACAGCAGGACAAGTTACTTCACAACACTGAGGTAAAGAGCTGCCTCATTCTCCTCTCTTACTTGTCAGGGATTATGATCCTGAATACAGTTGATCTTCAGCTGAGTCTCTGTAGGAATGGAGTTCAGGAGGAGACATGAAGTACAGAGAGGATGGACAGGACTGACTGTGGTAATGGAGACTTCATACAAGTGCTGCTCATGATCTCCATTTCTACAGAGATTCAGCTGATTACCATATTAAACTGTATTCAGGATCATAATCCCTGACAAGCAGAGGATGAGGATGAGGCAGCTCTTTGGCTCAGTGTTGTGAAGTAACTTGTCCTCCTGTGTGATTAGGACAGGTTTTATGTGTACTAATAGGACAACGGCTATTTTGTTTTTCCTAATGATTGCTCCTCAGACAAAATGAGCCATTATAACTAATGTAAGGTATTTGCGAATATTCTTATAATGAAGTAATGTTTAAGTATTTTCATTTTCTTAATTCCCAGAGAACCCCTTTAGGACATTGCTCCTCTACATTTCATACAGGTTTGCTCTACCCATGATGGAAAGTGCCAGTTTACCAATTCACATGCTTACCTCATCAGCCGCCTTGATAATATACTCAGCGATTTTGGGGTCAAGGCCGTAATCCTTGTTTACTTCTGCTGCTGCTTTTTTTAAGATTCCAAATGCTCTGATAACTTGCAACTAAAATGGAAAAAAGGAGAGCAAAAGCTAAAGTAGCACACTGGGATGTGAATTTTGAGTAATGAGCAGTGTTACAATCCGGTGAATGCACTTGTTGCTGTTTGGATGCTAAGCAGCAAACATAGCAATTGCAGAAATTATTCATAATAGTAATAATATGTAGGGCTGTGCGGTCATGGCACAAAAATAATCATAATTATTTCAACTTTATGAATGATTATCGATTATAATTGTGATTATTTTTTTCTTGCTAAGTTAACTATAAAACATGCCCAAGATACAAAACTGAGTCCACCTGCAGACACGATGGTACAGTACAGGGTCCACATGTGGCCATGATGGTAATCTTGTCAACATACATGCACACAATAAACTCATTGGTAATGCTCATATCTGCAGTTCATAAACAGCACTGCAGTGTACACACAGCGCAGACTGGGCCTCTCGGCCGAGGAAGAAGCCATGTTTGATCCCCTCTGATCTAATACAGTTGTGCTCAAAATTATTCAACCCCCACTGAAATTGAGTGTTTTGGCCAGTTTGACATTGATTTTGATCATTTCAGTCATCTTTACAATTAAATCAAAGAGGCACTTGTAAGTCAGACAAATATAACATAACATTTATAATGAAACAAACACAAATGTCTTTTCTGTGCTCACATCATTATCAGTTTTATTCAACCCCCAAGTGACATTCAATCTTAGTACTTAGTACAACATCCTTTTCCAGTTATAACAGCTTTTAAACATGAAGCATAGCTTGACACAAGTGTCTTGCAGCGATCTACGGGTATCTTCGCCCATTCTTCATGGGCAAAAGCCTCCAGTTCAGTCACATTCTTAGGCTTGCGCGCTGCAACTGCTTTCTTTAAGTCCCACCAGAGGTTCTCAATCGGATTTAAGTCTGGTGACTGCGATGGCCACTTCTAAGTGTTCCAGCCTTTAATCTGCAACCATGCTCTAGTGGACTTGGAGGTAGGCTTGGGATCATTGTCCTGTTGGAATCATGGCGTCAGAGGAGGAACATTGATCTGAGCAGTGACATGTGAGGTGAGGTCACATCGACACGAATGAGCATGATATAACGCTATGTGAATTGGCACAAATCACATGCCTGCTGTAATGATATTCCGCGATATCCGCACTCTATGAAAGATCACTCCTCTTGACATATGAGCCGTATCAGGTTTTTGTAATCAATTCTGCACTATTGTACTATATCAATTTTTACCACATCTATTCGGGACACTGATGCCCGTTATGGCCTCCTGATGAACTTCAGTAATCTGAAGGGAAACGCGTCGAGGTTTAAAAATATATAAGGCATAATGAAATATGATGTGTAAAATTACACTGACGGACAACTGGTGTGTTAAGTCTTATTAAGCTCACCTTTCAGACTCGGAGTCCAGGTTTTGTTCAGAGAAGACTCGGTGATATCTTAACCAGGGATCTTCATTGGATTGTATGGACTTGTGTGATTGGGACGTACACACCATTTGTCGTCGTCTCTGTGTTTTAACGGCTAACACCAGATAACATTGTGAGAGGATTAGGGTAAGACCAAGGGTGATTCAGCCTTAGGCACGAGGACAGGGAGGTCCCACCACTAGGGGCCGTCCCTGGGCAAAGGAAGAGACGGAGGGTTAATTGCAGGGCTAGTAGTAGGATCAACCCTGATTACCTAAATCTTCCTCGGTATACCCATTACCAAATAATAACTATATAGCTGGTGTCGGCTGTTACACACAGATGATGACAAATGATAGTATCAATATTTGACTATTAAAGTGGGGTGGGGTTTGGTTAAGCGACCACAGTACCAGCAATAATTTTAGTGATAATAATTAAAAGTGATATTTTAAGAGAGGGGGGTTGTAAATTGCTGGACGTTTTTTTGATAATTAATACTCCCTATTGGGATGCAATCATATTAGCTGGAACAATTTGATATTATTCCTGTTGAAAGGTCCAACGTCTCCCAAGCCTCAGGTTTGTGACGGACTGCATCACATTTTCATCCAATATCTCCTGGTACTGAAGAGAATTCATGGTACCTTGCACACGCTGAAGCTTCCCTGTACCTGTAGAAACAAAACAGCCCCAAAGCATGATTGACCCCCCGCCATGCTTCACAGTAGGCAAGGTGTTCTTTTCTTCATAGGCCTTGTTCTTCCTCCTCCAAACATAGCGTTGATCCATGGGCCCAAACAGTTCTAATTTTGTTTCATCAGTCCACAGAACACTATCCCAAAACTTTTGTGGTTTGTCCACATGACTTTTGGCATACTGCAGTCGACTCTTCTTATTCTTTGGAGACAGCAAGGGGGTTGGCCTGGGAGTTCTGGCATGGAGGCCTTCATTATGTAGTGTGCGCCTTATTGTTTGAGCTGAAACTTCAGTACCCGCATCTGACAAATCTTTTTTTTAGTTCCTCAGCAGTCACACGGGGACTTTTCTCCACTTTACGCTTCAGGTAGCGCACAGCAGTCGAACTCAGCATCTTCTTTCTGCCACGACCAGGTAGCATTTCAACAGTGCCCTTTGCCTTGAATTTGCGAATGATGCTTCCTATGGTGTCTCTTGGTATGTTTAACATCTTTGCAATCTTCTTATAGCCATTGCCCTTCCTGTGAAGAGAAATCACCTCTTCTCTTGTCTTCCTGGACCCTTCTCTTGACTTCACCATGTTTGTAAACACACCAGTAAATGTCTAGAAGGAGCTGAGTATCACAGTCATTTTAAATCTGCCTAATTGGTGCTTATTATACTTGATTGCTGCTCCTTGACATCCACAGGGGTTTTCAATACCTGATCGAAAACACTTGAATGAACCTCTGTTCTTAAGAGTGGTCGTCTTTAAGGGGTTGAATAATTGTGTCAATGAAGAAATCACAAAAAAAACATTTAATACTGTATTACAAAAACAATTGGTCATTTTAGTTGCATTTGGTTCTTTAAAAAGTCCTTGTAAGATTTCATTCTGAACACAATTACAAATGTACACTAAATTCCCTAAAACCCTTTACAGCATTGGGGGTTGAATAATTTTGAACACAACTGTAGGTATTCCTTATTCTATGGATAGGGGATAGCTTAATGACCAGAATACCACTTGGGCTACTTTCACACTAGTGCTTTTTGCGGATCCGTCATGGATCTGAAAAAACGCTTCAGTTACAATAATACAATCGTATGCACCTGTCATGAACGGATCCGGTTGTATTATGTCTTCTATAGCCATGACTGATCTGTCTTGAACACCACTGAAAGTCAAAGGGGGACGGATCCGTTTTCTATTTTGTGCCAGATTGTGTCAGAGAAAACGCATCTGTCCCCATTGACTTACATTGTGTGTCGAAGCGGAGCCAAACGGATCCGTCTGTCAGGCGGACAGCAAAACGCTGCCGGCAGCATTTTGGTGTCCGCATCCAGAGTGGAATGGTGATTGAAGGGAGGCAAACTGATGCATTCTGAGCGGATCCTTTTCCATTCAGAATGCATTAGGGCAAAACTGATCTGTTTTGGACCGCATCTGAGAGCCCTGAATGGATCTCACAAGCGGAAAGCCAAAATGCTAGTGTGAAAGTAGCCTTAAAGGAGTTGTCTCACTTCAGTAAATGGTAATTATCAAGTAGACAAAGTTAAAGAGGTCGTCCGGTCCCAAAATCTAAATTCTTTTTATGTGCTTCTAACACCCCTCACATTCATATATGTGCCCCAATACCTGTTTTTCATTTCTGAGCTTTCCTTCTGCCTGTCTGGGCATTTGATTATCCTGGCAGATCTGTTGACTTTTTCCCCTTTTTGTTTTGTTGAATACATAACTTTATTGACACACAAGCCTGGCTGCACTGCAGAGTGATGAGTACCAGGCTGGCCACGCCCCCACACTGCTCTGTCTGCAGCTGCTACACACACTAAACTCCTGTGTCCATGTTACTACAGCCAGACATGAATCTACTTCTCACTCAGTGTCTAAATCCCATCACTGACAGTCCACGGGCTCTTCACTCAGTCTCCAGAGTGTGTTAATTAGCTGGAATCAGCAAGCACATCCAAACACATCTGTATCTAAACCTACCTTGTGTGATACAGCCTGCTGAGCTGTGCATCTAGTCCCATCACTGACAGCCCACCTCCAGAGTTTGATAAACAGCTGGAATCAGCAAGCACAACCAATCAGATGTGACTCTAACCCTATTATGTATAGGGTTGCCACCTTTACCAACATAAAATACCTGCCAAGTTAAGCCACACCCCAACGAGGGTGTGGTTTGGGGTGTGGCTTAACACAGGGTGTTAAGTCACTGTAATACTGTGGCTCCCAATAATATGAATCCCTCCAGTAATTTTAATGTCCCCATTAGTGAATCCCAGAATTAATGCGCCCCATTAGAGCACCCCAGTAAGACTAATGGTCCCATTAGTGCCCCCCAGTAAGAGTATTGGCTAAATTAGTACCTCCAGTATAAATAATGCCCCCATTAATGCCCCCCAGGAAGAATAATGCCCCCCATTAGTGCTAGTGCCCCCTTCTCTGCTTCCACAAAAAAAATAATAATAATAATCTCCTCCATTTGCTCGTGCTGTGGTGAACGCCCACTGCCGACGAAGCTTAGGACAGGACCATTGAAGTCAATGGACTGCAAAAAATGTCAATCACACAGACAGTATCCTTGCAGACTGCAAAACAGATCCAGTTGTTTGCATGAGCCCTATATGACCAGGCTACTTTTTACAATTCTGCACTACGCTACTTTCACCGTTTATTGCTCCGTCATACAACTTACCACCCAAATTAATTTTACCTCCTTTTCTTCTCACTTATAGAGCTTTCATTTGGTGGTATTTCATTGCTGCTGACATTTTACTTTTTTTGCTATTAATCAAAAATGACAGAAATTTTTGCAAAAAATGAAATTTTTCACTTTCTGTTGTAATTTTTTTAAAAACTACATTTCTATATAAATTTTTCTCAAAATTTATTGTTCTACATGTCTTTGATAAAAAAAATGCAATAAGTGTATATTTATTGGTTTGGGTAAAAGTTATAGCGTTTACAAACTATGGTGCAAAAAGCGAATTTCGGCATTTTGAAGCAGCTCTGACTTTCTGAGCACCTGTCATGTTTCTTCAGGTGCTAGAATGTCAGGATAGTATAAATA
Organism: Bufotes viridis; assembly: GCA_033119425.1. NCBI lineage: Eukaryota > Metazoa > Chordata > Amphibia > Anura > Bufonidae > Bufotes > Bufotes viridis. Next base: position 313,570,165 of record CM065592.1, read on the forward strand.
CCCCCCAAATGACACCATTTTAGATAGAAGACACCCCAAAGCATGATGAGTTCATGTATGATTTCCTTTTTTTTCACAAGTTAGCGGAAAATGACACTTTCTGAGGAAAAAAATAATAATAATAAAGTTTCCATTTCTGCTAACTTCTGGCAAAAAAAAAAAAAAAAAAAAAAAAAAAACAAATCTCCCACGGACTCACTATGCCCCTCAGTGAATACCTTGGGGTGTCTACTTTCCGAAATGGGGTCATATTTGTGGGGTGTGTTTACTGTTCTGGCATTTTGGGCGGGGCTAAATTGTGAGCCACCATGTAAAACCTAAAGGTACTCGTTGGAATTTGGGCCCCTTTGCGCACCCAGGCTGCAAAAAAGTGTCACTCATGTGGTATCGCCGTACTCAGGAGAAGTAGGGCAATGTGTTTTGGGGTCTATTTTTACATATACCCATGTTGGGTGAGAGAAATATCTCAGTAAACTGACAACTTTGTATAAAATTTACAGAGATATTTCTCACACCCAGCATGGGTATATGTAAAAATACACCCCAAAACACATTGCCAAACTTCTCCTGAGTACGGCGATACCACGTGTGACACTTTTTTGCAGCCTGGGTGCGCAAAGGCCTAATTCCAATGAGTACCTTTAGGATTTCACAGGGCATTTTTACGCATTTAGATTCCAGACTTCTCACACTTTAGAGACCCTTAAAATGCCAGGGCAGTATAAATACCCCACAAGTGACCCCATTTTAGAAAGAAGACACCCGAAGGTATTCAGTGAGGGGTATGGTGAGTTCATGTAAAATTTTATTTTTTGTCACAAGTTAGTGGAATATGAGACTTTGTAAAAAAAAAAAAAAAAAAAATTTCAATTTCCGCTAACTTGTGCCCAAAAAAATGTTTTTCTGTGAACTCTACATACCCCTCACGGAATACCTTGGGGTGTCTTCTTTCCAAAATGGGGTCACTTGTGGGGTATTTATACTGACCTGGCATTTTAGGGGCCCTAAAGCGCGAGAAGAAAAATGCGTAAAAATGCCCTGTGAAATCCTAAAGGTACTCATTGGTTTTAGGGCCCCTTTGCGCATCTTGGCTGCAAAAAAGTGGCACACATGTGGCATCGCCGTACTCAGGAGAAGTAGGGCAATGTGTTTAGGGGTGTATTTTTACATATACCAATACTGTGTGCGAGAGATATCTCTGTAAATGACAACTTTTAAAAAATTTTATACAAAGTTGTCAATTTACAGAGATATTTCTCTCACCCAGCATGGGTATATGTAAAAATGCACCCCAAAACACATTGCCCTACTTCTCCCGAGTACGGCGATACCACGTGTGACACTTTTTTGCAGCCAAGATGCGCAAAGGGGCCCAAATTCCAATGAGTATCTTTTAGGAGGGCATTTTTACGCATTTTTCTTCTCACGCTTTATGGCCCCTAAAATGCCAGGGCAGTATAAATACCCCACATGTGACCCCATTTTGGAAAGAAGACACCCCAAGGTATTTCGTGAGGGGCATAGCGAGTTCATAGAAGATTTTTTTTTTTTTGCACAAGTTAGCGGAAATTGATTTTTTATAGTTTTTTCTCACAAAGTCTCCCTTTCCACTAACTTGTGACAAAAAGTTCCATTTTTCATGGATTCACTATGCCCCTCAGCGAATACCTTGGGGTGTCTTCCTTCCAAAATGGGGTCATTTGTGGGGTGTGTTTACTATTCTGGCATTTTGGGGGGGGGCTAAATTGTGAGCAGCCATGTAAAAGCTAAAGGTACTCGTTGGAATTTGGGCCCCTTTGCGCACCCAGGCTGCAAAAAAAGTGTCAGTCATGTGGTATTGCCATACTCAGGAGAAGTAGGGCAATGTGTTTTGGGGTGTATTTTTACATATACCCATGTTGGGTGAGAGAAATATCTCTGTAAATTGACAACTTTGTATAAAAAAAATTAAAAAGCTGTCGTTTACAGCGATATTTCTCACACAAAGTATGGGTATATATAAAAATACACCCCAAAACACATTGCCCTACTTCTCCTGAGTACGGCGATACCACATGTGTGACACTTTTAGCAGCCAAGATGCGCAAAGGGGTCCAAATTCCATGAGTACCTTTAGGATTTCCCAGGGCATTTTTACGCATTTGGATTCTCACGCTTTAGGACTCCCTAAAATGCCAGGGTAGTATAAATACCCCACAAGTGACCCCATTGTGGAAAGAAGACACCCCAAGATATTCCGTGAGGGGTATGGCGAATTCACAGAAAAAAATTTTTTGGCACAAGTTAGCGGAAATTGTTTTTTTTTACAAAGTCTCATATTCCACTAACTTGTGACAAAAATAAAATTTTACATGAACTCACCATGCCAGTCACGGAATACCTTGGGTTGCCTTCTTTCTAAAATGGGGTCACATGTGAGGTTTTGTACTGCTCTGGCATTTGAGGGTCTCCACAATCATTACACGTATGGCCAGCATTAGGAGTTTCTGCGATTCTCCGTATATTGAGCATACTGGGAATGAGATTTTTTTCAGTTCAGCCTCTGGGCTGAAAAAAAAATGAACGGCACAGATTTTTCATTCGCATCGATCAATGTGGATGAAAAATCTCTGCCAAAATCAGTGACTGCGGTGCGGTGGGCTGGGCGCTAGCTACCTAACAAGTAGCTAACTAACTGGCGGTGATAAGGGACCCTTATGCCCCATTCACATGTCCGCAATTCTGTTTGCGGAACGGAATTGCGGACCCATTCATTTCTATGGGGACAGACATTGTCCCGCTCGGATCCGGAATTGTGGATCCGCACTTCCAGGTCTGCACTTCCGTTCCGCAAAAATATAGAACATGTCCTATTCTTATCTGCAATTGCGGACAAGAAAAGGCATTTTCTATATAGTTCTGGCAATGTGCGGATCTGCAAAATGCGGAAAGCACATTGCCGGTGTCTGTGTTTTGGGCCCCTTTGAGCACCCAGGCTGCAAAAAAGTGTCACTCATGTGGTATCGCCGTACTCAGGAGAAGTTGGGCAATGTGTTTTTTTTGGGGGGGGGGGGGGTGTAGTGTGGTGCTTGGTGCTACTTTACATAGATACCTGGTCCTCTGGTGGTTGATCCCAGCAAATGGTACCACCAGAGGACCATTGATCATCGCTGGCAGGCTGTAGTATAACTTCCGAGATGCGAATTGTTGTGAACGCGCGCGCGAGCGCGTTCACAGCAATTCTCGCCTCTCGCGAGATGACTCGCCGCCGTGTCAAGGAGGAACAAGCCTGCCGCCGCCTGGAAGCAGCCCTGCGTTAGGCGGTCGGCAGGCGGTTAAAATAGAAAAAAAATTCCAATATGGCAAATGGTTTAACGGAAAAAAGGGTCAAAATGGCTGATTTGCCATTTTTTCATTGCTTCTCTTACCCCAAAAAATCTAATAAAATATGATCAAAAAGTCACGCACACTTTAAAATGGTTTCAATAAAAGCTACAGATTGTTCCACAAAAAAATTAACCCCCAAACAGCTCACTAGATAAGTATAAAAAAAGTTATGGGGGTCAGAATATGGTGATGTAAAAAAATAAAGTGTGATCAAAGTTTATTTTTTTTTTACACTATTTAGACATAAATAGAAACTATACATATGGGGTATTGTTGTAGTAGTACTGACCCAGAGAATGAAGCACATGAGTCAGTTTTGCTGTAAATGAAACGATGTGGGGAAAAAAGACGTAAAATGGTGGAGTAATTGCATTTTTTTTTTTCTAATTCCACCCCATCGGGAATTTTTTTTACTGCTTCCCACTATATTTTATGCCATAATTAATGGTGGCATTACCCTGGGTTCAGACCTGAGCATTCTGGAAACGCGCGTTTTACGCGCGTTTTTGTCGCGCGTATTTAAGCACGTTTTTGCAAATAGGAAACGCGCGTTCGTACGCGCGTTCTTGTGATTGACTACTGTGGTGTCAATCACAAAACGCGCGACAAACGCCCCAAAAAAAGCTCAAGTACTTGTTTATGTGTCGGGCGTTTTACAGCGCGTTCAAACGCGCTGTAAAATGCTCAAGTGAGGACCAGGGCCATAGGAAAGCATTGGTTTTCATGTGTTGAGCGTTTTACAGCGCGTTTGAACGAGCTGTAAAACGCTCATGTGTGAACCCAGGGTTAGGAAGTACAACTTGTCCTGCAAAAAATAAGCCCTCATACAGCTATATGAACGGAAATATAAAAAAAAAAAAAAAAAAGTTATGGCTCACGGAAAATAGAGAAGAAAAATGAAAATGCAAAAATGAAGAAAACTCCGGTAGTAAAAGGGCCCTTTTCAGGGCTGGTCATTAAAGGGTTTAAGCCTTTCATCCTTTACACCGTACTATGATTATAACATGCAAGGCTTACCATCGTCCAGTCTTTTTGCGTTTGAGCTCCAATTATTCTTGCCACTTATCATGTAGCTTTAAAGCCGTCCAGCTTGGCCCAACAACATCCGACAAAGCAAACGATACACAACACAGGCAGGCTTGTCCATTACGCAAAAGACAGAACATGTCCTATACTTACCCGCAAAAGTGGACCACAGACCCACTGAACATAGGTGGAAAAGGGTGAGGGAATAAGGCCTGGAAACTAGGGAAAGGAGATGGACACCTCCTAGTAAAACCCTAATCAAAGTCCTGACTAACTACCAGTATGAACAGACCCCAGAGGTAAGTGATTTCATACACAGGAATACCTAATGTCCTAACTCACCCTATAGGACCCTGGTACTAATGTCAGGACTGAGACAACCTGTTCCTCCAAAAGGAAGGACAAACAGGAGTCTCCCTCAGGCCTTAATACAAATGACAGGGAAATGCAACACGCAGAGCTCACACAAAATACAAAGAGGGAAAGGAAAGACTTAACTTCAAAGGAGCAATGGAAGTACCAGGAAGTCTGCTGAGATCCACACAACAGCATTCCACAACTGAAACTGAAGCTATAAACCGCACAGCATAGTGGGAGAAGCAACTATAAATAAGGAAGGTTAAATGACCACATAAGCAACACCTGTGGCAAGGGGTGTGGCCATTACCAGAAACACAGACTCCTATTGATCCACAAGGAAACCTGTCAGATCAAACCATGTGTTGAAAGTCTCACCGATCTCCTGCCACCTGTCGGGGAACGTCCGTGACACATAATGCAGATGGCATAAGGACTGCATTTGTATTTTGGGGATCCACATTTTGTAGACTGCAATGTGCATAAGGCCTTACAGAAACAGCTGTTGTATGCTACATGGTTTCCTTAAAGGGTCTGTCCAGTAATTTATACTGATGATCTATCCTCAGGATAGGTCACCCAGGACTCCCGCCGATCAGCTGTTTGACGAGGAGGCTTTCTGGTCTTTACACTACATGTGGTTTCCTGTGGCGTGGTGAAATTACTCATCACTATACTGCACTTCGGAGACGCATGGAGCGCTGCCTTCTCGGCAAACAGCTGATTGGCGAGAGTCCCAGGTGTTGGACCTCCGCTGATCAGATATTGATGACCTATCTGGAGAATAAGTCATCGATATATATGACCAGACACCCCTTCAAGCCCTCCTTCATGTAAATGGGAGTTACTGAAACAGTGTAGCACAGCAACCATGGCCAAAGCTGCTGTGCAGCCCTAGCGTCATACATGGAGCCTGTTAAAAGTAAACGGGTGAAGGATACAAGTTATACAATGGTTAGATGTAGCGATACTTACTGGCATCCGCTCAGTCACACCTCCAATTTTGAAATTCATTGTTGAACCGAACCGTCTGAGCTCCGTAATATTTATCATTGGGAACTTTCAGTTCACCAAAGGTGTCAAATTCAATTCTATAAGAATCAGAACTGGCCTGCAAGGAAACACATGACTGAAATTACTTACACATGACTGTAATACAAGCAGAATAGTAAAGCTGGGGCTACAAGAGGACTGTGCAGCACTGTCTGTATCCCAAGTAATGCCAGTTTTGGCCTCAGAGAACTGGGAGAGGAGCCATCCAACAGTCACGTTAAAACTGGAAAAACCCTCCCAAAAATTTCACTTTTTTATTGTAGATCTTTAATGTGTGTCTGCAGTAAATCTGTTTGTGCACAACTCAGAGGACACTGTTGCATTTTTAACCAGTTGGTGACATACTGGAAATTAATTTTAGCCTTAAGAACCAATAATATTTTCCCCCTTGGTGTTCCAGCAGTCCTACCTTTTAATATTTTCTTCTAAATAGGGATGTCCCGATACCGATACCATACTTGTACTCGTGAAAATGCTGCCGATACCGGAAGTTCCGGTCTGGCAGCTCCTATACACTATTGAAGTAAACCTAACCTCTATTAATGTGGCCGGAATTACTAACTATTGATACGCAGTCTCCCTCAGGTCAGGCGCTCAGTCCCTCCATTCTCCTCCTGCCCCGCCTGATGATATTTCTATATATTTTTACGATTTTTCTCTCCTTCTGCAGGATATCAGCTCTGCAACTGCTCCTCCCCCTCCTCCAGACTGATGGAAAGGGGGCAGCTGCTTTAACTGCTCATATGTCTGGTTTGGTACCAGCTAGAGATATGGGCTTTGTACTGTTTGACAACGGGCATTCCAAGCTTTCAAACAATTCCAGAATGACAGTAATATCCTCACGACATGGGAAGATATCACTGAATTTGAGTCTGGAATAATTGGGGGTAAAAACCTGCTTTTACTTTAACTTTCAGCTGTATTCACTGCATCCTGATTTCTAAGGGTACTTTCACACTAGAGTTTAAGCTTTCCGGTATTGAGTTCCGTCATAGGGGCTCAATAGCGGATAAAAAAATGCTTCAGTTTTGTCCTCATTCATTGTCAATGGGGACAAAACTGAACTGAACAGAACGGAATGCACCAAAATGCATTCCGCTCCGTTTAGTTGCGTTCCCATACCAGAGAGCAAACTGCAACATGTTGTATTTTGCTTTCCGTCCTGGGATGCGGATGCAAAACGGATCTGGCATTACCCCAATGCAAGTCAATGGGGACGGATCTTTTTCTCTGGCACAATAGAAAACTGATCCGTCCCCCATTGATTTTCAATGGAGTTAATGACAGATATAATGTCCCCCCTACAGAATAATGGCACCCACATATAATGCTCACCCCACCTGAAGAATGGTCCCCACATATAATGCTCTACTCCTGCAGAATAATGGCCCCCACATATAATGCTCCCTCCCTGCAGAATAATGGCCCCCACATATAATGCTCCCTCCCTGCAGAATAATGGCCCCCACATATAATGCTCTACTCCTGCAGAATAATGGCCCCCACATATAATGCTCTCCCCTGCAGAATAATGGCCCCCACATATAATGCTCTACTCCTGCAGAATAATGGCCCCACATATAATGCTCCCTCCTGCAGAATAATGGCCCCCACATATAATGCTCCTCCCTGCAGAATAATGGCCCCCACATATAATGCTCTCCTGCAGAATAATGGCCCCACATATAATGCTCACTCCTGCAGAATAATGGCCCCACATATAATGCCCCCTGCAGAATAATGGCCCCCACATATAATGCCCCCCCCTGCAGAATAATGGCCCCCACATATAATGCCCCCCCCTGCAGAATAATGGCCCCCACATATAATGCCCCCCCCTGCAGAATAATGGCCCCCACATATAATGCTCTACTCCTGCAGAATAATGGCCCCCACATTCAATGCTCTACTCCTGCAGAATAATGGCCCCCACATATAATGCTCTCCCCTGCAGAATAATGGCCCCCACATATAATGCTCTACTCCTGCAAATTAATGGCCCCCACATATAACGCTCTACTCCTGCAGAATAATGGCCCCACATATAATGCTCTCCCCTGCAGAATAATGGCCCCCACATATAATGCTCTACTCCTGCAGAATATTGGCCCCCACATTCAATGCTCTACTCCTGCAGAATAATGGCCCCACATTCAATGCTCTACTCCTGCAGAATAATGGCCCCCACATATAATGCTCTCCCCTGCAGAATAATGGCCCCCACATATAATGCTCTCCCCTGCAGAATAATGGCCCCCACATATAATGCTCCTCCTTCAGAATAATGGCCCCCACATATAATGCTCTCCCTGCAGAATAATGGCCCCACATATAATGCTGTACTCCTGCAGAATAATGGCCCCACATATAATGCTCTACTCCTGCAGAATAATGGCCCCCACATATAATGCTCTACTCCTGCAGAATAATGGCCCCCACATTCAATGCTCTACTCCTGCAGAATAACGGCCCCACATATAATGCTCTCCCCTGCAGAATAATGGTCCCCACATATAATGCTCTACTCCTGCTGAATAATGGCCCCACATATAATGCCCCCCCCTGCAGAATAATGGCCCCCACATATAATGCTCTACTCCTGCAGAATAATGGCCCCCACATATAATGCCCCCTGCAGAATAATGGCCCCACATATAATGCCCCCCTGCAGAATAATGGCCCCACATATAATGCTCCCCCTGCAGAATAATGGCCCCCACATATAATGCTCCCCCTGCAGAATAATGGCCCCACATATAATGCTCCCCCTGCAGAATAATGGCCCCTACATATAATGCTCCCTCCCTGCAGAATAATGGTCTCAGTTAGATTTCTGGATCAAGGGTTGTTGATCCAGGAGTTCTTTTGATTGCTTGACTGGAGTCTCCATAACTTCGGGAATCCAGCGCTAGTTCTAAATGTGATACAGCTTCCGAGCGGTCTTACAATTAGACCTTTTTGTATGCCTCAAACAGGCGTACAAAATGGTGAATGAGTTGGACCTATCCCCTTCCACGTCCACAATTTTAGACCTGGTGAAGTCGCAGATAGCGGTGCAAAGATTAGGTAGAAGTTAAATTTGTTATTCAGTCCCTATTTACAAACTTTACTAGCAAATTGCTCTTTTTTTTTTTTTTAAATGTTTCCATATTATGCAACAGCCTTTTATTGTTTGCTAGGGCAGAGTACAGTACATTTAAAAAAACATTTGGATTGAATAAACAGAGCTCAGATGAACAAATCTCAGTATTCTAGTAGTCTGTTCTGGCAGAGGAGCAGACTACCGGCATAGCCGGACGCCGCTGGGTCTCTATTCACTATAATGGGATCGGTCGAGTTTCTGGCAAGTATGCTGTCTTCCTGCCGGAAAAACAAAAAACGTGTTTGGCTATGCTGGATATGGGAGTAACGAAATGCTTAAATACCAATGTGGACATAGCTTTAGAGGAGTCTTTTGCCATGGTTAAAAAAAAAAACATTTCAGGATGACGTGTAAACTCACTCTTAACCCCTTATTGACCCGCCGGTTTTGGGCCTTAGGGTACTTTCACACTAGCGTTTTGGATTCTGTTTGTGAGATCCGTTTCAGGGCTCTCACAAACGGTCCAAAACGCATCAGTTAAGCCCCAATGCATTCTGAATGGATAAGGACCCGTTCAGAATGCATCCGTTAGGCTCCGCAGCATGCAGCATTTTGGTGTCCGTCTGAAGAGGCGGAGCCTAACGGATACGTTTTTAATTACAATGTAAGTCAATGGGGACGGATCCGTTTTTAATGACACAATATGTTGCATTTGAAAACGGATCCGTTCCCCATTGACTTTCAATGTAATTCAAAACAGATCCGTTTTGGACTTTGTCATTTTTCTTCAAACCTAATGCAAACGAATCTGTTCTGAACGGATACAAACGTTTGCATTATAGGTGCGGATCCGTCTGTGCAAATAAACAGATGGATCCGCACCAACACAAGTGTGAAAGTAGCCTTACTGACCAAGCGTTCTTAATTTTTCATTGTTGCCTTCCAAAAGCTATAACTTATTTTTCCATCTATATAGCTTTATGAGGGCTTATTTTTTGTGGGACAAGTTGTAGTTTTTAATGGCGACATTTTGGGGTACACATAACTTTCTGCTTAACTTCTATTAAAGAGCAACTAAACCTTTATATGAACTTTTCATAAGATGTCCCTAATGTCCTAATAAAACTAACTCTAACATACTTTATTAATCAATTTTCTATTTTTACTACACTTTTCCCTGCCTAAAGTAGACCATTCCCTGTGCGCTTAAAACTCAGTTCTCCGTACACCGCTGACAGCTCAATGGGCAGCAGCAGCGCTGTGAGTGCTCCCTGGACTATTACTAACTCTTGGCATAGTACATTGGTACCCTGTACCCATGTATTATGCCAGGTTTAAATGAGCGGAGCGGGCTCCTGCTTCTGCCTGCTCCGCTAAGTGCTGACATGCAGTTCTCTTAGCTTAGCGGGCATATGAAGGTTTCGTTACTTTTAACTCTTTCTGGGAGGGAGATGGGAAAAACAGCAACACTGCCACAGAGTTTTTATGTTATAAATTTTACAGTGTTCATTTTTCGATATAAATAAAAATATTTTTATTCTCTGGGTCAGTACGATTACAGCAATAAGAAAATACAGTTTTTACATTTTACTACTTTTGTGCAATAACCCCCTTTTTTTTTTAAGGAAGAAAATATTTTTGCATAACTTTTACTTTTTTTCTTTTTCTTTCTATGGAGTTGTGTAAGGGCTTAATTTTTTTTTTACAGGATGACTTTTTTACGGTGTTTAATGTAGGGATAATTTACATGATATTTATGTAGTGCAGGTCGTTACAGATACCAAACATATGGGTTTTTTGCTATTTTTTTCATTGAAACGTGTATTCTTGATGGATAAAAAGCATATATTTTTTACTAGAATTTATTTTTACTGCTCTTTTTAACAATTAGTAGTCCCACAACAGTACCACAGTACCACAACAGACAACATTTTGATTGATTTTAAAATAAAATGCACTATCCCTATAGTGCATATTTTAATGTCAGTGCTTTACTGACATTGACCAGCAGGCTGCGCCAGAGAGGTGCAGCCTGCTGGAAAATACTCAAGGCTGGCATGGGTGTCCTATACCAGACCCCAGCAGTGGCGTCTCTAGCTTTCAAATTTTTGGGGGGGCACACTGGGGGCCAGAACAAAAGTAGGGGTGGCAGCTATAACAATGATAAATTTACACAAGTATGCTTAGAAATGCTGCGATACTTTACCAAATACCTAAAACCGCAACAGGGAAGAAAAGGGATCTGTAGATGTCACTGTTAGGCTTCTTGCACACGAACGTTTTTTTTTGCGTTCAGTATACGGACCCGTTCATTTCAATGGGTCCGCAAAGAAAGTGAAGTGTTTCCGTGTGCATTCCGTTTCAGTGTTTCCGTTTTTTCGTTCCGTTCAAAGATAGAACTTGTCCTATTCTTGTCCGCATCACAGACAAGAATAGTACTGTTCTATTAAGGGCCAGATGTTCCGTTCCGCAAAAAACGGAATGCACACGGATGTCATCCGTATTTTTTGCGGACCACAAAATACTGACAAAGCCATATGGTCGTGTGCAATAGGCCTTATGGGGGATCTGTGGAGGGCGCACCGCTACGGGGGATCTGTGGAGGGCGCACCGCTACGGGGGATCTGTGGAGGGCGCACCGCTACGGGGGATCTGTGGAAGGCGCACCGCTACGGGGATCTGTGGAGGGCGCACCGCTCACGGGGATCTGTGGAGGGCGCACCGCCACGGGGATCTGTGGAGGCGCACCGCTACGAGGGATCTGTGGAGGGCGCACCGCTACGGAGGGATCTGTGGAGGGCGCACCGCCACGGGGATCTGTGGAGGCGCACCGCTACGGGGATCTGTGGAGGCGCACCGCTACGGGGATCTGTGGAGGCGCACCGCTACGAGGGATCTGTGGAGGCGCACCGCCACGGGGATCTGTGGAGGGCGCACCGCTACGAGGGATCTGTGGAGGGCGCACCGCCACGGAGGATCTGTGGAGGGCGCACCGCCACGGGGATCTGTGGAGGGCGCACCGCCACGGGGATCTGTGGAGGCGCACCGCTACGGGGGATCTGTGGAGGGCGCACCGCTACGGGGATCTGTGAGGGCGCACCGCTACGAGGGATCTGTGGAGGCGCACCGCTACGGGGATCTGTGGAGGCGCACCGCTACGGGGATCTGTGGAGGCGCACCGCTCACGGAGGATCTGTGGAGGCGCACCGCTACTGGGGATCTGTGGATGGCGCACCGCTACGGGGATCTGTGGATGGCGCACCGCTACAGGGGATCTGTGGATGGCGCACCGCTACGGGGGATCTGTGGATGGCGCACCGCTACTGGGGATCTGTGGATGGCGCACCGCTACGGGGATCTGTGGATGGCGCACCGCTACGGGGGATCTGTGGATGGCGCACCGCTACGGGGATCTGTGGATGGCGCACCGCTACGGGGATCTGTGGATGGCGCACCGCTACGGGGGATCTGTGGATGGCGCACCGCTACGTGGGATCTGTGGATGGCGCACCGCTACGGGGATCTGTGGATGGCGCACCGCTACGGGGATCTGTGGATGGCGCACCGTTACGGGGATCTGTGGATGGCGCACCGCTACGGGGGATCTGTGGATGGCGCACCGTTACGGGGATCTGTGGATGGCGCACCGCTACGGGGGATCTGTGGATGGCGCACCGCTACGGGGATCTGTGGATGGCGCACCGCTACGGGGATCTGTGGATGGCGCACCGCTATGGGGATCTGTGGATGGCACACCTGTTACGGGGATCTGTGGATGGCACACCGTTATGGGGGATCTGTGGATGGCACACCGTTATGGGGATCTGTGGATGGCACACCGTTACGGGGATCTGTGGATGGCACACCGTTATGGGGATCTGTGGATGGCACACCGTTATGGGGATCTGTGGATGGCACACCGTTATGGGGATCTGTGGATGGCACACCGTTATGGGGGATCTGTGGATGGCAACACCGTTATGGGGGATCTGTGGATGGCACACCGTTATGGGGATCTGTGGATGGCACACCGTTATGGGGGATCTGTGGATGGCACACCGTTATGGGGATCTGTGGATGGCACACCGTTATGGGGGATCTGTGGATGGCACACCGTTATGGGGATCTGTGGATGGCACACCGTTATGGGGGATCTGTGGATGGCACACTGTTATGGGGATCTGTGGATGGCACTGTTATGGGGGATCTGTGGATGGCACACTGTTATGGGGGATCTGTGGATGGCACACTGTTATAGGGGATCTGTGGATGGTGCACTGTTATGGGGATCTGTGGATGGCGCACTGTTATGGGGGATCTGTGGATGGCGCACTGTTATGGGGATCTGTGGATGGCGCACTGTTATGGGGGATCTGTGGATGACACTGTTATGGGGATCTGTGGATGACACTGTTATGGGGATCTGTGGATGACACTGTTATGGGGATCTGTGGATGACACTGTTATGGGGGATCTGTGGATGACACTGTTATGGGGGATCTGTGGATGACACTGTTATGGGGGATCTGTGGATGACACTGTTATGGGGGATCTGTGGATGACACACTGTTATGGGATCCCCAGATGCCCTCATAGCAGTGCCATCCCCAGATGCCCCATAGCAGTGCCATCCCCAGATGCCCCCATAGCAGTGCCATCCCCAGATGCCCCCATAGCAGTGCCATCCCCAGATGCCCCATAGCAGTGCCATCCCCAGATGCCCCCATAGCAGTGCCATCCCCAGATGCCCCCATAGCAGTGCCATCCCCAGATGCCCCCATAGCAGTGCCATCCCCAGATGCCCCCATAGCAGTTCCATCCCCAGATGCCCCCATAGCAGTGCCATCCACAGATGCCTCCATAGCAGTGCCATCCACAGATGCCTCCATACAGTAAACGTCCTGCCTCTCTGCCACCCGGTCCTGCATCCACAGATTCCCCATAACGGGCCCCACGATTATTAGCAAACAAGATGCCGGACCCCACCCACTGTAAGGGGCATCTGGGGATGACACTGCTATGGGGGGATCTGTGGATGCCCCCATAGCAGTGCCATCCCCAGATGCCCCCATAGCAGTGCCATCCCCAGATGCCCCCATAGCAGTGCCATCCCCAGATGCCCCCATAGCAGTGCCATCCCCAGATGCCCCCATAGCAGTGCCATCCCCAGATGCCCCATAGCAGTGCCATCCCCAGATGCCCCCATAGCAGTGCCATCCCCAGATGCCCCCATAGCAGTGCCATCCCCAGATGCCCCCATAGCAGTGCCATCCCCAGATGCCCCCATAGCAGTGCCATCCCCAGATGCCCCCATAGCAGTGCCATCCCCAGATGCCCCCATAGCAGTGCCATCCACAGATGCCTCCATAGCAGTGCCATCCACAGATGCCTCCATACAGTAAACGTCCTGCCTCTCTTGCCCCCGGTCCTGCCTCTCTGCCACCCGGTCCTGCATCCACAGATTCCCCATAACAGTGCCATCCACAGATTCCCCATAACAGTGCCATCCCCAGATTCCCCATAACATTGTGTCATAATAGTGTCATGCACAGAACACCGTTAGTAAAAAAACACCAAAAGTACACCTTTTGGTTCAAAATATTTTTTTTCTTATTTTCCTTCTCAAAAACCTAGGTGCGTCTTATGTGCCGGTGCGTCTTATAGGGCGAAAAATACGGTATGTTTATGCTGATGTGTCACAATAAAGCTCAAGTTTGGACCTTAATCCTGGTGGAGAGAGAGGCAATGCCTTATAGCCCTTAAAATTAAGAACACTGTTAGATTGTGGTCACCTAAATAAAATGTTTCCAATCCGAGGCTCCGTTCCTGCGTTATACTATGCTTTTTAATATGGAAATAGGCTGTTTGGTGTCACCAGGGCCTCACTGTTGCCATTGTCACGCCAAAGCTCAGCTCCTTCTAGAGCCCGGCCCAACCTTTCTACTTTCATTGACAGATTTAGGCCTCATGCACACGACAGTTGTTTGATTCCGTGTCCGTTGCTCTGTTTTTCTGCGGACCCATTGGTTTTCAATGGGTCCGTGGAAAACTCGGCAAATGCACCGTTTGTCCTCCGCGTCCGTGATTCCAGTCCGTCAAAAAAAATATAACCTGTCCTATTCTTGTCCGTTAAAAACGGTTCACGGACCCATTCAAGTCAATGGGACCGTGAAAAATGCGGATGGCCATCCGTGTGTCATCCAGCGTCCGTTTTTTTTTATGGATCCCTTGGCAGGCACTTGGCAAAAATTGTCAGCCTGTCTTTTGGTAAAATCTTTTGGGTCATGTCTGCTGAAAAAAAACTGAAGACACACGGAAACACAACGGAAGGCAAAAACGGACACGGATCACTGAACAACGGAACCCCTTTTTGCGGACAGCATAAAAAAACGGTTGTGTGCATGAGGGCTTAAAGGGAACCTGTCACTGGGATTTTGGGTATAGAGCTGGGGACATGGGCTGATAGATGGCCGCTAGCACATCCGCAATATCCAGTCCCCATAGCTCCTGTCCGTGACTCATCTCAGGTTTATTTGCATATGTATCAAATTAGTTTTTTTACACAATAAAAGCACAGAGAGCTATGGGGACTGGATATTGCGGATGTGCTAGCGGCCATCTAGCAGCCCATGTCCTCAGCTCTATACCCAAAATCCTGGTGACAGGTTCCCTTTAAGCAGTAGCGATGTAATCTAGTGCATGTGCTGTGGCTTTGGAAATCAGCACTCGCGAATACAGACTACTTCAACCCTGGCAAGCACCATGGCAGTACAGTATGTATGCCAATTCCTGAATACAGAGCCAGGTAAGATGACAACACCGCTGCCCAGGGTTGCCAACAGTAGAGTTGTTTCGGGTATCGAACTTTCGATACCCAATCGATACTTTTATGCCAGTATCGATTCGGTATCGGGATGTTCGTTTTTTTCAATACTAGACCGCGCTACTGCGCAGTCTAGTATCTCCTGTTATGGGAGGACACAGTGTGTGCGGCGCTCGGCACACGCTGTGTTCCCTGAGGCTGTAGATAGTGGAGAAGGAGGGAGGTAGGGAACCCCTCCCTCCTATGACGCGGCCGCCGGTGATTGGTGCGGGAGGAGAGAACTGCTGCGCCGGGCGAATGGCAGCAGCCGCCTCCTCCTCAGTGTCCTGTGCCCTCCTCCTCCTCCTATGTGCTCCTCCGCCTGCAACAAGTAAACGTCCTGCCTCTCTTGCCCCGGTCCTGCCTCTCTGCCACCCGGTCCTGCATACACAATGATTATTAGTCTTTAATACAGATACAGGAGGCCGGTGCCGGCCGTATCCCCTCCTGTATCTGTAATAAAGGTTAATTATTGTGTGGGCAGTGCGACTCCCACCTCCTCCCATATTAAACTAAATGAGTGGGCAGGGCGCCCTCAGTCCCGCCCCTCCCAGTATTAAAGTATTTAGATCATTTGTGGCAGTGGCCACAGGGTACCCTCCATTGGTGGCAGTGGCAGTTCCTCATGGCAGCCAGGGCTTAGTAGCGTCCTGGCTGCCATGGTAACCGATCGGAGCCCTACATTGCGATCGGTTACCATGGCAGCCAGGACGCTACTACAACCCTGGCTGCCATGGGGGCTATATGCTGCTGTGTGCACAGGGCAGCAGGGAAATGTGAAGTCCTATTCACCCCGATAGAGATCCATTAGGGTGAATAGGACAAGGGATGAAAAGATCCCAGGTCCTACCCCTAAGGGGGGAAATGGTAAATAAAAATTAAATAAAAAGTAATAATATAAATTAAAAAAAACACACCGAAATATTAAGTATAAATTGCTGCCTTTTCCTATTTTACATCTAAAATATATAGATAAACATATCACATATTGCCATAACTAAAGTCTGACTCCAAACTGTTAAGAAAAAAAAAAAAAAAACTATGTTGTGAACGTCATAACAGAAAAGTAAAAAAAAAATGCGCAATTCGCAAATTTTTTTTTTGTTGGGATTTTTTTTTCCGCGTGGTATCGAATAGTATCGAGTATCGCAATACTTTCTTATGGTATCGATACCGAATCAAAATTTTGGTATTGAAACAACTCTAGCCAACAGTCCAGAAATTTCTGGACAGTCCGTAAAAATAGGCGACTTTTTTCCTCTAGTCATGACAAAAAATAAATAAACAATAGATGTGTCCGCGATTTTTTTGAGGCTGGTGATACATGACTAGATTATTTTGATGGTAATTCACAGGTCACAGTAAATGCTGGTAATGAGACGTTATCAGTACATTGAGCTATAGACATGTATTACTTAAAATCTCTATCATTTATTATGGTTTTCCAATTTGTCCGTAAAAAATGTTTGTCTGTGATTTTTGGATAAGTTGTCCAGAAAAAAAAAATCATGCTGGCCCTGTCGATCAAAGTGG
Source organism: Bufotes viridis (assembly GCA_033119425.1). NCBI lineage: Eukaryota > Metazoa > Chordata > Amphibia > Anura > Bufonidae > Bufotes > Bufotes viridis. Next base: position 313,587,444 of record CM065592.1, read on the forward strand.
GAGGGCGAGTGGTAGAAGGAGCGGAGTTTTGGTGAACAAGGACAACCATGCTCTGGTTCCACCACAGAGCACATATGATATTGAAAAAAAACACAGGATAACTCAGGAATAGTGTAGAGCGAACTTGTGTTTTAAGTTCTGCGTCCAAAGTTCAGGTTCGTGTTATCGAAGAATCCCGTTATGGATTCCGCTACCACGGATCATAACGGAATTTGGAATCCATAGCCCGGACTTTGGCCGCAGAACTTAAAAAACAAGTTCGTTCAACACTACTCATGATCAGAGCCCCAGATTGGGAAGGGGATAGAAAAGTTTTATTGAGGTGACCATTGCCCATTTAACGGTGCCCCATGCACAAGACCATGTTTTTGTTCCACATCCAATCTGCATTCTTGGTGGTTCATTTCTACGGCCACAACAAATAAAGAGAGCACGCGGATGTCATCTGTGTCCAGCAAATTATAGAACAGGTCTGACTGTGGACGAGAATAGCCATGTCGTGTACATGAGGGGTTACACTTCAGAATGATGGTGATCTGACAAGTAAAGGAGGTCACTTCTCCCTGACTGGCACTGCAGGGGATGCCAATGTCAGTCGCTGACGGGGTAGGGTTTGAGGGGGCTAGCTTGACTTCCAGGGAGAAGTTTCCACCTCCTTGAGAAAAAGGAGCCCTTTTTCACTGCAGTCTGAAGTCCGGGAAAACATATCATCATCAGGGGCCACATGAACCTACTATTGAGCAGTGGAGGACAAAATGAGTCTGACGTGCCCTTTAAGATGGCCCAGACGCCTGCTCAGCTGCATGTATCTGTATTCTACGTGGGAATGCCATGTGGAAACCAGAGCCACAGTCCGTACACGGCAGCAGGCACTCAGTCACTGCCTGACATACAGAAGACCGGACGCGCCCTTTAAGAGTAAGTAACGCACACCTGCCTCTGATAGACTACAAGGTCTGCCTGACAGGCGCACAGGGTGCCGGCTGTGTGTGACATATCCTAGAAGGTGACCTTTCCGCTAGACCTTCTACAAGAACCGCAGCGTTTTCTTACCATCCTCAATGGTGTGCACGTCGCCGCTGGCAGCACGAGCTTCCTCCCGTGACAAGAAATGCGCCTCAGCAGCTGAAGGGAAATCAAATAACGATTCATGATCAACCAGCCAACATCCACAGTACGAGACAAGTCTCAGCCCCGCCCAGGGTTCACGTAAGCAGCCAATCACTGAGAGGCGTGCGTGACGGGTAACGTCTGACGTCTACAATACCAGGAGAGATAAATCGATCCCGATAAATCGCTAAGCGGAGCTTCAAATGCTTGTTGGCTGCCTTTTGTAATAACGCTTATGTAGCAGAGTAGTATGTTTTGAAGTGATGTTCGTATTATGCCAGGGACGGGCAATCTAGGGTGCACCAGCTGTTGTGCAGTTTGCCTCGATGTTCTCGAAACATCACAGAAGTAAATCCAGCATGCTGGGCTTTCTAGTTCTACAATAGCTGGAATGCCAGAGGTTTCTGACCCCGCCTGTAAGCTCCTGCTCCTTCGCTCCCGCACCATTGCTTAGACTTCCAGTCTCTCCTTATGAATGGAAAAATAAAATTGGCCAATTCACAATTTTTTGTAACTTCAACTCCCCAATTTTTTTTTATAAAAAGTGATCAAAAAGTCATACACACTTAAAAATGGTATCACACAGCTCTGTACATATGACTACAAAAAAGTTATAGGGGTCAGAATGTTTTGTTTTTTTTTTTTCAGTATTATTTCACACTTGCGTTATTCTTTTCCGGCATAGAGTTCTGTCAAAAGGGCTCCATGCTGGAAAAGAACTGATCAGGCATATCCTAATGCATTCTGAATGGATGGATATCCGTTCAGTTTGCATCAGTATTCCTTCCAATCAGTCACTGTCAGGCGTTTTCAGTGGACATAATACCACAGCATGCTGCGGTATTATGTTCGTCCAAAATGCCTGATCAGTTGCCGGATCCGGCATTAATGCCCATTGACTTGCATTAGTGCCGAATCCGACATTGCAAAACAACTGACGGACGGACCGGGAAAACTGTGAGAAAGAGTGCAGGAGGGATCCGTCCATCCGCATGACAAGCAGAGGGATGGATCCGTTCTTGCAATGCATTTGTAGTCTTCAAAGGCTGTCAGTTGTCACACTGATCGGCAGATCCGGCAGTCAGCTCCGACAACGGAACTGCCTGCCGGATCACACGAACGCAAGTGTGAAAGTAGCCTAAAACACAAGTAAAACTATATAAATGTTATCCCTGTAATCGTACAGACCCTGAGAATGAAGGTAATAGGTCAATTTTACCGCCTAGGGAGTAAAAGCAAAACCCAGAAAACTGTAGTGAAGTTGCGTTTTTTTTCCTATTTCACCCCATTTAGAATTGTTACCAGTTTCACACTACATTTTATGCAATAGTACATTGTGCCATCAAAAAGTACAACTTGTCCCACAAAAAACAAGCCCTCATACAGTTATGTGAATGGCAAAATAAAAAAAGGTATCACTCCAGGAAGGCAGGGAGTAAAAAACAAAATGGAAAATAGCAGGGTCCTGAAGGGGTTAATTGCACAAATGGTGCATTCCTTGAGCTAGTGGGCATAGTGAACAATTCGGTAACACCCTATCAACAATCCTGTAACTCTGGGTTCAGACCTGAGCGTTCTTGAAACGCGCGTTTTAGTCGCGCGTATTTCAGCGCGTTTTTGCAAATAGGAAACGCGTGTTCGTACGCGCGTTCTTGTGATTGACTACTGTGGTGTCAATCACAAAACGCGCGACAAACGCCCCAAAAAAAGCTCAAGTACTTGTTTGTGCGTCGGGCGTTTTACAGCACGTTCAAACGCGCTGTAAAACGCTCAGGTGTGAACTTAGGGTAAGAGAGAAGAAGAAACAGCGGAGCATCTGTGTGTAAAATAAGGATCTGTGTCAGGGTGGATTTGACTAGTCAGTAAGGCTTGATTTACCGTATTTTTCCGCTTTATAAGACGCACCTGATGATAAGACGCACCTAGGTTTTTGAGGAGGAAAATAAGAAAAAAAATGTTTTGAACCAAAAGATTTTCTTTGGTGGGTTTTGATCTAATTGTGGTCTGTGGATGACACTGTTATGGGAGATCTGTGGATGACACTGTTATGGGGGATCTGTGGATAAAACTGTTATTGGGGATCTGTGGATGGTGTATTGTTATGGGGTATCTGTGGGTGACACTGTTAGGAGGGGCCTGTGGATCACAGACTGATATGGGGATCTGTGGATTATGCACTGTTATGGAGGGGGATCTGTGGATGTCACTGTTATGGGGGATCTGTGAGTGACACTGTTATGTAGAGATGTGTGGATGACACAGTTACGGGGCATCTGTGGGTGTCACTGTTATGAGGATCTGTTGATGGCACTGTTATGGGGGATCTGTGAATGACACTGTTATGGGAGATCTGTGGATGACACTGTTATGGGGGATCTGTGGATAAAACTGTTATTGGGGATCTGTGTATGGTGTATTGTTATGGGGTATCTGTGGGTGACACTGTTATGGGGGCCTGTGGATGATGCACTGTTATGGAGGGGGATCTGTGGATGACACTGTTATGGGGGATCTGTGGATGACACTGTTATGGGGGATCTGTGGATGACACTGTTATGGGGATCTGTGGATGTCACTGTTATGGGGGATCTGTGGATAAAACTGTTATGGGGGATCTGTGGATGACACTGTTATGGGGGTGATCTGTGGATGACACTGTTATGGGGGATCTGTGGATGACACTGTTATGGGGGATCTGTGGATGTCACTGTTATGGGGGATCTGTGGATAAAACTGTTATTGGGGATCTGTGGATGGTGTATTGTTATGGGGTATCTGTGGGTGACACTGTTATGGGGGCCTGTGGATCACAGACTGATATGGGGATCTGTGGATGATGCACTGTTATGGAGGGGGATCTGTGGATGTCACTGTTATGGGGGATCTGTGAGTGACACTGTTATGTAGAGATGTGTGGATGACTTACGGGCATCTGTGGGTGACACTGTTATGTTGATCTGTAAATGACACTGTTATGGGGGATCTGTGGATGACACTGTTATGGGGATCTGTGGATGACACTGTTATGGGGGATCTGTGGATGACACTGTTATGGGGATCTGTGGATGACAGTGTTATGGGGGATCTGTGGGTGACACTGTTATGGTGATCTGTGAATGACACTGTTACTGGGCATCTGTGGGTGACACTGTTATGTTGATCTGTGAATGACACTGTTATAGGGGATCTGTGGATGACACTGTTATGGGAGATCTGTGGATGACACTGTTATGGGGGATCTGTGGATAAAACCTTTATTGAGGATCTGTGGATGGTGCATTGTTATGGGGGATCTGTGGGTGACACTGTTATGGTGATCTGTAAATGACACTGTTACGGGGCATCTGTGGGTGACACTTATGGGGATCTGTTGATGGCACTGTTATGGGGGATCTACGGATGACACTGTTATGGGAGATCTGTGGATGACACTGTTATGGGGGGATCTGTGGATAAAACTGTTATTGGGGATCTGTGGATGGTGCATTGTTATGGGGTATCTGTGTGTGACACTGTTATGGGGGGCCCGTGGATCACAGACTGATATGGGGATCTGTGGATGATGCCTCATAAAATATGTCTACTTCATGTTGGCATCATTTTGTAAATGTCATTTTATTTTTTTAGGACGTTAGAAGGCTTAGAAATTTAGAAGCAATTTTTAAAATTTTCAAGAAACTATCCCAAACCATTTTTTAAAGCACCAATTTAGTTATAAAGTGAGGGGCTTATGTAATGGAAACCATCCATAAATTACCCCATTTAGAAACTACACCCATCAAATTATTCGAAACTGATGTTACAAACTTTGTTAACCCTTTAGGTGTTCCACAAGAATTAAAAGAAAATTGAGGTGAAATTTAAAATGTAATTTTTTTTTGCTGATTTTTCATGTTGATCAATTTTTTCTTGCAACACAGCAAGGGTTAACAGCAAAATATCCATATGTGGTGGTAAACTGCTGTATAGCCTCATGGCAGTGGTCAGAAGGAAAGGAGCACCATATGGATTTTGGAGGCAGATATGATTTTTGAGCACTATTTTGTATTTGAAGAGACCCTGACGTACCCCTATGGTGGAAACCCTCAAAAAGTGACCCCATTTCAGAAACTACACCCCTCAAAGAATTTATTAAGGGGTTTACTGAGCACTCCATAAGCATTTTACAGAATTTATAAACACTTGGCTGTGAAAATGAACAGTTTAATTTCTTCCAAAAAAATGTTGCATTGGCCCCACATTTTTCATTTTCACAAGTGTTAACAAGAGAAAAAGCACACTATAATTTGTTACCCATTTTCTCCTAAATACAGCAGCACCCCATATGTGGTGGTAAACTGCTGTGGGGGCACATGGCAGGCAGAAAGGAAGGAGCGCCGTATGGCTTTTGCAGCGCAGATTTTAATTGGTTTACAGGTGCCATTGGTTTTTATTTTTTGGGGCAATTGTCTTATGTAGGGGCTAATTATTTTGCAGGATGAGGCGACATTTTCACTGGTACCATTTTGGGTTACATATAACTCTTTGATCACACGATATTACGCATTTTGTATGGCGAGATGACAAAAAAAATGACTGTTCTGGCACAGTTTTACACAGTAAAAGCATTTTTGACACATGTTTTTGTGTTTCCATTTTCTGAGAGCCATATTTTTTTTATTATTTGAGCGAATGTCTTAGGTAGGGTCTCATTTTTTGTGGGATCAGATGACGGTTTTATTGGTACCATTTTGGGGTACAGTATATACAACATTTATGATCGCTTGGTATTACACTTTTTGTGAGGCAAGGTGACCAGAAAATGGTTGTTTTAGAAGTTTATTTTTAATTTTTTTACCGCATTCACCTGGGGGCATATCATGTGATATTTTTAGAGAGCAGGTTGTTACGGACGCGCGATACCCAGTGTGTCTATTATTTTTATTTTTGTTAAGTTTTACACAGTAAAAGCATTTTTGAAAATAATAAAATCTTGTTTTTGTGTTAGCATTTTCTGAGGGAAATTTTTATTTTTTGGGCAATTGTCCTAGGTAGGGTCTTATTTTTTGATTTTTTGTGGTTTTATTGGTACCATATTGGGAGATATATGACTTTTGATCACTTGGTATTACACCTTTGCCGGCCGTTGCCCATATTGCAGGCCGCAAACAGCGGGTTTTCAATATGCGGGCACCGGCCGAGTGCTCCCCGCATCACAGATGTGGACCTATTCACTTGAGTAACGGAGGCACTGAACCCCACAGAAGCACTACGGAAGAACTTGTTTTTTTTACGGTGCAGATGGATCACGGACCCATTCAAGTTGATTGGGTCTGGATCTGTCGCAGCTGCCGCATTCACCTGATGGGGTGGATCACGTGATACTTTTATAGAACAGGTTGTTACGGACGCCGTGATACCTAATACCAAATTTTTGTTCATACCCTAATACCCTATTTGTGTTAAGTTTTACATGGTAAAAGCATTTTTGAAAATAATAAAATCTTGTTTTTGTTTCCATTTTCTGAAAGCAATATTTTTTTTTATTTTTTAAGCGATTGTCCTATGTAGGGTCTCATTTTTTGCGGGATGAGATGACGGTTTGATTGGTAACATTTTGGGGTAGATGCAACTTTTTGATCGCTTGGTAAATGTCTGTTTTGGATTTTTTATTTTTTTTAACAACATTTATCTGATGGGGTGGATTATATAATATTTTTATAGGGCCGGTCGATACGGACGCGACAATACTTAAAATGTCTACTTTTCTTTTTTATTACAATTTTTTTTAATTTTTTATAATTAAGGCTACAACTAAGTTTGTTCAGGCCACAGCACTTCCTGGACTACACTTACTTCACCCAGGTGAGAAATCTGGGTAAAATATACCTTCCTTCCACCAGTATTCCACCTGCATGACCACACTATGTATAAATATATCAGGGGTCAGTACAGAGATCTCTCCCATCATCCATTTATCCCCAGGACTGTGACGAGGGGACATTCTCTGCGTCTGGAGGAAAGAAGGTTTGTACACAAACATAGAAGAGGATTCTTTACGTTAAGAGCAGTGAGACTATGGAACTCTCTGCCTGAGGAGGTGGGGATGGTGAGTACAATAAAGGAATTTAAGAGGGGACTGGATGTATTTCTTTAGTGTAATAATATTACAGGTTATAGCTACTAGAGAGGGGTCGTTGATCCAGGGAGTTATTCTGATTGCCTGATTGGAATCGGGAAGGAATTTTTTCCCCTTAAGTGGGAAAAATTGGCTTCTGCCTCACAGGGGTTTTTTGCCTTCCTCTGGATCAACTTGTAGGCCGAACTGGATGGACAAATGTGTTTTTTCGGTCTTATATACTATGTTACTATGTTACTAAAACTGCCTTTTTTAAGGACAAATTCAGTTTTGAAGTCACTTTGAGGGGCTTACATAATAGTAACTGTAGAGACACTAGGGTCAGTGGGTGCTCTCATATACCACTAAGCTCCTGTTCTCCTTTCCCGTGGGTGGAACACTTCTCAGACAGGGTGAGGGTACAATGCTCCTGGAAGACTTTATTGGATGACCAAGAAGTCAGCAGCAGTAGTACAGTCCTAGCAAGGACACAGGATGGTACATGTGACAGCATTTCACCCTTCTGCTGCCTCGCCAGGGATTAAACCTCCACGACTTCAGGGGACCCAGGACCACTACCCCAGCAAGTATCACCCGCTTTGGGCAGGTACCCAACTAGAGGAGGTAGCAGCAAGCTTAAGGAGTCAGCCAGGTGACCCAATCGTCCCATCCTAGACTCTACAACTGAACCCGTAGGCTCAAGGTTGGGCAGAAGAGCCATTCTGAAGTCCACCAGCTGGAGCCATAGTCCCCAGGCTGACATCCTGTAGAATAGATGCTGATGACAGGGGCATCCGCCCTTTTATTTCCCTCAGCCGCCATTTCAGTGCATTGGCACAGTGGTCTTCCGCTCCCACCCACAGAGATGGTCACACTCTGAATTTTATCTTTACCCGCCTCTGCTCCCTATCTAACCATTCTAATTCGCCTCTTCCACTATCCGACTACAACCTACTCACCTTCTCTCCACTTGTCTCTTTGCTTCTCCCCGGTCCACGCACTAGCACACCCCCACAGGAACCTTAAACATCTTGACTTTCGCTTGCTTTCTGACTCCCTTCTGCCACTCTCTACTATTTGTTTCCTCCGAGATACTGCCACCACCCCAAATAACACCACAATAAGTACAGCTTTGGACATTGTTGCCCCCTCACACACAACAAAACCCGAAAAATCAACAGACAACCCTGGCATACCAACCTGACCAAAAAACTCAGACAAGCTTCCAGGGCTGCTGAGCGGTGATGGAAGAAATCCCACTCTAAGTATTACTTCACCACATACAAGCAATCCCACCTCATTTTCAAATCCTCACTCGCTGATGCAAATCAGGCTTACTTCTCATCTCTCATATCTTCCCTGTCCCAGGGCCATAAACAACTTTTTAAAACTTTTAACTCCCTTCTCTGTCCTCCACTCCAGCGCCCCACCCTCTCATCTCAGCTGAGGATTTTGCCACAAATGATAATCAACATCAGAGAAAGATTCACTGCACAGTCCTTCTACACAACTGCTCAGTCTTCTTCTCCCAAAACCAGCTTCTCCACCATTACAGGAGAAAAACTCTCTACTTTCCAGATCACATCTTACCACCTGTGCACTTGACCCAATCCCATCCCACCTCATCCCTAACCTCACCGCTGTTTTTCCCAGCCCTAACTCATCTCTTCAACCTATCACTAACCTCTTGTGTCTTCCCCTCTAGTTTTAAACTTGCTACCATTACACCCATCCTCAAAAAGCCTTCACTTGACCCATCTTCTTTGTCCAGTTATCGCCCCATATCACTTCTTCCATATGCCTTAAAGCTACTTGAGCAACATGTCCATTCTGAACTGTCCTGTCATCTCTCCTCCTGCTCCCTCCCTTCTTCTCCTCTCGCTTTCTAAAACTTAACATGGATAAAACAGAATTCATCATCTTTCCCCCATCTTGCTCAACCCCCCCAACAGACCTATGTATCACGATCAATGGCTGCACACTCTCCCCGGTCAACCAAGTCCGCTGCCTTGGAGTGACCTTGGTTTCTGCCCTCTCCTTCCAACCGCACATCCAAGCCCTTTCCACCACCTGCCGCCTCCAACTCAAAAACATCTCCCGCATCCGCCCTCTCTCCTTCTGTGCCAGTTTTTAACTCGTCTTGTTCATGCTTAGTGCAATTGTCTATATTATGTATGTATACCTCTTTTCATATACGCTATTGAATCAATGGCGCTTTAATAATAAATAATAATAATAATAATTGACCCCTATAGGATTGGTGGCAGATAATCGTGGCTGTTCCATCATTGGTTGTCAGTTTAATTCAACTGCATAATGTCATGATGACAGCTTTTCCACTTCAGCTATACAGGTTGAACATCTCCTAATACACAGCAGGGGGTCTAATGAAATCCAGAGGTGACTTCATTAGCAGGTCCTTCCCTATACATCTGCTGGCTTGTTAGTCAGACTAAAAGGCACCACATAGTTGATTCAAGTTGCTGTGGAAGTCAAACAGCTACAGGAAAGACACATTGAACAATAGCTGATGTCCCTGACTGCCTCCACTAGGGAACCTAAAGCGTGAGAATCCAAATGCGTAAAAATGACCTGTGAAATCCTAAAGGTACTCATTGGAATTTGGGCCCCTTTGCACACCCAGGCTTCAAAAAAGTGTCACTCATGTGGTATCGCCATACTCAGGAGAAGTAGGGCAATGTGTTTTGGGGTATATTTTTACATATACCCATGCTGGGTGTGAGAAATATCTCTGTAAATGACAACTTTAAATTTTTTTATACAAAGTTGACAGTTTACAGAGATATTTCTCTCACCCAACATGGGTATATGTAAAATACACCCCAAAACACATTGCCCTACTTCTCCTGAGTACGGCGATACCACATGAGTGACACTTTTTGCAGCCCGAGTGCGCAAAGGGGCCCAAATTCCAACGAGTACCTTTAGGTTTTACATGGCTGCTCACAATTTAGCCTCGTCCAAAATGCCAGAACAGTAAACACACCTCACAAATGACCCCATTTCGAAAGTAGACACCCCAAGATATTCACTGAGGGGCATAGTGAGTCCGTGGGAGATTTTTTTTTTTGCCAGAAGTTAGCAGAAATGGAAAATTTATTATTATTATTTTTCCTCAGAAAGTGTCATTTTCCGCTAACTTGTGAAAAAATGAAATGATACATGAACTCACCATGCCCCTCTGCGAATATTTTGGGGTGTCTTCTTTCTAAAATGGTGTCATTTGGGGGTATTGAAACTATCCTGACATTCTAGCACCTGAAGAAACATGACATGAGCTGCTTCAAAATGCGGAAATTCACTTTTTGCACCATAGTTTGTAAACGCTATAACTTTTACCCAAACCAATAAATATACACTTATTGGATTTTTTTTATCAAAGACATGTAGAACAGTAAATTTTGCGAAAAATTTCTATAGAAATGTAGTTTTTTTGAAAAATTTTACAACAGAAAGTGAAAAATGTCATTTTTTGCAAAAATTTCGGTCATTTTTGATTAATAACAAAAAGTAAAAATGTCAGCAGCAATGAAATACCACCAAATGAAAGCTCTATTAGTGAGAAGAAAGGGAGGTAAAATTCATTTGTGTGGTAAGTTGCATGACGGAACAATAAACGGTGAAAGTAGTGTAGTGCAGAATTGTAAAAAGTAGCCTGGTCATTAAGGGTGGGGGCTGAGGTGGTTAAGAACAATCCACCATGCAAGTGGTCAGGTGTTATCATTAGTAGACATGATGTTGTCACAGTAACATCCATACATTACCTCATTTTAGAAGCTACACCCCTAACATTTAAAATTAATTCTGCAACCTTTGTTAACCCTTTAAATGTCCCACAAGAATGAAAGGAAAATGGAAATGATGTTATTTTTGTGCTGATCTTCCATTTTAATCTATTTTTGTAATACAGCAAGAGTTAACACCGAAACAAACCTCAATATTGATTATTCCGATTCTGCATTTTACAGAAACACCCCATATGTGGTTGTAAACTGTTGTATGGGCACAAGGCAGGGTGCAGAAAGGAAGGAGCACAATATTGTTTTTGGAGGGCAGATTTTGTTGGAATGGTTTTCTGGTGCTATAACACATCTGAAAAGACCCTGAGGTACCCCTAGAACGGAAACCCCCAAAAATTGATTGAGGCATCCAGTGAATACCTTGACTCAAATGTTTCATTTCATAAGGGGTAAAAGAAGAAAGTGCACCCCACAATTTGTTATGCATTTTTTCCTGGCAACACGCCAAATGTGGTCATAAACTGTTGTTTGGGGACCTGGCATCATTCAGAAGGGAAGGTACGACATCTGGATTTTCAAACATGGAATTTGCTGAAACTGTTTGTAGGGGCCATAATATTTTTATTTTTGTTGTTGACTGAGCAGTGTGAGAGCTTGTTTGTTGCAGGACAAGCTATAAATCCAAACAAAAATCACATAATAGAAAGTCATGTGTGGAAACATTACTGCAACACCGAATCATAAACACCACACATGCAATATAGACAAAAATGTTTATTCATTATCTCCAAAAAGACATACAATATAAATATCAGGACAGATAGTAAAAAAACAATGCAGGTAAGGGCTTGTTTACATCACCATTTGTCTTTTCCGTTCTCCGGCTCCCTTAAGGAGCAGGAGAACGGAAAGGACGCATGCTGTACATAACTGACACCAACAGAGCCTAAAGACCCCATTGACTTTAATGGGGTCCGTTTGGTGTCCGCTCAGAACGTGATTTTTGAGCAGACACGAAAGTCCTCACGTGGTGAGTGTGATGATGTCACCGAATGTCCTTTTCCTGCCAGGTCCTGAAAGAAGAAGAAAGAAGACGAGCCGGGCTGAACGAGCAAGTGGATGAGGTGAGTTTATTCATTTTTATTTTTTAACCCCTCCATCACTATTTTACTTAGCATTCTGTATTAAGAATGCTATTATTTTCCCTTATAACCATGTAATAAGGGAAAATAATAAAGATCGGGTCCCCATCCCGATCGTCTCCTAACAACCATGAGTGAAAATTGCACTGCATCCGCACTTGCTTGTGATTTTCACGCAGCCCCAGTCACTTCTAGGGGCCTGTGCTGCGTGAAAACGCACAATATAGAGCTTGCTGCGATTTTCACGCAATGCGCAAGTGATGCGTTAAAATCACCGCTCATGTGCACAGCCCCATTGAAGTGAATGGGTCCGGATTCAGTGCGGGTGCAATGTGTTCAGCTCACGCATTGTATCCGGACGGAAAACTCGCCCGTGTGAAAGGGGCCTAAGACTACGAGTCAAACTCATTAACATGGTTAACCACACCCGCTTTTCCACCCACATTACAAAACCGGAGTGTGTGTTTTAAAAATGCAAAAATTTGCAAAATTTTGTGCAAGTGCAAAAGCCCTATTTTTGTGACTTTTTGACCCCAGAGTTTTAAAGTGAATGTATGATAAATCCGGGCCAAAGTCTGGGGATTTAAAAACAAACATAGCCAATGAAGTGTAAAGTAAAAAAAAATGTAATGAGGAAACGCCTATTCCCTATCACCAGCATAGGTAAGTATGTGTCTATCAAATGTATAGAATAATACACATGGATACCTGTTGGAACCCGGCTTACCATCTGCCTCATAGTGTGTATACTGTATTGAGCAAAAGACATCAAAACCTCTATAAGAAAAAGAAAACAGATGTGTGTTAAACACATATGGGGGAATTTATCATGAGGGAAAATTTGAAGTCAGTTTGGTTGAGGGCTTATGCACATGACTGTATGTAGTTTGTGGTCCACAAAAAGCGGATCCGCAAAAAATACGGATGACATCCGTGTGCATTCCATATTTTGCGGAACAGAACAGCTGGCCCTTAATAGAACAGTACTATCCTTGGCCGTAATGCGGACAATAATAGGGCATGTTCTAATTTTTTGCGGAATGGAAATATGGACAAACGGAATGCACATGGAGTAACTTCTGGTTTTTTTTTGCGGACCCATTGAAATGAATGGTTCCGCATACGGTCTGCAAAAAAAAAACTGAATGGACACGGAAAGAAAATATGTTTGTGTGCATAAGCCCTGAGTCTGCGTTGGAGTACTTTATGCCACATTTATCAAATGTATATTGTTACATGATAAATTTATCTTATCCTTAGGGCTCATGCTCACAAACGTATTTTCTTTCCGTGTCCTTTCCGTTTTTTTGCAGACTGTATGCGGAACCTCTCATCTTAATGGGTCCGTAAAAAACTGAAGGTACTCCGTGTGCATTCCATTTCTGTATGTCCATATTTCGGTTCCGCACCAAAAAATAGAGCATGTCCTATAATTGTCCGCATTACGGACAAGGATAGTACTGTTCTATTAGGGGCCAGCTGTTCTGTTCCGCAAAATACGGAATGCACATGGACGTGATCCGTATTTTTTGCGGACCGCAAAATACATCTGGTCGTGTGCATAACCCCTTAGAGCTAACACTTTCGTCTAGAAAAGCTTCTTCAGTTTTCCTACTCCACCCTCCTCCTGGACTATGATTGCGACTTTTTTGTGACTTTAAAAAAAAAAAAAAGTCTCAATGATAAATCTGGAGTGAAACTCATTAACCATAGTGGCTCAGTGGTTAGTACAGTTGCCCTGCAGAGCTGGAGTCCTAGGTTTGAATCTGACCAAGGACAATATCTACATGGAGTTTGTATATTCCCCCTGTATTTGTGTGGGTTTCCTTCCACACTCCAAAAATATACTGATAGGGAACTTAGATTATGAGCCCCATCGGGGACAGCTTGATGTCTGTAAAGTGCTGTGGAATATGTCAGCGCTATATAAGTGCATAAAATAAATAACCACATTACAAAACTGGAGTGAGTGGTGCAAATAGTCATAATATTGTGCAACCAAAAAAAATAAAAAGCTGCAAAAGTTTGTGCAATCACTTAAATTTTGCGCTAAGTGAGGTAAAAAGGTCACAAAAGCCCTATTTTGCAACTTTTTGATGCCAGAATTCTGGAGTGAAGGTATGATAAATCAGCGTCATAAACATCGCTTGCAAACACTGTTCATGCAACGTGTGGTTCTGTGCCGTATACCACATGTGCATGCACTCATTTGTTTACGGGTTTAGGCTCCAACTTGTCTGTGGATCATTTACTGCTCTCAACACACATCTGTTTTCTTTTTCTCATAGAGGTTTTTGATGTCTTTTTGCTCAATGCAGAAAAACAACGAAAATATTCGCCTTTGTAGGCATACCTGGTAACGGCCTATTGGGAGAATCAGGCCATATATGGCGATGAAAATCCGTCCTACGTCAACCTTTTCTGGTATGGCAGATACATCGATAATCTGCTGTTTATATGGCGGGCGATGTGTCTGCCATACCAGAATTTGTGGATCATTTAAATAGAAATGACTACAATTTGAGCTTTACTTACCATCAAGATCCACACACTGTTTCCTTTTTGGATTTAACACTGTGTGGAATGGGGAGGAATTGATCATTACCTCAACTCATTGAAAGGCAACAGAGGATAATACAATGTTACACGCTGCCAGTTCACACCCAAAACACACCATCAAAGCAAACCCCATAGGTGAATTAATGCTCGTTAAGCGCAACTGTACTGACCCTGCACAATATGAGAAGGAGGTAGAAATACTGACCCAACGCCTAAAAATGCGCGGCTACACAAATTAGTCTTTGCATCATGCTAGACAGCTAGTTTCCAAAAAAAAAGTATCAGCCTCGTCAATAAAACTATCAATAAAAAGAGTCGGAGACAGTAAGATTTAAAAATAAACCGCTGCTTATACTTCTGTACAGCAAGCACTTTAATCAAATCAGAGATATTGTTCATAAATATTTGCCCATTCTGAAAGATGATGCTACGGTAAAGGGATTGTTACAACAGCGGTGTGATGTTATTTATAGGAGACCCCCATCGATAGGACAAATCTTATCACCGAGTTTATTCCAGTCCACAACACGTAAGGCTACTTGGCTACAAAGTATCGGTTTTTATAGATGTGGTTCCAATCCTTGCCGCACATGCCGCCATGTAGCATCAAGTAAACAGTTTTTAAACGCAGATGATACTATATTTTTTACAGTTAAAAATTGTATCAGTTGTAATACCACATCTGACATTTACATAATCCTGTGTTCTCTTTGCAATAAAAAATACATAAATTGCACATCACGTAAAACGAAATACCCGTATTTTGGAACATCTTAATGACATTACCAATCCAAAAACAAATAGGAATATATCAAAAGGTTCATTAATGGGGCTGAAAGTGATCGGTATGGAAAAATAAAAAAGACGTTTAGGGAAGTAATGTCAAAGATTTGTTTCGCAATAGGGAGGCATACAGATATTTCAATGCAACACCATTGCCCCAATGGTCTAAATATGAAACGTGAGATAATGTATTACTATTAACCCGAGTAGTTTTCCTAAATATAATTTTTTTTTTTAGATCTGAGGTCACTTCTACCACATACATTGTATTGATCAAGCACTCTCGCCTTTATATTTTGTCTATAGTAAAATACAGATCCTCTAATGTCCACGGCTCATATAATTATGCTAGGTACTGCGTTAACGGTCCAGTACCACTGTTCGATTCCAGAGTATATGATAAGAACTTAAAGGGTTTCTGTCACCAGGATTACACATTATAAGCTGTCTGACATTAGCTATGTGCTAATGTCAGAGCAGCTTGATAATGTCTTTTATAAAAATCCGATGTATATTTAGGCTAAACAACGTCTTTTTATAATATGTAAATTAGCCTCTAGGAGCCCCTTCTTTCTTTGATTGACAGTGCCGGGCAGCGATCCTCTCCTGCCTCCGGCACTGTCTCCCTGCTAAATCCTGCGCCGCCGCTCTGTATTCGGCACAGGCGCGGTGAGCTGAGGACAGCAGGCACCAACTGTCAATCAAAGAAAGAAGGGGCGTGCCAGCAGGTTGCCGCACGGAGCCGCTAGGAGCAGGGCAACGCCCCCCCTGCTCCTAGAGGCTAATTTACATATTATAAAAAGACGTTTTTTAGCCTAAATATACATCGGATTTTTATAAAAAAGACATTATCAAGCTGCTCTGACATTAGCACATAGCTAATGTCAGACAGCTTATAATGTCAAAACTTGATGACAGAAACCCTTTAAATACAATTGTGGAATGCATGTTATGAAAGATGCATAGGGGAATAGGTGTATTGCTGTTAATATAATATCACGTTAACGCAATACAGTCGCCCTGACATGTTTATATGCCTTAACAGGCTTTGTGAGACTTAGGGGATTGATGTTATTTCCCGAATATATGAATGCTTATACATGCTTGTGTGATATTTCCGCATATGAAGGGTAGTTTCCCTTCTATAGTCGGGCTGCGGATGTTTGGATTTGCTTTATCAAATCTTAAAAATATATATAATTGGGTGTGAGATGTCTTGTTCTACATTTATTTCATTTATTCTATGTGACATTGTTTTTATGTGTATTTGTGAGCAGCAAGGGTTAAATGCAAGGAACGGCTGATATCATAATCACCTGTGTGGTAATGGCAATTCCAGCCTGATTGGTGGAGCCAGTTCACACTAGGTATAAAAGAGCACCATACTTGCATTTGACCCATACCATGATTGAGATCTGATAGATCGAAACGCGTTGGTAGCTTTACTGCTGTCCATGTGAAGAAGTGTATATTTTAAATTTATGGAATAAAGATTTAAGACTTTTATTCATCTCAGTGCTGGACAATTTTCGTTGTTTTTCTGGATTATCTACGGACTGGACCGGGTCCTTGCACGAGTGGTAATATGGGGAGTGCTGGCTTACCTCTTTGACTTCATTTTTGCTCAATACAGTGTTCTTTACGGACAGCACACGTCCCCATTCATTTTAATGTGTGTATTCACACATCAGTATTTTGGCACGGTCCATGGATTCGTGTTTTTGGCACGAATGCATGCTCTATTTTGTCCGTGTTCACGGATCCATCACGCCCATTATAGTCTATGGGTTCGTGAAAACCACGAATGCCCTCTGTGTTGCATGTTTCACTGATCATTAAGAAGAGATTCTTTGAAAATTATTTTTAAGCTGTTCAGTGTCAGTGAAACACGGATGTAACACAGACAGCAAAAAACGGACACACGTATCCTTCACGGACAGCTTCATGAATGCATCAATGACCACCTGCTCACGGATTTGAGCACAGACACGGATGTGTGAATAAGGCTTTAACACTATGAGGCAGATGGTAAGCCGGGTTCCAACAGGTATCCATGTGTATTATTCTATGCATTCGATAGACACATACTTACCTATGCAGGTGATAGGGAATAGGGTTTCCTCATTACTTTTTTCTACCTTACACTTCATTGGCTATGTTTGTTTTTAAATCCGTAAAGTATACTGATTCCAAGTGTGACTTGTTTCTCTGTCTACTCATTAGCATTCCACCACTATGTGCCCACAAGCAGGTCATGCACTGCATGCTCACGCATAGAGAGCATTTCCAGAGATTGGCTGCAGTGGTCTCATGACCCTGTGTCAGAACGTCATCACTAGAAGAGGAAGCAGAGAGTGATAAAGGACAAGTCAGCGTTGGTACGGCGCAGCGGGGCATCTATGGGATATGTACAGCTGTTTCAGCAGCACTGGACAGAACAGTGGACAGAGCTGGAAGGAGAATGCTCTGTCCACTGTGCAGAGGCTGTCCCTGCGTACTGCATCTCAGCGTTTCTTCACGTGAATGGAAGCTGAGCTGGAGTACCCCAGCATGACCACTTCACAGTGGATGCAGCTTTCTGCTTCCAGCTCTGTCCATTATTTTGTTTCCTTTGCTGGCGGCTGCTGAAAACAGCTTATTGTGGGGGTGCTGGGTGTCAGACCCTTACTGATCTGATATTAATGAATTATCCTGACAATAGGTCATCGATATCTTGCAAGCTAATAAAAAGGGTTCTCCAAAACTGCAGTTGAAAAAGAAGAACAAGGAGCGCATCCATTTAGGACACCAGAGAAAGAGCCAGTCAGCAGGGAGCCTGATGGGCATAGGGGACAGTTTCATGGACAGGCTGTCCTTGTGGATTGCATGGGCTGCAGTGACCCCTAGAGGAGTAGACAGCCACTGCACCATTATAGCCTTACATGGCTCTTCTTCTGTCACAGAATCTTACCATGCACTACTGAAACATTTAGCACTAATCTGCTGTACACACCACAGACATAGCAGGGGCTCGTGAGCCACATGTTGCTTGTGACGTACAGGTAAGGCTAGTTTCACACTAGCATTACTGATATCCGGCAGGCTATTCTCCGCTGGAACAGAGGCTGTCTACTCCTCTAGTGTGTGGGGTCACTGCAGCCCATGCCATCCACAAGGCCATCCTGTCCATGAGAAACTGTCTTTTCATGCCGGAATCATTAGCATAAACAAAATGGCCGCAGTCCTATTAGTACACACACAACCTGTCCTAATCACACATGAGGACAAGTTACTTCACAACATTGAGATAGAGGAAGCTGGGACAGCTCTTTCCTACTTATCAAAGGTTATGATCTTTAACCACTTCAGCCCCCCTAGCTTAAACACCCTTAATGACCGGGCCACTTTTTACAATTCTGCACTACGCTACTTTCACCGTTTATTGCTCCGTAATGCAACTTACCACCCAAATGAATTTTACCTCCTTTTTTCTCACTAATAGAGCTTTCATTTGGTGGTATTTCATTGTTGCTGATATTTAAACTTTTTTTGCTATTTATCAAAAATGACCGACATTTTTGCAAAAAAATGACATTTTTCACATTCTCTTGTAATTTTTTTTAAAAAACTACATTTCTATATAAATTTTTCTCTAAATTTATTGTCTTTAAAAAAAAAAATCCAATAAGTGTATATTTATTGGTTTGGGTAAAAGTTATAGCGTTTACAAACTATGGTGCAAAAAAGTGAATTTCCGCATTTTGAAGCAGCTCTGACTTTCTGAGCACCTGTCATGTTTCTTCAGGTGCTAGAATGCCAGCATAGTATAAATACCCCTCAAATAACACCATTTTAGAAAGAAGACACCCCAAAGTATTCGCGGAGGGGCATGATGAGTTCATGTATCATTTAATTTTTTTTCCACAAGTTAGCGGAAAATGACACTTTCCGAGGAAAAAAAAATAATAATAAAGTTTCCATTTCTGCTGACTTCTGGCAAAAAAAAAAAAAAAATCTCCCACGGACTTACTATGCCCCTCAGTGAATACCTTGGGGTGTCTAGTTTCCGAAATGGGGTCATTTGTGGGGTGTGTTTACTGTTCCGGCATTTTGGGCGGGGCTAAATTGTGAGCAACCTTGTAAAACCTAAAGGTACTCGTTGAAATTTGGGCCCCTTTGCCCACCCAGGCTGCAAAAAAAGTGTCACTCATGTGGTATCGCCGTACTCAGGAGAAGTAGGGCAATGTGTTTTGGGGTGTATTTTTACATATACCCATGTTGGGTGAGAGAAATATCTCTGTAAACTGACAACTTTGTAAAAAAAAATTTAAAAAGTTGTCAGTTCACAGCAGATCTCGCCTCTCGCCGCCGCGTCAAAGAGGAACAGACCTGCCGCCTGGACGCATGCCTTCGTTAGGCGGTCGGCAGGCGGTTAACCAGTCCCACAAAGTCCATCCATCCTGGCCGCCTCCTCAACAAAGTTCCACAGAGTTTATAAGTTTGTCACATTGCTTCCCCCCCAGTAAGACGTCGGTGGGGAGCTCTTGCATCAACCCCACATCAATCAGACCTGATCCGGCATCCTAATTCAAGTGGACCTTTGCAATGGGTATCCGGTGTACTGCTCCCCCTGCTATCCGTACAACTACTGAACCTCCAGTTTGGACGGCAGCTGGAACCAGCTGTCGCTTGACCAAGGTGAGGGTGGCTCTCATGTCTTGGAGACTTTGAACTGGCTTTCCGTTCAGCTTGACGGATTGGCAATGGTGTTGTCAGTTCTCCATAGCAGCTTGCACTGGGTCAGCTTCGTGAAGGGTACCCATTTGCTTGCCGTTGTATTCGAACTTGGGTATGACTGGGGGAACCTCTTCTTCACAGTAGGGGGTCGTTGTCCATGCTGGAAGGGGTGAGCCTGGTCGAATCCATGCAGCGTGGTTCCTGCTCTTGGCACAGTCTCGTCGATAGTGCCCAAACTGCTTGGACCTGTGACACTGTACCCCACTGCAGGACGGGTATGTGGGTGCCTGCGAGTTGGAGGAGTTCCTCTCTCTCTCTGGTGGTTGAGATGCAAGGTAGATGAGCTGGGGCCAGCATTGGTCTGAGGCTAGATTGTGGCTGCCTGTCAGTGTGATAGTAGACGCCTGCTGCCCGTGCTGGGTGCGGAGGGCGGCGTTCCCAGCGCCCTCTGTTCCGGTTTGGGCAGTTATTTTTGAAAGGCTCCGGTTGGCAACACCCATGGCACAAGGGAACAGTGCATTGGAAGGGTGCTGCGGTAGTAGCCAGCGTAACTGGAGCTGGTCTGACTGTGGGTGGACCTGGACTGATGCAGGCAGCCTGGTGTCAGTTCTGGGTACAGTCCCTCTAATAATGCCCAAACTTTTTGCAGGCATGGCACTGTATTGCGCTGCGATTAGGATATCTGTTTGCAGGGATACTAGGTAGGAGCCCTGTGCGTTGTGGTGCTGGTGGCCCAGGGTTAATGTGTATTGGTCTGGGATTGAGTCTGAAGCTTACCCTGGATTGTCTGCGGGCATGGTACACATAGTTTAAAACCCCCAAGAGCCTCATTTACATACAATAGAGTACATAGATTACTATAATACAAGGAAAGGTGGGGGTCAGACAATAGCAAGGGCTGATGGGAGATTGAGGAGGGACAAGGCAGCTAGTTTACAAAGGTCTGGCAGTGTCCCTGTGACAGCGCCCTGCTGGGGAAACAATGGGACAGGAAAAAGTGGGAGGGGAAGAGGCACAGACAATCAATACATTTAATATACCCTGCACCAATAATGGGCACAGGGTGACCCAAACACAAGGGGAATCCTGGGACCCACACACAGCGTCTGTCCCTCATTCCCAGTGACGCCGACCATCATCACACTGCACTCTATAGTGGACATCTGGAGTAGGGCAGAGTAGTATAGTGGACATCTGTTATGGGCAGGGACAGTACATGTCTTTCATAGCCCACTGGGTCAATGTTTTTTGTAGCAGAGGAGAGGCAGCACTCCAGCAGCATGGCCAGGTCCTTTGGAACCCCCACATAATTGCATCGGGCACAGCAGGCACTTATCCACCCCCTCAACCTTCATGGACACCCTCAGGGCACAGCGTCGCTCTCACTCCCCTTTCTTCTAATCACGTGTCAAGTCAATCGTTGCCATGTGGTGATGGAGCTGATCAGTTTGGGCGAGAGTAGGCACACAGGCGAGCTGTTGCTAAAGTACATCAACCAGCAAACATCCCGCTGGCTGTTACCTTATTGATTCCAACTAGGTAAGATGGTCAACGACAATGGCTGCAATATTTTGGCCACCCAGAACCTGGGGGAAATAACACATGCTCCCTGCATGGTTTCTTTAAAAAGGACACTGACTTGCACAAGGTGCTGACAATGTCCAGGAAACCGTCCCCCTTTTGAACCATTCTCACTTGATGAGGAACGCTCTCCTGGACTTGCAGTGACAGGACCGTCTGCAGCTAAACCGCTTAACTTCTTGCCGACCGCCTCACGCAGGATTGCGTCCTGCGGGCGGTCGGTCTGTTCCTCTTTGACGCGCCCGCGCGTCATCTCGCGAGAGGCGAGATTTCCTGTGAACGCGTGCGCGCTCACAGGATCACGTCCGGGAGAAGGTAGCTACAGCCTGCCAGCGCTGATCGTGCGCTGGCAGGCTGTAGAAGTTAGAGATGGCATATCAGACGCTGTTTTGTTAACAGCGTCTGATATGCTTGCTGATCGTTCCTTTGGTGGTCCCTTTGCTTGGGACCACCAAAGAAACTTTTGTAAGTGCACCAAAACACCACACAGACCCCCCCACCCATCCACCCCCCACCCCGTCACTGATTAACCCCTGATTAACCCCTGATCACCCCATGTCACCCCCTGTCACCCCCTGACACTAATTACCCCCTGTAAGACTCATTCAGACGTCCAGTATGTGTTTTGCGGATCCATGGATCCACGGATCCGCAAAACACGGACACCAGCAATGTGCTTTCCGCATTTTGCGGATCCGCACATTGCCAGAACTATATAGAAAATGCTTTTCTTGTCCGCAATTGCGGACAAGAATAGGACATGCTCTATCTTTTGCGGAGCTGCGGCCGGATGCTTGGGGGCCGAAACCCGGAAGTTTGCGGCCGCAGCTCGCAAATGCTGATGCGGCGAGCGCATAGTGTGCTCTCCGCATCACCGCCAGCCCCATTCACACTGAATGGGTCCGCATCTATTCCGCAGAATTTTTGCGGACGTGTGAATGGGGCCTTACTACTTTTTTTTGCACATTTTTGGCAGAGATTTATTCATCCACATTGATCGATGCGAATGAGGAAATCTGTGCCGTTTTGGTTTTTTTGCACATTTTGAGCAGAGATTTTTTCATCCACATTGATTGATGCGAATGAAAAATCTGTGCCGTTCATTTTTTTCTTTTCAGCCCAGAGGCTGAACGGAAAGAAAATCTCATTACCCGTATGCTCAATATACGGAGAATCGCAGAAACTCCTAATGCTGGCCATACGTGTAATGATTGCGGAGACCCTCAAATGCCAGGGCAGTACAAAAACCCCACATGTGACCCCATTTTAGAAAGAAGACTCCCCAAGGTATTCCGTGAGGGGTATGGGGAGTTCATGTAAAATATTATTTTTTATCACAAGTTAGTGGAATATGAGACTGTAAAAAAAAAAAAAAAAATCAATTTCCGCTAACTTGTGCCAAATTTTTTTTTTTCTGTGAACTCGCCATACCCCTCACAGATTACCTTGGGGTGTCTTCTTTCCACAATGGGGTCACATGTGGGGTATTTATACTGCCCTGGCATTTTAGGGGTCCTAAAGTGTGAGAATCCAAATGCGTAAAAATGCCCTGTGAAATCCTAAAGGTACTCATTGGTTTTAGGGCCCCTTTGCGCATCTTGGCTGCAAAAAAGTGTCACTCATGTGGTATCGCCAAACTCAGGAGAAGTAGGGCAATGTGTTTTGGGGTGTATTTTTACATATTCCCATACTGTGTGTGAGAAATATCACTGTAAACGACAACTTTTTAAATTTTTTTATTCAAAGTTGTCAATTTACAGAGATATTTCTCTCACCCAGCATGGGTATATGTAAAAATACACCCCAAAGCACATTGCTCTACTTCTCCTGAGTACGGCGATACCACATGAGTGACACTTTTTGCAGCCCGAGTAGCAAAGGGGCCCAAATTCCAACGAGTACCTTTAGGTTTTATATGGCTGCTCACAATTTAGCCCCACCCAAAATGCCAGAACAGTACAAACACCCCACAAATGACCCCATTTTGGAAAGAAGACACCCTAAGGTATTCGCTGAGGGGCATAGTGAGTCCATGAAAATTTTACTTTTTGTCAAAAGTTAGCAGAAAGGTAGACTTTATGAGAAAAACAATAAAAATCAATTTCCGCTAACTTGTGCCAAAAAAATCTTCTATGAACTCGCCATGCCCCAAAATGGGGTCACATGTGGGAGTATTTATACTGCCCTGGCATTTTAGGGGCCCTAAAGCGTGAGAAAGAAAATGCGTAAAAATGCCCTCCTAAAAGGTACTCATTGGTTTTAGGGCCTTTAGCATCTTGGCTGCAAAAAGTGTCACTCATGTGGTATCGCCGTACTCAGGAGAAGTAGGGCAATGTGTTTTAGGGTGTATTTTTACATATACCCATACTTTGTGTGAGAAATATCTCTGTAAATTGACAACTTTGAATAAAAAATGTAAAAAGTTGTCGTTTACAGCAATATTTCTCAAACGCAGCATGGGTATATGTAAAATACACCCCAAAACACATTGCCCTACTTCTCCTGAGTTCGGCGATACCACATGAGTGACACTTTTGCAGCCAAGATGCGAAAGGGCCCTAAAACCAATGAGTACCTTTAGGATTTCACAGGCCATTTTTACGCATTTGGATTCTCACGCTTTAGGGGCCCCTAAAATGCCAGGGCAGTATAAATACCCCACATGTTACCCCATTTTGGAAAGAAGACACCCCAAGGTATTCCGTGAGGGGCATGGCGAGTTCACAGAATTTTTATTTTTTGGCACAAGTTAGCGGAAATTGATATATATTTTTTTTTTATTTTGTTTTTTACAAAGTCTCATATTCCACTAACTTGTGACAAAAAATAAAATTTTACATGGACTCACCATACCCCTCACGGAATACCTTGGGGTGTCTTCTTTCTAAAATGGGGTCACATGTGGGGTATTTATACTGTCCTGGCATTTTAGGGGCCCCTAAAGCGTGAGAAGAAGTCTGGAATCCAAATGCGTAAAAATGCCCTGTGAAATCCTAAAGGTACTCATTGGTTTAGGGCCTTTGCACCCAGGCTGCAAAAAGTATCACACATGTGGTATCGCCGTACTCAGGAGAAGTAGGGCAATGTGCTTGGGGTGTATTTTTATATATACCTATACTGTGTGTGAAAAATATCTCTGTAACGACAACTTTTAAAAATTTTATACAAAGTTGTCAGTTTACAGAGATATTTCTCTCACCCAACATGGGTATATGTAAAAATACACCCTAAAACACATTGCCCTACTTCTCCTGAGTACGGCGATACCACATAAGTGACACTTTTTGCAGCCTGGGTGCAAAGGGCCCAAATTCCAACGAGTACCTTTAGGTTTTACATGGCGGCTCACAATTTAGCCCCGCCCAAAATGCCAGAACAGTAAACACACCCACAAATGACCCTTTTCGGAAAGTAGACACCCCAAGGTATTCACTGAGGGGCATAGTGAGTCCGTCTGAGATTTCTTTTTTTTGCCAGAAGTTAGCAGAAATTGACACTTTTTTTTTTTTTCTCAGAAAGTGTCATTTTCCGCTAACTTGTGAAAAAATGAAATGATACATGAACTCACCATGCCCTCCGCGAATACTTTGGGGTGTCTTCTTTCTAAAATGGTGTGATTTGGGGGTATTTATACTTTCCTGACATTCTAGCACCTGAAGAAACATGACAGGTGCTCAGAAAGTCAGAGCTGCTTCAAAATGCAGAAATTCACTTTTTGCACCATAGTTTGTAAACGCTATAACTTTTACCCAAACCAATAAATATACACTTATTGGACTTTTTTTTATCAAAGACATGTAGAACAATAAATTTAGAGAAAAATTTATATAGAAATGTAGTTTTTTTAAAAATTTTACAACAGAAAGTGAAAAATGTCATTTTTTGCAAAAATATCGTTAAATTTGTATTAATGGCAAAAAAGTAAAAATGTCAGCAACAATGAAATACCACCAAATGAAAGCTCTATTAGTGAGAAGAAAAGGAGGTAAAATTCATTTGGGTGGTAAGTTGCATGACGGAGCAATAAACGGTGAAAGTAGCGTAGTGCAGAATTGTAAAAAGTGGCCTGGTCATTAAGGGTGTTTAAGCTAGGGGGGCTTAAGTGGTTAATCAGTGTCATTCCAACTCGCTGGAATCCAACATTGTTCATGTTACAGCATCTGTACAAGCAGCAGAAAGCATGAACGATTGTGTCATGCACCAGACCGCCTCAGCAGGAAGCATGTGTTGTTCCCAGATCGGGCAGCTCATGCTGTTCATGCTGCAGTTGCCCTATATATGCATCTTAGAACAGACGCTGACGCTCATGCAGCAGGGGGCGATGGAGGAAGAACAGCTAATGCATCCTGCTGTCTGCCCTGTAGCTCTTGTGGGCCCACAAGGAAAAACCCCATGGAGGTGGAGGAAAAGGTGCTGCCACTGGAGGAGCAAGAAGATGATGATGATGACAACAGCCACGACACCCAATTGTCTCAATGGGGACAGAGTTGGAAAAAATTTGGCTCCTTGGGCACACTGGCCAGAATGGAGACCTGAATACTTGCTTACTTACTACCATGACAGGCATATCATTGACATCAAGCAGTCTGATGATTACTGGATAGCCATGATTTTAGACTCTCGCAATCAAAGCTAAATAAGGGAATGTTTTCTTCCCACAGAAAGAGGACAAACTAAGTTATGACTAGGAACACTATGCATGCAGTTTCCTGCTGCTTTCATGGCCTGATGCCAGCGTGTCTGAAAGGGAGGCCCCTCTTCGCCACTCACAAAGTCACCTACCTCCTGCCTCCACAAGCAGCAGAAGCCGCAGCAGCAGCCAGTTTAGTCTCCTCAACATGATGGAACAGTTTTTTTTCATGTGACATGCCTGAACTGGCACAGTACACTCTCTTACTTGTTTCTTGCCCAGCCTCCAGTGTTATCTTGGGGAGGGCTTTCAGTTCTGCATGGGGCGTGGTGACACTGAAACGGACTAAGATTTTCACACTCCTCCAGCTGAGGGCGATGAATAGATCTGGTCTTGTTGACGTTGCCCCATCTTGCCACTGTTGCTGTCTGTGCTGTTGCCTCCATTATGCCACAGCCATCATCATGCCACTGCTGCTACCTGCCCACCAATATGTTTTGTATGGCTGCTGCTGCCTCCATTGTGCTGCTGCCTGCTTGCCAACATGTACCATATAACTGCTGTTGCCGCCACCGCCTCAGCTGCTGCTCCTCACTGCTAATGCCCTACTGCCACCACTATTAACGCTACACATCTGCCACTACTACTACTACTAGTTCTACTACCATCCATAGACAGACGTTCTACTGCCTTGTGTTTTCCATGCTATACTGCTTTTGCTCCCACTACTATTCCCATCCACAGTAAACTGCTGCTGCGCTCAAATAAAGGGAGAATTTTTAGGCTCATTCAACTTCACAATGAGCCACTTTTTTCAGAAATTAACACTTGTGAGATTCGTACAGGCAGGCATTCTGACCACGTCAGGGCCTAATTTTTAGGCGCTTGGTCCCCCATAAGCAACAGTTTTTAACCCCTTAGTGACCACCCCTGGGCCGCTGCTTTTACTGGGACTCGTGCAGGAGGCCGGGGTCCTGCTCTAACAGCCTGGACCGGCAGGAGTGCAGATCTGGACTGTTTAACACTTTAAATGCCACTGGCAATAGTGCCCGCCACATGGAAAGTGCTGACAGAGGAGCAGACTCCCTCTGTCTCCCATCTGCACCACGCAAATGCGATCACGGGGTGCCGATGTGTGTGAAGGCTGAAAGGGGTCTGATGTAGGCCCCAGAACAGCCTTCAGAAATTTCCAGCAGGCTGTGCCTCACTGGCGCAGCCTGCTGGTCAATGTTAGAATAGCATTGCCATTAAAGGGAACCTGTCATCAACTTTATGCTGCCTATAACCAAGCGGTTGTCGAGAACCAACATCACAATCATTGCAGTCTGGGCCTGGAAAGAGTCACGGCCACCTAAGAAGAGTCATGGTTATTCATAAATTCCTGCTCTCCCTGCCCACCTGCTGATGACTGACAGTCTTCTATATAGTTTTCTCCCTTTCTCTCTAGGAGAGAACTGCCAATCATCAGCAGATGGGCAGGGAGAGCAGTAGATTATGAATAACCATGACACTTCTCAGGTAGAATTGACTCTTTTCAAGGCCTGGGCTGCAATGATTATGATGCTGGTTTTCAGCAACCACTTACTATTAGCTCATGACTGACACACCCCTGAAATCAGCATTTCTGTCACTATTTTATGCTATCCTCAGCGGGATAGTGCATTGCATATAGGGATAGTGCATTGCAATTTAAAAGCAATCGAAATACTGTCTGTTATAGTCCCCTGTGGGACTATTAAGTAGTAAAAAAAACAAAAACACTTATTAAATTAAAAAATGACACTTTTTTCCATTGAAAATATGCTTTTCAATGAAAAAAATTGCAAAAAAAAAAATCTCCCTCATATGTTGTGTATTGCCGCATCCGTAACAACCCGGACTACATAAATATCACATAAGTTATCCCCTACATAGAACGCCGTAAAAAAAAAAAAAAAAGACAGAATAATTTATTCTTAGTTGCCACCGAAAAAACCTAATAGCAAGCGATCAAAAAGCGCCATTTACTCCAAAATGATACCAACTAAAAATACAAGTCGCAAATAATAAAGCCCTCACACAACTCCATAGAAAGAAAAAGAAAAATGCTATGGGTCTTTAGATAAAAACAAAGAGTTTTATTGCAAGAAGGTAGTAAAACTTAAAAAAACTATATGTATTTGGTATTACTTTAATTGTACTGACCCAGAGAATAAAGATATTATGTTATTTACCTTAAGGCTGGGAACACACCTAGGCGTTTCTGAATCGCGCGTATGACGCGCGTTCTGCGCGTTTTTGGATGCGCGTTTTTGTAACTAACCCTGGGTTCACACCTGAGCGTTTTACAGCGCGTTCAAACGCGCTGTAAAACGCTCAACAGATTAAAACCAATGCATCCCTATGGGAGTGGTTCACACTTGAGCGTTTTACAGCGCGTTTGAACGCGCTGTAAACGCCCACGCATAAACAAGTACTTGAGCTTCTTTGGGGCGTTTGACGCGCGTTTTGTGATTGACACCACAGTAGTCAATCACAAGAACGCAGCATCTGGCAACGCGTTTCCTATTTGCAAAAGCGCGCAAAACGCAGCGTCAAAAGCGCGCAGTAAACGCGCGTTTTGGAACGCTCAGGTCTGAACCCAGGGTAAGAAACGCGCGTCATACTGAGCGATTCAGTGATTCTCCCCTATGGCATCATTGTCCATAGGCGCGTTAAAACGCCCCAAAGAAGCTCATGTACTTGTTTGGGCATGGGGCGTTTAGCAGCGCTCAAACGCGCTGTAAACGCCCAAATGTGAACCATGCCCATAGGGAAGCATGGCTTTTCACATGTTGTGCGTTTTACAGCGCGTTTGAACGCGCTGTAAAACGCTTAGGTGTGTACCTAGGGTAAAATGAACATAAAAACACAGTGGCAGTATTGCTA
This sequence comes from Bufotes viridis, assembly GCA_033119425.1. Classification (NCBI taxonomy): domain Eukaryota; kingdom Metazoa; phylum Chordata; class Amphibia; order Anura; family Bufonidae; genus Bufotes; species Bufotes viridis. Next base: position 313,616,730 of record CM065592.1, read on the forward strand.
TTTTCCCATCTCCCTCCCAGAAAGAGTTAATAAAAGTTATTCAGAAAGTTATGTGTACCCCAAAATGGTGCCATTAAAAACTACAACTTGTCCACAAAAAACAAGCCCTCATAAAGCTATATAGACAGAAAAATAAAAAGTTATAGCTCTTGGAAGGCGACGATGTAAAAGGAAGAAAAACGCTTGGTCAGTAAGGCCCAAAACAGGCTGGTCACTAAGGGGTTAAAAAATTATTCCATAACATCATGTGTCTAAACACAATCTGCCCCAAAACGGACAATTTTGGAAGCTTTGGAGTATGAAAAGCATGACACATGTGATGGCGCAGTGTGTTTTTAAACTCAACATCATGTAGATAGAAGAAAACAGCAGCACTCACCAATATTCTTTCGGCAGCTTTTATTGTTCCATTAAAACACAGTGGATGCGGGTACAGCACAGCAAAGGGCAACAGCCGTTTCTAGCTTCCTGCGCTTCCTGAGGCCTCAACGACGTTGAGTCCTAGAAGACTAGAGGGTATTATTTTCAGGGCAATTGGAGCCAATCCAGTTTGGTCCGTACTGAACGTTTTGAAAAATTCTGTGAATCTGAACCAAACCTAACCTCGACAGGTTCGCTCATCTGTATATTAAACAAATTATTAAATGTCCAGACCAGACCAGATTCTAATTCCTGTATATAACAGATCTCAGACAATTAGATAAAATGTGATATTTCCTTTCACCATATGTAAGGGGTGCTCCAGTAAAGACAGAAGATAAAACCCAGCGTTGTCAAACCAGTAACTACATACAACTAGTAATGAGCGGCAGGGGCAATATTTTAGTGAATTTGCTATCTTCTTACATGCACAAAGGGGCGTGGCCTAATTGCACAACTGTTTTCAAACTTCCTGAAGTTTGAGAAGATTAGAAAAGATGGTGGGAAGCAATTTTTACGACAGTGAGGAAGAACTACTGATCACTGTAAGTAATTTGACATTACAGCATTGTATTTGATTATATTTCACATGCATGTCAGAACAATCGCTTTATATGCAGATAGAGTGTTATAAAATATTTGCGATTGTTAAAATCGGCACTTATGATGCGAATTTCTTTACGCAATACATACAACTTCACATTTTATCAGGTCTAAGTAGATATTACTGATTGGTGCACTAAGTATTGGTGTGACATCACAGCATTATGGCCCCTTTCACATGAGCGTGATTTCTGCGCGGGTGCAATGTGTGACGTGAACGCATTGCACCCGCACTGAATCCTGAGCTATTCATTTCAATAGGGCTGTGTACATGAGTGTTTTTTCACGCATCACTTCTGCGTTGCCTAAAAATCGCAGCATGTTCAATATTCTGCATTTTTCACACAACGCAGGCCCCATAGAAGTGAATGGAGCTGCGTGAAAACGCAGTGCATGCGGATTGAATGTGTTGCGTTGCATTTGGATTTCAAAAGATGTAACATAGCAACTGGGAAATCACATGACCCAGGAAGTTGGCAGTTTGCAAGACTATGCATCGCGTTTTATGACTGAGGAGCAGCTCAGCAGATTTCAGCCAGCCCCTGAAGTGCATTTTCCAGCATGCCCAAAATCCCAAGACCACTAGATGTGGAGAAAATGATTGTCATGGTGCAGGAGAGGCCCTGCATCTGGGACAGCCGATCTCCTTAGTACCAGGGCCGGTACAAAAGGAAGCTGTCTGGCAGGAGATCACGCAGGAGCTTTTTTGAGTGTTTGGGGCAAGACCAAAAATCGACATACTCTGTGTAAGTTCTAATTGTATTCTCATGTTGTATCCCGTAGTATGTGGGCTAGTGCATGTCATATCCTGTAGTATGTGGGCTAGTGCATGTCGTATCCTGTAGTATGTGGGCTACTGCATGTTGTATCCTGTAGTATGTGGCCTAGTACATGTCGTATCCTGTAGTATGTGGGCTAGTACATGTCAAACAGTGCAATGAAGGTTAATGGGGTTCTCCGGTAATTAAGAAAATGAAAATACTTAAATATTACTTTACTTTAAATATCTTCTCAAATACCTTTCATTATTTATAATGGTTTGTTTTGTCTGGGGAGCAATCATCAGGGAAACAAAATGGCTGCTGTCCCATTAGTTCACACAAAACCTGTCCTGATCACATATCAGGATGAGTAGTTACTTTACAACACTGAGGTAAAGCACTGCCTCATCCTCCTCTCTGCTCTCCACTTGTCAGGGATTATGATCCTGAATACAGATGATAAGAACTTTAGCTGAATCGCTGGGGAATTTAGTTCATTAGGAGACATGAAGTACAGAGAGGACGGATAGGACAAGCTGTGGTAACGTGTTGCTGTGGTAATGGAGACTGCATACAAGTGCTGCTGCTCATTACTACACCACACCCTCCTCTCATGTCTTCTCATCATCTTCACTCCCACAGAGATTCACCTGTATTCAGGATCATGATTCCTGACAAGCAGAGCAGAGAGGAGGATAAGGCAGCACTATGGCTCATTGTGGTGAAGTAACTTGCCCTCCTGTGTGATTAGGACAGGTTTTTGTGTACTGATACTGATATCAGCATGGCTTCATGAGGGATTGGTCATGTCAAACTAATTTAATCAGTTTCTATGAGGAGGTAAGTTCTAGACTTGACAGCGGCGAATCAATGGATGTCGTATATCTGGACTTCTCCAAAGCATTTGACACTGTACCACATAAAAGGTTAGTATATAAAATGAGAACACTTGGACTAGGAGAAAATATCTGTATGTGGGTAAGTAACTGGCTCAGTAATAGAAAACAGAGGGTGGTTATTAACGGTACACACTCAGATTGGGTCACGGTCACTAGTGGGGTACCTCAGGGGTCAGTACTGGGCCCTATTCTCTTCAATATATTTATTAATGATCTTGTAGAAGGCTTGCACAGTAAAATATAAATTTTTGCAGATGACACTAAACTGTGTAAATTAATTAACACTAAAGAGGACAGTTTTCTGCTACAGAGGGATCTGGATAGATTGGGGGCTTGGGCAGAGAAATGGCAGATGAGGTTTAACATTGACAAATGTAAAGTTATGCACATGGGAAGGAATAATGCAAGTCACCCGTACATACTAAATGGTAAAACACTCAGTAACACTGACATGGAAAAGGATCTAGGAATTTTAATAAATAACAAACTAAGCTGTAAAAACCAGTGTCAGGCAGCTGCTGCTAAGGCCAATAAGATAATGGGTTGCATCAAAAGGGCATAGATGCCCGTGATGAAAATATAGTCTTACCACTTTATAAATCACTAGTCAGACCACACATGGAGTACTGTGTACAGTTCTGGGCTCCCGTGAACAAGGCAGACATAGCAGAGCTAGAGAGGGTTCAAAGGAGGGCAACTAAAGTAATAACTGGAATGGGGCAACTACAGTACCCTGAAAGGGTATCAAAATTAGGGTTATTCACTCTAGAAAAAAGACGACTGAGGGGAGATCTAATAACTATGTATAAATATATCAGGGGTCAGTACAAAGATCTCTCCCATCATCTTTTTATCCCCAGGACTGTGACTGTGACGAGGGGACATCCTCTACGTCTGGAGGAAAGAAGGTTTGTACACAAACATAGAAAAGGGTTCTTCATGGTTAGAGCAGTGAGACTATGGAACTCTCTGCCTGAGGAGGTGGTGATGGTGAGTACAATAAAGGAATTCAAGAGGGGACTGGATGTATTCCTGGAGCGTAATAATATTACAGGCTATAGCTACTAAAGATGGGTCGTTGATCCAGGGAGTTATTCTGACTGCCTGATTGGAGTCGGGAAGGAATTTTTTTCCCCTTTAGTGGGGAAAATTGGCTCTACCTCACAGGGTTTTTTGCCTTCCTCTGGATCAACTTGCAGGAAACAGGTCGAACTGGATGGACAAATGTCTTTTTTCGGCCTTATATACTATGTTACTATGTTAATATGTTACTATGATAGGACCGCGGCCATTTTATTTCTCCTAATGATTGCTCCCTAGACAAAACAAGCCATTCTAAGTAATGAAAGGTATTTGTGAATATATTTATTATAAAATACTATTTAAGTATTTTCATTTTTTTTATTCCTGGAGAACCCCTTAAGGCTACATGCACACGGCAGTTTTTTTGCGGTCCGCAAAACATGGTTCCGTTGTTACGTGATCCGTGTCCGTTTTGCTTCCGTTGTGTTTCCGTGTGTCTTCCGTTTTTTTAACGGACATGACCTTACAAAAAAAAAAAAAATGTCATTTTAATATACACACCCACCAATATAGGTATATATGCTTGGCACCTGAGAGTTTGTTTGGTGGCCATTTTCTGTAGTCTCCAGAGGGTACAGAGTGTGTGTTGGCTGCTTGGTTTTGCTGTTGCTGTATTCTCCCTTTTTCATCTTGGGTCTCACCATGGCGGATGATTCTGAGGAAGAAGTTGTACTGCACTGGCTTGTCTCTCGTCGCTGGGGCCAGCGCTCCATTTTGGATGAGGAACCGACTAGAAGGCGGCGTTTTGGGTCCATCCCATTGTGTCTCAACGCTACCGGAAAGGACACTTCCATAGCCTTTACAAAGATCTTCGTCTGCATCCTGAGAAGTTCTTTGCGTTCTGTCGGATGTCATTGGGTACCTTTGATTGCTTGCTGTCGTCTCTACGTACTGTCCTTACCTTCATGGACACCAATATGAGGCGCAGCATTACTCCGGAGGAACGGCTCATCGTCACGTTGAGGTAAGCCAGATTTTAGTAATGGTGATCACAGTTTAATGTGCAGGACTTTGTTGCTGTGTTTTTGGGGCCCAAAAATGTATGTTCGAAGATATGTGGGTGTGTTATTGTCAGATACCTTTTTTGGGCTTTAATATGTTTGTACCGTTTAAAGTCTGCTGGTTTTTGGGTATCCAGGGCATATAACATGTGATGGTTTTAAGCTGTTTGTGTGTCTTAGATTTTGCTTTCCTGCAAATTTAGATTAATGTCAGCATCATGCTGAGTGTACCCCAGCAGTCTCCCTTTAATATCCATAGTGCTTATACATATTGAAAATTGCACTTGCACTGCAGTTTGCGAGTGGGAGGTTCCCGACCCCTGCATTATAGGAAATATATGTGTATGCTGTCCCCTTTCCTGGCCTACTTTAATGTAATTTTTTCTTCATTTCCTCACAGATTCCTTGCTACAGGGAACTCGTTTGCATCACTGCATTTTGAGTTTCTTTTGGGAACCTCGACTATTTCTCGGATTGTGCGTCACACTTGCCAGGTCATTTGGGAACAACTCCGAGAGACGGTGATGCCACAGCCCAAGGTGGACGATTGGTTGCGGATCGCTGAAGGCTTTAATTTATCTGCGCAGTTTCCAAACTGTCTGGGGGCAATGGATGGCAAGCACATTCGTGTGAAGAAGCCGCCTCACTCAGGGTCCAGATTCTTCAATTATAAGCATTTTTTTCTATAGTGCTGATGGCTGTTGCTGACAGTAACTATAAGTTTATAATGGTTGATATCGGGGCCTATGGAAGCACAGCGGATGCTCGCATCTTTAGTGCTTCTAGAATGGGTGAGCGGCTTCGTGCCAACCAGCTTGCCATTCCCGAGTCCAGAAGACTGCCCGGATCAGCAGGTCCGCCGGCTCCATTTGTCTTCGTGGCGGATGAAGGGTTTGCATTGACTAACCATGTTATGCGGCCCTTCCCAAAGCGGGGTTTGGATGTCAGGAGGCGTATTTACAACTACCGATTGACTCGCGCCCGTCGGTATGTTGAGTGCGCTTTCGGAATACTCTCTAGCAAGTGGAGGGTGTTTCTGTCATCCATACAGATGGATCCGGAGAATGCTACCCGGGTGATCCAAGCTTGTGTAGTTTTACACAACTTCACCCGTATTCACGAGGCTTCCTCTTCGGTTGACTTGGATGATTTTCCAACGACAACAGTTTTGGGCTTGGATCGGACCCTGCATAGACGACCTGGTACTGCAGGTATTGCAGTTCGGGAACTCTATGCAGACTACTTTTGAGCCCAGAGGGGTCCTTGCCATGGCAGAGAGACGCTATTCGTGGCAGTGTTTGATATCTTCTGTTCTCGTTAGTTTTTTTTTGTTTTAAGGTAGATTATCAAACTTTGTTGTTTTTAGTTGAGTGTAGGGACTCGCAAGAGAATGAGGACCCTTGACGTGGGCTTGCGGGCTGAGGTTTTTCGGACAGAATACCTTTCTTAGTAAATCCTATGAGCATAAAGATTGATTCACCCCGTATTGTGTGGTGACTACAATCTCTATTTTGTGAATGGTATGGTCCCCAAAATCTTCTAATACCTCATGTAGACCGACCTATAAACCCTGTTTTTAAAGATAATAAAGTTTTGCCCTTGAAATCATGTGTGTGTCTCTGTTTCTATATGGTAAATGTGTTTGACATGTAAATGTGTGTGATGGATGATAGGAACAAGAATAGACGACAAAGGACACTGTTTAGGACTAAATTTTAGTCAACAAAATCAAGAAAATAATGACCAACTCCATAGAGTTATAACTCAAACATATTTAAATCACATAACGAATAAAAAGTAGATAACAAATCCTTTTACAATTCGTACAGGTCACGAGTAAAAGAGCCTGGCCCATAGGAACTTGCGCCAGGAACATGGCCTGAATCTTGGGACCCGCTTGCAAAACTGGATCCGGGAAGTGGAGGGCCACAGGGGGAAATGTGGCACATGGGACCCCTGATACGGTGGTGGTTGTGTGAACGAGGGGCCATGAGTGGGTTGAGGAGGCGGCGGACAGGGTGGAACATGCGTTGCCTGTGGTTGCCTCATGACACGCCGGCGCATATCATTGATTTCGGTCAGTATGTCTCCCTGATAGGAGGAGGCATACATGTCCAAAACCAATGATATGGAGGCCAAACACTGGTTATATCTTTCAAGGGAACCCTCCTAAGTAGCGGAGCCAAACCCCTCAACATGGCCTCTTCTTGGCCATCACTCCTCCTCTGGGCCAGAAACTCTATAACGCGGGAATCAATCATTTCCCGAGTTTGGGGCCCAGAGGAAGAGGGTTGGGCCTGACGCCTCCGCCTGGGCAGAGGTTGTGTCCCCTGTTCCGGCCTGTGCGGTGATGTCATCTCTGGTTGAGCTTGTGGCGACTCCTCTGCAGGGGGTGTTGCTGGGCTGTTGGCTGTGGAAAAGGCAGCCGCTGAATCACTAACCCCACATCCGAGTCCTCAGGATCATCCAGGCTATCCACGGTACTGTATTGAAAAGGTAAAAAAGCAAAATTACATTCTGGGTCTTTTGACGAACTTTTTATAAAGTTTATAAAACACATGGAATGCAGCGGTAGGTCAATTACATAAAACGCCCCACATAATGAATTATCCAGTTATTATAATGAATAAGATAAGTTAGGACAGAAATAACGCCACTCTAAAATGGCCGGAAATGACGAGAGAAATGATTGGCAACTGTCAAATGGACAAACACTTTAGGACACATTACTGAGTGTTTGGAGGGGTCCAGCACAAACATATCACTACAAAGTCAAGAAGCTAACAAAATGCTGATGTTCGATCCGTATTTACCCAGGGCAGTTTCACCCACAATCACACTCCACAAATCCATTGCAAATTAGAAAAGTGTAATTTTTAAATCCAAAAAAAAACAGGAAGAAGCCATCACATGCACATGCTATGAGAAGTAGTTATTATACAGGGCAAAAAAAAAAAATAGACCGACAATTTGACATTAAGACAAGGAGAAGAAGTAGATAGGAGTCACACATTAAAGTATGATCATATACAGTATGCCCCAAAGAATAAGCGGACCGCTACAAAGAAAAGAAGAAATGAATTGAGAAAAAAAGACGCTCACAACAAAAAACCAAACCAAAAGAAGGCTGGGGCACACCAACAACAATCAGTGACTTCTTTAGAAGCTTGTTCACCGATTAGCGGGCAAGTTGACCAATTTTGGATTGCCAGGGTAACAACACCGTGCACCCCAGAAGATCCACTGTATGAAGAGATGAGACATGCAGGGCACACGTGTCAGCCACCCGCTCTCTTCTGGCTCTGCATGTAGATAGCACAGGTCTGTGGCATAGAAGGGAGGGCCCCACATGAAAGAGAGAATGGAGCCGCCATATGCGCAAAACATGCCCCATCGCATCATACAGCTAATCAGATAGTAGGGCCCAAAAAACAAAATACAAAGTTTACAGCAGGGAATGGATAACATGACATATAACGAGAAAATGTGTAATTCCTAAAAGGTGGGTTGGAAAGAGTACTTACGGCCTCAGATCCATGACCGGCCTAAGAAACTGCAGCTGGGCCGAATATAGATATGGCCTCTTCTTGGATCCACCTTGGCCACTTTGTCCCCGCTCGTTCATCTCTCGCCTGAATTGATCCCGGCAGCTATTCCAACGGGTTTTGGTTTGTTTCACTGTATAGTGATAAAAAAAGACAGTATTCAAAAACACACCAAAAATGGAAGGCCAAAAACCCCACAAAGGTAAGGAAGAAGCATAAACAATGAATTTTATAGCCAAACCCACTCTCCACGTAAAAACACCCAAAAAGGGGAATAAAATAACCCAAAAAACATCTGTATGGTACAATTGGAAAACGAGTGGCGAGAGGAAGGTCCAAGCATGGCAGGAGGAAGAAGGTGAATATTTGAGGAGTCCAGTTGTGAAAACACACACTTTTCACCATAGAGGATGGTGACAACTATTGCATGCACTAGTAATACAGGCGCAAAGATGGCAAATAAAATAAACAGCCAATATGCTAGGGGAGACATATATCATATATGCTATACTCAAAAGGCATGGACATCCATATTTCAATGTAAATGAGGCTGTTATTTTAAAATGAGGCCAAACCCCCCCTAAAAAAAGACAAATGTAAACTACAAGGCGAACAACAAATGAGACAGTAGCATGGCCTACTTGAAGTTGAAGATAAAGTAAAGCGACAACACAAGGGTAGGACTTATGTTAAAACATAGCTGGCACTTACCCAAATCCGCTCGAGATCGGCTGTCGCCTTTCTCCCATTCGGCACGCCGCATGCGACGTGCCACTTGCTCCCAGGCTACTTCCTTCCGTACACGATCCTGGTACCCACTACTCCTGCTGTCCCAGAGTTCTGGCCGCTCCTGGACCAAGGAAATTCATTTTCCACATTCCACCTTGGCATGATGTTAGCAAGTTCTCTTGTCTGCACAGACACACACAACTTGCCACACGGTGGAGAGGGATCTGTAATCTATTTGCCAAGCCTGCTGGCTCTCCACTTCCTGTATTATTTTCCAGATATTTGCCAAAAGACAGGCTGACAAGTTGCCAAATGCTTGCCATGGGATCCGCCAAAAAATGCGGACACGGAGCGCGGATGACACACGGATGGCCATCCGCATTTTTCACGGTCCCATTGACTTGAATGGGCCTGCGAACCGTTTTTCACGGACATGAATAGGACAGGTTATATTTTTTGACGGACTGGAATCACGGACCACGGACGCGGAGGACAAACGGTGCATTTGGCGAGGTTTCCACGGACCTATTGAAAACCAATGGGTCCGCAGAAAATCACGAAAAACGGAGCAACGGACACGGAATCAAACAACGGTCGTGTGCATGAGGCCTAATATTGTTTTCTATTTTCACATTGTAGTGGAAGAGGTGAAAAAACGTTGGCGGAGCTGCAGAGACCAGTTCTGCAAGGAAATGGTCCATAGCCGCAGTGGATCTGGCCTCCCCAAGAAGCGGAGATATATGTTTAAGGAGCAGTTCATGTTCCTCCGCGACATAATGGATTTGCGTCCATAGGTTCTATATTCATAATCTCTGAATTATGTTATAGTAATGGGCCTAATATGATAGAACGTATATCTAAGCTAACTATATTTCAGCCTTTAATCCCATTTGGATGTGGACTTGTTGTAAGCAACATGATCATAATATCCGACCATCTGTCTGGTGTATGTGTCACTAGATTCTTTGGGGGCCGAATTTCACCAAATGTGTATTTTAGATAACAGTCTTGTTTGTTTCAAATGGCGTCTGGTATAACTGGCTTTAGTTGCCTATAGCAACCAGTCTGAATCTTGTTAGAATCTTCAAGTTGCTGGTGATCCAATTAATTTTAAGCAAATATATTTGCTGTGTTTGTGGGAGGGGAGGCTGATTACAAGGCAATTTACATGCAACTGTGGGCATAGGCTAGCTGTTTGCTAGGCTATTTATAGGCACCTGTGGGCCCAGGCTGACGCCGGTTCAGCTGATTTCACTACCTCTGGGTCAGCTCTAGGATACAGCAGCATGGTGTGGAAGCTCCTTACGGCTGGACGACGGCGGAATCTCTCAGGAAGACGCTGGTATTCATGGTAGGATCGGAGTGGTTACACGGGACCCACGCTGTGGTCCGCGACATGTAGCGCTCCAGGTCGAAGCAGAGTTGGTCGCTAATGCTTGAGCGATGGCGTCAGTATTGTTTGACTGGCTTTTCAGAGGCCTGCGGGGGCCATTGCATACAGTTATTGCGGTAGCATGCGCTTAGAGTAGGTTTGGTTGCATGTTACTGATACCTGGTTCACTCGTGGGTTGCGTATCTGCAGTTGGCTCAAGCTATGCATGCTATGTTAGGTGTTGTATATCAATGGTCAATGAAAGAAAAAAAACGCAGCTGCATCGTGTGCAGGCTCATTCACGCCTGGGCTGCGGCAGAAAGTGCCAGGCGAGTGCTGGCATTCACTGTAGAATCGCACTTGTCGGCACGTGACCCACACTGCGGTATGCGATCTGTTATACTCTGGGACGAAGCAAAGTTGGGCGCTAATGGTCAAGTGACTGTTGTTAGTTCTTCGTCTGGCTTCTTCAGGGGCATGTTGGGGGCATTGCATATAGTTATTGATATTGCATGCGACTAGAGTACGTATGGTTACATGTTTTCTGATATCTGCTTGATACGGGACGCATGTCTATAAGCTACGCACGCTGTGTTTAAGTGACGGTAGTACTTAGTTTATCTATCTGGAAGGGCCATGTATCAATGGCCGTTAACATAAAAACAAAAAAAAAAAAAACATGGTTATTGTCACCTGTTTTACATGTGGGCGCACGTCCGCAGTTAGCGCCAGACTTGCAAGGTGTCGGTAAATGTATATCAGTGGTCTATATGGGGGCACAAGCAGATTGATCAAGGCGCCTGTATTTGAGTTCTGATGCTCTGGTAAGCGTGTTCAATCTAGAAATTGTATATTATGGACACGCATGTGTCAGCGGTTCTGTTTTGTGTTTACAGGTGCACTATCGTGTCGATTATTTGGCATCGAATCAGGGTTTATGTTCAACCACCTTTATGTTTTCTTAAAGGAACACTAGGTGGTGTGGTAATGACCATCTTTAAAAAAAAAAAAAAAAAAACCTGCAGCATTATGTGGAGGTCCATTTGCACCTGGGCAACGGCAGAAGGTGCCAGACGAGTGCTGGCATTCACGGTGGGATCGGACTTGGTTACACGGTCCGTGACTTGTAGCTCTCTGGCACGTAGGGGGTTGGGCGCTAATTGTCGAACGATCTTGGCTAGGTTTGTTACCTTCAAAAGCTACGTCCGTGTGTCTGCATTTACATTTTGTCCTATACTCCATTCACTACTAGAGCTGAGTTCATGCATCTGTTGTTGTATCACATTAATACTCTGCTTACTTTCAGATATTGTTCATATGGCTGCGTTATGCCTTGCTCTCTATGCTCAGAGCAGGCCCATAACATGTTTTAGGCACCACTCACATCCAGAGTTGCATTCACCCACCTGTTCTTACACCATGTGTTATACTCTGCTTCCACTTAGAGCTACATTTTCCTTTTAACTCGACATCATGATTACTCAGTATTTTCATTTGGGCAATCAGCACACCGCTCTTACACTGCTCTCCCGGTTAACATAGCTGCTTTCTTTTCAAGCTTGCGTGTTTTCCTTGTCGGTTTGTTATATTCCAAAGGCCTACTTTTGCTGTTCACTTCAAAGGAAAAAAAATATAAAATGCGGTTGGTTAATGTTTATTCATTCACGTGGTTCGCATCACTGATGTCCATGCATATCCCATCGGTTCTGGCTCACGTTTTGATTACTACTCGTCACTGTAAGGCCATTCTGGTCAGTCTCATGGCTTGAGGGGTCTCATGGCTTCGGGTGGCCTGATGATCGCTTCGGCCTTATGGCTCCGGGGGGCCCTTTGACCGTTCTTCATGTTGTTTGTTAGGGGTACCATATGGTTGTAGGCTGTTTAGTGTCTTAGGCTCCCTGTCAGAGGGGTTCATGGTTACGCAAGTTCCCAAGTCATATAAGTGGTTTATAAAAAAAAAAAAAGAGAGAAAAAAAACTGCCGTTAGAGTTTCGCATGTATGGCTCCGCCATTAGTCTCTCACGCACAGCTTCTCCGATTTAGTGTTACACATATGACTCCGCCATTAGTCTCCCGCGCATGGCTTCTCCGATTTACTGCTACACATATGACTCTGCCATTAGAGTCCCCCACGCATGACTTCTCGGTTTATGTTTTACGCATGACTCCGCCATTATAGTTTCCCTAGCAACGCTTCTCCGATTTAGTGTCCACCATTAGAGTCCCTCACGCATGGCATCACCGATTTAATGTTACACGCATGACTCTGCCATTAGTCTCCCACGCATGGCTTCTCCGATTTAGTGTTACACATATGACTCCGCCATTAGAGTCCCCACGCATGGCTTCTCGGTTATGTTTTACACACATGACTCCGCCATCATAGTCTCTCAAGCAACGCTTCTCCGATTTTGTGTCCGCCATTAGAGTCCCTTCACCGATTTAGTGTTACACGTATGACTCTTAGAGGCTCTCATGCATGGCTTCTCTGATTTAGTGTCTGCCATTAGAGTCCCTCACGCATGGCTTCACCGATTTAATGTTACACATATGACTCCATCATTAGTCTTCCACGCATGGCTTCTCCGATTTAGTGTTACACATATGACTCCGCCATTAGTCTCTCATGCATGGCTTCTCCGATTAAGCATTTCACTTATGACTTTGCCATTAGTCCCCTACGCATGGCTTCTCCGATTTAGTGTTACACGTATGACTCCGCACTTAGTCTCTCACGCATGGCTTCTCTGATTTAGTGTCCGCCATTAGAGTCTCTCACGCATGGCTTCTCTGATTTAGTGTCCGCCATTAGAGTCTCTTACGCATGGCTTCTCCGGGTTAGTGTCCTCCATTAGAGTCTCTAACGCATGGCTTCTCCAATTAAGTGTCTGCCATTTGAGTCTCTCACGCATGGCTTCTATGGTTAAGTGCCCATTAGTCTCCCATGCACGGCTTCTCCGATTCAGTGTTACACATATGACTCCGCCATTAGAGTCTCTCATGCATGGCTTCTCTGATTTAGTGTCCGCCATTAGAGTCTCTCACGCATGGCTTCTCTGATTTAGTGTCCGCCATTAGTCTCTCACGCATGGCTTCTCTGATTTAGTGTCCGCCATTAGAGTCTCTCACGCATGGCTTCTCTGATTTAGTGTCCGCCATTAGAGTCTCTCACGCATGGCTTCTCTGATTTAGTGTTACACATATGACTCCGCCATTAGTCTCTCACTCATGGCTTCTCTGATTTAGTGTCCGCCATTAGTCTCTCACGCATGGCTTCTCTGATTTAGTGTCCGCCATTAGTCTCTCACGCATGGCTTCTCTGATTTAGTGTCCGCCATTAGTCTCTCACGCATGGCTTCTCTGATATAGTGTCCGCCATTAGAGTCTCTCACGCATGGCTTCTCTGATTTAGTGTCCGCCATTAGAGTCTCTCACGCATGGCTTCTCTGATTTAGTGTTACACATATGACTCCGCCATTAGAGTCTCTCACGCATGGCTTCTCTGATTTAGTGTCCGCCATTAGTCTCTCACGCATGGCTTCTCTGATTTAGTGTCCGCCATTAGTCTCTCACGCATGGCTTCTCTGATTTAGTGTCCGCCATTAGAGTCTCTCACGCATGGCTTCTCTGATTTAGTGTCTGCCATTTGAGTCTCTCACGCATGGCCCCTATGGTTAAGTGCCCATTAGTCTCCCACGCACGGCTTCTCCGATTCAATGTTACACATATGACTCCGCTATTAGAGTCTCTCACGCATGGCTTCTCTGATTTAGTGTCCGTCATTAGAGTCTCTCACGCATGGCTTCTCTGATTTAGTGTCCGCCATTTGAGTCTCTCACGCATGGCTTCTCCAATTAAGTGTCCGCCATTAGAGTCTCTTACGCATGGCTTCTATGGTTAAGTGCCCATTAGTCTCCCACGCACGGCTTCTCCGATTCAGTGTTACACATATGACTCCGCCATTAGAGTCTCTCACGCATGGCTTCTCTGATTTAGTGTCCGCCATTAGAGTCTCTCACGCATGGCTTCTCCGATTTAGTGTCCGCCATTAGAGTCTCTTACGCATGGCTTCTCCGATTTAGTGTTGACATATGACTCCGCCATTAGAGTCTCTCACGCATGGCTTCTCTGATTTAGTGTCCGCCATTAGAGTCTCTCACGCATGGCTTCTCTGATTTAGTGTCCGCCATTAGTCTCTCACGCATGGCTTCTCTGATTTAGTGTCCGCCATTAGTCTCTCACGCATGGCTTCTCTGATTTAGTGTCCGCCATTAGTCTCTCACGCATGACTTCTCTGATTTAGTGTCCGCCATTAGAGTCTCTCACGCATGGCTTCTCTGATTTAGTGTCCGCCATTAGAGTCTCTCACGCATGGCTTCTCTGATTTAGTGTCACACATATGACTCGCCATTAGAGTCTCTCACGCATGGCTTCTCTGATTTAGTGTCCGCCATTAGTCTCTCACGCATGGCCCCTATGGTTAAGTGCCCATTAGTCTCCCACGCACGGCTTCTCCGATTCAATGTTACACATATGACTCCGCTATTAGAGTCTCTCACGCATGGCTTCTCTGATTTAGTGTCCGTCATTAGAGTCTCTCACGCATGGCTTCTCTGATTTAGTGTCCGCCATTTGAGTCTCTCACGCATGGCTTCTCCAATTAAGTGTCCGCCATTAGAGTCTCTCACGCATGGCTTCTATGGTTAAGTGCCCATTAGTCTCCCACGCACGGCTTCTCCGATTCAGTGTTACACATATGACTCCGCCATTAGAGTCTCTCACGCATGGCTTCTCTGATTTAGTGTCCGCCATTAGAGTCTCTCACGCATGGCTTCTCCGATTTAGTGTCCGCCATTAGAGTCTCTTACGCATGGCTTCTCCGATTTAGTGTTGACATATGACTCCGCCATTAGTCTCTCACACATGGCTCCACTATCAGAGTCTCTCACGCATAGCCTCTTCGATTAAGGGTTGACATATGACTTCGCCATTTAAGGTCGGCCACGTGGCCCCACCACAGGTAGGTTCCATGTCTTGTTCTGCCGCTCGGGCGAGGCTGTTGGTGCCGGGCCTAAGTCCTGGGTATTGGTCTGTCTTCCAGTAGGAGGTACAGTAATAAGGTGCTATTCTCAATGTCTCATGTCAACAGGCGCTGCATACATAGTATCACGACCTTAAGCTTATTTCCGGTCACAACTGCAGGTATGGCGTGTTCGTTTCTCTGTCTTCATTACAGGCAACATTAGCTTGTTAATTGAAATAGCCATGTATTCGTGTTGACGGTTCCCCAGGCCTGGTGAGTTTACACATTCCACTTGAATCTACTAGTAGAGGAACACGGCATACGCCATGTTCTAACTTTTTGGCCCCTTACATATAAAAGGCGGCCTGGGGTATAAGTAGAGGTGTAGTAGTTCGCAACCAGGAATAGTTGGTGCCCGTTCAGGGCCCTCGGTGAACACTTGGTATTCATTTAGGCCTTCCAACAGATTCACCATGGTTTGTTCAGTCTGCAGCTCTCTGGATCCAGATCTTCTCGTAATATGTTCATACGTTGTTAGTATACATAGGAGTAAATCGTTTCTGATTACCGGCCACTCCTTCAATTGCATCAGCGTTAGCCTCCTCCAAGTACGATGTACCGGTGCACATGACAGAGGTAAAGTAGATGGTAGTCACTGTGACACGTACGGTAAATTCCGCACCTTCATCGGGGAATGTCTTTTACGTTCAACGTGGGGGTAGTAATGGTATGTATATATTTTGCTCTAACCTAAGGTCTGTTCTTTTTGGCCCCTTTAGGCTGCCCTACCGCAGCAGTCATGGCACAATTCTACTGCTTGTTGTAGATGGGGTTGTTAGGTTAGGTACACCTTTCTGATAGCCGATCCGACCACAAGTTTTAAGCAAATATATTTGCTGTGTTTGTGGGAGGGGAGGCTGATTACAAGGCAATTTACATGCACCTGTGGGCGTAGGCTAGCTGTTTGCTAGGCTATTTATAGGCACCTGTGGGTCCAGGCTGACGCCGGTTCAGCTGATTTCTCCCTCCCACCCACACCTTCTTAGTCATTTCATATTAGGGTGGCCCCCTTTAGGCTGCCCTACCGCAGCAGTCATGGAACAATTCTACTGCTTGTCGTAGATAGGGTTGTTAGGTTAGGTACACCTTTCTGATAGCTGATCCGACCACAAACGCAGGAATGTACGGGAAAAAAAGGGTACCCATTGGATAAAAGTGTTCCCTAATGTTTTTCAACCTTTTTTTTAGAACAGAGAACAACCTTTAGGAGGAAGTGGAGGAGCCAGTGGAGCACCACTCCAGTGCAGGGGAAGCTGAAGGGCCATCTTCGCCACCTCCTAGCGATGTTAGCCAAGAGAGAGCCTCCAGTGCTTCACAAGCGACAGCTCCCCCTACTTTAGAAGTTGAGGCATTCTTGGCAGGGCAGCCACGTCGCAAAAGACCTGCCCAGCCTGTGGACACTTCTGTGAATGCCATAAAATAAAGCCATTTTTTGGCACAGCATGCCATCTGAAAGGAGAGGGCAGCACGCATGTACAGTACACTACATCATACCGCCTAAAGCGGTTTCCCACAAATAAACATAATTAACGTACTGATTTTTCTGCTGCTCTAATGTTGCTCTAGTTCGCACTGCTTTCCATGTTCTGATCCCAGGCTTGACACACAGAAAATGGCTTAAAGAGGACCTTTCATCAGGCTAAAAAATGTGTACTAACTATGCTGACCTGTAGAGCGGCGCCCAGGGATCTCCCTGCACTTACTATTATCCCTGGGCGCCGCTCAGTTCGCCCGGTATAGGCTCCAGTAACTTCTGGGACTTGGTTATACTAGGCGGAGCCTAGTATCACTTGGTTATAGTAGGCATATCCCAGGCTGTAGCGCTGGCCAATCGCAGCACACAGCTCATATCCTGGGAGTTTTTTTTTTCTCCCAGGCTGTGAGCTGAGCGCTGCGATTGGCCAGCGCTACAGCCTGGGATACGCCTACTATAACCAAGTGTACTAGGCTCCGCCTAGTATAACCAAGTCCTAGAAGATACCGAAGCCTATACCGGGGCGCCGCTCTACATGTCAGCATAGTTAGTACACATTTTTTAGCCTGATGAAAGGTCCCCTTTAAGGCTCATGCACACTATCTTATTTTTTTTCTGTTTCCGTTAGATTTTTTTTCCAGCTCATATGCGGAACCATTCCCTTCAATGGGGCCATAAAAATGCAAATGACTCATTCCGTGATCATGGTCATTCCACAAAAAAAAAAATCCTATTATCCTCAGCACACAGCCGTTGCATGGCCGTTCCTGTATTGCGGCCCGCAAACAGCTACACTTGAATGGGTCTGTAATCTGGAAGGAGCTGTGCGGAACGGAGGCACGGAACCACATGGAAGCATTATGGAGTGCGTCCCTGGGGTTTATCTCCGTGCCTCTGCAACGCAAAAAAATAGAACACATTCTAAGTTCAGGTTGAATGGGTCTGCATCCGTCTGTAGCAACCGCATGGATGGTGCTCGTGCATTGCGGACCGCCAGTGGCGTACCTACCGTATAGGCAGACCACGCAGCTGCTATGGGGCCCGTGAGGAAGAGGGGCCCGCAGTGGAGGAGAGGCCCAGCCCCCTAATAACTCCTGTCTATCATTCTAAAGCTAAAGGACCTTTGATGATGTCACCACAGGTCCTATAAGGGAACTCCACAGTGTAAAGTGTAGTTCCCAGGTAAAAACAGTACATCTGCCAGGACCTGTGATGACATCATCCTCAACATCACAGGTCCTGCAGAATCTAGCAAAGGAACTGCACCACATATCGTTAATTTCTAACGATAATTTGTTTTCCCTTAGTCCTAACAGTGGCACAGATGGGGTATTCTGCCCCTGTGGACTGGTTAGGACAGGTGGAAGTTTAATGAATAAACATTAAACACATGACATAACTTACACACACGCCCTCCCTGCCCCCAATAAAGAGGGGGCGTGAAAATAACAATATAACTAAGGGGGGGATATTTGTGTGCCACTGTTAGGACTAAGGGAAAACAAATTATTGTTAGAAATTAACGATTCCCTGACGTCCTAACCAGTGGCACAGATGGGGATTTAGCAAGTAGAAACCCCCATGGGAGGGTCCTCATGCCTGGCGGAAGTCAATACTGTCCGGCCAAAAGAGGAATAACTATGTATTCTAGTATCCACTCTATAGTGTGAAATAAAGGTGGAGTGAGAACTCCAAGAAGCTGACTTACAGATCACGTCCAATGGGATCGAGCTTCTCTCTGCAAAAGAAGTGGCCACCGCTTGAGTAGAGTGGGCCCTTACAAATTCAGGGGACTCCGAACCCTGAGACATATAGGACTCCCGAATTGCCTCCTTAATCCATCGGCTGATGGAGGGCTTAGAGGCTTTCCTTCCCTTATGGGTACCGGAAAAAAGGATAAGGAGGTTTTCCATTTCATCCACCATGATGGCACCTTACAGAGATGACCCTTGACCTTATAGGGGCAGGAACACACAGAGATTAAAAGGCCACCACCCACACACACACCTCAGTGTTTCCTGTCCCTATAGGGCACTATACACAGAGCTCCTCTCTGAGGATTACCTTCTCTTTTACTTTTTACTTTTATTTCATTTTAT
This sequence comes from Bufotes viridis, assembly GCA_033119425.1. Taxonomy (NCBI): domain Eukaryota; kingdom Metazoa; phylum Chordata; class Amphibia; order Anura; family Bufonidae; genus Bufotes; species Bufotes viridis. Next base: position 313,635,799 of record CM065592.1, read on the forward strand.
TTTTTTTTCATGGGGAAAATGGGGCTGCCTTTTCATTATACTGCGTATCCCTGGGCATACTCGCTCCCTCTGGATGCCTGTTTATGGCCCTAGCCTCATTAAAAAATCCCCTGGGAGTTCTACTCCAGGCACTCGTTTCCCCTGGGGGTTACCTGCTTGCCGCTATGAGGGAGCGCTTCTATGGAGGAAGCTCGCACCGGTCCGGCTGCCTGACTTCCCCCCGACATGAGGCATGTTTCAGCGGGAGTTCCTCCTTCTCCTTGAACCCGGGAGCGAGATCCCGCGATACTGAACGAGATCTCGCGTGACTTCACTCGGACGCTTTCTCCAGGAGCAGGTGAGAAGTATCCTGTGCGAACATGGTTCTGTGAACCAATAGGAGGAGGGGGGGGGGGGTGACAAGCAGGTAAAAGGGGCGTTCTGGCGCGAGATTAGACGCCACACGCTGAGACCTGCACAGACTTCCCTGTCAGCATGTCGGCTCCAGATAACGCTGGGGCTCACTTGGAGACCTCTGACACACCCTCGGTCGCTCAAGCTGTGAGTACCCCTGTGGTGGGGCAAGTTACCTTCTATTATGTCTTATGTGCCTTTTAACCTCTGGTGCTCCTCTCTTTTAGGGAGTAAAAGAGCCCAGAGTTAAATCAAAATCAATCAGATGTGCAACTTGTGGTTCAAAACTACCTGAAGGCTATAAGAAGAAACTATGTAAATCTTGCATTGCCGAGATTAAGAAGGAGCAGCCATCCTTCCTTTCAGAGGTTAAACAGCTTATTCAAAGTGAGATCAAAAGCTCTATGGCCTCCCTAAAATCTGCTACCTCAGCTCCTCCTGCTAATAGGTCAAAGGTCTCTGCTCCGTCCTCCTCTGATGCAGAGGATGTGGAAGAAAGAGCCTCCGCCTCTAAACAGGATAGCATAGATGCTTTATCAGAAGGAGAGCTTGCAGATGAAGAAAGGAAGTTCTTCTTTTCCTCAGATGACATGCACGACCTTATATCAGCAGTCAGGTCTACCATGGGAATTGAGGAAGTAGCCAAGCCAAAATCAATCCAGGATGAAATGTTTGGTGGGCTAAGAACAAAGAAAACCAAAGTATTCCCCTTTAATGAGAACATTAAAGAAATGATACTAGACGAATGGTCGGACCCTGAAAAAAGAATAAATCTTTCAAGGGATTTCAAAAACCGACTCCTCTTTAACAATGCTGAAACAAAGATTTTTGATAATATCCCAAAAGTGGACATTCAGGTAGCCAAAGTAGTTAAAAAGACCTCTCTGCCCTTCAAAGACTCCTCTCAGCTCAGGGACCCAATGGAGAGGAAGGCAGATTCTCTTTTAAAAAGATGCTGGGAAACCTCAATGCTGGGTATCAAGACTAATACGGCAGCAACTTCTGTGGCAAGGGCCTTATATATCTGGCTCAATGAGATAGAAGAAAGGGTAAAAAACGGGTCCCCTAGAGAGGAGATTGTAAACTCCTTCCAATTATTAAAATCCGCCACAGCATTTCTAGCTGATGCCTCGGCGGAATCAATTAGGTTTGCCGACAGACGCGGCCTTATCAAATGCATCCAGGAGGGCCCTATGGATGAAATCCTGGAATGGGGACAGAGCCTCAAAAGCGAAACTGTGCTCTATCCCCTTTTCAGTCGAATACGTTTTTGGACCAGTCCTTGATACTATACTAGAAAAAAGAAAAAAATTCCCAGAGGAAGTTAAAAAGAAGCCTTTTCGTCCCTTCTCCTCACAATCCAGGTCATACAGGGGGAAGGGTAAAACGGGCCGCTGGAGCTATGCAAAGGGAGGAAGAGGAAGAGGTACCTTTTTCAGCTCTAAAGATAAACCCTCAGATAGGGCATGACGCCAAAGTCGGGGGGAGGTTAAAAAAATTTCTACCCACTTGGGCCCTGACCACCCAGAATCCCTGGGCGTTAAATATCATAAAAGAGGGCTACAAAATAGAATTTTCCTCAAAACCCCCGGTAAAATATCAGATAACATCATCCAGCGATTCGGTAATGTGTCAAATCTGGAAGGGCGTACTGGATTTAAAAATTGCGGACGTGATAACAGAAGTCCCAGCCTCAGAGCGAGGGAGGGGCTTCTACTCAAGACTATTTCTAGTTCAAAAGCCAGATGGTTCATCACGTACAATCATAAATCTAAAACAACTAAACCAGTCAATAGTTTACAGAAAGTTCAAAATGGAAACCATATCCTCTATAGCTCCACTAATAAATCAGGACGCGTTCATGACCACAATCGACCTAAAAGATGCTTATTATCATATACCCATTCATGCAAAATCCCAAAAATACCTCAGATTTGCACTAAGACGATCACGGTATGGTTCATCATTTTCAGTTCGTAGCCTTGCCTTTCGGAATTTCTACAGCACCAAGAGTGTTTACGAAACTAGTCGTAGAAATGCTAGCCCCAATGCGGAAAGAAGGATTAAAAATATTCCCCTACCTGGACGACTTTCTTCTGGTCGCCAACTCGGAACCAGAGGCAAGAGACGTGACAAAAAGATTTCAGGAAAAGCTGAAAGAATTGGGTTGGATCTTGAACCTAAAAAAAATCAAACCTCTTCCCTTCCACAAAAATAAAATACTTAGGAGTACTACTGGACTCAGAAAACCAAAGTACATCTCTTCCACAGGAAAAAATAGACATAATAAAGGGGAAGATAAAAGCCTTTCAAGAGCTAAAAAGATGCTCCATAAGAAAGGGCATGAGCACTCTGGGTATCCTGACTTCATGCATCCAGGCAGTAAGCTGGGCACAAGTACACTCAAGGATACTACAGACTTGGATCCTGTCAAACTGGAACAAAAAGAGCACATCTTTGGACAAGATAATCAAGATACCTTATCATGTGAAGGTAGATCTAACATGGTGGAGGAAACAACAAAATCTAATAAAAGGGATCCCATGGATCAAATATCCAAAAGCCCAAATAACCACAGATGCAAGCAGTTTCGGTTGGGGCGCACAAATTTCCTCCAAAAACTTCCAGGGCTCGTGGTCAGAAGAAATTACGGCAAAGTCTTCAAACTATCGGGAGCTAAGAGCAATATGGGAGGCCTTAAAAGCAGGAGGAAAATTAATACAAAAAAACCACCTCGAGATATTCTCCGACAACTCAACTGCTGTCGCATATTTAAAACATCAAGGGGGTACAAGGGCCCCAGAGCTGATGTACTTAACAAGAGAGATTTTCGACTGGGCAGAAAAAAACCTGTGTTCTCTGACTGCCTTCCACATCAAAGGGGAAATGAACACAGAAGCAGACTTTCTCAGCAGGAAAATACTTCTTCCAGGCGAATGGTCCTTTAAAACAAGAGATCTTCCAGGAGATCTGCAAAAAATGGGGAAAACCGCAAATAGATCTCTTTGCCTCAAGACAGAATGCAAAAGTAAAGGTCTTCTGCTCACTAAATCCCAGGGAAAAACCCTGGGCGGTGGACGCATTCTCAGCAGAATGGAACTGGGAAAGAGCGTATGCTTTTCCTCCCTTGCCCCTGATTCCCAGGGTCCTACAAAAATTCAGAGGGATCCGGTTACAGTAATCCTAGTAGCCCCCTTTTGGCCCAAGAGGAGCTGGTTTGCCACCCTGAAACAGCTCGCTGTGGAAGACCCCTGGTTAATTCCACCCCAGGACGGGGTGCTCTACCAGGGTCCTATTGTTCACGACGACCCAGACAGATTCAAACTATCAGTATGGATCCTGAGGGCGAAATCCTAAAAAGGAAAGGTTTGTCGAACAAAGTTATATCCACTCTTAGGTCCTCCAGGAAAAAGGTCACACGGGTGATTTACATGAAAATATGGAAGAGATACTGTTCCTGGCTTGGGGACAACACACCGAACATCAACAGACCATGTATTCAAAAGATCTTAGATTTTTTACAGAATGGCCTTGACCTGGGCCTCAGGCCAAGTACCCTGAAAGTGCAAATATCGGCTCTTAGCGTCTTTTATGACCAAGATATTGCTAATCATAGATGGATTAGAAGATTTATTAAAGCAGCCTCAAGACTGAGACCATCCCTATCCCCAAAAATTCCACTGTGGGACCTAGGATTGGTGCTGAGGGGACTCATGAACCCTCCTTTTACTCCCCTGACTCAAATTTCGATAAAACATCTTGCGTACAAGACAGCTTTCTTGATGGCAATAATATCAGCTAGACGGCTGGGAGAAATACAAGCCCTGTCTTGCAGAGAACCGTACTTAGCCATCTTTAACGACAGAATAGTCTTTAGATTAGATCCTAACTTCCTCCCTAAAGTTGTGTCCGATTTCCATAGGGACCAAGAAATCATTCTGCCAAAGTTCCATTCTACAGAAGATGATCAAGGGAATGATGGCGAACATCCCTTAGACGTAAGAAATACGATCATAGCCTATCTGGAAGCCTCGGAAGTATTTAGGAAAGAAAATAACCTCCTAGTCTTATTTGGCGGACACAACAAGGGCAAAAGAGCGTCTAAAGCTTCAATAGGAAGATGGATCAAGGAAACTATATCATGCTGTTACAAATTGGCAGGAAAAGTCTGTCCTTTAAATATTAGAGCGCATTCTACTAGGGCTATGGCTTCCTCATGGGCAGAAAGAGCGGGTGTCTCCCTTGAGAATATTTGCAAAGCAGCTACCTGGTCAAGCAAAAGTACCTTCGCAAAACACTATAGAATTGACATAGCAAATAGCGCAGACATGTCCTTCGGCCAAAGTGTTCTGCGAGCGGCTGCCCCCCCTCGTCAATAATCTGGTAGATCTCTGTAAGGTGCCGTCATGGTGGATGAAATGGAAAGACCGAATTAGACTTACCGGTAATTCCGTTTCCTTGAATCCACCATGATGGCCTATATATTCCCTACCCTTAAATATTCTAAAATTAAAAAAAAAAAAAAAAAAAAACACAAAGAAAGGAAAGAGGAAAAATAATTAATTTTTTTTTTTTTTTTTCCGTTATAACTTTTAGGCTCACCCACTAGGTAATTTGGAAAGCACTGAGGTGTGTGTGTGTGGTGGCCTTTTAATCTCTGTGTGTTCCTGCCCCTATAAGGTCAAGGGTCATCTCTGTAAGGTGCCGTCATGGTGGATTCAAGGAAACGGAATTACCGGTAAGTCTAATTCGGTCTTTCATCCTTCCTAAATACCTTGGATCGATCCAGGTAAATCCGAAGACATCTCGAAATGTCGAGGGTATGGAGCCCTCTTTCTTCAGAGGAGGGGGGTGGAGCCAACGTCAGCAGGGAAATCACCTGGTTGATATTATCAAAGGAAGGAACCTTTGGGATAAACGTAGGAAGAAATCTAAGAAGCACCCGATCTTGAAGAAACTTTGTATAGGGTTCAAAAGCAGAAAAAGCTTGGAGTTCCCCAACTCGCTTTGCAGAGGTAACGGCCAATAGGAAGGTGATTTTCAAGGTTAGGAACTTGAATCCCGCCTCCTCTAGGGGCTCAAAGGGGGGGGGACGCCAACCCCCTGAGCACGACCGATAAATCCCAAACAGGGATAGGTCTAATTACTGTTGGCTTTAATCTTGAGGCTCTCTCCAGGAATCTCTTGATAAGGGGGTCTTGAGAAACAGCTCTGTTGAGACAAGCAGAGATTGCTGAGACCTGCACTTTGAGGGTAGAGGGTGATAACCCCTTGTCCAGACCATCCTGTAGGAATTGAAGAATTACCGGGATAGAAGCTTCAGCCGATGTCTGCTGATGCTTAGAACACCAAGACGAAAAAATCTTCCAGATTCTGGAGTAGGCTCTGTTGGTAGCTTCTGATCTGGAGTGCTCTAAGGTTCTCAAGACAGACCCCGATAGCCCTTCTATTCTAGGAAGGGACTGATCAACCTCCAGGCCATCAGGCTGAACATCTGAAGATTTGAGGAGATCTGTGTGCCCCCCCGACACCAGTACTCTCTCTGGGGAAGCCTCAGAAATTGACCCCAACTCATCTGTAAGAGTTGGGTAAACCAAGCTCGCTTTGGCCAGTATGGGATAATGGCGATGACTGACGCTTGGTCCTGCCTGATTTTCATCAAGACCCTTGGTATCAAGGAAATTGGAGGGAAGATGTAGGCCAGCCTGAACCTCCATGGGATTGACAGGGCATCTATAGCCACCGGGTTGTCCTCCCTGTAAAGGGAGCAATACCTCTCCACTTTGGTGTTGAACCTCGTTGCCATGAGATCGATCTCTGGCATGCCCCACCTGAGCGTTATCTCCTTGAAAACCTCTGGATGAAGTGACCATTCTCTGGTTGGAAGACCTCGGCTCAGGCGATCCGCGATCACATTGTGAACTCTGCGAATGTGAATGGCTGACAAGTGGGTGAGGTTTACTTCTGCCCAATCCAGTATCACACCTATCTCTCTCAGGAGACTTTGTGACCTCGTGCCTCCCTGCTTGTTGATATACAGAACAGCGGTCATGCTGTCTGACTGAATCTTCACGGCTTTCCCTCGGATGAAGGGAGCAAAGTGAAAAAGAGCAAGCCTGATGGCTCTGATTTCCAGGAGGTTTGAAGACAATACCTTCTCTTGCAGTGTCCAAGTTCCTTGGACTGTCTTGTCCAGAAGATGAGCTCCCCAGCCTACTAGGGATGCGTCTGAAGTAAGTATGACCCAAGAGGGGTGGATCAGGGACTTGCCATCCTCGAGATGGGACCACCACCTTAGAGAGGATCGGATCCTGTAAGGCAGGGAGAGCACGGAATTGAGTCCACCCGGACTGTGATTCCACTTGGCTAGTACTTCCGACTGAAGCGGACGCAGATGCCATAATGCCCAAGGTACCGCCTCTGCGGTTGAAGACATTAGTCCCAACATCTTCATCAACGTACGAATCGTTACCTGTCTTGGTACCGAGAGTGAACGGGCTGTCAGTTGGACGGATTGCCTTCTTTCGGGAGTGAGATGAATAGTCATCCTGACTGAATCCACCATGAACCCCAGGAACCTTACCGAGGTCGCTGGTTGGTGTTGGGATTTGTCCCAATTGATTATCCAACCCAACTGATGAAGGAATGAGACAGCCCGTTGGATGTGTTGGGACAGGATCGCTTGAGAAGGTGCTCTGAGGAGCCAATCGTCCAGGTATGGAACTATACTCAGGCCTTAAAGCCTTAGAGCAGCTACCACGGACACCACCACCTTGGTGAAATTGTGTGGGGCTGAAGAAATCCCAAACGGGAGGGTCACAAACTGAAAATGTTTTAGGACCCCTCTGATGTTTACAGCGATCCTTAAGAATCTTCTGGACCCAGGATGGATGGGAATATGGAGATAAGCATCCTTGAGGTCTAAGGTTGCCAGGAAATCTCCCTGCAAAAGAAGATTGGTCACCAACTGGATAGTTTCCATACGGAACTTCTTTTGTTTTATGAAGCGATTGAAGTACCTCAAATCTATAATCATTCTCCATCCTCCGGTATTCTTGGGTACCAGGAAGACTGGGGAGTAGATACCTGCTCCCCTCTCTGGGAGAGGAACCTCTTCCAGGGCCCCCTTCTGAAGATATTCTAGGACATAATCCTCTAGAATCTTCTGCTTGTTGCAGGGGAGGAGCCTTGTTTGGACGAACTTGTCTGAGGGTGGACTGCTCAGGACCACAAGGTACCCCTGTGCGATTATACGCAGGACCCATGGGTCCTGGATATGATCCTGCCAACAAGGTAGAAAATGTTGTAGGCGCCCGCCTACGGGAATGTGGGGAGAAGGGAGCGTGGGATTTCCAGTCGTACCGGCTACATACCCAGAGCCTCGAGGAGGCCCGCAATCAGAGCGCCAAGGGCTTCTTGGAGGGTCTAGAACCCCGAGAGGATCTTCCTCCTCTACGGGAGCCCCAATCTCTCTGGGCTCTAGGTTGGGGTTCTGATCTGGAACCAAACCTCTTGCCCCGACCACGAAAGGACTGCTGAGGAAGGGACTTGCCCTTCTTGTCCGACAGTCCCTCCATTATGTGGTCCAGCTCTGCCCCAAATAGTTTGCCGGGTTCGTATGCCATGGCACAAAGGTTATGTTTGGAGGTCGTATCGGGCTTCCACGGTTTTAACCAAAGCGGACGCCTGCCTGCGGTTGAGAGGGCCATGGACTTGGATGCCAGCTTTAGTTGTTGTGGAGCCACGTCACACAAAAAATCTATGGCAAGACTGGCCGTTTTACAAGAGGCCAAAATGTCGTCCCTAGAGAACCCCTGGTCCAGGTCAGACTGAATCTGGGCGAATCTAGTCTTTAGAAAGTTCGCCACCTCTGAAGATGCGATCGCGACCAAGGCGGAAGCCGAAGCAGAGGAATAAGCGCCTTGCGGTCCATCAGATCCTGCAGACTTGACCCGTCGTCTGATGGAATTAGGGTCCTCTTGGATAATTTAGAGATTGCCATGTCCACCTTCGGGACAGGCCCCCAGGATGATACCTGATCCTCTTTAACCGGAAAGACCGCCTTAAATCTTTTGGTCAACACTGGACCATTTTCCGGTTTCTTCCACTCCGTCTTCATCAGTGACAGGAGGGAGTTATCTGCTTTAAAGGCCCTAGGCCCCTTAGAGGCAGAAGATGAGGATTCCCCCGGATCAACGTCCTGGTCCCCTGACCGGATGGATCTTAGTAGCCGTTGAGCTTTCTTAGGAGGAAAGAAATATGAAAATCCGTCCTCCTCCTCAGAGGAGGAAGAGGCAGAACCGTCTCACATACTGAACCCCCGAAACTTCAATCGCCCGATGGGGAGAGGAAGGACGATGGCGCTTGGAAGCAAGCACATGCTTCAGCTCTTCTATAGAGGCGTTGACTTGGAGTCCATGTAGCCCTTCACCCAGTCGACTACATCATGGACCGTCGGCTCTTGCTGGGGAAGTGTCTTGGCCCTACAGGGTGGGCACTGGGAGAAGGCGTAGGAGTCCTCCAACACAATCTGGCAGTCATGACACTGCAGGTGGCGTCTCTTGCCAGTGGTCTTTCTACTGGGCTCTCGCTCACCGTCCCCGGTGGAAGACATGGCTGAAAGTAGAAGAGATACGAATTAATTCCAAAATTCATAGAAAATAGGCGATTCACAGCAAGCTTCAGGATCTTACCCAGAAGATCCTAGTAAGAGCTATAAAGGCAAAAATCAAATAGAGGAATCGCAAGCAAACGGTCTTGCAATCCAACACACACAATCTCAAGGTAACAGAATAAATCTGCGCTCCAGGAGACTGCACCTAAGGTCTCACCATCCTTAAATAGTGTGTTTGGGCGCCAAAAACCGTAGCCCGCCCCAAAAGGGGCGGGGCTAAATGAGCTCTTACTATCTTCATTATTATGCATAATATTTATATCTAATAATAGTTAACAGGCCCCCCTGGATGATAGGAGAAGAGAAAAACCTAAAAAAGCATATTTTCAGTAGTAAAACTCCCTGGGCAGGGACAGGAAGTGACGTAGACGACGTCACTTCCGCAATATGGCGGCGCCCAGGAGCTCATGTGAAACGCTGCCTCCACCTCTCCAAGGCAGGTAGCTGTAGCTGGAGCGGGGAGGACACTCCGGATCCCCACCGGAGCACCAGGTACAAAGGAGTACCGATGCAGGAGCGGAAAAAAACGCTCCCAGCAAGGAAAAAAAAAGGGAAAGGCACTCCCTTCACCACAGGGATGGAGGAGCGCTTTGACCACCCGTCCTGTGTCCTGTCCACAGGACAGAAAAAAACACAAGGTCCTGGGGGTCACGCCCCCTCTTTATTGGGGGCAGGGAGGGCGTGTGTGTATGTTATGTCATGTGTTTAATGTTTATTCATTAAACTTCCACCTGTCCTAACCAGTCCACAGGGGCAGAATACTCCATCTGTGCCACTGGTTAGGACGTAAGGGAATGGTGTAGTTCCTAGGTTTGAAAGGTACATCTGCCAGGACCTGTGATGACATCATCACAGGTCCTTCAACCCCTAACAGCAAATATTAGAAGTGCACAATCAGCTCTGTATTGATCCATACAGACTGGAATGGAGTGGTAAGAGGAGGTCTTCCACTTTTCTCTTCATTTACATCCCCCCCCATGCACTGTTTTTACTCATTGGTCACTCATGTATAATACTTCAGACAGTACAGTGACCACTACCTCATGTACCTCACACACAGTGACCATAATTAGAGTCGAGCCAACTTATGTTTTAAGTTCGGTGTCCAAAGTTCGGGTTATCCAAGCATCCCGTTATGGATTCCGCTACCACGGACCATAACGGCATTTGGAACTACGTGGTGAAGGACCTGGGGTGACGTCACCGTCATGTGATCAGTGCAGGGGGCGTGGGTCAGTACTGGATTGGATAAGAGCTCGTAGGCTACCACCTCTTATCTAATCCAGTACTGAGCCACGCCCCCTGCACTGATCACATGACGGTGACATCACCCCAGGTCCTCCATGTTGTCCAAGGTTCGGGTTCATTGAAGAATCCCCCTATGGATTCCAAATGCCGTTATGGTCCGTGGTAGCGGAATCCATATGGGGATGCTTGGATAACCTGGACCCGAACTTTGGACTCCGAACTTAACTTCTTCCCGACCACCGAACGCAGGATCGCGTCCTGGTGGCGGTTGGTTTGTTCCTCCTGGACGCGCGGGTGCGGTCTCTAGCCAGACGCGAGAAGACGCGCTCCTGCATCCGGTGGAACGCACCGCCGGACGCAGGAGAAGTGAGTCACCAGCCTGCCAGCCAATAATCAGCGCTGGCAGGCTGGTGATTTTTAAAATCGCCTATAGCAATTATCAATAAAACTTATATTTATAAATATGAACATGTTATAAGGGCTCTGTGCCATGTGCTGGGTCCTTTTCATCGGTTGGACCCAGCACAGAGCACAGATCCCAAGTAAGTGCACCAAACGCCACATATTAGGCCCTGATCACCCCCCATCTCCCTAATTAACCCCTTGATCACCCCCTGTCAATACATAGTGAAGGGAAAAAAGTGATCAGTGTCACTTTTGTGAACTGTCACTTTTTTTTTTTCACTACAATTGACTGTTAGGCTTAGTTTAGTTTAGGCCCCTTTGGTAGGTAGTTAGCGTTAGCGCCCAGCCCACCGCACCGCAGCCACTGATTCGCTGATTAGCGTAGCGCTAATCAGCGTTTGTACTTTTATAGTATCTGTAAGTGATCAGAACTGATCACGGTCAGATCTATAATAGTACTAGTGTCACTTTAGTTTGCCCTCCACCCCAAACGCAGTGTCACGCCCGCCCCGCCGCAGTGACAAAAAAAAATTTTTTTTTGTATCACTAAACAATCACTTCATAAGCGCTGCGGCGATAAAAAAATCCGTTTTGATCTTTTTTTATCAATCGCAGCAGCTTCTGTACTTCGCTACCCTCCCATTTGTAAGACAGGATTGGGTTTTTTCTTGAGTAGTCTCAGGAAATACCCCCTAAATTTAGTCGCCCAAATGTCAAGAAAGGGGTATTCTCCTGAAGAGGCCTACATGATTCTGACCCAGTCGGATGAGGAATGGGAAGCCTCATCTGACGAATCCAGCGGGTCAGAATACGAAAGAAAACAGTGGCAGTCTGACCCAAAGTTCGGACGAGGAGGTTAAGGTCCCTGATAGAACCAGGCGTACCCGGCCCCGTGTCACTAGACCGCAGGTAGCGCAGGATCCGTTTCAAGGGCAGCAGAGTGGGGCTGGCGCTGCCGGATTACGTGGTGAGGCATACACCAGCAGCGCAGCCCTTCCTGGACCTAGTACCAGCACTGCTGTACAACATGGTGAAGTGGCGAGCACCAGAAGGGCAGTTGAAGCTGGTACGGTGGCACGTGCAGTAATTCCCCCGTCGCAGCCACCGCGCAGACAGGCCCGTAGAGCCCCTAGAATCCCTGAGGTGCTGGCAAATCCTGATTGGCTGTCCCCCCTCTGCAGCCGCACCAGTAGTTCCCCCCCTTTCACCGCCCAGTCAGGAGTTCGGGTGGAGACAGCTCAGATCGGATCGGCGCTGCGGTTTTTTGAGCTGTTCTTCACTGCGGAGCTCTATTACTTAGTCATGGCAGAAACAAATCGGTATGCCACTCAATTTAAAACCGCCAACCCGGGAAGCTTCTATGCCCAGCCTTTCCGGTGGAAACCAGTCCAAGTTTCCGAATTTAGAACCTTTCTGGGCCTTCTCCTCAACTTGGGCCTTACAAAGAGCATGAATTGCGGTCATATTGGTCCACGAACCCAATTCATCACATGCCCATGTACTCTGCTGCCATGTCCAGGACACGTTTTGAGACCATCCTGCGTTTCCTGCACTTTAGCGACAACAGCACCTCCCGTCCCAGAGGCCACCCAGCTTTTGACCGGCTCCATAAAATTCGGCCCCTCATAGACCACTTCAACCAGAAATTTGCAGATTTGTATACCCCCGCACAAAATATCTGCGTAGACGAGTCCCTTGTACATTTCACCGGGCGCCTTGGCTTCAAACATTACATCCCAAGCAAGCGCGCCAGGTATGGGGTCAAATTGTATAAGCTCTGTGAAAGGGCCACAGGCTATACACACAAATTTCGGATCTATGAGGGAAAAGATCAGACCCTGGAGCCGGTCAGTTGCCCTGACTACCTGGGGAGCAGTGGGAAGATAGTCTGGGACTTATTTGGCAAGGGGTACCATCTTTATGTGGACAATTTCTACACAAGTGTGGCCCTCTTCAAGCATTTGTTCCTAGAACAGATTGGCTGCCATGGCACCGTGCCACCTAGTCGCCGGGGCTTCCCCCAACGGCTCGTTACCACCCGACTTGCAAGGGGGCAGAGGGCTGCATTGTGTAATGAAGAACTGCTCGCGGTGAAATGGAGAAACAAGCGTGACGTTTACATGCTCTCCTCCATTCACGCAGACACGACAGTCCAAATTGAACAGGCAACCAGTGTCGATGGAAAGCCCCTCTCAGTCCACGACTATAATTTGCTCATGGGAGGGGTGGACTTCAATGACCAGATGTTGGCCCCGTATTTGATTTCCTGACGCACCAGACGCTGGTATAAGAAGGTGTCTGTATATTTAATTCAATTGGCTCTATATAATAGTTTTGTTCTCTACAGTAAGGCTGGGAGAACAGGATCCTTCCTCAAATTTCAGGAAGAGATCATCGAGAACCTCCTGTATCCAGGAGGTTCCATGGCCCCAACCACCAGTGTAGTGAGCCGTCTACACGAGCGACACTTCCCCAGTGTCGTTACCGATACCTCAACCCAACCGCAACCCCGAAAAAAATGTTGTGTCTGTAGCAGGAATGGAATAAGGCGTGACACCCGCTATTTCTGTCCTGACTGTCCTGACCACCCTGCCCTATGCCTAGGGGAGTGTTTCCGGAAGGACCACACTCAGGTACACATAGGGACAGCACGACACAGGTAGTTTTTTTCTACTCAGGCTCTAGGGTCTCTCAGGATACTAGGTTTTGAGAGACCCTAACACATAGGGGTGCTGCTGTGCTACTGCAGATATGTGAAACGGTAGAAACCTCTCCTTTCACTTGGGATAAAGTGAATAATGTACTTCGCACCATCTCTGTGTGATTTACACTTTACACATTGTCCCATGGGAAAGGAGAGGTTTCTGCTAGGAAAATAGAGTGAAATTATTAAAAAAAAAAAAATTAAACAGGTAGCAAGAAAAAAAAATGTTGAGTTAGTTCGGGTTTTAAGAGTTCAGGTTTTATTCATGTTCAGGTTTTATAAAGTTTGTAGCGTTCAAGTTATGAGCCTGCTGCCTGTTTTTTCTTCTTTTTTTTTTTTCCCCTAACCACCCTTTATTTTCCAGGTAGACCAACGGACCAACCGATGAAAACGCTGCAGCACTGATGTGAATTCTGAGAGAAGCATTGCGCTGCTGTCAGAAGACACGTGAAGTCGGTGTATGTGGCGCTGCAAGACGAGATTTCTCCTCTGCAGTACAGGTACGTTTGCCCAGGCATATGAGCTGAGGAGAGGTGTTGGAGTTCATATGCTTTGGCAAACACTTTGTATCAAAAATCTGGCAAAGATGTCTTCCTCCACAACGATCGATTGATCTATGTGAATCGAGAAATCACGTTTGCCAGGACATAGGAGCTGAGTGGGTATGGATGTTTGGGCGGAGCCCCTATGTCCTGGCAATCGCCAGGCCCCTCTTTTTTTCTTGCATATTCTTTGGCAGAGCTTTTTTCATCCACATTGATCGATGCGAATGGAGAAATCTGTGCCGTTCATTTTTTCTTTCAGCCCAGAGGCTGAACGGAAAAAAAAATCATTACCCGTATGACCAATATAAGTAGAATAGCAGCAACTCCTAATGCTGGCCATACATGTAATGATTGCGGAGACCCTCAAATACTAGAGCAGTACAAAAACTTCACATGTGACCCCATTTAGAAAAGAAGACACCCCAAGGTATTCGCTGAGGGGAATATTGAGTCCATGAAAAATTGAATTTTTTGTCACAAGTTAGCAGAAAGGGAGACTTTGTGAGAAAAAACAAAAAAAATCAAATTCCGCTAACTTGTGCCAAAAAAAAAAATCTTCTATGAACTCACCACGCCCCTTACGAAATACCTTGGGGTGTCTTCTTTCTAAAATGGGGTCACATGTGGGGTATTTATACTGCCCTGGCATTTTAGGGGCCCTTAAGCGTGTGGTATCGCCATACTCCGGAGAAGTAGGGCAATGAGTTTTGGGGTGTATTTTTATATATACCCATACTTTGTGTGAGAAATATCGCTGTAAACGACAACTTTTTAAATTTTTTTTATACAAAGTTGTCAATTTACAGAGATATTTCTCTCACCCAACATGGGTATATGTAAAAATACACCCCAAAACACATTGCCCTACTTCTCCTGAGTACGGCGATACCACATGAGTGACACTTTTTTGCAGCCTGAGTGTGCAAAGGGGCCCAAATTCCAATGAGTACCTTTAGGTTTTACAAGGTTGCTCACAATTTAGCCCCGCCCAAAATGCCAGAACAGTAAACACACCCCACAATTGACCCGATTTCGGAAACTAGACACCCCAAGGTATTCACTGAGGGGCATAGTGAGTCTGTGGGAGATTTTTTATTTTTTTTGCCAGAAGTTAGCAGAAATGGAAACTATATTATTATTTTTTTTCCTCAGAGTGTCATTTTCCGCTAACTTGTGAAAAAAAATGAAATGATACATGAACTCACCATGCACCTCCGCAAATACTTTGGGGGTGTCTTCTTTCTAAAATGGTGTCATTTGGGGGGTATTTATATTATCCTGGCATTCTAGCATCTGAAGAAACATGACAGGTGCTCAGAAAGTCAGAGCTGCTTCAAAATGCGGAAATTCACTTTTTTGCACTATAGTTTGTAAATGCTATAACTTTTACCCAAACCAATAAATATACACTTATTGGATTTTTTTTAATCAAAGACATGTAGAACAATAAATTTAGAGAAAAATGTATATAGAAATGTAGTTTAAAAAAAAAAAAAAATTTAGAACAGAAAGTGAAAAATGTCATTTTTTGGCAAAAATTTCGGTCATTTTTGATTAATAGCAAAAAAGTAAAAATGTCAGCAGCAATGAAATACCACCAAATGAAAGCTCTATTAGTGAGAAGAAAAGGAGGTAAAATTTATTTGGGTGGTAAGTTGCATGACGGAGCAATAAACGGTAAAATAGCGTAGTGCAGAATTGTAAAAAGTGGCCTGGTCATTAATGGTGTTTAACCTCTTGCCGCCACGCCAACGCCGATGGGCGTCAGCGCGGCGGCTCTCTCAGGTCTCAGTCACGCCTATCAGCGTCATCTCGTGAGACCTGAGATTTCACATGAACGCGCGCGCGTCGTGCGCGCGCGTTCATGTGATCGGAGCCGGGACAACTGAAACTACAGCCTGCCAGCGCTGATCATGCGCTGGCAGGCTGTAGATGCGGAAAAAAACGCATTTAAATCGCATATCAGACGCTGTTTTTTAAACAGCGTCTGATATGCCTAATATCTGCTCGTCTGGTGGTCCCTTTGTTTGGGACCACCAGAGGAAAATAGGAAAAGTGCACCAATCACTACACACCCCCCACCCCCATCACTGATTAACCCCTGATCACCCATGTCACCCCCTGATCACCCCCTGTCACCCCCCTGTCACTAATCACCCCCTACAGGCTCATTCAGACGTCCGTATGTGTTTTGCGGATCCATGCAAAATACGGACACCGGCAATGCGCTTTCCGCATTTTGCAGATCCGCACAGAACTATATAGAAAATGCTTTTTCTTGTCCGCAATTGCGGACAAGAATAGGACATGTTCTATATTTTTGCGGAACGGAAGTGCAGACTCGGAAGCGCGGATCCGTAATTCCGGATCCGAGTGGGACAAAGTCTGTCCCCATAGAAATGAATGGGTCCGCAATTCCGTTCCGCAAACAGAATTTCGGACGTGTGAATGGGGCATAAGGGTCCCCTATCACCGCCAGTTAGCTAGCTACTTGTTAGGTAGCTAGCGCCCACCGCACCGCAGTCACTGATTTTGGCAGAGATTTTTCATCCACATTGACCGATGCGAATGAAAAAATCTGTGCCGTTCATTTTTTTTTTTTTTTCAGCGCAGCGGCTGAACGGAAAAAAAAAAAATCTCATTACCCGTATGCTCAATATACGGAGAATCGCAGAAACTCCTAATGCTGGCCATACGTGTAATGATTGCGGAGACCCCTCAAATGCCAGAGCAGTACAAACACCTCACATGTGACCCCATTTTAGAAAGAAGACACCCCAAGGTATTCCGTGAGGGGTATGGCGAGTTCATGTAAAATTTTATTTTTTGTCACAAGTTAGTGGAATATGAGTACGGCGATACCACATGAGTGACACTTTTTTGCAGCCAAGATGCGCAAAGGGGCCCAAATTCCAATGAGTACCTTTTAGGAGGGCATTTTTACGCATTTTTCTTCTCACGCTTTAGGGCCCCTAAAATGCCAGGGCAGTATAAATACCCCACATGTGACCCCATTTTGGAAAGAAGACACCCCAAGGTATTCGCTGAGGGGCATAGTGAGTCCATGAAAAATTAAACTTTTTGTCAAAAGTTAGCGGAAAGGGAGACTTTGTGAGAAAAACAATAAAAATCAATTTCCACTAACTTGTGCCCAAAATTTTTTTCTATGAACTCGCCATGCCCCTCATGGAATACCTTGGGGTGTCTTCTTTCCAAAATGGGGTCACATGTGGGTTATTTATACTGCCCTGGCATTTTAGGGGCCCTAAAGCATGATAAGAAAAATGCGTAAAATGCCCTCCTAAAAGGTACTCATGGAATTTGGGCCCTTGCGCATCTTGGCTGCAAAAAGTGTCACTCATGTGGTATCGCCGTACTCAGGAGAAGTAGGGCAATGTGTTTTGGGGTGTATTTTTACATATACCCATGTTGGGTGAGAGAAATATCTCTGTAAACTGACAACTTTGTATAAAAAATTTAAAAAGTTGTCGTTTACAGCGATATTCTCACACGCAGCATGGGTATATGTAAAATACACCCAAAACACATTGCCCTACTTCTCCTGAGTACGGCGATACCACATGAGTGACACTTTTTGCAGCCAAGATGCGCAAGGGGCCCTAAAACCAATGAGTACCTTTAGGATTTCACAGGCCATTTTACGCATTTGGATTCTCACGCTTTAGGTTCCCTAAAATGCCAGGTGAGTATAAATACCCCACATGTGACCCCATTTTGGAAAGAAGACACCCCAAGGTATTCGCTGAGGGGCATGGCGAGTTCACAGAATTTTTATTTTTGGCACAAGTTAGCGGAAATTGATATATATATTTTTTTAATTTTGTTTTTTACAAAGTCTCATATTCCACTAACTTGTGACAAAAATAAAATTTTACATGAACTCACCATACCCATCACGGAATACCTTGGGGTGTCTTCTTTCTAAAATGGGGTCACTTGTGGGTATTTATACTGCCCTGGCATTTTAGGGGCCCCTAAAGCGTGAGAAGAAGTCTGGAATCCAAATGCATAAAAATGCCCTGTGAAATCCTAAAGGTACTCATTGGAATTAGGGCCTTTGCACCAGGCTGCAAAAAGTGTCACACATGTGGTATCGCCGTACTCAGGAGAAGTGGGGCAATGTGTTTTGGGGTGTATTTTATATATACCTCTGCTGGGTGTGAAATATCTCTGTAAACGACAATTTTTAAATTTTTTTATACAAAGTTGTCAGTTTACAGAGATATTTCTCTCACCCAACATGGGTATATGTAAAAACACCCCAAAACACATTGCCCTACTTCTCCTGAGTACGGCGATACCACATGAGTGCCACTTTTTGCAGCCTGGGTCCGCAAAGGGGCCCTAAAACCAATGAGTACCTTTAGCTTTTACATGGCTGCTCACAATTTAGCCCCGCCCAAAATGCCAGAACAGTACAAACACCCCACAAATGACCCCATTTCGGAAAGTAGACACCCCAAGGTATTCACTGAGGGGCATAATGAGCCCGTATGAGATTTTTATTTTTTTTGCCAGAAGTTAGCAGAAATGGAAACTTTATTATTATTTTTTTTCCTCAGAAAGTGTCATTTTCCGCTAACTTGTGAAAAAAAATGAAATAATACATGAACTCACCATGCCCCCCTGCGAATACTTTGGGGTGTCTTCTTTCTAAAATGGTGTCATTTGGGGGGTATTTATACTTTCCTGACATTCTAGCATCTGAAGAAACATGACAGGTGCTCAGAAAGTCAGAGCTGCTTCAAAATGCCGAAATTCACTTTTTTGCACCATATTTTGTAAACGCTATAACTTTTACCCAAACCAATAAATATACACTTATTGGACTTTTTTTTTTATCAAAGACATGTAGAACAATTCATTTAGAGAAAAATTTATATAGAAATGTAGTTTTAAAAAAAAAAAATTACAACAGAAAGTGAAAAATGTCATTTTTTTGCAAAAATGTCGTTACATTTTTATTAATAGCAAAAAAAGTAAAAATGTCAGCAACAATGAAATACCACCAAATGAAAGCTCTATTAGTGAGAAGAAAAGGAGGTAAAATTCATTTGGGTGGTAAGTTGCATGACGGAGCAATAAACGGTGAAAGTAGTGTAGTGCGGATTTGTAAAAAAGGGCCTGGTCACTAGGGGGGTATAAACCTGTGGTCTTCAAGTGGTTAAGCTAGGGGGGCTGAAGTGGTTAAACGATTAACTCGGGCACAGACCGATTGAAGGTCTGGTACCTGGTTAGTCTACCTTTGAGGAGGGGGGGGGGGAGAAGTATGTGACAATGGTCGGCGTCACTGGGAATGAGGGACAGACGCTGTGTGTGGGTCCCAGGATTCCCCTTGAGTTTGGGTCACCCTGTGCCCATTATTGTCTGTGCCTCTTCCCCTCCCACTTTTTCCTGTCCCATTGTTTTCCCAGCAGGACGCTGTCCCAGGGACACTGCCAGACCTGTGTAAACTGGCTGCCTTGTCCCTCCTCAATCTCCCATCAGCCCTTGCTATTGTCTGACCCCCACCTTTCCTTGTATTATAGTAATCTATGTACTCTATTGTATGTAAATGAGGCTCTTGGGGGTTTTAAACTATGTGTACCATGCCTAGTAAAATCAGTTGACTCCCAAAACTGTGTGTCGTCCAGTTACTGGGGAATTGTCTCTTGGATATTTACCTGCTTCTTCAGCTACAAGGGGATTTAAGCGGAGATATTGATGGTATGTCTTCAAGCTCCGCAACATGCAGCTTGCTGCACAGCGAGAATCGCAAGGAATGGCCTACCTTCTCTGACACCTGAGAATACAAGATACTAATAAATGCTACAGAAGCAACTGCACTGCCAGCAAGTTGGCCAGATGGGCGTACAGCTTGTAGACAAGCTAACTGCTGATCGAGAAAAGTCTTTTCATGGCCAAACATTCTGTTATAGATGACTCACAATGGATCTGAGTAGGAGGAGTCTTAGCAGGAGAAGAAGAAGCTACTTGGAGGTGTGGGTACTGCAAAGAGGACCAGGAGAAGGAGGAAAGACTTGTTCTTATTGGGAATGCTGGCCACTTTTATTTTCCCAAAGGATCCAGTGAAGCCGCCTCATGTGCTGCAATAGAGCTCTTATGTATGTTTGGTTTTGAATGGCCACGGCTTATTTTAATCCTGCACATCTTGTACATGGCTGTGGTTTTTTTTTGTGCCGTCCCAGTGGAGAAAAACTCCATGTGGTAAATACTCGTGCAGACCTAGAAGCAGCACAGCTTGGCTTAGCTCTGGCACATTTTTGGCATAATACACCCAGAGTGTTAGCGGCATCACTAGTTCCTGAAGCAGACACGCCCTGGCAGTTCTTTGGGAGATAAATTGTCTCTGTTCTTTAATGCTGCTGCTGCCGCCATCATCCTCCTCCATTGATGTTGTCTCCTCCTCAGCACCGTGATATAGCTCCCAGGTCTTGTCCAACACACAATTGTCATCGGATTCCTTACCCTCCCTGCCACTTTTATCAGATTCTGAGATATCATGGTGGGCTCCTTAGCCCCTTTCCCTGCTCTTCATTTGGCCTGACTGCAACTGTCACTGCCCCTACTGCCAAAAACAGTGGATACTGGTGCCACTATTTCCACCACCAACACAGCTATGCATGGGGACCCCAGCCTCCCCTGAACCTTCTCCTTTGGGCAGCCCAAACAGTGCCCGCTCTCACACAAGTCGTCAACAGGGAGACTCTTTTGACAATATTCCATATATTTGTTGCCCCTTCCTAGTGGGGCGCCTTCCATTTTCCTAAGAAGGGGCAGTGAAGACATAGAGGAATACACTGAATGCCTTCTCTGGGGCTGCAAGGAGGAGAAACAGGAGGAATTCTGTGCCACCTGGCTCCACAGCATGGTGTCAGACTCAGAAGTCACCCCTATGTCATCCTGCAGAGACTGAGAGGACAAGTGAACCATTCAATCCACGATCTCATCCTTTTTTTCCTCAATGATAAGTTGCGCTTTTCTGAAGCCAGGGACCCGCTAATTTCAAAGTTGTTTGACAGAACTCGTGAAGCCAAGATCTTTACCAAACTGGAGCTCCAGGGGTCTTACAGTCTAATCCAGATTCATGAGGGAGACAAACCGAAACCCGCATTTAACACCTGAGATGGAAATTATGACTATCTGTTGATGCCCTTTGGTCTCTGCAATGCTCCAACATTTTTCAGGAACTGGTAAACAACATCTTCCGGAATCTTCTTTGCGTCAGTGTAGTAGTTTATCTGGACGACATCCACAGATCCTCCATAAAAGTGTCATCCACAGATCCCCCATAATAGTGTCATCCACAGACCACCATTAGCTCAAAACCCACCAAAAACCTTATTTTCCTTCTCAAAAACCTAGGTGCCTCTTATGAGCAGGTGTGTCTTATAGGGCGAAAAAGACAGTAATTCCAAGCGATCAAAAACACATACAGTATGTACCCCAATATAGTACCAATCAAAATAAAAACAACCAATTTTTTGGTCACTTTGCCAGATAAAGTGTAATATTGAGTGATCAAAAAAATCATATGTACACAAAAATGGTACCTATAAAAACTTCAACTCTTTCCCCCAAAAAATTAGCCTCTACTCAAGATGATCGGCAGAAAAATAAAAAAATATAGCTTTCAGAAAATGGTGACACAAAAAAAACATGATTTTGTTTTCACAAATGCTTTTATTGTATAAAACTGAAATAAAAAAATAAAAAATGGCTTTGTCCTTATGGTGAAAACTGGCTTGGTCTTGAAAGGGTTAAACACACTATGGAAAAGTAGTTTTTTACAGTATGTAATTACTATGTTATGGATATTCAGGTATTATTCCCAGACTACTATTTTAATAAGGCTTTGTTAGGAAAATTAGTGAAAGTATGGTGTTTAGTAGTAAACAACAATGGGAAAAAGTGGTTAATTTGCTTTATAAGGAGAGATAGGTTTACATTTACAAAAATATTAAAAAGGTTTCTATTAATACTAATCATACATTGCTGCTGTTTAGTTCAATACATCAGCTTTATTATCCTCCAATACTGAGACAATGACAACGGTTCTCGATGTACTCACTGAATGGTTGATTTTTTTTCCATATTATGTGGGGCTGTGCCAAGGTACAATTATTTTGGACAGATGTTATTGAAATAGGGACTATCATGCCTTATAATATTGAAACTGTGCACAGGGTATCTATCTATGCGGAGATCAAAATAATTTGGTCTCTAGAGCCTTCTTCTTGACTAGATTTATAAGCGTCAGAAAATGGTTATCTATAGATGTTCCCACAAAATCCACCTGGGTAAACTTGGTTAAAGCTGTTTGCTACCATTTGAAAATATATTACCAAAATGCAGATTTAATTGAGAGATGTTCATCTATTTGCGGAAAACGGAAGAAAGGGTGATTTGAGATAGGGAATAGCAGTGGCGTGCCTAGGGTGTTTGGCACCCGGGGCGGGTCCTTTCTCTGGCTGCCCCCCCCCCCCCCAATTCTTGACCACATACCTCTTACATCCAGGGACATCCCCCGTCATGTAGACCTTCTCTTTCATCTTCTCCTCTATTAGACCGCCATGACAAATTCTTAGATTTCGTTAGATTTCTCAGTTTTTCCATCAACCTCCCAATCCTGGTGTCCCCACAGTATCATCCTGCTGCCATCCCCAATACTGTGCCCGTAGTGCTCCCCAATGTCCCAGGTACTATACTGCTGAAAAAAATAGTGACCCCAGTAGACATAATTGGGGTCATTTATCAAACTGGTGTAAAGTACAACTGGATTTCCAAAAGAGCTGTCAAATACAAAAGGTGGAATCTGATTGGCTGCTATCGGCAACTAAGCTAGTTCTACTTTACACCAGTTTGATTACCCCAAATGTCCCTATAGTGTCTACAGCAGCTATAATGTCCCCTAGAGTGCCACCAATAATAACACCCTATATTGTGTTCCAGGCAATAATCCCTAAAAAATAATAGAATTTCCCCCACACTGCCCCCCCATAGTAATCCCCCCACAGTAATTTGCCCCCACACTGCCCCCATATAGTAATTTGCAGCAGACAGTAGTTTCTTCTACACAGTAATTTCCCCCTCACTGCCCTCATACAGTAGTGTCCCCCACACAGTAATTTCCCCCACACAGTAGTGTCCCCCACACTGCCCCCATACAGTAGTGTCCCCCATACAGTAATTTCCCCACACTGCCCCCATACAGTAGTGTCTCCCACACTGCCCTCATACAGTAGTGTCCCCCACACTGCCCCCATACAGTAGTGTCCCCCACACTGCAGAGTACCACACAGTAGTGTATGCGATACTGCTCAGACACAGTAGTTTCCCCACACTGCCCCCATATAATAAATTGCCCCAGACAGTAGTTTCCCCCATATTGCCCACATTTAGTAATTAGCCCCCACATAGTAATTCCTCCCATAAGTATTGCCCCCACACCATAATATTTTCCCCACATGTCCTCCTGTGTCCCCCAAAGTTACTTGGCACTTAAAAAAATAAAACCTAAAAGCTAAATACTCACTGTGCTGCTGCGTCCAGGCACAGGCGCGCGCAATGACATCATCACGCACGCCTGCGCCAGGATTTTACTACTGCATAAGCCTCGGGCCTAGTAGGCCAGAAGCCTATGGCGGTGATCGGCGGCGGGGCAGGGAACTATGCGCTCCTGTGCCCCGCCGCAGTATGTGGGCGTCATTGTTTCTCTGGAACTCCTCTGAGAGCCAGCACCGGGCGAACCGCCCCACCCCCTTCTTCTTGGAACGCCACTGGGGAATAGTGTTGTTAGTAGCTAATAGTGGGGGTTCGTTCTGGGTTCATTGGGCTTTTTTTTATTGCTTTCTTGATTGGGCAGAGACTGAAGTATACTGTCAGCAGATAAGGTGCATGCTTCTGCAGTGTGAATTGTGACAGGCACAGCACTACAAAGTGCCTTTTGCTCTGTGGCATTAGAAGAATTTGATATATCTAAATTTCTAGTCCAACCAGACTGTCTATTACTCTGCTTCAGTCTTGTTTCTTTTGAGCTAATTCTTCTAGTGCCATTCTATGGAAACAGTAGGCTTAAAGAGCACACCAAATGCTTAAAATAACTTCTTTAATAACTTCAAATTTTCTTCCATATATAACACTGCCACCTCCGTAACAGATAGTCAATGTACAAAAACGTGTTACATAAAGTATCACAAAATGGCGGTATGCATAAAATGGTGGTTTAACTGTTCAATCTGGTCATTCAACATAAATGGTGGATAGATTTCTCTCTTCAGTATCTGTACTTTCACTCTTAAGTTATTTAAGCACTTTATAATCACTCTGAGAAGTACATCTGAGGCTTAACCAATAGTTCTATTTGCGTAGTTTGCGATGTGATTTGTGCAGTTTGTGCGTAGTTTGGTCGCAGTTTAGTGGAACTGTAAACAAATATATACAAATGGTCTCAGTATATAGTTCGGATCACAGTATTAAAGGGAATCTGTCACCAGGTTTTAGCATATTAATCTGTCACCATTGCCATGTAGAATAAACTACCTTCTTTCCTGCTGTGGTCTTCTTTTTTTTTTTTTGCTTCATGGTGTCATTTTGATAAAAAAGCGCTTTTTGTGTTATGCAAATGAACCTCCAAGGTGCGCAGAGGGGCGTTATTTTTCTTCTCTTGAGCCCAGTAAGGCCCCCCTGCAGTGCCCAGCCTGCCTTAATTTCCAATCCAAGCACGCCTCCTCATCAAGAAATATCCTCCCACAGCCCCCTCCGCTATGTCATCTAATACATTCCAGATACGCCCTTGCTTCTTCCTTTCGGCCGCCCGAAATCTCGCACATGCGCAGTACCTCCGACTGCCGGCGCCTGTGCGATCATAAAGCTCCTGAGGGCAACAGCCTCAAAAGTGCCGATGGGCATGCGCCGAGCTTAGTGGCGTAATCTGATCGCTGTTGCCTCAGGAGCTTTATGATCGCACAGGCGCAGGCAGTCGGCGATACTGCGCCTGCGCGGATTTCCGGCGGCCGAAAGGGCGTATCTGGAATATATTAGATGATGTAGCAGAGGGGCAGCACCGCTCATCTCAGCTGTGGGAGGATATTTCTTGAAGAGGAGGCGTGCTTGGGCTGGAAATTAAGGCAGGCTGAGCACTGCAGAGGGTGTTACTGGGCTCAAGAGAAGAAGAATAACGCCCTCTGGGCACCTTGGAGGTTCATTTGCATAACACAAAAGCGCTTTGTATCAAAATGACACCATGAAACGAAAAAATAAGACCACAGCAGGAAAGAAGGTAGTTTATTCTACATGGCAATGGTGACAGCTTAGTATGCTAAAAATATGCACCTGGTGACAGATTCCCTTTAACAATATGAACATTATATAACCGTTCTAAATACCTATTTGGCCTCTTGTTCCCATAAAACACAGCTCTAACTGGAAATGTCTGTACAGCTCCTCTACTCTGGTCTATACTGACTCCAGAAGATTCTGCTAGGGGATTTCCCACATATACTTAGTGTGAGGTTGGCTGTGATTGGTTAAGACTCCTGAGCAGTAACAACAGTTTAACTCTATGCTTTCTGTTGTTAATTGTGCTGTGTCCTTAAGCTTACCTTACATTCATGAATGAATCTTAAAGGAATTTTATCTTTTCTGCTTCTGTGAACACAATATATAACCGTTATATAACATCCAGAAACATGAAGTTACTGTAAACAACTCTCTTTCTGTCTCTAATATATAAACATAGGAACTGTATTACATTTATTGGCAAGTCTAGCTATATAAACATGTAAGTCATATTGGCAACTTAGGACAGGTCTTAGCTGGCCAGCTACACTCCCACCAAAATTACCCATAATTCTATGTTCTTAGTGGTATGACTTAAACATGAGTGTGGGGAATTTTCCCTCAGGTTCTCAACTTTCCAAGTGTCTTTTATCACTCTCAAGCAGAAGAACTAACGTTTTCCTGTTTTGTCAAGTTTTGACTCTTCTATTTGTAACAACACTCTTTTTACTAGTCTGTCTTCATCCTTTTGAACTTCTAGAACTTTGGCTAAATTCCACTGACTTCTAGGTAAATCTTCTTCTTTTACTAACACTATGTCACCAACTTGGACATTTCTTCTGGGTGTTTTCCATTTACTTCTTAGCATCAGATTGGCTAAAAACTCTTTCCTCCATCTATTCCAAAACTGTTCTGATAGATATTTAACTCTTCGCCGTATATAATCAGATTTAATCTGTATATAATCAGATTTAAGGTGAAGTAGATGGTTGGGAGATAATGGGTCCAAACTTGTTGGGTCGTTGATGTTATCAACTGTAAGTGGATGACTGTTAACAATAGACAATACTTCATAGAATAGGGTACTAAGTAAAGCATCATCCATTCTTCCAGCATTCTTTTTCAACACTGAACTTAATACATTTCTTACAGTTCTGATTTGTCTTTCCCAAACTCCTCCTGTATGGCTTGGATTTGTGCATTTGGAGCATACAAATACTCAGTTACCTTTTCTTTATCAATCTCCTTTAGAGCTTTCTTCAATTAATTCTTTGCTCCAACAAAATTAGATCCTTGGTCAGATATAAGCTCTCTGACACTACCTCTAATTGCTATGAAACATCTTAAGGTGTTGATGAATGTGTCAGTTGACATATCTTCTAACATTTCCAGGTGAATCGCTATGAAACTTAGACATATAAATATTGGTCCATATCTCTTGTACTCCTTGCGGTTCTGCTTGGTGATAAATGGCCCAAAACAATCCATTCCGCTATAAAGAAATGGTGGTGATGGGTCTACACAATCTGCCGGTAAATCTGCCATTCTTTGTTCTTCGGTAGGTCTATGTGCCTTTCTACAGACTGCCCATTTACTTATATACATTGCTATAACTTTGCTTCCTTTCACTATCCAGAAACCACCTTCTCTCAAACAGCTTTGGGTAAAGCTTCTTTCCTGATGTAAGGATTTGTTATAGTAGTGATCAATAATCAATCTTGTGAAGGTAGAATTTTTGGGTAGAATTGCTGGATGCTTAACTCTGCTAGGTAACGATGCATTTTCCAATCTCCATCCCACCTTCAGTATACCATCCTGCAGAACAAGATTAACCATGTACAATGGGTTGCTTGTACTGTAGAATCTCTGTTGAATGTTTCTTCAGCTTTCATTATTTCCTCTATATTCAATGATTCCTTCTTTCTGATTCCTTTTGCCAAATGTTGAATTTGTGCTACTACATTTATGACCGTATTCCATTTTGAACATCTGGCTAGTCTTTCAAGTATGTCATCTTGACACTTGGCTGCAGTGCTCAATGTATGTACAAACTTTACTTCTGGATCACACATAGACTATTCTGTATAATCTTTACTGGGCATGATTTGCTTTTCCCAAAGGAACTCTGGACCTGTGAACCAATTTGAATTCTCCAATTCTGTTACATTCAGACCTCTTGAAGCATGATCTGTTGGGTTAGGCTTTGTATCAATGTGATGCCAATGTTCTAGATTTGTTATTTCCCGAATTTTCTGAACTTGGCGACAAAGATATGGAATCGAGCTTTGTTGTTTATGTATCCTAGAATAAATTGTGAGTCTCTCCAAAAATATTCTTCATCTATTTTCAATTCCAATTCTTCTTTCAGAAACTTGCTAACTGATGCTGAAACTACGGCTGCTGTCAGTTCAAGTTTTGGTATTGTCTGAATACTGGTAGGAGCAACCAGGGCACAATGTATTTTTCCTTCTCCTATCACTCTGATGTAGGAGCACTGACCATAACCATAACTACTGGCATCTGAAAAGTGATGAAGTTCTATTTTCTTGTACTTTTTAAGTTTTGCAAGTCTGTTATCCAACTCTCCCAACTTGGCCTCAAATTTTAAGGTATGGGTTCATCCCATCCTAACTTCTGTCTGCATAATTCTTGCAGTATTTCTCTTGCTTTGAGGATCACTGGGGCCAAGAATCCCAATGGATCAAATATAGAAGCCACTTCGGAAAGAATGGTATGTCTAGTTGCAACTTTCTCTTTCGTAGATACTTCAAAGAAGAACTTGTCGTTCTCTACATTCCATTCCAATCCAAGTACATTCTGAACTGGAAGAAAATCATAATTGAGATCTACATTCTTCATTGTTGATGCACGTTCAGAGTCACTGATGGATTCCAGTACTTCTCTGTTGTTTGAGATGAATTTGTGAAGGCGCAGGTTTCCTCTTGCGCATAACTCTTGGCTTTCTTTCACTAGTTTGATTGCAGATTCTGTTGGCTCTAGACTTAATAGACCATCATCTACATAAAAGTTTTTCTTAAGAAAATTTGCTGCTTATGGCAATCCTTTTCATTCTGATTGGCCAGGTACTTCATACCATAATTAGCGCAACCTGGAGACAATCCTGCTCCGAAAAAGTGTACTTTTATTCTGTATTCTGCTGGCTCTGTATCTGTATCTCTGTCCTCCCAACATAGGAATCTCAGGAAATCTCTATTTTCATTCTTCACATGAAACTGATGGAACATCTTTTCAACGTCACACATGACTGCTACGGGATACTTTCTGAATCTACACAGCTACACAGTACTCCAAGCAGAGTGTTCGTAAGATCTGGTACTTTTAATAGATGATCATTCAATGCAACACCATCGTATTTTGCTGAGCAATCAAATACTACTCTAATCTTATCTTATTTTCTTGAGTGGTAAACTCCTTAATGTGGGAATTACCACACTTCCCCTTCTTTAGGTCGACTATTGACTTTTTCTGCATGTCCTTCCACGAGGATGCCTTCCATGAATTTCGAATAATCCTTGTTGAATTTCGGATCTCTTCCCAACCTTTTCTTTAAACACTTCAATCTTGCTAGGGCAATATCTCTGTTATTTGACAGAGGAGGTTGTTTCCGAAAGCATAAGGGTATTTCAAGATGACCTTGTTGATTCTTATGTCTACAAAATCAGATTCAAGGATCTTGATTACTTTCGCTGGACTTACGATTGGTAGCTCTTGTCTTGCAAACTCAAGACAATCCTGTCTTGAGTTTTCAATCAGCTCTTTTCCTCCAACAATGCCCCATCCTAGATCAGTTTTAACAGCGTAGAGTTCACACTTTCCTCCTGTGATTACCTTGTGTGGTACCAGGGCTTCAGGACAATCGTAACCTATCAACAGTCCAACACCAAACTCTTTCAGCGGGGACATGGTAACATAGTACATAAGGCCAAAAAAGACATCTGTCCATCCAGTTCGGCTTGTCATCCTGCAAGGTTGATCTAGAGGAAGGCAAAAAACCCCTGTGAGATTGAAGCTAATTTTCCTTCCCGACTCCAATCAGAATAACTCCCTAGATCAACGACCCATCTCTAGTAGCTATAACCTGTAATATTATTATACTCCAGAAATACATCCAGGCCCCTCTTGAATCCCTTTATTGTACTCACCATCACCACCTCCTCAGGCACAAAGTTTCATAGGCTCACTGCTCTTACCGTAAAGAATCCTCTTCTATGTTTGTGTGCAAAGTGCAAATCACAGTCAGTCCTGGGGATAAATAGATGATGGGAAAGATCTGTGTACTGACCCCTGGTATATTTATACATAGTAATTAGATCTCCCCTCAGTGGTGTGATTAACCCTAATTTTGATAATCTTTCAGGTGACTGTAGTTGCCCCATTCAAGTTATTACTTTAGTTGCCCTCCTCTGAACCCTCTCCAGCTCTGCTATGTCTGCCGTGTTCACAGGAGCCCAGGACTGTACACAGTACTCCATGTGTGGTCTGACTAGTGATTTGTAAAGTGGTAGGACTATGTTCTCATCACGGGCATCTATGCCCCTTTTAATGCAACCCATTATCTTATTGGCCTTGGCGGCAGCCGCCTGACACTGGTTTTTGCAGCTTAGTTTGCTGTTTAATAAAATTCCTAGATCCTTTTCCATGTCAATGTTACCCAGTGTTTTACCATTTAATATATACGGGTGACTTGCATTATTCCTTCTAATGTGCATAACTTTACATTTGTCAGTGTTAAACCTCCTCTGCCACTTATCTACCCAAGCCTCCAATCTATCCAGATCCCTCTGTAGCAGTATATTGTCCTCTTCAGTGTTAATTACTTTACACAGTTTAGTGTCATCAGCAAAAATTGATTATTTACTATGCAAGCCTTCTACAAGATCATTAATAAATATAATGAAAAGAATAGGGCCCAATACTGAGGTACCCCACAAGTCATAGTGACCCAATCTGAGTGTGTACCGTTAATAACCACCCTCTGTTTTCTATCTCTCAGCCAGTTACTTACCCACTTACAGAAGTTTTCTCCCAGTCCGAGCATCCTCATTTTATATACTAACCTTTTATGAGGTACAGTGTCAAATGCTTTGGATTACTCCAGATATACAACATCCATTGATCCGCCCCTGTCAAGTCTAGAACTTACCTCCTCATAGAAACTGAATAAATTAGTTTGACATGACCGATCCCTCATGAAGCCATGCTGATATGGAGTTGTTTGCATATTTCCATTGAGATCCTCTAAGATAGCAACTCTCAGAAAACCTTCAAACAGTTTCCCCACAACAGATGTTAAACTTACCGGTCTATACATTGAAAAAAAATATTTATCAGCTTTGCTTTCTCCTCGTCGCTCTCTGCAACTCCCCCTCGTTACTCTTTAAAGGGCCGATACCTTCAGATTTATACTTTTTAACATTTATACAATTGAAGAACATTTTAGGGTTAGTTTTACTATCTTTGGCGATTAATCTCTCGGTCTCTAGTTTGGCCGTTTTTATTTGTTTTTTACATGTTCTATTTTTTTCCTTATAGTTTTTCAGTGCTTCTTCGCTACCCTCCTGTCTTAGTGATTTATATGCTTTCTTTTTGTCATTTATTCCTTTTTTTACATTTCTATTTATCCACATTGGTTTCTTTTTGTTCCTTTTATTCCCATATGGTATGTACCTCTCACAATGAGAATTTAGGATTAGTGTTGAGCGAACAGTTCGAGCATAGTTCGGGTTCGTACCGAATTTTGGGGTGTTCGGGACACGGACCTAAACATTTTCAAAAAAGTTCGGGTTCGGGTCCGTTGTTCGGCAATTTCTTCCTGCTTTCTGAAGGGCTGCACAGCAGCCAATCAGCTAGCGTTTTACTTCTTGCCCTAAGAAGCCATCACAGCCATGCCTACTAATGGCATGGCTGTGATTGGCCAAGTACAGCATGTGACCCAGCCTCTATTTAAGCTGGAGTCACGTAGCGCCGCACGTCACACTGCTCTGATTAGTGTAGGGAGAGGACGCAGCTTCTGTGAGAGCGAGATTAGGCAGGGAAAAGTCAGCAACAGCACCTAATGAACTGATCGATCTACAGCTGTGAATGATTCAACTTCTGCTAGTTATTTGCTCACTGGTTTTTCTGTCACTTTTTTCTGGGGTGATCGGCGGCCATTTTGTAACTTGAGGTGCACCCGAACAAGCTGCCACCAGGTCCATCAATCCATCAACACTAGTTTTTTTTTTTTTTGCTATATCCTACATCAGGGGCTTGGCTGTGCTTATTGTCACCCCTAGAAACTCAGGATAGCAATTTCTATATTTTATTAAGGGGTTAAATACAATTGCCAAAACACCAATGCCTTAAATCTGGTGTTCCAGCTTTGGCTAGCCAAGTGTGATACTGTCTGCTGTCTGGCAAAGGATAGATCATTTTCTGTGGTGAAATTCAATAGCCAAAATAGCAATACCCTGAATCTGGCGTCCCAGCACTGCCTGGCAAAGTATAATAGTGTCTGCCAAAACATATATTTTGTTCTGGGGTGAAATTCAATTGCCAAAATAGCAAAACCCTGAATCTGGTGTCCCAGCTGTTTCAGGCCAAATGTTAATCTGTCAGTAAAAGGGTATATTTTGTTCTGGGGTGAAATTCAATTACCAAAATAGCAATACCCTGAATCTGGTGTTCCAGCAGTTGCAGGCCAAGTGTTAATCTGTCCGTAAAAGGGTATATTTTGTTCTGGGAGCAATTCAATTGCCAAAATAGCAATACCCTGAATCTGGTGTTCCAGCAGTTGCCGGCCTAGTTTAAATCTGTCCGAAACAGGGTATATTTTGTTCTCGGGTGAAATTCAATTGCCAAAATAGCAATACCCTAAATCTGGTGTTTCAGTAGTGGCTGGCAAAGTATAATCGTGTCCGCCAAAACATATATTTTGTTCTAGGGTGAAATTCAATTGCCAAAATAGCAATACCCTGAATTTGTTGTCCCAGCTGTTGCAGGCCAAGTGTTAATCTGTCCGTAAAAGGGTATATTAACCTCAAGGTGTATATACAAGTGCTGAGAGGGTCATCCTCATTAACTTCATACGCTACCGTGCATCTCCCATTGTATTTCTGTCCGTTAAAGGGAATATTACACAAAGTGTTAAAATACAATTGCTGAAGGCATAATCCTACATATTTTTCTCACGCTACTGTGCATCTCCAAGTGTAAATCTGTCCATAAAAGGATACCTTTCATCCTGGGCATAAATACTAGCCCTAAAAGATATATTCCCCTAAATCAGTGGTTACTGCTGTGCCTGGATTAGTGTAATACGCTACATAAATAAATAGGCAGATAGTGTTAGGTGCCTGTAAAAAAAGGCCTGAATTTTAAATCAATACATTGGGCCAAATATTTTTTTCTTATTGTGGTGCTTGGTGAACGGTAACAATGAGGAAAACATCTAGTAAGGGACGCGGACGCAGTCGTGGTGGTGTTAGTGTACCGTCTGGTGATGGGAGAGGACGTGGCCATTCTTCCACAGCCACACGTCCTAGTGAACCAACTACCTCAGGTTCCAGTACCCGCCAGAATTTACAGCAATATTTGGTGGGGCCCAATGCCGTTCTAAGTATGGTAAGGCCTGAGCAGGTACAGGCTCTAGTCAATTGGGTGGCCGACAGTGGATCCAGCACGCTCACAACATTATCTCCCACCCAGTCTTCTGCAGAAAGCGCACAGGTGGCGCCTGAAAACCAAGCCCATCAGTCTGTCACATCACTCCCATGCATATCAGGGAAACTGTCTGAGCGTCCAGTTATGCAGCAGTCTCTTATGCCGTTTGAAGACTCTGCTGGCAGGGTTTCCCAAGGGAATCCACCTAGCCCTTCCCCAGTGGTGGAAGACATAGAATGCACTGATGTACAACCACTGATGTTTCCTGATGATGAGGACATGGGAATACCACATCATCGGAGTCCGCACGTCTCTGATGATAATGAAACACAGGTGCCAACTGCTGCGTCTTTCTGCAGTGTGCAGACCGAACAGGAGGTCAGGGAGGAAGACTTTGTGGAAGATGATGCAGGGGACAATGAGGTCCTAGACCCCACATGGAATGAAGGTCGTGCCACTGACTTTCATAGTTCAGAGGAAGAGGCAGTGGTGAGACCGAGCCAACAGTGTAGCAAAAGAGGGAGCAGGGGGCAAAAGCAGAAAAGCCGCCGCCAAGAGAGTTCGCCTACTACTGGCCACCGCCACCAGGGACGGAGCACCCCAAAGGCAGCTTCAAGGAGTTCCCTGGCATGGCACTTCTTTAAACAATGTGCTGACGACAAGACCCGAGTGGTTTGCACGCTGTGCCATCAGAGCCTGAAGCGAGGCATTAACGTTCTGAACCTTAGCACAACCTGCATGACCAGGCATCTACATGCAAAGCATGAACTGCAGTGGAGTTAAAAGCAAGGAACTCACTCTGGCTCCCCTGCTCCCTCTTCTGCTGCTGCCTCGGCCTCTTCCTCTGCCTCGGGAGGAACGTTGGCACCTGCTGCCCACCAAACAGAGGATGTGCCACCGACACCACCACCTGCGTCACCAAGCATCTCCACCATGTCACAGCTCTCCATCTAACAAACCTTGGAGAGAAAGCGTAAATTCCCACCTAGCCACCCTCGAGCCCAGGGCCTGAATGCCAGCATTTCTAAACTCCTGGCCTTTGAAATACTGTCATTCAGGCTGGTGGACACAGACAGCTTCAAACAGCTGATGTCCATGGCTGTCCCACAGTATGTTATTCCCAGCCACCAATACTTATCCAAGAAAGCCGTGCCTTCCCTGCACAACCAAGTATCCGATAAAATCAAGTGTGCACTGCGCAACGCCATCTGTGGCAAGGTCCACCTAACCACAGATACGTGGACCAGTAAGAACGGCCAGGGACGCTATATCTCCCTAACGGCACACTGGGTAAATGTAGTGGCGGCTGGGCCCCAGACGGAGAGTTCCTTGGCGCACGTCCTTCCGCCGCCAAGGATCGCAGGGCATCATTCTTTGCCTCCTGTAGCCTCCTCCTCCTACTTGGCTTCCTCCTCCTCTGCTTCCACCAGCTCATCCAGTCAGCCACACACCTTCACCACTAACTTCAGCACAGCCCGGGAAAACGTCAGCAGGCCATTCTAAAACTCATATGTTTGGGGGACAGGCCCCACACCGCGCAGGAGTTGTGGCGGGGTATTGAACAACAGACCGACGAGTGGTTTCTGCCGGTGGGCCTCAAGCCCGGCCTGGTGGTGTGCGATAATGGGCGAAATCTCGTTGCAGGTCTGGGACTAGCCGGTTTGACACACATCTCTTGCCTGGCGCATGTGCTGAATTTGGTGCTGCAGAAGTTCATTCACAACTACCCCGACATGTCAGAGCTGCTGCATAAAGTGCGGGCTGTCTGTGCGCGTTTCCGGCGTTCACATCCTGCCGCTGCTCGCCTGTCTGCGCTATAGCGGAACTTCGGCCTTACCGCTCACCGCCTCATATGCGACGTGCCCACCAGGTTGAACTCCACCTTGCACATGCTGGAGAGACTGTGCGAGCAGCAGCAGGCCATAGTGGAGTTTCAGCTGCAGCACGCACGCGTCAGTCGCACTGCGGAACAGCACCACTTCACCACCAATGATTGGGCCTCCATGCGAGACCTGTGTGCTCTGTTGCGCTGTTTTGAGTACTCCACCAACATGGCCAGTGGCGATGACACCGTTATCAGCATTACAATACCACTTCTATGTCTCCTTGAGAAAACGCTTAGGGCGATGATGGAAGAGGAGGTGGCCGAGGAGGAGGAGGATGAGGGGTCATTTTTAGCACTTTCAGGCCAGTCTGTTAGAAGTGGCTCAGAGGGAGGTTTTTGCAGCAGCAGAGGCCAGGTACAAATGTGGCCACCCAGGGCCCACTACTGGAGGACGAGGAGGAGGTGGAGGAGGATGAAGCAGGTTCACAGCGGGGTGGCACCCGACACAGCTCAGGCCAATCACTGGTGCGTGGCTGAGGGATACGGGGACGATGACTATACACCTCCCACAGAGGACAGCTTGTCCTTACCTCTGGGGAGCCTGGCACACATGAACGACTACATGCTGCAGTGCCTGCGCAACGACAGCAGAGTTGCCCACATTTTAACGTGTGCGGACTACTGGGTTGCCACCCTGCTGGATCCCCGGTACAAAGACAATGTGCCCACCTTACTTCCTGCACTGGAGCGTGATAGGAAGATGCGCGAGTACAAGAGCACCCTGGTAGATGCGCTCCTGAGAGCATTCACAAATGTCACAGGGGAACTGGTGGAAGCCCAAGGCGAAGGCAGAGGAAGAGCAAGAGGTCGCCAACGCAGCTGTGTCACGGCCAGCTCCTCTGAGGGCAGGGTTAGCATGGCAGAAATGTAGAATAGTTTTGTCTCCACACCACAGCTAAATGCACCACCACCTGATACGGAACGTGTTAGCATGAGACAGCATTTCACTAACCTGGTTGAACAGTACGTCTGCACACCCCTTCACGTACTGACTGATGGTTCGGCCCCATTCAACTTCTGGGTCTCCAAATTGTCCACGTGGCCAGAGTTAGCATTTTATGCCTTGGAGGTGCTGGCCTGCCCGGCGGCCAGCGTTTTGTCTAAACTTGTATTCAGCACGGCAGGGGGGCGTCATTACTGACAAACGCAGCCGCCTGTCCACAGCCAACGTGGACAAGCTGACGTTCATAAAAATGAACCAGGCATGGATCCCACAGGACCTGTCCCTCCCTTGTGCAGAATATACATTTATAACTGCCTCCCTCTCAACCATGTATTCTTGTACTCCTGGGGACTTCTTTATTGAATCCTCATTTTTTTAACTTTACCATGATCTTGCGGTGCAACCCAAAGTTGAATGAACCTCTCCTCAATCTGGGCACCGGGGCCTAAATAACTGAAAGTGGCCTTCTCCAGTGTGGGGTGGGGGGTCATATGACACCTTATTCCTTGCTGTGGGACCACTCTCCTCTGTCTGGGTGCTGGGGCCTAAATAACTGAAAGTGGCCTTCTCCAGTGGTGGGTGATATGACGCCTTATTCCTTGCTGTGGGACCTCTCTCCTCTGTCTGGGTGCTGGGGCCTAAATAACTGAAAGTGGCCTTCTCCAGTGGTGGGTGATATGGCGCCTTATTCCTTGCTGTGGGACCTCTCTCCTCTGTCTGGGTGCTGGGGCCTAAATAACTGAAAGTGGCCTTCTCCAGTGGTGGGTGATATGACGCATGATTCCTTGCTGTGGGACCTCTCTCCTCTGTCTGGGTGCTGGGGCCGAAATAACTAAAAGTGGCCTTCTCCAGTGGTTGGTGATATGACACATGATTCTCTGCTATGGGACCTCTCTCCAATTGATATTGGTTAATTTTTATTTTATTTATTTTATTTTCATTCATTTCCCTATCCACATTTGTTTGCAAGGCATTTACCTACATTTTGCTGCCTTTTGCAGCCCTCTAGCCCTTTCCTGGACTATTTTACAGCCTTTTTAGTGCCTAAAAGTTTGGCTCCCCATTGACTTCGGGATAAAGTTCGGGATAAAGTTCGGGTCGAGTTCAGATCCCGAACATTTTCGGGAAGTTCGGCCAAACTTCTCGAACCCGAACATCCAGGTGTTCGCTCATCTCTATTTAGGATGCTTTTAAAGATATCCCATTTTGTGGCTGTATTTTTTATTTTTGAGGACTTTGTCCCAGTTAGTTAGGCCTATGGCCTCTCTTAGTTGGTTAAATTTAGCTTTTTTGAAGTTTGGTATTTTTGTTCCTCCTTGTAAAAATGCTCTTTTTAATGATAATTTGAAGGTTATTACTTTATGGTCACTATTTCCCAGGTGTCCCCGAATCTGCACATCTGTTGTTCTGTCAGGTCTATTGGTTAAT
The DNA here is from genome assembly GCA_033119425.1 of Bufotes viridis. NCBI lineage: Eukaryota > Metazoa > Chordata > Amphibia > Anura > Bufonidae > Bufotes > Bufotes viridis. The sequence goes on from CM065592.1 coordinate 313,672,987, forward strand.
ACTAAGTCCAGTATGGCCGTCCCTCTAGTCGGGTCCTGAAGCAGTTTGGAAAGGGAATTTTCTTTGGTTATTGCCAAGAACCTGTTTTCTTTATGCGATGTACAGCTTTCAGTTAACCATTTCATGAGATATGACAGATAGGTGTTCCCATTTATTGGCTGTTTCACAGGTAGGTATGAGATCTTGATCTAGAGGTATATCGTCTTTTGTATAAGCTGGAGGTAGATCCAATGTGAAGTTTGAATGAAGTCCTCTAACTCTCAGTCTTTTGACCCTTTGACTGTTCACTAATGTTTCTCTTCCCATCATTGTGGTGAGATTGAGCCGTTGCTTTCTCTTTCCCTCACTCTGCAAGAGAATAGCGATAATTTATTTTCTTCCTCAGCATCTTTAGGTATTGAGGATTTATCTTTCTTTGGATGTTCTTCATTTAGTGGTGTAGGATGGCGTCCTTTGCAAATGCTGCATGTGGCCTTTTTCTTACACTCCTTAGGGCTCTTTCACACTTGCGTTTTTGTCCTAAGCAGTTTTATCCCCATGCATTCTGAATGGAGAGAAATCCGTTCAGGATGCATCAGGATGCATCAGGATGTCTTCAGTTCAGGACCGGAACGTTTTTTGGCCGGAGAAAATACCGCAGCATGCTGCGCTTTTTGCTCCGGCCAAAAATCCTGAACACTTGCCGCAAGGCCGGATCCGGAATTAATGCCCATTGAAAGCAATTAATACGGATCCGGCCTTAAGCTAAACGTCGTTTCGGCGCATCGCCGGATCCGACGTTTAGCTTTTTCTGAATGGTTACCATGGCAGCCAGGACGCTAAAGTCCCGGCTGCCATGGTAAAGTGTAGTGGGAGCGGGGAGCAGTATACTTACAGTCCGTTCGGCTCCGGGGTGCACGGGCGGTAGGTATACTGCTCCCCGCTCCCCACTACTACTACTATGGCAACCAGGACCTTAATAGCGTCCTGGCTGCCATAGTAACAGGACTTCAGGACAGTCTTCAAATGCTTTCAGGTCACTTGCGTTGTTACGGATCCGGCGGGCATTTCCGGCGACGGAAGTGCACGCCGGATCCTAACAACGCAAGTGTGAAAGAGGCCTTAGTAACATGTCCTTTTCTTAAGCATCCCAACACATTTGGTTATCAAGTACACATTTTTCTTTTCATCTATGGACTTCTCCTTCAATTGTTGGCACTTGGGTATGGAGTGGTTCTCTCCACAGAACATACACTTGAAGGTAGTCTGAAGATTTGTCGTTTCTGTCTCTTTACTGATCTCAGTAGTGACTTTGAACTTGCTCTTGTAGGTATCTAGACCTTTAGCTGCTGTGTTGGTTGCAAAGCTAGTTGCTCTTGCGGGTCTTATATCTCTTGCAGGCCTTTCTTTTAAAGTTTTTAAGACATAAGATGCTGTTACTGGATTACATGCTATTCGTGCTTCCTTATTGATGAACTCAGAGAACTCTTTAAAACTTGGGAAGTTCTTACCTAGATCTAACTGTTCAGTCACATAGCGATTCCATCTACAAGCCACTTCTTCCAATAGCTTCGCTAGAATCCTGTGGTTTTCTAGATAGTCGTTCAGTACTTCTAGTCCTTGAACATGTGGTATGGCATTGCTGCATGCTTGCAGGAAGTCAACATACTTTGGAGATAGAATAACTTGTCAACTGGACTGAAGCAATAAGGGTCGATGATCATTTCAAAACTTGACTTCCACTCTATAAGCTACAGTACATCTCCTGAAAATACAGTGGGTTCCGTAGGTTTCCTCCTCATATTTCGTTCTGCAATCTGGAATTAGAACAACATTAGGAATATGAAAATTACGTTTTTATTAAAGTTATCCCTAGAGTTTTTAATCTTTATAGTTTTTAATTTTTATTTCCCTTTTATTTTCCTTTTTATACTATTTACATCTTCGGACTGGGGTTGTCTCTAAAAAACACTTGTTGAATGTTTGTGCGAAAACCACATACAAACCGCACCAGAATCGCACGGTGGGTCTGATACGTGTTTTTACACATTTGATGGCTCCAGAAGAGACAGACAACTGTATATAATGGCACCCAGATTAGGAATTGCTATCAGTACTTTTGTATCTTCTATGTCGTATATTTTATTGAAATTTTATGGAATATATGTTATTGCTGAAATAATTGCTAGTTGATTTTTAGATGGTATAAATGCCAGTTGATTTCAAACACAGTGAAGTATTTTTATGTTTGATGCATGCATTAATGTGTCTTATGCCATCGGTTTTTATTCTGGACTTTGAAGCTATTTAAGCAGTACCAGTATATGAGTTCATTGTAAATTATTTATTTATTTATCTATCAGGAAAACACTCCAAGGATTCCATGCCAGTTTTTCAGGATAACCGTGACCCCTATTTATGGAGGTGAAAAGCGGGGGGACACTAACCACTGAGAAAGGGGTCAGATTTGTAACCCCGGAACGCGTTTAATATTAGCCCCCCTGACCAGAGTTAGAAACACCTACAGGCGCAGTGGAATACCGAACCCCTCCCCACGTGAAGCAGAAGTCGAGGGCAGAAGTACCCACATACACCTATCCATCCCGATAAGACTGTTCCTCTATGCAAGTGTTCTCCTATATGACTATTACAGGAGCCAGTCTTTCGATCGCTACAATTAATAGTCCGGCGGGACACCGCCGGCAGGACTTGAATAGCGGGACACCGCTATAGAATAAGGAGCGATTTATTATGCGGACATTGTTCCCCCTTTTCTAGGACAGTTATACTTACCTTGGAGATTATTTATCTTGGGAGAATATCTACCTCATTGGAGAACTGGCATGGCTTTGTAAATCTGGCAATTGCACTTGAGTGGATTATTTTGTTGCATATGGTTTTATAGTGAAATATTTATCAATATACATTACTATTTTTCTACATATTGGATCTATAAATATTTATTTACGGTACATTTAAATACTGGCATTTCCAATCAGCAGATATAGCATTTTATCTTGATTGAGGATTTGATTTTTAAGTATTTATTTAAATAAAAGTTACATGGTTCCGAATATATAGAGAGTGCCCTGCTATTATTTAATATTTCTAGTGTTTTGTACTTGGAGCGGGTGAATCCACTAGCAGGAACACCTCATTCAGGGGTTCACATCTTCTGGTGCGACATTTTTTCTTCTCGAGTACTGATCTCTGTTGTCTAGCTGGGACAATTGTAACATTCTCCTGACCGTTGCCATGACATCTAGGAATAGAATTACACAATTCTATTTTCTCACTTAGTTCTGAATTAGGTGAGACCCTTTCTTCATCTTTTCCGGTAGAGATAGAGGGTAAATTCACATACCTTTTTCCTGACACTGGACTAAGCCTCTCTTTGTCTTTCTAAGCAGGGATGGACGGATAATGGCCTATTTTCTCACTAAGTGCTGGAGATTTTCTTCCATTCTCCTGGGCGTATGGAGGAAAATAGGAGTCTTTTTCTTCAGTTAGTACAGATTTGAACCTAAGACTACTCTGATTCATATCCTCTCCGTATACTCCGAGTCTGGCTTCCATAATCTTAACTTCTTTCTGCTTTTCCAGACTTTTCATCTGTTGGTGCTGTGCCCACATTTCAGCTTCCATTTGATAGCGTTGTGCATCCTTTTCAGCTTTCAGTTGGCACTGCGCCTCAATGGCAGCTTCCATCTCAATTTCTGCTCACTATACAGCAAGTTGTTTAGCTAATTTCTTTCTTTTGCCTAAAGAACTTGAGGACTCTGATATGGGGCTGGCACTTCTGCTAGCGAAGGAAGGCCCACTTAAGATTGTGGTTCCACCTAAGGACTTAGCAAAGTCTCTCATAAAAGCTCGTTTAATCTCCTTCTTGCTTTAACTTCATCATAGTTTGCTGCAGATGATAGTTCTCTCATGAGCTTTACTAAATCTTTAGGGACCGCAGTACTTCTACCGTCTCTACCATATCACTCAAGTTCCTTTTATACTTTCTTGCTTCAGCTTTCTATGAATGTCTTTAATTTATGATTTCCACCTATCATACATTCGGCCGAATTTCTTCTCTTTTAATGCCGCTTCTTGCTCCTAATTTTCCACCATCTTTGAGGTTGGTTTTACTGGCACGTGATGAACATCTTATTTCATTTATTTGGGCTATATTTGTTTGAGGCAAGACTAGTTCTGAATTACTCTTCTGACTCAGACAGGTTCTCTTGCTGTTCACCTTCTATCCTATCTATCTTTGTATCAGTGTAACAGTGGCATGGTAATACTAGGCTCAGACATTTTACTTTAAATTGTAAAATACCGTTCACTTTAAATGCAATATTAATAAATGCAGAAATAAATGACTTTCACTTTAAATGTAATAGCGATAAATGCAGGCAATATATGACTCTAACTTTAAATAATGCAAACTGTCCTTTTTTACTTTAAAGTTTTTATTCATGAACACGAAAATGTCTCTTTATGCCAAAGCCAAATGCCAAATTATGCCAAATGCCATTATGCCAAATGCAATGATAAGTAATAAAAGGAAAGCTCAGACCTTTTTGAAAAGTAGAAATAAGTAGACGCTGGACCTTTTAAGCCAAGCGTATGGATAGTTGGAGGTGCACTCTCACAACCGGTTGTTTACCAATTTTCAGTTTATTTGTAGACAACGCGTTTGGGTACTACTGACCCCTTTTATAAAGTCTAAAAAGTCAATAACAATAAAAGATGTATATACGCAAAATACATGGCTTTGTGTGGAATCATAAAAATAATAAATAAGGGGGCGTGGCTGGCCGCGGACATGAACAGACGTGTCTGAGTGAGCTCCGGCCCAGCTAGGCTCCTTTGACTATTATCCTGAACTTACCACACCGCCAAAATTTCCCAGCCGAGGGAGAGGAGGTCGAGGAGACCCCGAGGATGCAGAATGTCCAAGAACAGACCTATTTCGGCGGCTGACAAGCTGAAAGTTCATGCAAGATCGAGCGACCAAGATGGCGCTGAACTGCCTTCCCGGCCTGCGTCCCCTGACGAGGAGCATGGAGTGGCGGGAACTTCTTACCAGGATGCAGAACCCACACTTGCACAGGTGACAGATAAACTTTTACATGCCATTACGACCTGCAGATCCACCCTGTCAGATAAACTGGAAGAAGTGAAGGTCGACCTGGGCTTGTTGCGCCATGACATGCAGGCGCTTAGAAATAGAGTAAAAGAGGCTGAGACGCGGGTCTTGGACTTGGAGAATTGCACAGCTCCACTGCCGGCCCAGTTGTCTGCCTTAGAAGCCAAAGTGGACTTTTAGCAACAAAAATGTGACGATTATGAAAACCGTCTTCGTCGCAATAACCTCCGGATTATTGGACTGCCTGAACGGGCTGAAGGCTCCAACCCTGGTGAGTTTGTCTCTAAATGGCTACGCGACACTTTTCCCGAAGCTCTGTTTTCTACAGCTTTTGCGGTCGAACGTGCACACCACGTCCCAGCTAAACCGCCTCCCCCTGGTGCACCTTCCAGACCCTTCTTGGCGAGACTCCTTAATTCTAATGACGGGGATCTGGTCCTCCAACTGGCCCCGAAGAAACCAGAGATCCGATTTGAGAACACTTCTGTGATGCTGTTCCCTGACTTTTCCGCGGAGCTTCAAAGAGAAGAGCCACCTTCACCAGTGTTAAGCGCCGCTTGAGGGATCTGAAGTTGCCTTATTCAATGGCCTACCCAGCGAGACTTCGAGTTGTCGACGGACAACAGACAAGATTCTTCAACACTTCAGCAGAGGCTTCGTCCTGGCTTGAAGGCCGAAGATGCCAGAACTGATTACCAGCGCTGCGTCTACCTGAACTGATACGGCGCCAAAGAGCTGTTTTCTTGCCTATGCTAGAACACGTGAGATAACACTACATAAGAGTCTTCTGCTTTATGAGAACCCTGTACAATACTGGTTGTACTCATTGATTTACATTCTTCTATTTACCCGGCCAACAATAGTATAGTCAGCCGTTATGCTTCTGTATTCTTGTTCTTGTAGTCGGCTTTCATGTTTATGTAGTCAGCACATGCAGTACTTTATTACCTCCGTATGATGCATATGTTCTCAGCCTCTTTATATGTACTCAGCAGGATGCCTTACGGCTCCCTGTGTGATGCGGCAGGGCTGCAGCCGCTAATCCTGCCTTCAATGCTAGTGCTTCTTCCTACATCCTCTACTTTGACCTCTCGCCTTCTGTCCTCCCTCATTTCTCACTTGTTCTGCATATCCTTATCCTCTGTGATCACCCTCCCTACTCTATTCTGTGCCTCTCTTGCTGATCTTCATAATTCTTCCTGGCCGCCTCTCTTTGGGATGCGTCTCTTTCTTAAACTACTTCCTTCCTCATAGGGATACCAGCTAACACCTACCTGTTGTGGCGGTATAAATCACATGTGGAGCCCAGGCTCATTTGTGGTTTTCTGTTTCATTTACGTGGCAAGGCTCGTGCAGGCGCTGAAGTAAGCTGCCAGCACTCTCCGTTTTCTATTTAGCCACAAGAGTTGGTTTTGTAGCCTGTTGCTTGGAACCTAATGTTTTGCCTACACTTTCTTTATTGCCCTGAGTTAGCTCTTTGTTTAGCCCTGTTGGGTATTATGGTGGGTATGATGTTTGAACGACCTTTAGCTTTTCTGTTAACAGTACAGACGTGCGATATATTGAGCAATCCTGGGATCGGACATCTACAAATGTATGTGCTGGGGGCTGTGTGGGAATTCCAGACAGTGAGTAGTATTATGTACGCGCAATATGGCGGAAATTAGCATTCTTTCATGGAATGTGCGGGGCCTGGGATCACCGGGGAAAAGAGCGTTAGTGTTCTCCCACATTAAAAGGTACAATCCTCAAATTGTATGTCTCCAAGAGACCCACCTCATTCCCGATGTCATAGGACGGCTTCAGAAGCTGTGGGTGCAGTGGGCGCAACACTCTTGTCACACCTCCTACTCCAGAGGACTTTCCTTGCTCATTCACAAATCCCTTAGGTGGGAGGTGGATAGCCTTGTGGTAGACCCTAAAGGACGATACTTTTTTGTCTCGGCTTTTATTAATTGTGTGCACTATGTTCTCCTGGGGGTCTACATCCCTCCTCCGGCGAACATGGTTGAGCTCAATGTGACTGCAGTCTTTGCCACGGCTCATCCAACAGCCCTACTGCTCTGTATGGGGGATTATAACATGGCTCTTGACCCGCTGCTGGATAGGTTCACCCCAGATGTGAGATCTGACACACCCTTCGCTTCACCCTCCTCACTGGCAGGTTTGATGAGAGAAATGGGTTGGATAGATTTGTGGAGACATAGGCATCCGCAGGCATGTGTTTATTCATGCCAATCCTCCCTCACCGCTCCCTTTCCGTATTGACTATGCGTTAGGTAATCCCAACCTTCTGTCTAGGGTCACTCAGGTGGTCTATGGTGTGAGGGATATCATACCATTCCCCTTTACACGTCGTTATCTCTACACTCACTCAGTGCCCGAGGATAACCATGAGAGTACATCCTTTCTGGTTGTACCTGCTCACACAATATGATCGTATCCCAGATCAATTAGCAGTGTTCTTGGCGAGTTATTATTCTACTGAGGACCCGATTTTAACATGGGACACTTTGAAGGCATATCTTCAAGGTTGCCTACAATCCTCAATTGCATACGTTTAGCGGTCCTCTGCCCAGCAAGAGTCTAAATTGGCTGCAAAATGCACTAGGCTGGAGGCCGTGTATGTAGCAAACCCCACCCGACTCTAATAGGCATGAGTGGCTCCTCCAGGGTCATAAGTATCTTCAAACCCTGAAAGAAAAAGCTCAGAGGAAGCTTTTTTTCACTAAGCAATCCTATTTTGAACTAGGAAATCAATCTAGCAAATTGCTGGCTCATTTGGTACACCAGAATAGCAGATCCCCTGCGGTGTTAAAGATTGAGGATTCACAGGATTTGACTTTAGTGGATGGAGATGCCATAGCCCAACGCTTTCATGATTTCTATCGGGACCTATACCAGGCCCAATTGCGAGTCCCTCTAGGAGACATTGACACTTTCTTTGCTAACTTGACGCTACCTCAGCTGTCGGCGTTGGACAAGGAAGTTTTGGATGCCCAGATTTCGGTGGAGGAAATTCGCCTAGCAATGACCTCCCTTGCCAACGGGAAGTCCCCAGGCCCGGATGGCATTCCCCTAGAAGTGTACACTAGATACTCTGACCTTTTAGTGGAGCCTCTCAACCAAATGTACTCAGCGGCCTTCGTACGAGGTGCCTTACCCCCATCCCTATATGACGCGACCATAGTTGTTATCCTTAAACCTGATAAAAACCCATTAGATTGTGGATCCTATAGACCGATCTCATTGCTCAATCTTGATTACAAAATTCTGGCAAAAATTTTAGCGATTAGGCTTAATAAATGTATCCTGTATAAAATATCAGGAGAATGCTGGCGCAAATAGGCTTGCGGCAGAAGCAGAACTGGGATTTTGCATCACTAGATGCAGCTAAAGCTTTCGACTCAGTCGAATGGCCATATCTCCTGAAAACTCTTCAATATTTTGGTTTTGGCCCCTCCTTTATAAAATGGGTCTCTCTACTGTACAAGCACCCGAGGTCCAATGTTATGGTGAATGACATAACATCGTCATATTTTACACTTGGCAGGGGTACACGCCAAGGATGCCCGTTATCACCTTTACTATTTGTATTAGCAATTGAGCCTTTGGCAGCCTATATACGACCGATGATGTCTATCGAGGTATTGTAGTGGGGGAACGGGAGGATAGGATAGGCCTCTATGCAGACGATATGGTCCTCTTTTTGTCCGAGGTTCAGGATACTCTGCCTCGGGTGACGGAGATTATTGATGATTTTGGTAATTTTTCAGGATTACGCATTAACTGGTCGAAATCCTCTCTCCATCCACTGTACGGGGATGAAAATAGGACTGCTATTCTGGATCTACCTGTTGCCCAGCATTTTTAATACTTAGTGATAGTTAATACTTAGTGATAGTTCCACTCTATGAATATACAGCCACTACTGACCGATTGTACGGACAATTTCAAGTTGTGAAGCACTCTGCCACTATCTGCGGCAGGACGTATAAATCTGATTAAAATTATAGTAATGCCCAAAAGCCTATATATATTGGAACATGCCCCTTATCTTGTGCCCAATAGCTTTTTCAAAAGCTGCAATTCTTATTTTCTCCGTTTATTTGGGGATTGGGTAGACCTAAACTGTCCATCTCCACGTTGTTTAGACTCAGAACCAGTGGAGGCATGGCTCCACCAGACGTACACCTTTATTACTTAGCAGGACAGCTGCGGTATTTAAGACATTGGCTCTTACCCAGAACCCAAATGCCTAACTCTGAGGTGCACTTGGCCTCTGTCTTGAATCTCACGCACCTATGGCCGGTGTTGGAGAAACCCCAGATGTTCCCACGACAGCTGTTACCCTTACATAGAGTAGCAGTCCAGGTTTGGACGGCTTCCAAAAAATTCATAATTTTACAGATATTATGTCGGAGCTCCTGTTGTGGGACAACCCCGCCCTCACAGACCTTTTGGAATTTCATGATGCGGGATTCTGGAGGAGCCACAATATCACACATGTTGGAGACATTTATAAGGAAGGGGTTGTGGAGTAGTTTTCAGACCTTCAGACTAGACTTCAATTACCGCAGGCATCCTTTTATAGGGATTTGCAGTTTCGACACGCCCTCAATTCTCAATTCTCATGTAGGCCGACTATCTCTAAATTCCCGGTCATTGGAGTGTTGAGATCTTAGGGCCCAGCGGGACTCATATCTTCCATCTACACTCACTTATTGAATACTCGTATTGAATCTACTCAATTACCGGTGGTTCAGAGATGGTGCGCTCTTATTACAGATTTCCAAGATGACGATGTACAGGAAGCTCTAGAGTCGCCCATCTATGTGTCACCGGCCATCAATAATAGATTTATTCAAATGTGTATTCTTCATCAGAGTTATCTCTCCCCACTGAGACTTCATAAAATGGGTAGACTACCACATACAAGATGCCATAGATGTTCCAGGGATTTGGCTGATTTCTGGCACCTCATATGGTCATGGTGAGTCCTTTTGGTCTGAGGTGACTACATTTTTATCAGACTTGCTTCGGCTACCGGTCCCTAGGGAACCTATATTATGTTTATTTGGCATCCTAGATGAGGGAGTATACACACATCACATTAGGATCTTCCTACGTGAAACATTATTTTTGGCTAGGAAGGCTTTTTCGATGCGGTGGATGGGAGACAGATCTCTCAGTGGAAGAATCTAACTAATACTATTATTTCATACAAGTACATCGTGTACAAACCCAGGAAATGTGAGTCTAAGTTTGACAAAGTATGGGGAAAGTGGTGCTCCTCCCCAGACACGTTATACTCCCCCTCTTCGGTCGAGGTTACCTGTCTGACTCCTAGAGGTTCATCGCCCTCTGTGATCTTAGTGATCTCGTCAGCTTATAGGTGGAGGCCCTTTGGATCCACCGGTTCTCACTAGGTAATTGATGGGGGATGTGTGTCTGCCATTCTCTTGTCAATATATTTATGTACTCAGCTTATTTATGTATTCAGCAAAATGCATGGTCCATGGCTGTCCCATGATAACAATATTTGTATGTGTCCTTGTTAAGTATTGCATAAGTTTTGTAATGCTCGGTCTGTACATGTTAATACCAAATCTATGTCAATTGTTTTCTCTTATATTTACGGTATGATATATCTGCTTTGCACTTTGTGTACTGTAAGCTTTTATTCACTTGTTCAATAAAACAAGTTTAATAAATAAATAAATAAATAAATAATTGTGTTGTATACCCATAAAAATGTATGGGTATACGATACAATTATTTATTTATTTATTTCTTATTTCTTATGGTTTTACACATATAGAGCCTTCAAAAACGTAGCTACAAAATAGCCAAACCACACATATAATGTAATAATAACATTCTTTATTTTACCACAAAGTGTTAAACACATAATTGTCACATTAAATAAATATTAGCAGCATAGCACATAAAGTGCAATGGCAGGTATTAAAAGGGGTCTCTCAACCTCCCCTCCCCAAACCGTCTGGCATATAAAAATAAAGACATACCGACAAATAGTGCTGGATCCTAATACCGAAGTGATAACACAGGAGCAGAAGACCCGCATCAATGCGCGTTTCGCTGAGCTTCCTCACGCCCCTGAGGAAGCTCGGCGAACTGCGTAGCTGCGAGTCTTCTCCTTCTCGTTCCGCGTTGTCACTCCGGTATTAGGATCCAGCACTATTTGTCGATATGTAACATGAGTGTAGGTACATATAGGCACAGCATTGGATTGGCGGCATTTTGCTGGATATTCTATACTGCTATTTACAATTTGTGAGGATGTGACAACATTTGTAGTTCTGGCTTATTTAATGCACACGCTACATAAGTCTTGTGAGTCTGTATGGTGAGAGTGTACAACTCTAACTATCTCCAAGTGTTTATTTTGTATATGCCAGCCGGTTTGGGGGAGGGGAGGTTGAGAGACCCCTTTTATTCCTGCCAGTGCACTTTATCTGCTATACTGCTAATATTTATTAAATGTGAAAATGATGTGTTTAACACTTTGTGGTAAAATAAAGAATGCTATTATTACATTATATATGTGGTTTGGCTATTTTTAGCTACGTTTTTGAAGGCCTTGTATGTGTAAAACCATAAGAAACAATAAATAAATAATTGTATCGTATACCCATACATTTTTATGGGTAGATGACACAATTATTTATTTATTATTTTGATTCCACACACAAAGCCGTGTATTTTATGTATATACCTCTTTTATTGGTATTAACTTTTGAGGCTTGATAAAGGGGTCAGTAGTACCTCGAAATGCGTTGTCTACAAATAAACTGAAAATTGCTAAACAACCGGTTGTGAGAGTGCGCCTCCTACTGTCCATACGTTCGGCTTAAAAGGTCCAGCGTCTACTTACTGTATTTCTACTGTCGTACCAGAGTGGTGGGGTGGCTCCGCCCAAGGTGAACTGAAAAACCCAGGTTGCACCAACCGCTGACCATCTTTACTTGGCCTTTATTGTGGTTGATCCCAAATTGGTGCAACCACAATAGGTGAGCAAACCACCTATTCACCTCTTTGTGAATAGTGGTGCCGGCACTCTGGCTCTGGACTTTGGCCTCCCACCATGCGTCTCTCTCTTTCTCTAGGGATTGCAGGAGGGTTGGTGCTCTTTCTCTGACTATCCTGCTTTTGCATTTCTGCCACTTTATGGGTCGGCTGCAGTTTAACTAAGGGCTCTTTCACACTTGCGTTCTGAGGATCCGGCGGGCACTTCCGTCCCGCCGGATCCGTCAGAACGCAAGTGGACTGACAGCATTTGAAGACTGATCAGTTTCCTGATCAGTCTTCAACATGCTTTCACTGTTACCATGGCAGCCAGGACGCTACTGGAGTCCTGGCTGCCATGGTACTCAGCAGCAGTGTACTTACCTGCGCTGCGGCCGCGGGCGCTCTTAATGGCGTCACAGGTCGGGTGGCGCATAGATCAATGCGCCGCCCGGACCTGTGATGTCATAATGAGTGCCGGCGGCGCGCAGTGCAAGTACACTGCTGCGTTGTACTACCATGGCAGCCAGGACTCCAGTAGCGTCCTGGCTGCCATGGTAACCGATCGGCGCCCAGCTTACACTGGGCGCCGATCGAGCGGCTGCTGCGCATGCGCAGCGCTAAGCGTTGGATCCGGCGATGCGCCGAATCGGCGTTTAGCTTAATGCCGGATCGAATAATGCTCTTCAATGGGCATTAATTCCGGATCAGCATTGCGGCATGTCTTCGGCTTTTGGGCGGAGACAAATCCGCAGCATGCTGCGCTTTGTCAACGTCCAAAAACGTTCACATACTGAGCGGAAGACATCCTGATGCATCCTGAGCGGATTTCTCTCCATTCAGGATGCATTGGGATTATCCTGATCAGTTTCTTTCCGTCCTAGAGCTCGAGGACGGAAAGAAACAACGCTAGTGTGAAAGAGGCCTAATTCACACGTTCTATGGCCTCTATGGTAGCTCTGCTGAGGTGTCTTTGCTTGCTCACTCAGGGAACAGTTGCTACGCATCGGTATATGCTGGAGCTCTGCTGCTTTATTGCGCTCTTTACTGTGCAAGTTGAGGAGCACTATCACTTAGCCCTCTGAGGTCGATAGTTCCACTGTAACAGGAGCAACACTCTGAAGTGCCTTTTGCGCTGTGGCATTAGAAGAATTTGATATCTCTGACCTTTTAGTCCAACCAGACATTTTATTACTCTGCTTCAGTGTTGTTTCTTGTCAGCTAATTCTTCTAGCTCCGTTCTATGGAAACAGTAGGTCTAAAGTGCACACCAAATGCTTAAAATAACTTATTTATTAACTTCAACTTTTCATCCATATATAACACTGCCACCACCGCAACAGATAGTCCATGTACAAGCACTTGTTACATAAAGTATCACAAAATGGCGGTATGCATAAAATGAGTGGTTTAACTGTTCAATCTTGTCATTCAACATAAATGGTGGATATATTTTTCTCTTCAGTATCTGTACTTTCACTCTAAGTTATTTAAGCACTTTATAATCACTCTGAGAGGTATATCTTAGGCTTAACCAATAGTTCTATTTGCGCAGTTTGTGATATGATTTGTGCGTAGATTGGTCACAGTTTTGCATAGTTTGGTCGCAGTTTGGTGGAACTGTAAACAAACATATATAACTGGTCTCAGTATATAGTTATGATTACAGTATTAACAATATAACCTTTCTAAATACCTATTTGGCCTCTTGTTCCCATAAAACACAGCGCTGACTGGAAATGTCTGTCCAGCTCCTCTTCTCTGGTCTATACTGACTCCAGAAGATTCTGCTAGGGGATTTCCCACACATACTCGGTGTGAGGTTGGCTGTGATTGGTTAAGACTTATGCTTTCTATTGTTAATTCTACTGTGTCCTTGAGCTTAGCTTACATTAATTTACTGAATCTTAAAGGCATATTATCTTTTCTGCTTCTGTGAACACAATATATAACTGTTATAGGACATCCAAAACATGAAGTCACTGTAAATAACTCTCTCTCTGTCTCTAATATATGCACATAGGAACTGTATCAAATTTATTGGCAAGTCTAGCTATATAAGCATGTAACTCATATTGGCAACCTAGGACAGGTCTTAGCTGGCCAGCTACATGAATAGCGGCATTACAGCTATCAATAGACTGGATGGTCGCAAAATTGGACAGTTTAGTCTTAATATGTTGGATACAGAAAGTGTGGTGCTCACCTTGTTACAATATCAAACTGCAATGAGATCTATAGTAGAAGATGGTAATGTCATACAGGAATGATCATTGCAGCCCTTGGAGTCAATCTGTTTAGACATACCACTTGCTCTAGGAAGACCCACTTTATGCCTGGAGATAAAAAAAAAAGGATCTCTCGAAACAGGCACAGAAACAATAGGGGTGGTGTCACGAGGGGGGAGGGGGTGCACAGCCCTGAGCTTAACCCATACCTCTGTCCCGGCCTACTTGCACGGTCCACCCTAGGTGACGGTGTACAACTGGACGACGTTCCCTAGGCTGAGTACGTGCTGGGCCTTGAAGGGAACAATAAAACAGGAGATAATAAACAAAGTGACAGGCAGGCATGGAGGGGTAAATACACCAATAATGCAAATGTAAGCTGCGGACAAAAGATAGGACGACAGGTACAAATTACAGAGTAAGCAAAGTCAAAACAAGCCAAGATCAGTATCAGGAGGTCACGTCAGTACAAAGGAATAACCAAATCAGAACAAACACAAGCCGAGGTCCGAAAGCCAGAAGGTCACGTCAATACAGAGGAAACAGCAGAAGCGAGGTCAAGGAGACAGACCCCAGGTCAAGGTACAATGCAATCCAATACAGAGAACTTGGTAAATGAAGACCTTCATCACAGGCAACCTGTGGCCAGCAGGCTGCCTGTTTAAATAGGCCTAGCTGGTGAGTCACATGATGTGGCCAGCGACACATGACTTACAGCAGCCAAACTCAGCCGAGCACCGATCATCATCATCGGCGCCGGCTCCCTGCTGCTCGCCTGCTGCCATGGAGACGAGGACGCAGGCTGCATCCTGCCCGTCTCCTTGCGCAGGGTGCTGGCGGGGCTGCGAAGGAAGCATGCATCGCCGACCCTCGTTATAGGTGGGTAGGTTACCAACTCACGGTTTCTTTGGAGTTTGCTGTAATAGTTCTGGGTTTATATTTAGAACTATAGAGTAACTAAACCTTTATCTAAACTTTTAATATGATATCCCTATTGCCCTAATAAAACTAACTCTAATATATTTTACTAATGATTTTTCTATTTTTACTACTCTTTTTTTCTACCTAAAGCACACCATTCACTGGTGCAGTTAAAACTCTGTTCTCTGTACACCGCCAACAACTCAGCGGTGTACGGAGCACAGAGTACGTTTTATCAATGAGCAGCAGCGCTGTGAGTACGGGCAGGAGCGCACATTGCTGCTCTTGCCTGTGCTCCCTGGATGATTACTAACTCTTGGCATAGTATATGGGCACCCTGTACTAATGTACTATGCCAGGATTAGCTGAGCAGAGTGGGCTCTTGCTTCTGCCTGCTCCGCTAAACTCAGAGAGCTGACATGCAGTTCTGGACAGAGGTCGGGGAACCTCCTAGTGAAGCACTGTTAGGAACAATGATGGCCGTAATGTAATTGCACTTACCAGAACTAGTTGTGCTGCTTCAGGCACAACTCTGAGAAGTGCACACAGTCAAATGGAGTGAACGCTGCTCCAAACCAAGCGACTTTTCCAAGACTTTATAACTGATGACCTATCCTCAGGAAGAGTCATCTGGATAGGTCATCAGTATCTGATTGGTGTGGGTCCGACACCCTGGACCCCCACGATCAATGGCGGATTATAATTGGGGCATTTGGGTCGGTTGCCCCGGGCCCGGCATCTCTGGGGGGCCCAGCGCCGACCTGAACACCCACATACTGCGGCGAGGCACGGGAGCGTATAGTTCCCTGCCCCGCCGCCTTTCACCGCCATGGGCTTCAGGCCTAGTAGGCCGGAGGCCTATGTGGTGGTAGAAGCCCGGCATGCGCGTTACATTAATCGCACGGCGCTCGTGATGACGTCATCGTGCGCCTGTATAGTGGACGCCGCACGCGCCTGCCACGCCATTCAGCTTACTGTTAAGTATTAGCTTTTTTTTTTTGTGTGTGGTAACTTGGGGGTGGGGTGGGGGGAGAGGAGATATTAAGGGACAGTGGGGCATGTTTTCATGGGGGGCAAATTAGTTAATGGATGGCAGTTGTTGGGGAAAATTAATTAATGGATGGCAGTTGTGGGGGCAAATTAATGGATGGCAGTTGTGGGGGCAAATTAATGGATGGCAGTATGGGGGCAAATTAATGGATGGCAGTTTGAGGGCAAATTAATTAATGGATGGCAGTGTGGGAGCAAATTAATTAATAGATGGCAGTGTGGGGGCAAATTAATGCATTACAGTGTGGGGGCAAATTAATTATTGGATGGCAGTGTGGGGGTAAATTAATGAATAGATGGCAGTGTGGGGGAAATTACTGTATGGGGCAGTGTGGGGGCAAATTAATGGATGGGAGTATGGGGGCAAATTAATTAATGGATGACAGTGTGGGGGGAAATTAATGGATGGCAGTACAGGGGCAAATTAATTAATGGATGGCAGTGTGGGGGCAAATTAATTAATGGATGACAATGTGGGGGCAAATTAATTATTGGATGGCAGTGTGGGGGCAAATAAATTTAATGGATGGCAGTATGGGGGCAAATAAATTAATGGATGGCAGTGTGGGAAATTACTATATGGGGGCAATGTGGGGAAATTACTATATGGGGCAGTGTGAAAGGAAAAATACTATATGGGGGTAGTGTGGGGATTTGGGGGACATTATTTTTGGGGACACTATACAGGGATTATTACCTGGAGCACAATATAGGGTGCTATTTATACTGCGGGCCCCTAATTGGGATATTATAACTGCTGTAGACACTATAGGGATCTTTGGGGTCATTTATCAAACTGTTGTAGTAGAACTGGCTTAGTTGTCCATAGCAACAGATTCCACCTTTCATTTTTGACAGCTCATCTGGAAAAGGAAAGGTGGAATCTGATTAGTTGCTATGGGCAAAACGGAGGAGAAGTGGAAATAGAAGATCTACATGACAGGAGAAGTCCCTGGATGTAAGAGGTATGTGGTGCTGTATTCCCGATATGTAGAGCTGACTCACTGTTGTGACCTACATCTTATCTTCTCCTCCAAGTCTTTATTATATGTATTTTAAATTTGGCAACTTAAATTTTAATTTGTCACCTGCAGTCCTATGTAACAGCCCAGATGCCAGTGATAACTTTCTGTGTCAGATAATGTTGTACATGTTCCCTGCAGTCCTATAATAATTCTCTGTGTTATGTGGGGTGTTACATAGGACTGCAGGTAACATCTATGACATCTGTAGTCAGAGAGTTATGAGATGATCGGGTCAGACTCCTGGCAGCTCTGCCAATCAGCTATTTGAGGAGACAGCGATGTTTCAGTGAGCACTGCAGCCGTTTTGCTCCTTACCAAGCACAGCGCTGGCCATTTGATAGCACTGCGCTTGGTATTGCAGCTCAGCCCCAATCACTCAGATGGGACAGAGCTGCAGCTAGGCCATGTGAACGATGAATGTGATGTCATATGGCCTAGGAAGAGACTGTGGCGCTCACAAAGCACCGCAGCCTCTTCATACAGAAAAAAGACCTGAAACTTAAAATGAGCGTTTGAGCGTCGAAGAGCCGGTCGCCGCCATCTTGATTGAAGATCCCGTACAAAATCCCATACGCAGTGGTGTATGACATCACCATGGGCCACGCAAGATTTTGCACTAGATCTTCAACAAAGATAGAGATGGCCAGCTCTTTGCGATCAAATGGCTGAGTTAAGTATGATTTTATTATTTTTTATTTATTTTACACTGTAATATCAAATGCTGCGATCAGCTATGAACACGGTATCCGAGGGGTACAATGATGGGGAGTGGCACAATTGCTGCTCTCTATTATTGCACCCACTAACAAAGAAATGCGGAAGCAAATTTTTTTGTAAAATTCGGTGAAGCAGCCAAATCAAATTTTTCAATACTTCTCTCATCTCTAGTCATCAGTTATAAAATCTTGGAAAACCTTGTACGTTGGATAGGGTATTTTAAAAGTGCAAATTGCATCCGAATATTTCTCTGGAATCTTTGCTTCAGTTCAAACTGAAACTAATGAAGACATCCATCTAGTGGCAATCCTGGAAAGCGCAGCTTTATAATTCTGCAGTGGCAATGCTGCCTGGAATATGCTCAGTCTGCAGTCTGGAAGCTGCTGCATGGAATATGAGGTGAGCGTGATACTGCAGGAATGCGCACTGGGATTCCCTTGCTGCATCTCCTTCATTCTTCTGGAGTCATTCACCAGCTGCTCCTTGTGTACTGACTGCTGTGGTGATGGGATCCCATGTCTTGCAGATATTAAGGCAAGGGGTCTGGGCGGCGTTAACAGGAGGCTGGTACCACGACCCCCATGACAGCCAATTTAATAACATCTGCCACTTGTATCTGTGGATATTCCTGCTTTTGTTACCTCTGGCAATGCACTTGGTAAGTATTCTATACATCCTTTATACTTACTGTATCATGCTATTGCACTTTGCTGTATTTAGGTGAAGCTACAGAGTACCTACTCCCCTTCTGAACCCCGTAAACTAAGCACAGCTACTGTTCTGGCAGAGATGAGATCCAGATGGAATTAGATTTACTTTCACAGATTTCTTATGTTGGCTTCAGCAGTCACAGAATGAATGCTGGGAGAAAAATGGTGCAGGATAAATTACTATTAGATCATTCCTGAGCTTTCCTACGATGTGCACTGGTCCCTTAACTTATCATATTACATTAGGTTCTGGGATGACCGTTGTATCATCGCATGTTGAAGACATTCGTAAGAGTGGTGTTTTATACTCCTGTCTAAGGGTACTTTCACACTAGCGTTTTGGATTCCGTTTGTGAGATCCGTTTCAAGGCTCTCACAAATGGTCCAAAACGGATCAGTTAAGCCCCAAGGCATTCTGAATGGATAAGGATCCGTTCAGAATGCATCAGTTTGGCTCCGTTCCGCTTTTATTCTGTTTTGGAGGCGGACACCAAAACGCAGCATGCAGCATTTTGGTGTCCGTCTGAAGAGGCGGAACCTAACGGCCCTGTTTTTAATTACAATGTAAGTCAATGGGGACTGATCCGTTGTCAGTGACACAATATGGTGCATTTGAAAACGAATCCGTTCCCCATTGACTTTCAATGTAATTCAAAACGGATACGTTTTGGACTTTGTCATTTTTCTTTTAACTAATGCAAACGGATCAGTTCTGAACGGATACAAATGTTTGCATTATAGGTGCGGATCCGTCTGTGCAAATAAACAGACGGATCCGCACTAACTGAATGTGAAAGTACCCTAAAAAAAAAAATACAGTTGGAGTGATTTGCACTAAATTTATTAAAATATGCACCCCTTTAAATAAACTTCACACATTTTGACCGTACTAAAGCCAGAAAATAAAATCTCCGCATTCACAGATTTGAGCCAAAATAAGTGCCATTTTCTGGCTTTAGTATTAAAGGGGTTATCGGACACTAATTCACACTGATTCTACTTTCCTGGTTCCCCGATCCCAGCGCCGCTCCGGTCCCTGCACGGCCGCAGCTGCTTCTCCTGTGCGCAGATGAAAACATCTGGTGTCAAGGGGGCAGCCAATGGCAGGTGGTGACAGGGACGGCGTCCCTAGCATCATGAGGGACGCTAGGAGGCTTGTCCCGTCACCGCCTGCCATTGGCTGCTCTTCCCGACACCGGATGTTTTAATCCGCACACAGGGAGAGGCAGCTGCTGCCGTGCGGGACCTGGGAGCCAGGTAGTAGAATCAGTGTGAAGAGATCCGCATAGGGAGCATTTGTTAGTGTCGGATAACCCCTTTAATTACACCTTTCTCCCATTCAAGTGAATATGAGAAGTAGTGGTTATTACATTGCACCTCCACTACAATGTTGATGGCTTGCAGGTAAACATTAAAGAGGAAGCAGCACTTGCACAAGCGCTCCAGCCCTTTCAAACAGCTGATTGACAGAGGTGCCGTGTGTCAGACTCCCACTGATCTGATATTAATGACCTAGGTCATAAATATCATAAAAACCTGACAACCCCTTTAACCCCTTCAGGTCCGGCCAATCGAGAATGAAGCTGTTATTTATTTATTTATTTTTTGATGCATTGGTATAGGATTTTTTTTTTTTCGGCAATACAGCTGTATGAGGATTTGCCTTTTTTTGTGGAATGGAATTGTTTTTTTTTTTTAATGGCACAATTTTAAGGAACATATAGCTCAATAATTAATTTTTATTAACTCTTTCTGGAGAGAAATAGAAAAATCAATTCCGCCATTATTCTGTGCATTATAAATTTTGCCATGCTCCCTAGGCGGCATAAATAACATGTTAACTTTATTCTTAGTATCAAATGTATGTAGTTTTTTTTTTTTACTATTGCACTTTTTTTTTAAGAATGATTTATTTTTATGTCGTCATATCCTGAGTGCCATTACTTTTAAGTTTTCCATTGGTGGAGTTCTGTAAGGGCTTGTTTTTCATGGGGCAAGCTGTAATTTTCACTGTTAGGCCCCTTTCACACGCATGAGTTTTCGCGCGGGTGCAGTGCGTGAGGTGGACACATTGCACCTGCACTGAATCCGGACCCATTCATTTCTATGGGGTTGTGCACATGAGCGGTGATTTTCACGCATCCCTTCTGCGTTGCGTGAAAATCGCAGCATGCTCCAGTTTCTGCGTTTTCACGCAACACAGGCCCCATAGAAGTGAATGGGCTGCGGAAAATCACAAGCATCCAGTAGCGATTTTCCCGCATGGTTGCTAAGAGACGGGACCCGATCTTTATTATTTTCCCTTATAACATGGTTATAAGGGAAAATAATAGCATTCTCAATAA
Source organism: Bufotes viridis (assembly GCA_033119425.1). NCBI lineage: Eukaryota > Metazoa > Chordata > Amphibia > Anura > Bufonidae > Bufotes > Bufotes viridis. The sequence continues at coordinate 313,694,128 of CM065592.1, forward strand.
AGAATGCTTTGTAAAATGTGGATTAAGGGGTTAAAAATAAAAAACTTAACTCACCTTAGCCACTTGATCGCGTAGTTGGCGATCTCTCTTCTCCGTGATGGACCATGTGATTGGACTATGTGATGTGACGTCATCACAGGTCCTTTAGACTGCAGCTAATGCTTGAAGACAGAAGAGAGATCGCCAACTACACGATCAAGTGGCTAAGGTGAGTTAAGTGTTTCCCATGCGCGTGCAAAACGCATTACAAAAGTTTGCTCACGCACTGAAAAATTGCGCATTTTCCTGCAACGCACCCGCATCCTAAACGTGACGCCCGTGTGAAAGAGGCCTTACTATTTTGGGTGCATGAGAGTTTTTGTTCACTTTTCATACCATTTTTTGGGAGGGAGAATGAGAATAAAAACAGCATTTCTGGATTCTTTTTCACAGTGTTCTCCATGTGGTACGATTAGTATGTATAGCTTTATTCTGTAGGTCAATATGACTATAGCATTACCAAATTTGTATCGGTTTTATGTTTTACCACTTTTGTAAAAAAAAGAAACATTGTGACCAGTTTCAGACGACTTGCCTCTGTCCCATTCTGAACTCCGCTCTTGTAACAGGACCTCACGGCAATATAATGATTTATACAACTTGCTCGTATGAAACTGGCCTTTGAAAGATTTTAGTTTTTTGTGACGTCATATTCTGAGAGCTATAACCTTTTTACCACAGTGTACCTGTATGACTGCTTGTTTTTAGTGGATGACCTGCAGTTTCCATTAATACTATTAGGGTGGGTTCACACATACGGTAGGTTTTTGTGCCATTTTTTTGAGCCAATGGAAGAAGTGGGTTGGGAGAAAAATAAAAATATCAGGTAAAGACTTAAAGGGGTTATCCGGTCCCTGAAATGCCCCTCAAGCCCCTCACACACAATGTACTTACCTGGCTCCCCAGCACTCGCGACGCTCCTGGTCCCAGCACAATCTCTGCTGCTTCTCCTTGTGCATGGATGAAAACATCCGACGTTGGGGGAGGGGGCAGCCAAAGGCTGGTGGTGACGGGGATGACCCTACCTAGCGGCACCTGCGATGCTCAGAAGGCTCATCCCCGTCACTTCCTGCCATTGGCTTCCCTCCCAACGCAGCGGCGACCATGCGGGAGTCGGAAGCGATGTGGGTGCTGGGGAGCCAGGTCATATGGGGGAGCATTTCAGGGGTCGGATAACTGCTTTAACAGTACTCCAGTCAAAAAAAAAAAAAAAAACTAAGAGCCAAAGGCTCCTAAACTGAAAAATGGGGCCAAATTAAATTTTTTTTTAACAATGGTTTTATTGGGTTTTATCATAAAACAGGAATAAAGTACAACACAATAAGGACATTATGTCCACGTAATGACAGAGGTATACAGGAGTAAGAGTATGATCAAGTAAACAATTATACCATACAATAATGCATGAAAGCATGGATGTAAGTTTTGTAGCACATCACCTGAAAAGTGTCAAATTGAAGGAGATTTGAAATAAATAAAAGTAAAGTAAAAACAAAAGAAAACAAAAGAAAAGCATATATAATTAACAAAAGTGTACAGAATAAAACACTTGGATCTAACAACATTCAGTGGAACATTGCATATCTCTCAAAGTGACCAAAGTATACTCTAGTCTAATTTTTGATCAGGAGGTTTAATTAGGATGAGAACGCCAAGGGGCCCAGGTAGTTTCGGTGAGAGAGGGGCTTAGAATGGTGCTTATGAGTGACCTCTAATATTTATAGGTGATGTTTAGGACAGCAATTACTTCTTGGATATTTGGAGGATCAGATTGTTTCTAGTGGCATGTAATTACCAATTTGGCACTCAACACTACATATCCAAAGAGGTGTCTAAACCAGGTTTCCCTTAGCTTTAAAAAGCTGATCAAGTCAGGTGATATCTCTAGGGAACTCACTTGGTTAGAAAAGCTGGCATCACAGCGCTCCGAGCCCAAGAAAACTCTTTCTAAGATTGGCGAGGGTATGCGCTCACGTCCTGGTAAGGTGGAAATTCTACCATATATTACAGCATGGGAGAAAGAGCTTTCTATAATTGTGACAGACGAAGAGGTCCGGAGGATATATAGATCATGTATGGGACCTTCTAGTTGCGTCCTACTGCAAGAAACCTCTTACAAACTAGTGAGTAGGTGGTACAAAACGCCAGTTGTCCTGCATTGCATGAACCCCTTGATCCCTCACTCTTGCTGGCGGTGCTCCTCACAGCCAGGAACGTATACACACATTTGGTGGGAGTGCTCCCTGATTAAACCTTTCTGGTCCTCGGTGTCTGAGGTGATATCAAAATTGTGCCCTGGGGCCCCCCCTTTGTCGCCACAGATAATCTTCCTTAATCTGATACCGACACTGAGAGGGACTTATAACAGGCCTCTGTGAAATCAGCTAGTCTTGCTGGCCAAGGCTATGATACCACTGTATTGGAAACAGACGATTGCTCCACCACTATCACACTGGTTTTCTAAGGTCCACCAAATTGCAAGACTAGAGGAGCTCTGCTCCTATGCTAATGGAAAACACTCAAGGTTTGTTAGGATTTGGGAGCCCTGGAAGACCTTCTCCCGCAGTGCGCAAATGGGTACACTCTGATGGCAATTTCTCGGAACCGGACAGTGCCTGACTCGTCTGGCTTAGGGTCTGGTCCCCGCACGTTCCACGTACTGGTTATGCTCCCCTGCTTCTATTATTGACACCCTGTTGGGTGCATATGTTTGACTGATACCTCACAAATTTCCATTTTCAGGCTAATGTTCTGTTCGGATCCCGCTTGACTGGGGGGGTTGACACGAGCTGATCTAGCAGCTGAGTTCCACGGGTCTGTGATTTCTTGATTGGACCTGTGTCTCTGTATGGTTTGAAGCCACATGCTGTCGCTTATTGTTATGGCTATGTACGATTTAATTGCATCTCTGTAATAGTGCCTTTTCATTGCTTGAAAAACTGGAAAATCAATAAAAAGAGTTTTCAAACAAAGAGGTGTCTAATGCTTGGTGGAAAGCGGTCGATACCTAGGAACAACAATGCCAGGGCTAGTGAAGGTTCAACAGATTCTGAGCTGATATCAGAAATCAGAGCGAAGACCTGATTCCAGAAGCTGGAAAGTTTTTTTACAGGATCACAGTATGTGGAGAAGAGTGCCTGTGCAGCCGCAGCTCCACCAGCAGCATGGAGACGCCCCAGGGTTCATTTGGCTCAATTTAAGAGGGTAAAATACCAACATAACAGGGTTTTCATCCCCATCCAGGTGGAGGAGCTGGCCAAGGCAATGTCGCACCCTTAGGTAGTTAAATATTTTCCGTTGGGGAATGGAGTATGTGACTTTTAGGTCTTTAAATGGGAGAATTGATTGATGTTGCAATAACTGGGCCACATGAGTGATCCCTGCTGTCCGCCGTTGTGTTAGGTCTAATCATTTTATGGCTACCTCCAGTACCTTTATGGAGACATATGAGGATAAGAATGAGTTGGAGGTACTGTTTTGGGTATGACTCTGTGACCATAGGGAGTAGGCATGAGACATAGACATGGTGAGGAGATGGGGTGGGGGGTCAAGTATTCCAAAGAATACCAATTAAGTTGTTTTTTAGGAATATCTGCCCGCATTATGTGACTCAATTTGTACCAGCATTTTTGATAGTTAGGGGTCCACCAGTCCCGCACAAAGGACAGTCTTATAGCTTTTAATAGTCCTTAATGGAGGGAGGCCAATACCCTCTATTCTCCTTCTTTTAATCAATAGTGAATGTGCTATTCCGGATCGACCAGACTTCCATAGGTAGTTGTTTAGAAGTGACTATGCTTTTTGAAAAATATCTTTGGGAGAGAGATGGAAAGGGCCCGGAAAACCATAAGTCAGTTTCGGCAGGGTCATCATTTGAAATGAGGCGTCCCTTCCTACCCAGGATATGTCCATTAGTGCAAAGCTGGCGAAGTCCCGAGCCATAGTAAGAAGGAGAGGTTCGAAGTTGTGTTTATACAATAGTGAGCATGGGTGAGTGAGTTTGATCCCTATTCCCTATATATGTCAATTTTGAGGTTTGCCAATCTAGCGTGTGAGATGAGCGGAGTAATCCCAGGACCTCCGCGGATAGGTGGATAGGCAATGCTTGGGATTTAGACTCGTTAATTTTGTAGTAGGAAAGGGACCCAAAATGAGAAATAGTATCTAGTGCCTTTTTCAAGGAGTGTGTAGGGTTGGCGAGTTTGAGAATATCATCTGCTTAAAGCGCAATAACATGCTTCTCATTCCCAACAGTAACACCCTCTAGGCCAGGTGTGTTCCTAATATGTTGTGCCAACGGTTCCAGAGCTAGGATAAAAAGGAGTGGTTAGAGCGGACATCCCTGTCTGGAACCGTTGGAGATTATGAAGTTGTCAGAAACAACCCCATTCACTAACACCCTGGCCGAGGGGAAGAATATAAGCTAGTTATTGCGTTTAAAATGTGACTTTTGAAGCCCATTTCCGCCAATGTTGAGAACACGAATGACCAATGTAAATGGTTGAGCGCTTTTTCAGCATCAAGGGTGACTGCGAGTAGAGGTGTGCAGTGGATTTCTGCTAAATTTAAAGGGGTTCTGCAGTTTGTTACAACTGATGATCTATCCTCAGCCGATCAGCTGTTTGAGAAGGCAGCGGTGCTGCTGGAGCGCTGCGGTCTTCTCACTGTTTACCGCTGCTAGCGCCCCACCCAGTGACGTCACGACTTGTATCAAGTGGCGTGGGCGGGGCTAAGCTCCATTCAGTGAACAGAGCTGAGCTAGAGGTTGTTATAGTAGACTCGGAATTGCTCTGCAATATCCTTAGGATCTATAAGTTTAGTATTTGAGCGTAGGATGTATGGGATTCTAGTACTTGCTGCAATTTGAGTTGACAGGCTAGTAGCTTTATTGCCTTGGGCATAAAATCTTTCAAGCGAAGCAGGGTTTTATCATGATTATAAAGGAGAAGTCCCCTTAATTTCTCTCGTTCAGTAGCTAGGTCTTGAGAACGTGTAGGGTTAGGTTGCTTTTTGTTGGCTGCGTCAAGTTCAGCTATTTTCTCCATTAAAGAAGATATCTCCTTTTCTCTAGATTTTTTCTCAGTATGTGCTTTTTTTATTAAATGTCCTCTAATGAAGGCTTTGTGGGCCTGCCACACAACATAGGGATTTTGGACTGAGTCTGTATTAAATTGGAAATATTCAGTTAAAGCTGAGCCAGCTCTACTTAATGCGCTCTGTAGTGCTTCCATGGACTTCCACTCCGTGCCTCCGCTCCACACTGCTCCGTATCTTGAGGATTGCAAACCCATTCAAGTCAATAGGTCCTCATCCGTGAAATAGAGCGCACATAGCTGGTGCCTGTATATTGCGGACCTGCTGTTTGCGGACCACAATACGGGTACGAGCCACATACGTTCATGTGCAGGAGCCCTTACATTCGTTACATCTCCTCTGATGTAGGCATTCTCTTTCCTCAGGTCCTCCGTTTGACCCAGAAATCCATTACAAATTCTTTGTAAGGCTACTTTCACACTGGCGTTTTGGATTCCGTTTGTGAGATCCGTTTCAGGATCAGTTCAGACCCAATGCATTCTGAATGGATAAGGATCTGTTCAGAATGCATCAGTTTGGCTCCGTTCAGTCTCCATTCCGTTCTGGAGGCGGACACCAAAAACGCAGCTTGCAGCGTTTTGGTGTCCGTCTGACGATGCGGAGCCGAACTGATCCGTTTTGACTTACAATGTAAGTCAATGGGGACGGATCCGTTTTCAATGACACAATATGGTGCATTTGAAAATGGATCCGTTCCCCATTGACTTTCAATGTAATTCAAAACGGATCTGTTTTGACTTTGACAATTTTTTTTAAAGGTAATGCAAACAGATCCGTTCTGAACGGATACAAACGTTTGCATTATATGTGCGGATCCGTCTGTGCAAATACCAGACGGATCAGCATCTAACGCCAGTGTGAAAGTAACCTTACAAGTTTGTTGCAAATACATGTTACATTTCTCAATTTTTCCATCAATCTCCCCACCTTTTTAACACAAACTCTCCATCCTGGTGTCCCAACAATGTCATCCTGCTGCCACTTCAAATACTGTGCCCACTGTGCTCCCCAATGTCCCCAAATAATATATTGCTTACAAAATAGAGACCCCAGTAGAAATAATGGGGAGATTTATCAAACTGGTGTAAAGTAGAACTAGCTTAATTGCCCATAGCAACCAATCAGATTCCACCTTCCATTTTTGACAGCTCCTTTGGAAAATGAAAAGTGGAATGATTGGTTGCTATGGGCAACTAAGCCAGTTCTACTTACACTAGTTTGATAAATCTTCCCAATGTCCCTAGAGTGCTCCCAGTAATAATGTCTGCCAAAATGCCCTAAGTAGTAATAATAAAACCCTACATTGTGCTCCCAGTAATAATGCCTGTATAATGTCCCTGATTTTCCCCTTCAATAGAAATGCCCCTACAGTGCCTCCAGCATTAATATTTCCTATTTTACCAACAGTAAAAATGGCATTATAGTGCCCCCAGTGTTACTAATAAGTAATAGTAGTAGCCCCTGTACAAAATTTCCTGTTGTAGTGACCCGGTATTAAAATGCCCCCAGCGCCTCCCATAATGCCCCTTATCGTGCCCTCATAAAAAATGCCCCTTAATGGTAATGACCCCTATAGTACCTATAGTACTTAGGTATTAAAGGTCCCAGTCCCACCAGTAATGCTCCTTATACTGTCAAAAACTTTTCCTAATTTTTAACTGAATGAGCTCTGTATGGGCTTGTTTTGTTTTTTTATATGGGACAACCTATAGTTTTTATTGGTACCATTTCGGGTAAATTTTTTCGAAATAATAAAGAATCTTTTATGAATAAAAATGCTAATTTGTTAAGCTTCAAACAGTTGATCCTTTACATGGTATAGATACAGTAAATATGTATGGTTGAAAAACACATCAGTTTCAACCAAGAGATGGAATTGAGGAAGGACAGTGAGAAGCCTGAATTAATTTAAACCTTTTTTAAAAACTGTTTACTGTTCTTACTGTGACCGCTTGTGATGAGCTAAGCGAGCTCGGATCCTACAGAATTAAAATGTACGGCCAGTTATTCCCAAAGTAGATAATTTGCGATGTCCCGAACTATTTGCCGGCGAAGAGTTCCCGGCGAACACCGCATGTTCGCGCTTGCCGCAGCGGGCGAACATATGCGATGTTCGGTCTGCCCCCTATACGTCATCATTGAGCAAACTTTGACCCTGTACCTCACAGTCAGCAGGCACATTCCAGCCAATCAGCATACCCTCCCTCCCAGACCCTCCCACCTCCATCAAAAAGCAAGGACAGCATCTATCTTAGATTCATTCTGAAGCTGCAGTGTTAGTTAGAGCAGGGAGAGTGCTGCTGCTGCTGAATTAATAGGGAAAGCGTTAGGCCTATTTTACACGAGCGTGTCTAGATTAGGTCCGGATGCGTTGCGGATGCGTTTAGTGAAAACTGTGCTATTTCACAGGCAAAGCCATTCAGTTTTGCCTGCGATTGCGTTCAGTTGGTCAGTTTTTTCCACACGGGTGCAATGCGTTTTGATGCGTTTTTAAACGCGTGATAAAAACTGAAGCTTTACAAACAACATCTCCAAGCAACCATCAGTGAAAAACACAATGCGTTTTCACGCAGCCCCATTCACTTCTATGGGGCTAAGGCTGCGTGAAAACGCAGAATATAGAACATGCTGTGATTTTCAAGCAACGCACAAGTGATGTGTTAAAATGAAATGAATGGGTCAGGATTCAGTGCGGGTGAAATGCGTTCACATCACCCATTGCACCCGCGGAAAACTCGCCCGTGTGAAAGGGGCCTTAGCTAGGCCAGTGTTCTGTGTCCACTACAGTCCTCAAAGACTCATCTGCTGTAAGGACAGCGTCCTGACAGCACCCCAAAAAGCCCTTTTAGGGCTGGTACATCAGTCTGCTTTTATTTTTATATATATATATTGCAGTTGCCTGCCCGTGTGTGAGAGGCCGCAGGCCCACAGACTGTACTGTGTGCACACCACTCATATAGGGTGGCACAGTACCTTGCAGATAGAAAAAGTCATTTAATTTTTACCCTTTAATATAATTGCAGTTGCCTGCCAGTGTGTATCAGGCCCACAGACTGTACTGTGCCCACTGCCCACCACTTATATCAGGTGGCACAGTACCTTGCAGATAAAAAAGTCATTTAATTTTTACCCTTCAGTATAATTACAGTTGCCTGCCAGCGTGTGTCAGGCCCACTGACTGTACTGTGCCCACTGCCCACCACTCATATAGGGTGGCACAGTACCTTGCAGAGATAAAAAGTAATTTCATTTTACCCTTTAATATAATTGCAGTTGCCTGCCAGTGAGTGTCAGGCCCACAGACTGTACTGTGCCCACTGCCAGTGCCCACCACTCATATCGGGTGGCACAGTATCTTGCAGATAAAAAAGTCATTTAATTTTTACCCTTTAATATAATTGCAGTTGCCTGCCAGTGTGTGTCAGGCCCACAGACTAGTCATTATCAATTTAAACCTATCTTGACCTCTACCATAAATTGCTAAAACTTAACTTTTAATTCTTATATTAAATTTTTCCCTGAACTTATTCCCCTTTTAAAATTGTCAGCCGGACACCTAAGTGTTTGCTATAATGTGTATCATACTGTCTTGTCACCACTAGCAGTAGCGCGCTTCTACTATCGTGGTCCGATTCTGGTTCGGGCAGAGAATGGACCGAACCCCTGATGGCGCTAGGTTGCTAGCGAAACATGTCGGGGGGCAGTGCTGGGAAATAGCTTTTAAACAGCCTGAACACCTTAGCTTGTAGTACAGAATTGGACCACGATAGTAGAACGCGCTACTGCTAGTGGTGACAAGACAGTATGATACAGGAAGAGATGATGGAGGCAGCATGTCCGGTTGAAAAATCCCTTTATTGGGAACTGCTCACATGAAATACGTGAATATAAAAAGTTGCTACGTGTCGGCTATTACATAGCCTTTGCTTGACATAGCCTTTGCTTGACAGAAGAGGAGTCAGAGGAGGAAGGTGGCTTTGAAGAGGTGGAAGACCAACCACAGCAGGTGTCCCAGGGGACCTGTTGTCACCTTTCAGGGACCCTTGGTGTTGTAAGTGGCTGGGTGGAGGAAGAGACCTTCAATGACGTCAGTGAGGACAACGAACGGGACATGGCTAGCTTGGTATCCAACCTTGTGCAAACGGAGAGTTTGCTGTTGTGCAAATGGACTGTTTGTGGTTGTTTGCAGTGCATTAAATGGGGAGTTTGGTCTGTCAGAGTTTGGTCTGTCACTGTGAAGCGGACGTAACCCTTACACTACCTGATCGATACAACATCATACCTGATCGTATACACACACTGGACGTTTTAAAGCACGTTATTCCAAACAGTTTAGGAATGTTAGGTGATTTATGCCCTTCATGGATTAAAACTCGACTCTGCGTCAACTACGTAATTTTCCATGGGAGTTTTGCCATGGATCCCCCTCCGGCATGCCACAGTCCAGGTGTTAGTCCCCTTGAAAAAACTTTTCCATAACTATTGTAGACAGAAAGAGTCCCTGTGGGTTTTCAAATTCGCCTGCCTATTGAAGTCTATGGCGGTTCGCCTGTTCTTGAACATTTGCGGAAATTTGCGTTCGTGAACGGAAAATTTTATGTTCGCGACATCTCTACTTATAAATGACAGACCGCTGAGATCAAGTAACCTGTCTATACTTTATTCTGCCATTAGTAAGGGCAGCATAAAGTTGATGATAGGTTTCCTTTAAGTAACATGGCTAGTCCTCACTGAGATTCCCAATTAGAAACAGTAAATAGAAACTGGTTTCTAGAAAAAGGGGGCAATTCCTTAGTATTTGCAAGTATATAATACATAGTAACATAGTATAGAAGACTGAAAAAAGACATTTGTCCATCCAGTTTGGCCTGTTTCCTACAAGTTGATCCAGAGGAAGGCAAAAACCCCTGTGAGGCAGAAGCCAATTTTCCCCACTTAAGGGGAAAATATTCCTTCCCGACTCCAATCAGGCAATCAGAATAGCTCCCTGGATCAACGACCCCTATCTAGTAGCTATAACCTGTAATATTATTACACTCCAGAAATACATCCAGTCCCCTCTTGAATTCCTTTATTGTACTCACCATCACCACCTTCTCAGGCAGAGTTCCATAGTCCGTGAATAATCCTTTTCAATGTTTGTGTACAAACCTTCTTTCCTCCAGACGCAGAAGATGTCCCCTATTATTATTCCGGTGCCAGCGTGCCAACCAATACCATTCAGTCTGCACCCCTTAGTGGGGGCTAGGTATTAATGATGACCATCCTGATCTTTTGCTGGCTTTATTTCTTCCAAATCGTCCTTCAAATTCTCCAAGTTCTAGACAACTCGGCAAGACAGAGGAGGTGCTGGATGCTCCTGATGACATATTCTCGTCGATATTATATGATGTGGAAAAGTAGGAATAGTAGATGGCAGAAGAAGGGTTCCCACCTGAGGATCAGGAGTGTACTGGGGTTAAAGAAGTGGGCATGCCAGAGCTGATTAATATTTAGTGTTTACTATCAAATAACCTGCTGGAGATTGCAGGCAAGAACAGCAATAATATGCTTATTGTCCCCCAACCTAACCAACCAAACCCCATACCAGCAACAGCCGCTGTTTAAAGGTGCCGCATGGCCATTAACAATGAGGAAGCACTATACAGTGGGGTCTTCATTATTAAACGAATGGCAGCTGTGGGCTAATTGGCCACACAGGTCTTAACCACAACATGGCCTCAACCCGTCCGCAGGGGGTTTACCTGATTAATAGTTATTGGTGACAAATTAATTCAGAAGAAATTGAATTTCTTGGCTAACTTTGGCAAAGTTGCCAAATCGAATTTTTCAAAATTTCGCTCATGTCTAATTATTATTATTATTACGCCATTCATTCCATGGCGCTGTACATATGATAAGGGGATACATACATAATATAAAAAAAGAAGTACAATAAGCATGAACAAGAAGAGTTACAAACTGGTACAGAAGGAGAGAGGACTCTGCCAGCAAGGTCTTAGGGTTTGTAGATAGTAGGCTTGTCTGAAGATGTGGGCTTTCAGGTTTCTTTAGAAGGTTTCCACGGTAGATGAGCATCTGATATGTTGCGCTAGAGCGTTCCAGAGTAAGGGGGCTGCACTGGAGATATCTTGGGGGTGATTGTGGGATGAGGAGATAACAGGAGAGTAGAGAAGAAGGTCTTTTGTCTTCTCTGCAGATCCTCTCAAGCTATGGCACTTTGGATGGGGACTGTCAGTGTACAGCCATTTTCAGGTCTCTGCAGAGATGTTTGGTTTGAAGTGCGGGCTCTGGCTGGGCTACTCAATGACATTTACAGAGTTGGTTCTCAGACACTCCTGTGTTGGCTGTGTGCTTAAGGTCATTGTGTGGTTGGAAAATAAACCATCAGCTGAGTTTAAGATCTAGAGCATCCTACATCATAAAGAATATGACTGTACTTTGCTCAATTCAGCTTTCAGTCAACCCTGCCACTGAAAAACACCCCCGCTGTGGGCCGCTGCAAGGATTTTTGCCGCCCTAGGCAAAAGAAAAGTTTGCCGCCCCCCCCATGTGACATCACAATGCCCCACCCATATGATCTGCCATATTAAAGGGGTTTTGCAGGTTATTTAAACTAATCGGAAAGGGTCCGACACCCGGGACCCCCGCCAATCAGCTGTTTGAGAAGGCAGCGGCGCTGGCAGTAGCGCCTCAGCCTTCTCGCAGTGATGTCACGACTAGTATCATTGGCCTGGGTGGGGCTAAGCTTCTTTCGAGTGAACAGTAATACTAGTCGTGACGTCACTGCACCTGCGGTAAACAGCAAAAAGGCCGAGGCGCTACTGCCAGCGCCGCTGCCTTCTCAAACAGCTGATCGGCGGGGGTCCCGGGTGTCGGACCCCTGCCGATCAGTTTAAATAAACTGCAGAACCCTTTAACTAACGCCAGTTCTCTCTCTCTCCTCCCTTGTCATTCTCTCTCCCCTCTTGTCATTCTTCACTCCCCCTCTTGACATTCTCTCCCCCTCTTGTCATTCTCTCCCCCCTCTTGTCATTCTTCACGCCCCCTCTTGTCATTCTTCCTCCCCCCCTTGTCATTCTCTCCCTCCTCTTGTCATTCTCTCCCCCCCCTTATCATTCTTCCTCCCCCCCTCCCTTGTCATTCTCTCCCCCCCTTGTCATTCTTCCTCCCCCTTACATTCTTCATTCCCTCTAGTGTAGCGCGGCCGAGCTCTTTATGGTCCACGGGTACAGGAGCTTTTGTTTCCTGTACCCGAGGGGACTGACAGGAAGTGCACACTTCATGTCAGTCCGGCCGGGTACAGGAGACAGATGCTCCTGTACTCGCGGCCATAAAGAGCTCGGCCATGCTACAATGGAGTGACAGGAGGAAGTGCTGAGCGCTTTGCTCCTGTCAGCTCCTCTCCTCTTGGTGCGCCGGGGTGGTGCACCCTCATGGACGCGCCAGCCTAGGCAGTGCTGCAGCCGCCAGAGGCTCAATTCAGAGCGCTCGGGCGGCTGCAGCATGAGGGGGGGGGCTGGTGCTCCTAGCGGGGCCCCTTCCCAAGGGGCGCTCTACGCGGCGGCCTATTCCGCGTATAGGACGCGCCGGCTCTGCCCACAGCATGATGCTGCCAACACTATTCTTCATTGTAAGGATGGTAGGGGGGCAGGTAATTAGCAGTGGCTGACTTACTCCAGACATGACACAACAAAAAGTTCAGAAAAGAAGAAAAGAGACCAGTGACGCGTTTCGGCATACAATCAAACAGTTTGACAAAGGCAGATTGTATGCCAAAACGCATCACTGGAATGTGACAATAAATCACAGCAAGATTATCTAAAAGCGAGTGCCGGTCTCTTTTCTTCTTATCTTTATGGGACGCCTGCCCTGAGACACGTGCAACGCTGCTCTACTTCAATGCAGTGCCGATCGACACATTGTATCACAACAAAAAGTTCAGAGAATCTGAAGTCTGGGAGTCCTTTAGGTGCTGTAATTGTACATCTGGCTCGCAGTGTCGTGCTTTCTGATTGGTTGTGTGGACAGTTTGCTAACCCAGCACAGAATGGATCACAGCTCTCCATTCTTCTAATCAGATGATATGTCTGTGCAGAGGTTTCATCATTGTTCACACATAATCTCACAGCCCCCACTCTGGTTTTCCTGGCCATGCTGTATTTATAAAGCTGCAGTGGTGATGCCACATCGACAACATGTGACTACTGCAGCCAATGACTGGCCTCAGCAATGTATACTCAAACCAGACAACTGCTTCAAGACCATTTTTTTTTCACACAAGAATGTGAGGTCCAGGAAATATGGTCTGTCTGAAGGCCACATTTCTACATCCAACTGTGATTTTGTTGACCAGTAATCGCTTAATCATAGTGATCTATGATACTGTGACTTCCATCCCCACCGTGGGTCTTACTGTCCCATACTCTGCTGTGAGTACATAACAGTAGATATGCTGTTGGGTTGGAATGCACAGCATCATAGATCACTATGATGAGTTGAGTTTGGGTCAGCCAAACTGTTGTTGGTCCATATATCCTGGACCACACATGCTTATGTGAAGTTGGCCTTATGAAATAAATTAATTTAATAAAAATCTACTTTTTTATGTAGACTTATTCTACAGGTAAACTATAGAATGGTATTCAAACATCTTTAAAGTTGTCCAGCTTTAAATCTTGGTGATCGATCATCAATATCATATTGGTGGGACTCCGACACTTGAATGTGAGCTGCACAACCACTACACAGTGGACAGAGCCTTCTGCTTCCAGGTCTGTCAACTGGTTCGTTCTGGTGGCTGCCAAAAACAACTGATCAGTGAGGGTGCTGAGTGTCGTTGGATCCTAAGTTATGTGATATTGATGTTAGGAGGATAGGTCATCAATATCTAGTAACCTGTTTAATCTGTAACTACGTGTCAAGTATTGCCATCTGCTAAAGATAAAATAATACTATAATACAATAATCATAATCAAGTGACTTGTCTATTATATCTTGATGTTTATTTACTTTGTGCAAAGAAAATAAAACTATGACAAACTTCTCTATTTATATTTTCACAGAGCTTGCCTCCAACAAACTTTACATTATGCCTTTACTGTGTATCTACTACTCTACTATTTGCGGTTATTAAGTTTGTAAGTTTTCAACTACATCTTATGTTCGATAAAGGGATAGTGAATCACCTTAAGAAAGATAAAGGAGAAGCAAAACAAGATGGTAACATCACAAATGGCCGCTCTGCTTCTGGGTGAGATATTCCTTAGGACATATGCTTGTAAAGTAATCTACAGTTATGTAGTATTATGTCTGTTCTGTGTGCAGATTTTTATTCCTATAGTTTTAGCGTTTCTCTTTACAAACATATTATCACTTCATTTTGTTATTTGGTGCAACTCATTTTCTATATTGCAACATTTTGGTATATTCTGTTTGATACCTACGTTATTCATTTATCACTTCTTTATCACAGCTATGGGCTGCACTTTTCCCCTGGTGTGAGGTTACGTTTTTATATATGCAGAGTTACATAAAGTACAGTTAGAGACACTAAACCTTGAAAAAACAGTAACACAAATACATTGTGATGACCAAACATCAGACAAAGCACTGGGGGGTGGGGTGGGGTGGGGGTGGGGGGGTTTGCGGGGCTGGATGGATTTATAATTTGCAGTGTTTTTGGAGTCAGTTTTAAATCTTTAAGTTTTAAGCCTTTTGTTCGTGTTTTAGTGCAATGTGGTTTAGCCACTGTCACTGACAGTACTCCAGGGGTTTCATCACTAGTGTAAAAATCAGTGGAGACATGGAATACCCTAGATAGGTTCCATTAGTAATACGAAATATGTTAGAAGAGAAACCTGATGCAAGGAGAAATGCTGAAGGGGAGGAATACAAGGCTATAATACTATTAAGAGCACTACCTGTGATGCCAGATTTACAAAAGACTAACCAAAGATATTCCCAATGTACGTGGTCGAATGTCTTCTCCGCGTCCAATTAGAGGAGCAGAGAAGGCATTGATTAATGAAGCGACAAGTACCATCTGCTGTTAATCTACCCTTCACAAATCTAAGTTGGTCATAATGGACCAGTGTAGGTAATATGTCAGCCAACCTATTCGGCAGAAGTTTCCCGTAAAGTTTTATGTCGGTATTTAAAACAGAGATGGGATGAAAATGACAGGATCTTTCTGGAGATTTCCCGGGTTTCAGTAAGGTAATAATAACTGCTCTAAGCAGTTCCGGAGGAACATACCCCATAAATTTGAAAATAATTAAACATATCCAAAAATATAAGGAAATAACGTAGAGTGGAATATCTTGAAATAATCATTGGTCAACTCATCCGGGCCTAGAGCTTTATGTGGTTTTAAAGTGAAAATGGCTTTCAGAAGTTCACCAGGGGTGAAAGGAGCTGAAAGGGAATCTAATTGGGCAGAGGAGACAGAGAGCAGGGAAACCAAGTCCAAAAAGGAAGTTTTGGTTTCAGTAGTGGGTTAAATGGTATGAGGGTTGTTTTTAAGGTCATATAAAGTGTTATAGTATAAAGCTATTTGATCTGCAACTTGCTGGAGATAAAAAATCTGGGAATTTTTCTGATCATAAATATATGGTATACAAGATTAAACCTGAGCATAGATAAGCTGACATGCTAAAAAAGCACTGGGTCTGTTGCCAAGGTGATAGTATTCTGTGTAGCTGGTCCAATTCTTGTTGGATTGCAGTAATTTGCTTTGCTCCATCAGGACAATGATTGTGTTTATTTAAGGAACTAAAGCCTGTATTAGACTGGACAATTGTTAGCAAGTTCATTGTTAACAAACGTTAGTATAAATCTGGCAGTCTAAGATTGCCACCGATTACCCAATTAATGAACAAATGCTCGTTCATCACGCAATTGGAACCTTTCTTGTTTAAAAATCTTTGTTTGCTGACAACAGATTGTGCTGTGTAATCACAATCTGCTGGTGGAAAACAACTAGACAGCATGGGAACGAGCGATGGCATAACGATCACTCCTCCCCATGCTGGGAAAGAGCTCACTGCATGTAATAGCAGCAGTCTCCTCTATATGCTGAAATCACACATTGTAATGACCACACATTAAAGCCTTATGAGCACAACAAATGGTAGCAACAGAGAGATCAGGGGTACTATTGATTTGAAAGTATTCCTTCAACACTTGAAGAAAATGACAGCGGTATTTAGTTGTAAATATAATTTGTAATATAAATTGATTAATACGCCAGGGAAGGGAAGGGAATTTGGGTAATTATCAGAAATGGACATAAGAACAGGGGCATGTTCAGACCAGGTAATTGGGACAATATGGAGATCAGTCTAGCAGTAAGTAGGCTGTCAGCAAAACATAATCAATCCTAGAAAACAAATGTTGAGGATTAAAAAAATAAAAAAGGTAAAATCTTTTTCAGTGGTATGTTGGAGTCTCCAAGCATCAAATAATCCCTTGTTTTGAGTAATAGTATATAGAGCAAAGGGTGCACCCGAGGATGTGGGGGTAGATAGGTCTAATGCAGGCCACAAGAGCATGTTGAAGTCACCCACAAGAATCAATGACCCCACTTTATATCTACCTATAGTTGTCCGGAGTTTACGGAAAAAGCAGGGTTAAAGGGTGTTAGGGGCATAGATATTAACAATGGTGTAGGATACATTGTTCAGAGTACAAACAAGAACAATATATTGGCCGCCAGGGTCCTTAATTAACTGGAAGGGGGAAAATAGTACCATGTGTTTGATAGCTATGGCTATGGATAAGTTGTGCGTAAAAGATATGAGGATAAGCTTTTTGGTGTAGTCTACTTGCATCAGGTTCATTCAGGGGTGTCTCCTAGCAACAAAGGACATCAGCTTTTCAGCAGGCTGCTTCTTTCCAGTATTGGGAACTTTTATAAGGACTATTAAGACCCTTTGTGTCAAATGACATGAATTGTAAACCCACGGCTAGTGAAAGATAAAAAATATTGTTACAAACTGCTCAGGGACTGCATAAGACAGTAGCCTCCAAGCAAAGAGACACCAGAGCATTAAGTAAATTACCTATGCATAGTGAAACCATATTTTTCACCCAATAAGACGCCCCCCCCCCCCCAGAGTTGGGGAAAAATGTCCCTCCGTCTTATGGGGTGAATACTAATGAGCGCTTCCATTATGGCGCTCATTTGTACCGGAGGACCGGGAACCGGTGAAGGCTCTGTACTGACTGCTTCCTGATCCTCAGCTGTCGGCTGTGCCGTGGCTGTGCACAGCGTGAGGGCGCTCTGTGACCTGAGAGGTAACTTGATATTTTTTTTTTTTATTTGCTCTGAGGCTGGGGGCTGACTGATGGCTGGCGTCTGATATATGACTGGAGGCTGGAGGCTGATATATAGCTGATGGCTGGGGGCTGATCTGAGGCATGGGGGGCTGATCTAAGGTCTGAATGGGGGTCTTATTTATATTGGGGCTATTAGCTGAGGTTTGATCTGAAGTCGTATTGGGGTCCTTTCAACATTGGGGGTCTGATCTGAGGTCTGATTGAGGGTCTTATTAACATTGGGAGTCTGATTGGGACGGTGAGCTGAGGTCTGATTAACATTGGGGGTCTGACTGCTGGTCTGATCTGAGGTCTAATGAAAAATATTTATTGTCCTCCTCTAAATCCTAGGTGCGTCTTATGGCCCGGTGCATCTTATAGGGCGAAAAATACAGTAACAAATAAACAAAACAAGTAACAACATGAGTAAAAAAGCAAAAACAGAATAGCAGTGAAAATATACCTAATCAGAGTTGAAGATATCAGCACGGATAGGTGATGTTACTCATGTGAGGGAGTCAGGGAATCTTATAATTATTCACAGACATAGCCTAGGCTAAACACTGCAAATTGCCTAGTAGATGTGGTTCTGAAATAAAAGAGTGGTTAAAGGAAACTACTCCTAGGGAGAAAAGACAATAAAATGGTTACTAGAGATTAGCCAATCGAAGCTGACAAAGTGGAAATTGATCCGAATTTCAGGAATTATTAGATTCGCACCGAATCTGAATTTCCTCATGCTTTGTGGTAACGAATCACATTTTTTCCTAAAATGGCTGCTGCATGTGTGAGGACATAGAGCAAGGAACTCTGGGAAGGCGGGATTACCCATAATGCCATGTATGCAGCCAATCAGCAGCCAGTCAGCACTGTGATGTCACAGCTCTATAAATACCCTCAGCCATCTTGGATTCTGCCATTTTTCAGTGCAGGAAAAGATTATTCAAGTTGTATTGAAAGGATAGGGAGGAATCATTCCACAGCATTTATGTTAAACAGGGTTCAGTAGGGGAGGTTACAGCTTGGGTAATGGGAACAATCCTATTATACCTTGCTTCACTGACTGGACACCCAAATTGCCATTTGCAGCTCTGCAATTCCAGCAAACCGTTCTTGTTATTGGGGAGCAAGTGCTGTTTGATACAGCAATTAATAGGGTTTATTACAAGGAAATGTTTCTAAATCCTATTTGCCCTTGTGCGGTGCAGTTATATGTTCTAAATCATTTTTTGGCTTGTATTAGTGAGGAAAAATGGTTTATTAGCCATTGTGTGGTGAAGTGCGAAAATTATAGCCCTTTTTGTCGTGTATTAGTTGCAAAAGAAATATATATTTGCCGTTCAGTAGTGCAGTTATATGTTCTAAAGCCCTTTTTGTCGTGCATTAGTGGCAAAAGTAAAATATATTTGCCGTTCAGCGGTGCAGTTGTATGTTCTAAAGCCTTTTGTAGCATGTATAAGTGGAAAATTAAAAATATATTCGCGGTTCAGTGGTGCAATTATATGTTCTAAAGCCCTTTTTTGTGTGTATTAGTGGTGTTTACATTTCCTATTTATTTATTTGATCTAACAGTATGTCAGACAGAGAAGTGCACAGGGGAGTGGCAGAGGCCTAAATGTTTCTGGCGCAGGCAGAGGTCGCAGCAGAGTAAGGGGCTGTGGCAGCAGGGGTAACTTCAAGAGGCCTGAGCTCCCAGTGTCAGCTAGCTGTCGTGTCTTGACCAGCAACTCATGGTTCTTGAATGGTTGACTCGATCTTCGACTTCATTGGAAGTGACATCAGACACCCCCAGCCAAGAGTCGGTGGGTTCGTCAGACACAACCCTTAGTTGGCATGGCCCGGGAGCAGGCCCTGTGCCCTCACCTGTCTTAA
This sequence comes from Bufotes viridis, assembly GCA_033119425.1. NCBI lineage: Eukaryota > Metazoa > Chordata > Amphibia > Anura > Bufonidae > Bufotes > Bufotes viridis. The sequence continues at coordinate 313,713,451 of CM065592.1, forward strand.
ACCTGCCTCTGTCCCTTAGCAGAAGAAGTATTGTATGATGTGGGCTCAGCTCCAGAAGCTATTGACAAGCCAAGATGTGGAGGAGACATCCACCATTTCCTCGACAACTTCACTATACAGTGAGGACGAGCTACTAGAAGACAGTCAGCAGCTATTGGCAAGCCAAGATGTGAAGGAGACATCTGCCGCTTCCTCTACTAGGCAAACAAGTAGTGATGAGGAGAGTGGCATGAAAGCTGGTGTTGTGAGCTCCTGACCCAGAGACGGTTGAGGAGAACATCAGTGACATGCAGACAGTACTCGATGATGATAAGGTAGCTGATCGCACTTGGGAGCCAGATGACAAAGGGGCTTAGTTATCATCGGGATAAGAGGGTGGCAGCTTGTTCGTGAGGCAATGGTAGAGCCAGCAAGTCACTAGTGTGGCCGGGAGTCAGCAGGGTGGCAGCAGTGGGAGGTCGGGAGACCACCCGCTTCACAGGAGCCTACCTGCTAGGGAAGTAGCAGTGCATATGTTCACGGAGGCAGTGGCAGTAGAAGTCAGTCAGTACGTAGTGTTGGGGGTAAAATCACCTACTCGGCGGTGAGGCAGTTTTTTGTTAAGCCGCCGGAGAAGGTGAACATGGCCATATGTAGAATCTGTGGGCAGAAGGTGAAGCATGGCCAGGGTGCCAATGGCACAACGGCCCTGCGTTAACATATGCAGCATTACCATAAAGTGGCCTGGGAGAACTGTGGCTCCGATGCGGTGGTCCAGCCTGCCGCAGCAGCCGCTGCATCACCCAGTGGCACGCACCCGGTTTCAGGCAGTCAAGGCTCCACCACCTCAGCTGAAGAAAGCTGTCTTTCCTTCCCATCATCTGCTGGTCCTGATGCTCCTGCTCCTCCTACTCTTCGTCAGTCATTCCGTCAGCAATCGATCACCGAAGCAATTACCAAGAGACAACAGTATGTGTGCACTCATCCAACGGCGCAGGAGCTTAACGTGCTCCTGTCCAAGTTGCTGGTGCTGCAGTCCCTCCCTTTCCAAGTGGTGGACTCTGCACCTTTCAGAGAACTAATGGCTTGTGCCGAATAGTGATGAGCGAGCATGCTCGGCTAAGCACCACGTGTATTCGTCGCATTGCTCGAGTCTTCTCCCCGCATGTTTGGTGCCTTCTAAGCAGCCAATGAAGGTCCAGGTAAGTAATTCCCCTCAGTGTAAGGCCATAGCAATGTTAGCTGTAAGCCTTACACTGATTGGCTGGCCGGAACACGTGATACCATTTCATATATTTCACTCATCTCTTCAACCTATCACTAACCTCTGGTCTCTTCCCCTCTGCTTTTAAACATGCTACCATTACACCCATCCTCAAAAAGCCTTCACTTGACCCATCTTCTTTGTCCAGTTATCGCCCCATATCCCTTCTTCCATATGCCTCAAAGCTACTTGAGCAACATGTCCATTCTGAACTGTCCTCTCACCTCTCCTCCTGCTCCCTCTTTGACCGGCTACAATCTGGCTTCCGACCCCACCACTCAACTGAGACTGCTCTCACCAAAGTCACCAATGACCTACTACTTGCCGAAACCAAAAAACATTACTCTGTCCCCCTTCTCCTTGACCTGTCCTCTGCCTTTGACACTGTCGACCACTCCCTTCTGTTGCAAACTCTCTCATCTCTTGGCATCACTGACCTGGCTCTCTCTTGGATCACATCATACCTCACAGACCGGACATTTAGCGTCTCCCACTCTCACACCACCTCCTCGCCTCATTCCCTCTCTGTTGGTGCCCCGCAAAGCTCCGTCCTAGGACCCCTGCTGTTCTCTATTTACACCTTCGGCCTGGGACAGCCTATAGAGTCCCATGGCTTTAAGTATTACTTTTATGCTGATGACGCACAAATCTACCTCTCTGGTCCTGACATCACCACCTTACTATCCAGAATCCCACAATGCCTATCTCGCATATCCTCCTTCTCCTCTCGCTTTCTAAAGCTTAACATGGATAAAACAGAATTCATCATTTTTCCCCCATCTTGCTCACCCCCCAACAGACCTATCTATCACAGTCAATCTCCCCGGTCAACCAAGTCCGCTGCCTTGGAGTGAGCTTGGATTCTGCCCTCTCCTTCCGACCACACATCCAAGCCCTTTCCACCACCTGCCGCTTCCAACTCAAAAACATCTCCCGCATCCGCCCTTTCCTCAACTTTGAATCGGCAAAAATGCTTGTACATTCCCTCATCATCTCCCGCCTAGACTACTGCAACATTCTCCTCTGTGGCCTTCCATCTAGCACTCTCACACCCCTCCAATCTATCCTCAACTCTGCTGCCCGACTAATCCACCTCTCACCCTGTTACCTCTCTGCCTCTCCCCTCTGCCAGTCCCTGCACTGGCTCCCCATTGCCCAGCGAATTCAGTTTAAAATACTAACCAACACATACAAGGCCGTCCACAACCGGTCCCCTCCCTACATCTCTGAGCTACTTTCCCGATACATCCCCACACGCAATCTTCGATCCTCACAGGACCTCCTTCTCTCCTCTCCTCTTATCACCTCTTCCCACACTCGCCTCCAAGATTTCTCCCGGGCATCCCCTATACTCTGGAACTCACTACCCCAACATATCAGACTCTCACCTACAGTGGAATCCTTCCAAAGAAACCTGAAAACCCACCTCTTCAGACAAGCCTACAACCAGCGACACTGCTGCCTCTATACCGCCATGACCAGCTTCACCCTCGCCTACTGTGTCCTTCTCCCATACCATGTAGATTGTAAGCCCTCACGGGCAGGGCCCTCTGTCCTTCTGTACCAGTCTGTAACTTGTCTCCCTCATGCTTAATGCAATTGCCTGTATTATGTATGTGCACCGCTTAGGCCTGCACAATATATCGCGAAAGCAATCGCAATCTCAAATAATCGCCATATCGCAATCGCAATTTGCTGACCCAAAAATGCTGCAATTATATTACCGTATTTTTCGCTTTATAAGACACACTTTTTCCCAATGGCAGTGCGTCTTATAAAGCGATGGTTGACTTTCTACGTGACACTGACACTGTATCTCCGGCCGCTATGCTGCACAGCGCGGCGAGCGATACATTAGTTACAGTTCGGGGAGGGAGGAGGGGCTGGTGGAAAGTCGTTATTTTAATGAACACCTGTTCTTATATCTATTTTATTTATCTGTTCTGTGCAGCGCTATTAAGAAAATGGCAAGTTTTGTATTTTGTACTTTTGCAGTAATGCAAATATGTATTTTATTTTCAAAAACACTGCACATTTCAGTTCTTGAGTTCAGCATAACTACATTTCACATTATCAGTCATCTGTGTGTGCTTTTACCTTAAAAATCCAAGCAGATAGACCTCTAGCACAATTCCCTTAAAATATCGCATCGCATATCGTTATCGCAATTTTTAGGGCCCTAATCGCAATCGCACAAAATTCCCATATCGTGCAGCCCTAGCACCGCTTATGATAATAATAATAATATTAATATAGGAGCTGAGGTCCGGCACTCGGTTAATTCAGCATCAGGGAGAACAGACAGTAGGCAGGGACAGATAGCGTATTGCTCTAAACCTACTGATTTAACTCCAAAAACCTTATTGAAAGACCTAACAGTCCTTTTAAAGACTAGAGTGTGTGTTTGACAGCAGTGCAGCACCTTTTATATTTTTTTTTAAGAAGGGGTTTGCTTCAGCACTATCAGGGACAGGCGTCACCAGGAAGGGACAGATAGTGCAGGGCTTGAAAATCGCTTTTTTAGCTTCTAAAAGACAGAAAGATTTCCGATTAGTGACATCTACAATACGCGATCATTAAGCAGTGTGTTGGGCAGATATTATAAAAAGGGGCTTATTTACTACAGTGTTCCTTGGTACTGAGATATACACTGCACCATCATAAAGCAGTGTGTTGGGCAGACAGTATAAAAAGGGGCTTATTCACTACAGTGTTTCTTGGTACTGAGATATACACTGCACCATCATAAAGCAGTGTGTTGGGCAGACATTATAAAAAAGAGGCTTATTCACAACAGTGTGTCTGCTACTGAGATATACACTGCAACATCAGAGAAATTATTTGTTCTGGGGAAATTAACCTAACTTTTGTCACATCTGTGTGTGCGTTCAATCCCCAACTGTTATATTAATTACTACAGCAGAGAGTGATTTATATTTTGGCCATAGTTAACTAGTTTTGGGCACATCTGTGTGTGCATTTAGGCCGCAACAGTATATACAGTATTCCCGCAGAGAATACATTTTATTTGGGACAAATTTGTATCCAATATAGAACTACATCCGAATACAGTGTGTATTGTCAAAACTACATAATCTCTGGGCTAGTGTAGTGCCGAAAATCTGTATTTTTCTGTATGCAGTACCTTACTGTAAGCCAATACAGTGTGTATTGTATAAATTTCATTATCTGTGGCCTACTGTAGTGCCAAAAAATTGTATTTCTCTGTCTCCAGTACATTATAGCAAGCCAATACTGTGTGTATTTTAAAAATATCATTATCTGTGTCCTAGTGTAGTGCCGAAAATCTGTATTTTTCTGTATCCAATACTGTCCTGCATCAGAAAACTGTGTCTTTAGCAGACAGTAAAACAATCTGTCCCATATCTACAGACAAAACCATTAATATGAAGAAGGCGAGCACAAAGGGTGGGGGAAGTGGGCGTGATGCTGATGGTGCAAGCAGAAGCCGTGGCCCTGGGCGTGATGCTAATGGTGCAAGCAGAGGCCGCGGCCCTGGGCGCAATGAAACTGTGCCTGCTGCCAGTGCACCAGAAAAAACTAAAAAATACACCCTACCCAGCTTCATGTCCAACTTAGCTGGGCGGCGCAGGACAACACTATCCAAGTTGGACCAGTGCGAACAGGTGGTCGGTTAGATTGCAGAAGATAATGCTTCCAGTCGGTTAAGCACCACCCTCTCTTCCACGATGTCCAGTCTCTGTAGCCAAGAGTCTGGTGAACCGAATCCTCACTCTGATCCTCCTTCCTCCCACCATGTTGCGTCTGGCCAAACAAGTGATCCCACACTCGGATTTTCACATGACCTCTTTTCATCGCCAGTTCTTGGTTTGGCTCTCTCGCCAAGCACGCTTGACGAGGTACCTGAGATATTGTGCCCCGATTCCCAAACTGTTTAGCCTTCACAGTCTCAAGAAGATGACGGTGATGAACGGCAATCATTCGTTTACGAGGTGGATGATTATGAGACACAGTTGCCAATCACTGAGGTGGTGGTTAAGTCAAGTCAGGAGGATGAGCAGAGTGAGGAAATGGAAGATGAGGTGCTGGACGATGAGGTCACTTACCCAACATGGGAAGGGGAAAAGCCGACCGAGGACAGCAGTACAGAGGGGGATGGATCCGTAGCACTGCAACAGTCTGGAAGAGTGTAAGGGAACAGCTCGTCTACCACTTGTTGATTGTGTGATGAGCAGATAGACACTAGGCGCTAGGACGAGACCACGGTATGGATACAACAATGTCTTTATTGTATAGACGACGCGTTTCGGGGCACCAAAGACCCCTTTATCAAGTCTAAAAAAACATGTAGTGGTACGAAACTTTAAATAAATTGATAATATTAAAATATTTTGATTACATAAAAAAAAAGTTAATTGTATGGTAAAATGTATAAGTAAATATATAAAAAGTAATAAATATATAAATAAAATTCATAGTAGTTACTAGACGATCTTATTATATGACAATTGATAAAAGAAAGAACACATTTTCATATACCCATGCTGGGTGAGAGAAATATCTCTGTAAATTGACAACTTTGTATAATTTTTTTTTAAAGTTGTCATTTACAGAGATATTTCTCACACACAGTATGGGTATATGTAAAAATGCACCCCAAAACTCATTGCCCTACTTCTCCTGAGTACGGCAATACCACATGAGTGACACTTTTTTGCAGCCAAGATGCGCAAAGGGGCCCTAAAACCAATGAGTACCTTTAGGATTTCACAGGGCATTTTTACGCATTTGGATTCTCACGCTTTAGGGCCCCTAAAATGCCAGGGCAGTATAAATACCCCACATGTGACCCCCATTTTGGAAAGAAGACACCCCAAGGTATTCCGTGAGGGGCATGGCGAGTTCACAGAATTTTTTGTTGGCACAAGTTAGCGGAAATTGATATATTTTTTTTTTATTTATTTTTTTTTTTTACAAAGTCTCATATTCCACTAAATTGTGACAAAAAATAAAATTTTACTTGAACTCACCATACCCCTCACGGAATACCTTGGGGTGTCTTCTTTCTAAAACGTGGTCACTTGTGGGGTATTTATACTGCCCTGGCATTTTAGGGGTCTCTAAAGCGTGAGAAGAAGTCTGGAATCCAAATGCGTAAAAATGCCCTGTGAAATCCTAAAGGTACTCATTGGAATTTGGGCCCCTTTGCGCACCCAGGCTGCAAAAAAGTGTCACACATGTAGTATTGCCGTACTCAGGAGAAGTAGGGCAATGTGTTTTGGGGTGTATTTTTATATATACCCATACTTTGTGTGAGAAATATCTCTGCAAATGACAAATTTTTAAAAATTTTTATACAAAGTTGTCAATTTACAGCGATATTTCTCTCACCCAGCATGGGTATATGTTAAAATACACCCCAAAACACATTGTCCTACTTCTCCTGAGTACGACGATACCACATGAGTGACACTTTTTTGCAGACTGGGTGCGCAAAGGGGCCCAAATTCCAACGAGTACCTTTAGGTTTTACAGGGCTGCTCACAATTTAGCCCCACCCAAAATGCCAGAACAGTAAACACACCCCACAAATGACCCCATTTCGGAAAGTAGACACCCCAAGGTATTCACTGAGGGGCATAGTGAGTCCGTGGAAGATTTTTTTTTTTTTTGCCAGAAGTTAGCAGAAATGGAAACTTTATTATTATTATTTTTTCCTCAAAGTGTCATTTTCCGCTAACTTGTGAAAAAAAATGAAATGATACATGAACTCACCATGCCCCTCCGCGAATACTTTGGCGTGTCTCCTTTCTAAAATGGTGTCATTTGGGGGGTATTTATACTATCCTGGAATTCTAGCACCTGAAGAAACATGACAGGTGCTCAGAAAGTCAGAGCTGCTTCAAAATGCCGAAATTCACTTTTTTGCACCATAGTTTGTAAACGCTATAACTTTTACCCAAACCAATAAATATACACTTATTGGATTTTTTTTTATCAAAGACATGTAGAACAATAAATTTAGAGAAAAATGTATATAGAAATGTAGTTTACAAAAAAAATAAATTACAACAGAAAGTGAAAAATGTCATTTTTTTTTTTGCAAAAATTTCGGTAATTTTTGATTAATAGCAAAAAAAGTAAAAATGTCAGCAGCAATGAAATACCACCAAATGAAAGCTCTATTAGTGAGATGAAAAGGAGGTAAAATTTATTTGGGTGGGAAGTTGTATGACGGAGCAATAAACAGTGAAAGTAGTGTAGTTCAGAATTGTAAAAAGTGGCCTGGTCATTAAGGGTGTTTAAAGGGCTTTTGTCACCCCCCAAAAGTCATTTTTCTTTTTTGTGCTTACTAAAATCCTTATAGGGCGATTATTCTATATATACTGTTTTTACCTTTTTCTGTCCGTTATTTTAGCTAAAAAACGCACTTTTTAAATATGTAAATTACCTTGCTACCAGCAAGTAGGGCGGTTACTTGCTGGTAGCCGCCGCATCCTCCTTTCCAAAAAACGCCCCCTCGACTTCTCTTCCGGGTGTAGATGTGACATCATCGGCGCAGGCGCACTGAGGAAGGAGCGGCCGAGCAGCGTCCTCCTCTCAGTGAACTGAAGACTGGGACGGCGCAGGCGCGCGATTTGGAGATGAGACAGGGCCAGCCAGCGGAGGAGAGCGCTCGCTGGCCCTGTCACTGAACAGGAGGAGGGGGCGTTTTTTGGAAAGGAGAATGCGGCGGCTACCAGCAAGTAACCGCCCTACTTGCTGGTAGCAAGGTAATTTACATATTTAAAAAGTGCGTTTTTTAGCTAAAATAACGGACAGAAAAAGGTAAAAACAGTATATATAGAATAATCGCCCTATAAGGATTTTAGTAAGCACAAAAAAGAAAAATGACTTTTGGGGGGTGACAGAAGCCCTTTAAGCTAGGGGGGCTGATGTGGTTAAGAAAGGCTGTCTTAATATTGTGATGTTTCACAATCATTGTACGCTTGGCAGCCACTGTCATAAGTGTTCTGAAAGTACTTTGTTTTGCAACTGGAGCAAAAGTAGCATCATAGTCCTCACCGAACTTCTGTAAGTAACCTTTAGCAACCAACCTTGCCTTGTACTGACAGACTTTCCCTTCAGAGTTACATTTGGTTTTAAAAACCTATTTGCATCCTATGGCATGTTTACCATGAGGTAGCTCTAAAAGTGTTTCCATGAACCTGGTTCAGTTTGAAGGACTCTGCGAGCTATGTAAGATAAATGTTCAGCTGGAACACCGTTATTGGTTCTGGTTGATCTTCTGACTGAAGATATCTCTGGTTCACTTTCAGTTTTTGACTTTTCTGCAGTAATTTCTATTTCTGTGTCACTTTCCTTATTTTCTTGAGTGACTGATAATGATTCTTTTTCCGTTTGAATAGTTTGTGTCAGTTGTTCAAACTTTAAACACACAGAACTTTCATCAATAATCACACTTCTGCTGACTGTTACTTTGTTTGTGTCTTGATGTAAAATTCTGTATCCTTTTTGAGATTCACTGTAACTCCTTCTTTTGCACGTGCATCCCATTTTGTACGTTTTCCTTTTGGAATGTGTACATAGGCTTTACTTCCAAAAATTCTGATGTGTCTTAAATCTGGTTTCTTTTTGTTCCACAGTTCATATGGAGTTTTTGTTGTTGCTTTTCCCAGTATGATGCTTCTCTCCAGTATGTAGTTGGCAAATCAGCATTAAATAGCATGCCCCTCCCACTTTCAGACAGTGTGTGGTTCATTCTCTCTGCAACTCCATTTTGCTCTGGGTTATATGGAACAGTTGTCTGGAACATAATTCCATGTTTCCTGAGAATGGCTTGTGTTTTACCGCTTGTATATTCTGAGCCATTATCTGTTTGCAGTACTCTGGGCATCCTGCCAAATGTATTACTTACTTGAGCGAGATACTCTTCCAATTTCTCTGGCACTTCATCCTTATTGTGAAGTAGAAACACTGTGGTATATCTGGAGTAATCATCAATGAATGGTCAGGAAGTACTTTTTCTTTCCTGGAGTTATAGTCTTCATTGGCCCACAAAGATCTGAATAAATTAAGTCCAGAGGTTTTTGAGCTTTGCTGCTGGTCTGCTTGGGAAAATATGTCCTTGTCATTTTTCCTTTAATACAGCTGGTGCAGATCATTATTTGATCACATGGATTAATCTTAATAACATGTGCATAGTTATTCTCAACTGTTTTCTTTATTGTATCAGGATTTCTGTGCCCGAAGCGCCTGTGCCAAGTGTGGATGCAGTTTGTATGTTTATCCTCTTCGGCTGTTTTAGCCATTTCACTACAGTTCAGCTGATATAGTTCATCTATGATTTTAGTATTTGCAAGCAAGCAATTCCCTTTTGTGATGATATAACTGTCACCCTTAAATGTGACTACATTGCCTTGGTCCGTGAGTTTTTTTTTACTGACAAAAGGTTGCTTTCATCAAGCTGAGTGAAGAAATGTCGGTCATTTGTCATGTGAATTGTAACACCTGAGTCCACACACCACGCTTAAATAGAGGTGACACCATTTTTGGATCCGAATGCACAGCCCTTTGTTTCTATGACATTCTTAGCTTGCTGCAATCCACTTTGTTTTTGCATTCTAGCTTTCCAGATTCTACAATCTGCCTTTAGGTGTCCTGGCGTTTTGCAAACAAAGCATTCCCGCTTTTCTATCTGCACGTTACTGTGTTTATTTTTGTATTTCATCTTTAAAGCAGTCTCTGAACACACACTTGCATTACTCATGTTTTCTGTTTTGTGCTTGTATTCATCCACAAGCTTGCCTTTAACATATTCCAGTGCCAGTTCATCATCTGGACGTGCATCTGGTGCTGTGAGAAGTGTCTCATAACTTTCAGGAAGTCCACTTAATAATAGCGCTGCAACATGGAAGTCTTTTATATCTTCTCAAATCCCTCTCAGTCTCTCCACCGTTTCTAAGGTCTGTCTTATATAGTCCTGCATGTCCTGGTCTTTCTGCAGCTTAGTCTGATAGAGCTTTCTGATTAAATACAGTTTATTGCTGAGATTAACTCTTTCATGCACTTTTTGTAATCCTTCCCACATGTATTTAGCAGTTACATATATGTAGGATTTGATCATCGTCTATGCACAGGGAGATTGTGCTCTGGGCTTTCTGATCTCTGTCCAACCACTCCTCTGTGGGCTGTGCAGGTCTAGGTTCATTTATACATTTCCAGGTACCTTCTCTTATAAGCAGCATTTTCATCTTGAATTTCCAGGATTGGTAGTTCTGATTTGTCAGATTTGCGATGGAGAACTTTGCTGAGGGGAAGGTGGCAGCCATTTCTGCTGTTTGTCTTTCTGTTGCTGTCTCCTGCACTCAATTGCTTTAGCTCGCTGTATCTGGTTATATCCAGGGGTTATCTGTGTTATATCCTGGGCTTCTGTAGCATGTCCTGGGCCCTTGTATGCTAAACCTTGTATGCTAACAGTAAGAAGGTCCAGTCTCAAAGGCAGTGACACTGGTTCCTCTAGGGCCATCTTCTTTAGAAGAGGATACCAACTTCTCTTTGGCCAGGCTGGAGATCCTCATTTGTGGCACAGCTCTAGAAAAACCTGCTTGTTCGAAATCCATTCTCCTGGATAGAATTTTTTCCTGCTTAGGAAATCTGCTGTGACATTTTCTACGCCTCTTAGGTGTAAAGCCAAAATCAACTGTATGTTGTTCTGAGCCCAGTTGAAGATCTGATTTGTAATCCTTTGTTGTTGAGGGTTTTTTGTTCCTCCCTAATGTCTGAGGTAACATACCGTGGTCATATTGTCCAATAGAATCCTTAGGTATTTTCCTCTCAGATTCTGGCTGGCTGGCTTTAATGTTTTCAGAACTGCTGTTGGTTCTCTTGCATTTGAGGATATTTGTCTTTCTATCAAAGACCACTATCCTTAAAAAAAATGGTTCTCTACCTGGGATCCCCAGCCCTTCAAGCTGGCATCTGTAAAAGGGCTACAGTAAAAGGACTCTTGTTCCAAAGCACCTCCTTCTGAAGATTTTCTGGGTTCAGCCACCAGTTTAGAGTATTTTTTACTTTTGTTGGAACATAAATCCTCCTGTCTAAGGACGCTGTCCTATCTGGAGAGAATCAGACTTTGAAGAGGTATGGAATGAAACTAATCCAAAGGAACCATGGGAATACAAAAGTCTGAGTTATCTGAAGATGTTCTGCCAGGATTTCCTGAGATTCTGCTGTCAATAGAAAATCATCTAAATATGAGACAATGATTATGTTGAGCTGTCTCAGATATAAAAAAAACAAAATGCAAAGCGACTGTCAGGGGAAGGGTACAAATCAATTGAAATATTGTTTAACAATTAGCCACATGGCTACAATAACCAACTTTCCGCAGACTGACTGGAGAATAAATTTAAATGTAATTATTAATCTGAACTTTCTAAAATTACTGCAACAGTGCAACGTGAGTATGTGCTAAAGATTAAAATTAGCAAACACAGACGTGTGAATAGATGCTGAGCACAGCCGAGGGTGCAGGGTGTGCACTACCCTTAGCAGCCTCCTATTGCCACTACTTGTAAACTCTGTACTCTACATTAGTTCGCTCCACTAACGTTATTGTTTATCACACATTGGCTTGCCTACGAAAACCTATAACCACTGCCCCCAAAATGTTTCGCCAGTGAATCTGGCTTCATCAGGGGTAACAGGCAGGAATCTGCTACTACTTCGGCTACTACTTTGGTGAAAATTGGAGGAGCTGATGAAATCCCGAAAGGTAGACACTGGAATTGGTAATGATATACTATGCCATCTATTTTTACTGCAAATCTGAGATACTTATGATAATGCGGATGTATAGGGATGTGATAGTTAGCGTCCATGAGGTCTATTGTACACATGAAGGCCCCTGGAGATATAAGAGGAGTCGCTGTTTGATTTTATTCCATTTTGAATCTGTAATAACTGATCCATCTGTTCAGAAATTTCAGATTTATGATCCATCTGGCTTTCTTTCTGACTGACGAACGAAAGCCTTTCCCCCACTGGCGTGGTGTCATTGCTTTCCCGCGTTACTGGTGTTATTTGGATTGAGCAGGAACCTTCTGCCTCTTCCACCTTTAGTGTAGCTTCACCTTCCTGTTTTACCCTTTCCTCACTCTTAAGAATTTTGTGATTTGTCTTGGTGGTTTCCGAAAGGACTGGATTTTTCTGGGTTTATCTTCCAGAAATCCTTTTTTCCTATCTGCCTCTTTTTCTAGATCTATCTAATATTGTCCCAAATACATAAGCTCCAGAAAAGGGATGGAACATAACTTATTTTTCGAAGCAATGTCTCCAGACCAGTTTTGTAACCATAGGGCTCTCTTAGAGGTATTGGCTAATGTTCACTTCGGGGCAAACCAAACAGATTCAGCCGAGGCATCAGCCAAAAAAGCCATAGCCATCTTCAAGAGCGGGATAGAATCTAGGGTATCTTCCCTGGCTGTTTTTAGTTTGAGATGATTCTCTTACAGATTTAATCACAGCCCCATCACTCTGGCTACACACGTAGCCGCTATATTAGTGTTATTTATGGCCGAAGGACATTCCCAGGCTCTTTTAAAAAGACCCACAGTTTTCCTATCCATAGGATTTTTTAAATGTGAGGAATCTTCAAAGGGAATACATGTCTTTTTTGCGACTTTGGCAACTTGAATGTGTATTTTTGGTATCTCGTCCCGCAACTTTGTGTCGCCTGGGTTAAAAACGAGACGATTTTTGAATTCCCTTGGGATAAACAGTTTCCTTTTCATGTCTTCCCACTCTTCTAGAATCATTTCTTTAAAATCGGCGTTAACAGGGAATAACTTCTTCCTCTTTGCTCTCAAGCCCCCAAACATTTCATCTTGTATGGATTTAGCTTTCTGAACCTCTTCCACCTCTATAGTCTCTCTTACCGCACACAATAAGGAATCGAAGTCCTCTAGGGCAAATAAATATTTTTTCGAGTCGTCAGAAGACACTGAAGGGAGACATTCGTTTTCATCATCTTCTTTGGTGCAGGAGGGGAGACCGGAGGAGGAGGGGTCAGACTAGAGACTGTCACCTGAACCTCTTCCTGAATCATACATCTAATATCCGATAAAAAAAGAAGGTTGTTCCTCTTTAAGCAGTTTGGCTATGCAGTCAGTACATAGTTGCTTTTTGTATGACTCTTGTAATTGGCACAATTCGCACACTTCCTCGGTCTTTTCCTAGATTCAGGCAGGGATTTTTTTTTTTTTTAGCAATAGATTTTTATTAAAGTTGCAACAGAGACAGAGTACACACATTGCACATTGTGGATGCAGCCACTTTCAGAAAATACACATAGTGTTGTCGTACCCGACCATTATGACATCCAAAAAACAGTTTACGTAAAAGGCGATAGGTGCCGCCAACCTATCGACATTGAGTCCAGTACAGACATAAAAGAATCGTCCACTATTCTTCAGCTCTTCAATTGCCGCAACAATTTTAAAAAGAAAGTTTTGTACGGACATAGACAAACAACAAACAACAGGGAATAAAGGAGGAAGGGGGGGGGGGACAACAACACAGAGCTCAGAAAATGCTTAATGGCAAAGGGGAAGCATACTGGCTGGACAACCAACTCAACCACCTGTTGTGAGTTTGCACCCTGTTAGAAAGCGTGGGAGCAAATACTAGTTTGCATTGCATGTGGAAATTTAATAGGTTTATAACCTCCTGAATTGGCGGGCACACGGCCTGCTTCCATCGACACGCTATGACCTTCTTAGCCGTGTGAAGGACATGGGCCGTGACCCACCTATCAGCTAGGGGAATGTCCACTAAGCCCACACCCAACACTGCCAGCTCCGCACGCAATTCCATATCCCTACCTAATACCACCCTCAAAAGAGCAGACACTTCCCGCCAGTAATCTCTAACCAGTGGACAATGCCACCACATATGAAGTGGGTCACCAATTGCTCCACAACCCCTCCAACAGAGGGGAGAGTATCCAGGAGAAAAGTGAGATATTCTGGTCAGGTACCACCGCAGCTGAATCTTCCTACTTTGTTCCATGTGATTAATGCACCTGGAGCATTTGACTGACCAGTACATGGCATCCATCCATTCCTTAACGGAGATGTCCCTCCCCAGCTCGGCTTCCCACTTCTTCATATATGGTTGTTTAACTTCTATTCCCACTGAGAGTAAACCCAAATACCATATGGAGATTCTCGATCTGCAGGTGGTACCTGAAGTAAACAGCGTCTGCACTGGACTCTCTCCCCTCCCCCCAGTCTGTGCAGACAAGGACAACAAAAAGTGTCTAATCTGCAAGAACTGGTAGAAAAGGGAGTTAGGCAGACCATAATGCCTGTGCAGAGTCTCGAAATCAACCATCGACCGAACAAACAGGCAACCTATCGTAGTAATACCACATAATAGGCACATGGTATTCCAAGGCCGACAATGGAAAATCCGCTATATCCATTTTTACCCCCAGAGTAGTGCTTAAGCTGGACCACGCCAGGAAGGATGCCTGCATAGTCAGAAGTTTGAATGGGCACCTATAAGATTTGATTAATGAAGCTGCCAAAGCCACAGATAGAAGCCCTCTTTTGACAAAATGCGCTTCTAAGCCTAACCATTTGTGGGACGATTTCTGGGTCCACCAGTCCATAGATTGATCCAGCAGGTTGGCCATATAATATTGCTGTAAATTCGGTACCCCCAGCCCACCCATACGGATCGGAGGATGCAAAGCTGACTTCGCTTCTCTAGGTCTAGCCCCGCCCCAAATAAACCGCAGCATGTCTGCCTGAAGTTGACCTATCAAGTTCCTCGGGAGGACTAGTGGAATGCAGCTGAACTTGTACAAAATCTTTGGTAAAATGAGCATTTTAACCGCATTTATTTTTGCCATCCATGAAAGATGGACTTTAGAGTACTTTTCATAGTCCCGAAGTAACTCTGTCCGTAAGATTTTAAAGTTATGCGATACCATAGAGGAGATCGAAGGGGTCAATTCTATTCCCAAATATGTAATGGAAGAGTCCCTCCAGGAGTACTTGAATTTACTTGAACAGATCAGAGTACAAGTCATTAGGAATATTGATTGGTAACACATTAGTTTTACCAGTATTAAGTTTGTAATAAGAGACGCTGGAGAAAAGGTCAATAATCTGCGAAGCTGCCGACAACGAGCGTGAGGGCTCAGTTAACGTCATCAACACGTCATCCGCATACAATCCTATGACATGCGATTGGTCCCCCAGTTTAATCCCAGATATATCAGGACACAAACGCAGCTTCTCCGCCAGCGGCTCCATTACCATAGTGAAAATGAGGGGGGACAGAGGGCATCCCTGTCTAGTCCCATTAGAAATAGGAAAGATGTCAGACAGAAACCCTGATGCTAACACTTTGGCCGAAGGACGGGAATAAAGGCCTAATATTGCTTGGAGGATGGGACCTTGAAACCCAAATTTTTGCAACACCTGGTCCAGGAACCCCCAGTGCACCCTATCAAATGCTTTTTCAGCATCCAGGGACACAAAGACTGTGGGGCTCCTGGACCAGCCCGCAACTTGCAGCAAATTCACCATTCTCCTAGTGCCATCCCTGCACTGTCGACCCAACACAAAACCCACTTGGTCAGCTGCTATAATAGAAGGAAGAAGGGCATTAATACGTGTCGCTAACAATTTAGCAAAGATTTTCAGATCCGCATTTAGGAGAGAGATGGGCCTGAAATTTTCTGGAGTGTTAGGAGGTTTCCCTGGTTTGGGGAGAGTCACCACCGTAGCCATTAGCATTTCAGGCGGGATCTCTCCAGTGGACATAAAACTAGAGAAGAGTTTCTCCATGTACGGAAGCAGACTGGAACCAAAGATTTTGTTTCAGGCAGGGATTTATGTCCTGCCTCTATTTCTACCTAGGAAGCAACCACTGAAGCCAGATTTTGAGTTAAAAAAGAAACTCCTCTACTGCAGAAATTTAAGCAGGGAGGTGTCAGAAACTGGCTCAGTCTTGGAAGACATGTGGACCTCCATGGTAGGACTACCAGAGTCTACCTCGAGAGGTTTCTCCCCTTTTATAGGGCTTACTTTCCTTGTCCACCCTCTGCTGACGCAATGCTTTTCCTCCATATTTAGGGGACCTACCCCCAAGAGGGGGGAGTCGACCCTGTATTCAAGACCGCAATTCCTGGGTCTCCAGCATACTAGCTAAGCACTGCCATCTTTTTTCCCCTACTTCCATGACATGCGCCGACGCCAGTGACGCCAGGCGAGGTGGTCACATGTTCCATAACCGCTTCCTGGGTAAAGGAGGAGAATGGCATCTGCCAAGCCGAGAGCACCCACAGGGGAAGCAGCTCCAGCACCTCATTTACCGCGGCCCTTATGGTAAAATGAGGTATGCTAGAGAACCCCCGGAGAGGTAGCTAGCAGGGTTCCATTCCAGAGCTGTGAGGAGAGACTGGGCATTTCCCCAACACAGCTCAAGCCCTTCAAATGAATTTTCCCATCATTGCTTCTGGCATGGGAGCCGCTCACTCCCTATCCCTGTAGGGACAGGAAGAACACTGGTGGACCGGGGTGGGGTGGGACCTTTTAAACTTGTCTCACTTCCTGTCCCTACAGTGACTGTGATGGTCATCCGCCCATGTGCTGTCATTGGGGACTTCCTGGAAATTTAGGCTTGAATCCATTACCCTTAATTTCTGTCTCCACACTGTTCCATTTTTTTTTTTTTTTTGGGGGGGGGGATTGTTGAAATTATTAAAACCAGCATATAGGTGATTAGTACACCAATATACAGAGTAGTGCACCACACAACATTATCTATGAGTGATAATAAATTTAGGCCTAAATCCGTTTCTGTTTATTTTTGTCTCGACACTGTCCCCATTCAAATTTTTTTGTGTTGTTTAATATATTCAAACCTGCACATCCGTGATTACTACATCAATTCACAGGGTAGCACACATTATTGTGAAAAATAGATAATAACGACTTGCGGCACATAAAAACATGGTTGTTAGTGCGGGCACTCACTCAGTCACAGGCGGCGACGGCTGTTTCGCGCAATCTGCGCTTTGTCTGGCCTCTCACATGATGGCGTCAGTACGCTTCTCTCTATTTATTGCGACTGACGTCATCACTCTCACAACGATATACACATATCTAAAAACTTATTCACATACACTACTAAATGAAAATGGCTATATCATTTTTATGGAAAAAAATCTATCTTTGCTTGTTCCAGTTCCTGTTTCACTGTTTCATATCCTTTATATTTATTTGCAGTACTAACTGCATCCGTCTAAATGAATACTCTGCATGTAGATTCTTCCATTGTTCAGAAAAAACAATGTCATCTTGATATTGTGATATCTCTTTAAATATTCTCAATCCTCTCGGTACTCTGCTGTGGGCCTCATATGATTGCAGTGAATTAATTGTCCAAAATAGACAGACCTCTTTCTCTACTAACGGCATTATTTTCATTTCTAATGTTCGAGTACTCATGACTTTTAGGCTGTCTTTATTGTTGCACTGAGTGAAAAATGTGCCAGAATCCACCCGACCTTCATATGGAGCTGCATCACACGCCTCTGGCGCCATATCGATAATTGTCTCCATGTTTCAACATTATCTGTGAGGCCCAAAAATGTCAGGGCTACGGAAGGGTTGTAAACAAAAGACCCAGAGCCAGAATGTGGATAGTAGCAGAACCAGCTATCTGGCCAGAAGTAGTAGTAGTAGACCACAGTTGTCGCTGGCTTCAGAAAGGCGCAACATTATCGTTGAGGAAAAAAAGGATGATATTATCGATTTGTTTCGATTATTATCCTTTTCTCTAAGAAGTGACAAGAAAACCTCACCACAGCCTATGGCAGACAGTAAAAAGAGTCTCAATGATAATGACTTGTGTTAGAGTAGTCCCTATTTGGGCTGCCCTGAGGAAGAAGCTGGGGACCCCATAGCTGTGTTAATTGTGGTGATAATTAGAGATGGCCCGAACTATTCGCCGGCGAACAGTTGCCGGCGAACATAGCTTGTTCGCGTCCGCCGTGGCGGGCGAACATATTCGATGTTCACATTCACCCCTATACTTTATCATTGAGTAAACTTTGACCCTGTACCTCACAGTCAGCAGACACATTCCAGCCAATCAGCATACCCTCCCTCCCAGACCCTCCCACCTCCTATCTAAACGCAAGGACAGCATCCATCTTAGATTCATTCTGAAGCTGCAGTGTTAGTAATTGTAAATCGCAATGTGATTAATATGACCTTAAATTTTCGCATTGCGATTACAACTTAGATCTGAGTTCCTAATGGTTGTATTGCTAGAATATAATGAAGATAACGAATATAGCACTAAATTCTCTATCTTCGTTATATTCTAGCAATACAACAACCATTAGGAACTCAGATCTAAGTTTAATCGCAATGGGATTAATATAACCTGCATTAATCGCATTGCGAATTCAACTTAGAGCTGAGTTCCAAATGGTTGTTGTATTGCTAGAATATACGTTATATTCTAGCAATACAACCATTAGGAACTCAGCTCTAAGTTGTAATCGCAATGCGAATAATACTTACAATTATTAATCGCTTTCCGAATCCATTTGATGCCTCTATTTGATTGTATATGACGATTGACTATGACTACCACCAACGTTCTGCTGCCTCCAAAGCAAGATATCTGAACCCCCCCCCCCAGGGGCCATTTGGGCATTTTTGATAGAAAATGCATCAAAAACGCATCTGCGTTTTTATTATTTTTTCATTTTTTTTGTGTATTTTGCCACATTTGGTTGCATATTTACATTTGGTATAGGCAAATATGGTAGTCTAGATCATGTGTCTATACCAAAACCTAGGATCATTGTTTGACAGCATATTTTCTAAGCCATATAGATGAATATAGATTTGGGCAGAGTAATGATCTAGACCTGTGTTTCCTAACCAGTGTGCTTCCAGCTGTTGCAAAACTACAACTCCCAGGATGCCTGCACAGCCAAAGGCTGTCCGGGCATGCTGGGAGTTGTAGTTTTGCAAAAGCTGGAGGCACACTGGTTGGGAAACACTAAATTGTAGACTACCATATTTGCCTCTTCCATCTTCCATCCCCAAACAATACAGTGTCCTTGTCATCCTTATCAGTATCTTCTTCTCCTGCCAAGACTTCTACTCCTCTTTGTACTCCACTATCATGAAACATCCATAACTGAATGGCATTGCAGTTGCTGCAGTACCATTGTAGTAGTGCCTTGTACTCTCACATGGCGGACAAAGCGGGCCACTCCTTGAGAGTCTCACTGTGCGGCAAGCTGCACTCCATGGTGGGCAGCTGGTATGGGCAGGGACAGTACAGATCTTTCAAAGCCCACTGGGTCAGTGTTTTTTTTTTTTTTCAGCAGTGGAGAGGCAGCATCCCAGCAACATGGCCAGGTCTTTTTGACCCCTCCCCACCATATCCTCAGGCTGGCTCCCACAGCAGGCACTTATCTTCCTCCACCACCTTCTCCTCCATGGACATGGTCTAGTTTCCAACAGCAGCAGGGTACAGTGTGGCTCCCACTCACCCTCCTTCCTATCACATGTCAAGCAGTTGCTAACGTACATCAAATATCATCAGCAATAATGGCCGCGACCTCCTGGACACCCTGAACCCTGGGTAAAATAACATGCATGGCCTTTTAAAAAAACGCACTGGCTTGTGCAAGGTGCTGGCAATGTCCTGGAGACTGTCCCTCTTTTCAGTAATTCTCACATGGTGAGGAACGCTCTCCTGGATTTGCAGCATCAGAATGGTCTGCAGTTACACTGCTTCATCTGCGACATTCCAACTCACTGAAATTCAACATTGCACATGCTCGAGCATCTGTAGGAGCAGTGGAAAGCCGTGAATGATTTTGTCATGTACCAGACCACCTCAACAGGGAGCATTTGTTGGGAAGAGGCAGTTCATGCTGCAGTTGTCCCTCATCCCCCTCATGCAACAGGTGGCAAAGAAAGAGGAGGAAAAAAGAACAGCTAATGCATCTTGCTATCTGCCATATAGCTGTTGTGGACCCACAGTGAGAAACCCCGATGAAGAAGGAGGAGGTGCTGCCCCTGGAGGAGGAAGAGGAGTCGGAGTTGGAATTGAAGGAGCAAGAGGAGGATGATGATGACACTCAATTGTCCTAGTGGGGGATAGAGTTGGAAAGGACTGGCTCCTCTGGCACGCTGGCCAGAATGGTGACTTGTAGGCTCACATTACTTGCTTACACAGTGACAGGTGGATCAGTAAAATCAAGCAGTCTGATGATTACTGGATCTCCATGCATTTAGACCCTCTCTATCAAAGCAAAATGGGGAAATGGATAGAAATACAAGAAATGGGAGTGGGAGGCACTCGGTATCTGGGTTTGAACAGTGGGGGTCTAACGATGAAGGTTTGGATCGTGCGTTTGAAAATAGTATACAATTGTATGTAATGATCACACCTTATTTGTTGCTATAAGGTGTTATCATTACATACAATTGTATACTATTTTGAAATGCACGATCCAAACATTCATTGTTAGACCCCCATTGTTTCCGCTGTTCAAACCCAGATACAGAGTGCCTCCCACACCCATTTCTTGTATTTCTATCCATTTTCCGCGACAAAGGGGTGAGTCGCGTGGGAAAAGCACCACACCGGTGTTTCCTATAGGTACAGCCACTGACCCTTTATACCAAAATGGGGAAATGTTTTCCTGCCGAAGAAAGGGAGGCCAGATTACGTTATTAGCAGGTGACACTGTGTACGCAGCTAGTCGCAGCTGATGGCGGGCAAACACCTGCCTCCAGCGTGTCTCAAATACAGGTCCCTCTCTGCTCCCTGCAGAGTCACCACCCTTTCGCCGCAACAAGCAGCAAAAGCTACAGCA
Source organism: Bufotes viridis (assembly GCA_033119425.1). Lineage (NCBI taxonomy): Eukaryota > Metazoa > Chordata > Amphibia > Anura > Bufonidae > Bufotes > Bufotes viridis. The sequence continues at coordinate 313,734,606 of CM065592.1, forward strand.
GCAGTAGCAGCCATTTCGGTCTCCTCAACATGATGGAGTAGTTTTTCCATGTGTCGCACCAGGCTGAGGCCAGTCAGCAAGCTGACAGCTCCCAGCTCAATGCTCAGGTTCAGTCCTACCTGCACATACCCTGTTCCATCACCCCATGGATTTCTGGGCAGGCAGACTGGACAGTGGCCTGAACTGGCACAAAATGCTCTCTTTCATCTTTCTTGCCCAAAAGGACCAAACTGCGGTGCTGTTGCTCCCAATTAAAATGTGAGAATTCTTTTTCTTATGCTCGTTCACAATGAGACACTTTTCCTTCTGTCAAGGCATAATTTTTAGATGCTTGGTCCCCCAAGCCACTTTTTAAAGAAAAATGTTATCCCAGAACACTGTGTGTGTTTAAACATAATTTGCTCCTGATAAGAAACAATTTTTGAAAGCTTTGGAATGTGAAAAAGCATAACACACTCACACTTTATGTTTTTAAACATGTTGTATGTTAACACCGTCAAACGTGCGTTTACCAATAACTGTGTACTGTATATCAGTGTCACTCAGACATCATTTACTATTGCTGTCATTGCATTGGAAAGCTTGTGGAGAGGGGAGAGAAAAAAATAAAAAAATCATAAAAAATAAAAAAAAGAGATAACAAGTTTTCCTAAAAACTCCTATTTTCCGGACAATTGGTGCAACTTTGGTTCATTCCAAATCACTCTGGGTCTGAACCTAACTTTTGAAAAAAATTCAACGAACCTGATCCAGACCGAATCTCGAGTGGTTTGCTCATATCTATATAGAATTATTAAATGTTTTTTTCATCGAATAGCACGCGTTCACTAAAATTTTTACAATGTTTTTGCAATGAAGTTACACGTCATGTCTTTTCAACTAGATGCTGCAATGCAGTATGCCTTCACTAACACATCTGCAATTTGCATTAGGCCTCATGCACACGACCGTTGTTTGATTCCGTGTCCGTTGCTCCGTTTTTCATGATTTTCTGCGGACCCATTGGTTTTCAATGGGTCCGTGGAAACCTCGGCAAATGCACCGTTTGTCCTCCGCGTCCGTGGTCCGTGATTCCAGTCCGTCAAAAAAATATAACCTGTCCTATTCTTGTCCGTGAAAAACGGTTCACGGACCCATTCAAGTCAATGGGTCCGTGAAAAATGCGGACGGCCATCCGTGTGTCATCCGTGTTCCGTGTCCGTTTTTTTTGCGGATCCCTTGGCAGGCACTTGGGAAACATTGTCAGCCTGTCTTTTGGTAAAATCTTTTGGGTCATGTCCGCTAAAAAAAATGGAAGACACATGGAAACACAACGGAAGGCAAAAACGGACACGGATCACTGAACAACGGAACCCCTTTTTGCGGACAGCATAAAAAAACGGTCGTGTGCATGAGGCCTTATGGATGCGAAATGCATTTGCTGCTGTATCCATCACTCTTGTGGGAATGTACAACATATTCAGTAACACGGCTTTAATGCCCTAAGATGTCCAATTACAAATGGTAATTAGAAACTTGCTTCTAAAAAAAAAATTATTTTCTTGCTAGAATGTAATTTGTATGCAAATAAACGTTTTTTTAAATAATTATTTTTACAGTTTGTGCAGAAATCTGTAATATAGAACTAGTTGCCAAAAGATGAGCTGACAGTAGCCTGCCACCAAACACACCTGACCAGTTCTCGCTCCCTCCCCCTGATTACATCCCTTTATATACTATACATTCACAAATATTATCTCCCTATAATGTTTTTATACCGTAGCTCAGTGTTTTTGTCTGCAGAGGCAGAGCCACAGCACAGCTTCCTGCTAAGTCACAAGGCAGAATGAAATTCTGCTTGTTTGGTACCTCGCTGCCTTCTGCCCCCTGATTGGCTGATCTGGGCTGTCTTTTAGCCTGTGAGCCAATCAGAGCAATCCCTTCTAGTTCCAGTATCATATGAACATCCTTCTTCTACCTCCCTCATGGTATTTCCCTTCCAATTCTCAAGGTAAAGTCATAATAAACCCGGTTTGTTACAAATTGATTCCTTAACCACCTCAGCCCCCCTAGCTTAAACACCCTTAATGACCAGGCCACTTTTTACAATTCTGCACTACACTACTTTCACCGTTTATTGCTCCGTCATGCAACTTACCACCCAAATGAATTTTACCTCCTTTTCTTCTCACTAATAGAGCTTTCATTTGGTGGTATTTCATTGTTGCTGACATTTTTACTTTTTTTGCCATTAATACAAATTTAACGACATTTTTGCAAAAAAATGACATTTTTCACTTTCTGTTGTAAAATTTTTCAAAAAAAACTACATTTCTATATAAATTTTTCTCTAAATTTATTGTTCTACATGTCTTTGATAAAAAAAAAAAATCCAATAAGTGTATATTTATTGGTTTGGGTAAAAGTTATAGCGTTTACAAACTATTGTGCAAAAAAGTGAATTTCCGCATTTTGAAGCAGCTCTGACTTTATGAGCACCTGTCATGTTTCTTCAGGTGCTAGAATGTCAGGATAGTATAAATACCCACCAAATGACACCATTTTAGAAAGAAGACACCCCAAAGTATTTGCGGAGGGGCATGGTGAGTTCATGTATCATTTCATTTTTTTTCACAAGTTAGCGGAAAATGACACTTTCTGAGAAAAAAAAAAAAAAAAAGGTTTCAATTTCTGCTAACTTCTGGCAAAAAAAAATAAATCTCCCACAGACTCACTATGCCACTCAGTGAATACCTTGGGGTGTCTACTTTCCGAAATGGGGTCATTTGTGGGGTGTGTTTACTGTTCTGGCATTTTGGGCGGGGCTAAATTGTGAGCCGCCATGTAAAACCTAAAGGTACTCGTTGGAATTTGGGCCCCTTGCGCACCCAGGCTGCAAAAAGTGTCACTTATGTGGTATCGCCGTACTCAGGAGAAGTAGGGCAATGTGTTTTGGGGTGTATTTTTACATATACCCATGTTGGGTGAGAGAAATATCTCTGTAAATTGTCAACTTTGTATACAATTTTTTTAAAAGTTGTCGTTTACAGAGATATTTCTCACAAAAAGTATGGGTATATATAAAAATACACCCCAAAACACATTGCCCTACTTCTCCTGAGTACGGCGATACCACATGTGTGCCACTTTTTGCAGCCTGGGTGCAAAGGGCCCTAAACCAATGAGTACCTTTAGGATTTCACAGGGCATTTTTACGCATTTGGATTCCAGACTTCTTCTCACGCTTTAGGGGCCCCTAAAATGCCAGGACAGTATAAATACCCCACATGTGACCCCATTTTGGAAAGAAGACACCCTAAGGTATTCCATGAGGGCATGGCGAGTTCATAGAAGATTTTTTTTTGTCACAAGTTAGTGGAATATGAGACTTTGTAAAAAAAAAAAAAAAAAAAATATCAATTTCCGCTAACTTGTGCCAAAAAATAAAAATTCTGTGAACTCGCCATGCCCCTCACGTAATACCTTGGGGTGTCCTCTTTCCAAAATGTAGTCACTTGTGGGGTATTTATACTGACCTGGCATTTTAGGGGCCCTAAAGCGTGAGAATCCAAATGCGTAAAAATGCCCTGTGAAATCCTAAAGGTACTCATTGGTTTTAGGGCCCCTTTGCGCATCTTGGCTGCAAAAAAGTGTCACTCATGTGGTATCGCCGTACTCAGGAGAAGTAGGGCAATGTGTTTTGGGGTGTATTTTTACATATACCCATACTGTGTGTGAGAAATATCGCTGTAAACGACAACTTTTTAATTTTTTTTTATTCAAAGTTGTCAGATATTTCTCTCACCCAGCATGGGTATATGTAAAAATACACCCCAAAACACATTGCCCTACTTCTCCCGAGTATGGCGATACCACATGTGTGACACTTTTTTGCAGCCAAGATGCGCAAAGGGGCCCAAATTCCAATGAGTACCTTTTAGGAGGGCATTTTTACGCATTTTTCTTCTCAAGCTTTAGGGCCCCTAAAATGCCAGGGCAGTATAAATACCCCACATGTCACCCCATTTTGAAAAGAAGACACCCCAAGGTATTCAATGAGGGGCATGGCGAGTTCATAGAAGATTTTTTTTTTGCACAAGTTAGTGGAAATTGATTTTTTATTGTTTTTTTTTGTTTACAGGAAGTCTCGGCTCTCGCGAGATGACGCGCCGATGCGTCGTCTCAGAACTACAGGACCGCCCGCAGGACGCATCCCTGCGTTAGGCGGTCCTGTAGTGGTTAATATCAACTCAAATTCACTACTAACATAAAGTACAATGTATCAAGAGAAAATATTCTCAGAAAATAATCTCAGAGAATATTCTACGGCTATGGTGGTGGGAGGGAGTGGATGGACGGGTTTTCACACGCATGTGTGCATGAAGCCTTAATGTTACAGTAGTGGCTCATCGTCACAGAAATCCTATGCACATGGGTGCTGGTTTCCTGTGTGTGAATTAGGGCCATTGTTATTTGCAACGGCTTAACTAATGAGCTTATCAGCTCTCCTAAATGTATGTTGGGCAGTCTGTTCCACCTCTTGCCTGAGCAGTAGGTGTGAATGGATCTTGCTAGGTCTCTCCAGCTTGCTAGAGCCTTTAAAAAAGCTAGAATGTTTGTTTGCCTCTGTAGCGACCTCTGTTTTATTCCTGGATTCTGACTCTCTGCTGACTGACCTGACCCATGCCTATTCTTCTTTCTGACACTGGGCTGCCTGCCTGGACCTTTGGAGGGCATCACGGATTTGCACGAACTCTGTCCACCCTGACCTTGGTCTATCAACCTATTATTGTACTCATACGTGCATAATCCCTCTGTGCCATGCTCTGGTGTCTCTGACCCCCAGGGCCAGCAGGCCACCACATGCAGACTACTTCAAGAGGTATAGCGTCCATAGTGAAATTCCAGCTCACCTTTAGTAGAATTTATCAGCCCCTTGTGCTTGGAACAGGTGGTTAAGTCCTTTGATAACGAAACAATAAATGTTGTTCCAGCAGTCCAATGTAGTTGTTGTGTTGCTAGTTTCTTTATTTGTGGTAACAAAATTACAGCATGTAGACAAATTCTCACACTCCAACACCAGTTTATGCGTTTCAGACACTTAGTCCTTAGTCATAACTGAAAAGAAATGCCGAGCTCTGTGATTTATATAGGTGGTTCCACTTCCTCTCACCAAATCAAGAGTGGAAAGGACAAAGAAAAAAGAGAAAGGGGGGTGTGAAACCACCTGAATTTATTAAGCAAGGCATTTGTTATTCTATCGTGTAACATACATAAAAATCACAAGACATATACTTCCAGGAAAAACTATGCAGTCATTATTTTATATCGCATAATTACCAAGTTTACATCTTAAATATCAAATAATATTAATAGGTGTAAAACTGTATAATGTGAACACAGGAAAGGATGAAGAAAGCTAAAACCATGATTTTCTATAGTACATATTGTGAAAACACAATATAAATGGTGTAACAAACAAAACTAATTCCCATATAAGCATACTAAACCCATATATAATCAAATTACCAACACCTAAAGAGATATATGGATCCTCACTATGTCATCAAAAGAACTGTACGACCACAAAATGTCATCAATCAATACATAGTTTTATTGTAAAAAACATAAAACACATGATTGGCAAGACACAATATATAAACACAATTAAAAACAATAGGGCTGGTGGTGCGGGATTGGTGGACTATTACATAAAGTGCAAGTGCAAAAATGCTGTCAGCAATAGATATGGATGCTATACCAGGTAGCCGTCAGCTACAAAATTGGTAAGCCACACTAAATTGAAAGCACATGTAAGCATATGCAATGTGAATGGGATGATGGTTATTTGCTCTAAGAATAGTGTTGCCTGCGGTTTGTTTGCGATATGTCTGAGTTTGTATGCATTCGTTATTGATGCCTATCAATGTTAGAGCTAAGAAATTAATTTTAAAGGCATCATAAAGACAAACGAAGCGCAAATTATAGGGATTGTTATTCCAGTACGACATGAAAGAAGGTATGGCAGATACATTGCCTCTTCAAATAAGGAGCAAATAGTCGATATATCTGCCATACCGCTCTATGTCCCTACACAAGATGGCAATTGTGTGGATGTGATAAACAATATAACAGCATTGAAATAACAAATAGCAAGACAGGTGCACACTGCGGTCTTCCTAAGCCCTCAAACTGATGTTAAAATTGAGAGATTGGTCAACATATCCTACTGTGGAGGACATGTCTAAGCCCGAGCACCACGCCAAGGTTTTTTTAAGTAGCTCGGGACCTAACACTCGCCTACCTGTGCCGTATGGGCAATACCAGGGGCCAGTGGGCGAATCACAGGAGTGAAAAGGCCGACTGACAGCAAGCTCCCAGTAACCTCTAGCATGAGGACATGCATACAATGAGAGGAGGGAGGAGGCTGTGAGCCAATTAATTAACACCCTTTTACTTGAAAGAGGATACCCACAATGGATGTTATCCAGAGCCTCAAACATTGTTAAAAATAAATCCAGACAAGACTTCTTGTTAAAAAAAAACAATAAAACAAATAATAAAACAGATAGTTTAGTACTCACGTATAGTAGACAATTCACACAAATTCAACAAGTTATTACAAAATGTTTAACGATTCTCTACAAGGATGATACTTTATATGAGTCAATGAAAGGGGGATGCAGAATAATTTCTAGACTTCCACCCACCCTGGCTAATTCTCTGTCCCCTTCATTTTTTTCACGTACTAGCAAAGCTGCATTCAATACCTGGATTAAATATACAGGTTTCACAAAATGTGGAAGCCATCCCTGTAAAACTTGTGGCTTTGTTATATCAGTGAAAACTTTTCATAACTCAGATAATTCAGTCATTTTTCCTATTAAATCATATATTAACTGCAATACATCATGAGTAATATATATTATAAAATGTACTGAATGTAATTTTACTGTATGTGGGTAGTATATCAAGGAAGTTTAAGACTAGAATTCTTGAGCATATCAATTATATCATTAATACTTCAAGTACAGGCGATTCAAATGTAGCAAGACATTTTATTCAGGAAGGTTTTCAAACGTTTGCCATAGAGAAAGTAACAGAGTTGGTGATATCAAAAGAATAATTTTGCTAAGATAAGCATACTGGATATTTAGACTTAATACTAGATGTCCACTAGGCTTGAATCTCAGAAAAGAATGACCAAGTCCCCAAAGATACCGGAGGACATAGCGGGAGAACGGAGCGGCACCCAGGGATAATAGTAAGTGCAGGGAGATCCCTGGGCGCCGCTCTACATATCATGATACTTAGATCAGAATTTTTTTTCAGATAAAAGGCCCTCTTTAATTAATGATTTACACCACTTATATTGTGTTTTCACAATATGTACTATAGAAAATCATGGTTTTAGCTTTCTTCATTCTCCTGTGTTCACACTGTGCGGTTTTACACCTATTAATATTATTTGATATTTATGATGTAAACTTAGTAATTATGTGATCTAAAATAATGACTGCATAGTTTTTCCTGGAAGTATATGATATTTTAAGTATTTTTCTTGTGATTTTTATGTATGTTACACGATAGAATAGCAAATGCCTTGCTTAATAAATTCAGTTGGTTCCCCACCCCCATTTTCCTTTTTTTTCCTCTTTTGATTTGGTGAGAGGAAGTGGCACCACCTATATAAATCACAGAGCTCGGCATTTCTTATCAGTTATGACTAAGGACTAAGTGTCTGAAACAAGTAAACTGGTGTTGGAGTGTGAGGATTTGTCTACATGCCGGAATTTTGTTACCACGAATAAAGAAATTAGCAACACAACAAGTACATTTGAGTGCTGGGACTACATTTATTGTTTTGTACTCCAAGAGGTAGCAGCCTGGTGCGTTCTCTGCAGTGAAGACCAGATCCCTGTTTAGGGGTTAAAGGATGAAAATCAGGGACTGCCATGATAACGCCTTCAGGACTAGCCCATGGTCAAACCAGTTGATTGGCACAGTCTCACGAGGGTGTCGGGAGCCACGTCTGACTCCGTTATACCCGGGTCAGGAAGTCGCAGCGGGTGGCTGCGCGCTCTATGTTTAAAGATCATGCTGTTACTTAATGGTAGCTTTCTGTGTTTGCCTTGCAATCCTTTTTGTCTCACTCAGGGATCCGTAGCTTCTTCTCCTCATCTGTTTCTTGTCCGCCACTCCCAACCTCCTTATATTCCCCCTTCCCACTTCTCTGGTTGCCAGATATAGAGCTTCCTGCCTGGACTTCTATACTGACCCACTGGAGCTGTGTAGCTGTTCTTCCTGGTTGTCGTACCAGAGCGTTTTTTTTTTGTTTTTTCTCACTTTCTGCCTATTTAGAATCCAGTATGGATTCTATTGCTGCTTTGACAAAGCAACTTCAAGGCCTGTCTTTGGAGGAGGCAGGATTGAAGGCGTCGGTCCTCCAGCAGCAGCAATTGCAGCAGACCGCAAGCCCAGCGGTTGCTATGGGTAACCAGGTTGCTCCGGAACCCAAGGTTGTTCTTCCTGACAGATTTTCTGGGGGAAGGGACAAATTTGCCCCTACTCCTCTGGTAATGAAGAACAGCGGGTGGGGATTGTTATTTCCCTGCTACAGGGGGACCCGCAATCCTGGGCGTTGACCCTGACCGAGTTGCCCTGGCTGAGTCGAAGTTACGGAGACTCCTACAGGGAGATCAGCCAGCAGAGGAGTATTGCTCAGAGTTCCGTAGGTGGGCTACGGATACTCAGTGGAATGATCCGGCTCTCAGGAGTCAGTTCTGCTCTGGTTTATCCGAAAGGGTTAAGGATGCGCTTGTGCTGTATGAGACCCCATTTTCCCTTGATGCTGGTATGTCCCTTTCTATCAGAATAGATAGACGTCTTAGGGACAGAATGAAAAATCCTGAGCAATTAGTAACCCCTCCCAAGCAGCAGATAGTCTCTACGGACCTAGACGAACCTAGGCAGCTAGGAGGAACTACTCATCAGGTCCGTCCTCCTGAGGCTCGCAGTAGGCATGGGGTTTGTTTTTTCTGTGGGTGGAGGGGTAATTTCATTAATGTCTGTCCTTCCATACCCAAAAACAAACGACCGTCGGAAAACTACTAACCCCAGGCTGTGTGGAGGATGTCAGCCGAGGGGTATATGTTTCCTCCATAAGAACGTCTCAATTTGTGTTGCCAGCGGTTGTAGTTTTTGGTGATAAGACGGAGACTATTTCTTTCTTTCTAGACAGAGGAGCAGGGGTTAATTTGATAGATTCCCATTTTGCCCAGATTATGGGTTTGTCTTTCTGTACACTACAGAGACCTATTCCCATATTCGCTATTGACTCTGCTCCTCTGTCTCAGAGAAACCTTACTCATATTGTCCATAACTTACACCTTCGGGTAGGAGACCACAATAACGAGTGTCTTTCATGTTATGTTCTGGAGGGCCTTCCCTCTCCTGTGGTATTGGGTCTTCCCTGGTTGGTAGTGCACAATCCAGTGGTGGATTGGCAGGCCAGGAAGATATTGGAGTGGAGTGAGCATTGCAGAGAAAATTGCTTAAATAGCAATTGCTTAGTCGCCTCCACAGCTACTCTACCTACATTTGTTTCGGATTTTGAGGACGTTTTCTCTGAGAGGGGTTGTCAGAAGTTACCTCCTCACCATCCTTATGATTGCCCGGTTAACCTGATTCCGGGTGCAAAATTACCCAAGACCAGGTTATATAATCTTTCGGGTCCCGAGAGACACGCCATGAAAGATTATATCTCCGAGAGTCTGGCTAAGGGACACATCAGACCCTCTTCATCACCCATGGCTGCAGGGTTTTTCTTTGTTAAAAAGAAAGATGGGGGCCTGCGTCCTTGCCTAGATTTCCGCGAACTGAACCGGATAACCATCCAAGACCCATGCCCTCTTCCTCTAATTCCTGACCTGTTTAATCAGATTGCGGGTGCTAGGTGGTTCTCCAAACTTGATCTTAGGGGGGCCTACAATCTGATTCGTATTAAGGAGGGGCATGAGTGGAAGACAGCTTTTAACACCCCTGAGGAGCATTATGAAAATCTAGTCATGCCTTTCGGTCTAACCAATGCTCCTGCTGTCTTCCAACATTTCGTTAACAACATTTTTAGTCATCTTATCGGCAGGTTTGTGGTGATATACCTAGATGATATTTTAATTTATTTGTCTGATCTAAAAACACATGAGGTACATGTCAGACAGGTACTGCAGGTCCTACGAACGAATAAATTATATGCGAAGATTGAAAAGTGTGTCTTCGCCGTTCAGGAGATACAGTTCCTGGGATTTCTATTGTCTGCTTCAGGTTTCCGTATGGATCCTGGGAAGGTCCAGGCAATTCTAGATTAGGATCTTCCTGAGAACCTTAAAGCACTGCAACGGTTCTTGGGTTTCTCAAATTTCTATAGAAAGTTTATTAAAAACTATTCTGCTATTGTCAAACCCCTTACTGACATGACTAGGAAGGGGACTGATTTTTCTAAATGGTCTGATGCCGCTAAAATGGCATTTTCCTCTCTAAAGGAGAGGTTTACCTCGGCACCTGTACTAATCCAACCGGATGTCTCCCAGCCTTTTATTGTTGAAGTAGATGCGTCACAGGTGGGAGTGGGGGCTGTACTGTCTCAGGGTCCGTCGCCTGGCAAATGGCGTCCTTGCGCTTTCTTTTCTAAAAAACTATCTGCAGCGGAAAGGAACTATGATATTGGCAATAGGGAACTATTAGCTATTAAACTAGCGTTTGAGGAATGGCGTCACTTTTTAGAGGGGCAATCCGCCCCGTCACGGTGATTACAGACCACAAAAACCTTCTGTACCTTGAATCAGCTAAGCGTCTCACCCCTAGACAAGCTAGGTGGTCTCTATTTTTTACCAGGTTTAACTTTATCATCACCTATCGTCCTGGGGCAAAAAATACCAAGGCAGATGCATTATCTCGTAGTTTCCCTGGAGGGGGTAATGTGGGTGATCCGGTACCCATTCTACAAAGAGGAGTGGTTGTCTCTGCTGTACACTCTGTTCTGGAGGGGAAGGTGTTAGAGGCCCAGGGGGACGCTCCGGTCTCTTGCCACTCAGAGAAATTGTTTGTACCGTTAAACCTGCGTCTCGAATTATTAAAGGAACATCATAATTTGACACTTGCTGGGCACCCGGGTAGTAAAGCAACCTTGGAGCTACTGTCTCATCGTTTTTGGTGGCCGAGGTTGCGTCAGGATGTAATGGATTTTGTGTCTACTTGTTCTACTTGTGCATGCACTAAAGTCTCTCATACACGTCCAGCAGGGTCTTTATTGCCACTTGTCATTCCCAATAGGCAATGGACACATCTGTCAATGGATTTCATCACTGACTTACCTTTGTCAGCGGGTAAAACAGTTATCTTGGTAGTAGTGGACAGGTTTAGCAAAATGGTACACTTTATTGCGTTACCCGCACTACCTAAAGCTAAGACTCTAGCTCAGGTATTCATCAATGAAATCGGGGTCACGGGGTCCCTTCTGATGTTGTTTCGGATCGGGGAACCCAGTTTATTTCTACATTTTGGAAAGCTTTTTGTTCCCGTTTGGGGGTACACTTGTCCTTTTCCTCAGCATTCCATCCTCAATCGAATGGACAGACTGAGCGTACCAACCAAAACCTTGAGACATACCTAAGGTGTTTTGTGTCTGAAAACCAAGAGGAGTGGTCATCATACTTACCGTTAGCTGAGTTTGCTATAAATAATCGCCGTCAGGAATCCACTGGTAAGTCACCATTTCTTGGTGCATATGGTTTTCATCCGCAATTCTGTACTTTCAAAGAAGGGGGATCATCAGGGGTTCCCGAGGAGGAACGGTTTTTCGTCATCACTTTCATCTGTATGGCAGAAGGTGCAAGCTAACTTGAAAAATATGGGGGGTAAATATAAATGCATGGCTGATAAGAAACGTTCGCCAGGTCCGGACCTAGGAGTGAATGACTATGAGTGGTTGTCTACTAGGAATATTAAGTTAAAGGTTCCCTCTTGGAAACTGGGTCCTAGGTTCATTGGTCCTTCCAAAATAGTAGCCATCATTAACCCCGTGGCTTTTCGCCTGGAGCTACCTCAGACTTTTAAAATCCATAACGTCTTCCATAAGTCGTTACCTTAAAAGGTATATTGCACCTCTAGAACCGTCACCGCTACCACCACCTCCTGTTATTGTTGATGGTAATCTGGAGTTTTAAATATCCAAAATTGTTGATTCTCGTCTGGTCCGCCGTTCTCTTCAATATCTGGTGCATTGGAGGGGTTATGGTCCCGAGGAAAGAATGTGGGTACCAGCGTCAGAGGTAAACGCCAACAGGTTAGTTCAGGCTTTCCATGCCTCTCATCCTGAGAGACCTGGTCCTGAGTGTCCGGAGGCCCCTCGTAGAAAGGGGGGTACTGTCTCGAGGGTGTTGGGAGCCACGTCTGACTCCGTTATACCCGGGGTCAGGAAGTCTCAGCGGGTGGCTGCGTGCTCTATGTCTAAAGATCCTGCTGTTACTTAATGGTAGCTTTCTGTGTTTGCCTTGCAATCCATTTTGTCTCACTCCGTAGCTTCTTCTTCTCAGCTGTTTCTTGTCCGCCACTCCCAACCTCCTTATATTCCCACTTCTCTGGTTGCCAGATATAGAGCTTCCTGCCTGGACTTCTATACTGACCCACTGGAGCTGTGTAGCTGTTGTTCCTGGTTGTCGTACCAGAGCGTTACCCTCCGGATCCCTGTTGGGCTTTTGTTGTCCGCTGTTGTCGCCCACCTGGGCTTAAATGTTTTGTCTGTATTGTCTGTCCTCTCTCTGGTGTTTTCCTTTAGTGTTAGTGGTGAGGACTAGTGCTCCCACCGCCCTATTCACTACTTAGGGCTCAGCTTAAGGAAAGCCAGGGTTTAGGCACGTGATCAGCGTACGGGTGAAGAACCCGTCTAGGGATGTCAGGGCAGTCAGGTGCCAGCTTCAAGGTGAGTTAGGGGTCACCACCTTTCCCTCTCCCTTGGACAGGGCTTTCCCTTTTCCCTCCCTTCGCGTTGCACGTCTGTGATCGGTACGCCGGTCATGATACACAGTTCGTTCATACTCACTGTCCGTAATACTTACCCCCTGCAGGGATGTATTGGCAGGATCTGTCTGGTTCTCCCAAACCGACTGTTAACCAACAGCCAGTTCAGAAGTGATGTAGCGGGATGCTGACCCAGACCCCAACTTAAGTTAAAAAGCTTTTTGCTAGAGGTGGGAGCCCAGCACCACTTTCAACTTTGTCTCCTATGGTGTGGCATTGAGCCTTAGAGTGGCCTGTGGCCTAGAACACTATGCAACAGTGCTCAGGACATCAAAGTCCTAGTGCAGGCAGTTCAACAACTGACTCCAGGGGCTGTAAGAGGTCTCAGGTATGCTACTCTTCAGAGGATCGGATTAAGTTGAGTAAATATTTATTAATGTGAGGGAGCACTGTACTAGTGAGTGGACATTAGGAGAGGAGGTGCTATAAATGAAGATGGTCCACTATAAAAGATAGAACGAGATAGATAGATGTAGCGCTATAAAAGGACAAAATAATGTGGCACTGTAACATATGACGGGTAATTTAACCTATATAGGAGGTCAACAGTTCTATTATGTCAGGGCTCTTAAATCACTGGGCCTGTTACTGTTTTAGAGAAGAAGGGGGTATTATTAATAATCTGACCCCCTTTCTGTTACAAAGTAATACAGTAATAACAGCTGGCTTGCTGCACCTATACAGTAAACATGTTTTTGAAAGCACTGTGCAACACAAGAGGAAGGAGAGTTTGTATAGGTTAAGGGAGGATGCTGGAAAAGCTAAGAAGCATTGATGTTTGTGTAGCAAACTCTGCAGAGACGAGATGTGGCTGGAATAAGTTGTCTTGAATGTTTGGGACAAAGACTGGACAACTGAACAACTCCAGTAAGATAACTGAACTGTAAGGCATTGGATTTAATTGCATGGTAAACACTTATATGGTCTGCAGGTCACCTGTGGAGAACTGGTATCTACCACTGTATGGTCATTGTATGGTGGTAATACTAGTCTTAATACTAGTCTATGTAGTGGTAATGATACTAGTCATGGTGTAACAGTAATATTTTTGCCTTGGAAAGTGCTGTCATTTGTAATATTAGCCTTTGCATCGTGGGTTTTGGTGACTAACAGTATGGAGGTAATATGGTCCAATTATAGTGATATTATTGGTCTTTGAATAGTGTTCTTATTTAGTAATAGTATGGTAAAATTATTAAGTCACTATATAGTAGTAATTTAGTGGTCATGGTGTGGAGGTGTTATTTGGACCTTGTATAGTGGTATCATTGATAATATCGGTCTTTGTACAATGAGTTTTGTTAAAGGGGTTCTCCAGGAATAATGAAAATACTTAAATATTACTTTACTATAAATATATTCCCAAATACTTTTCATTAGTTATTATGGCTCTTTTTGTTTAGGGAGCAATCGTTAAAAGAAATAAAATGGCGTCCATCTTATTAGTACACACAAAACCTGTCCTAATCGCACAGCAGGACAAGTTACTTCACAACATTGAGCTAAAGACCTGCCTCATCATCCTCTCCAACTTGTCAGGGATTATGATCCTGAATACAGATGATAAGATCTTCAGCTGAATCTCTGTAGGAATGGAGTTCATGAGGAGACATGAAGTATAGATAGAAGGTCGGGATGTGGACAATGAAAAGCATCACCGTCCTGTCTCCTTATGAACTCCATTCCTACAGATATTCATCTGAAGATCTTATCATCAGCTGTATTCTAGATCCTAATCCCTGACAAGTAGATCAGAGAGGGGGATGAGGCAGCTCTTTAGCTTAGTGTTCTGAAGTCACTTGTCCTGCTTTGTGATTAGGACAGGTTTTGTGTTTACTAATAGGACGGCGGACATTTTATTTCTCCTAAAGATTGTTCTGGAGTGGGATCGCCCATATCAGAGCACTATATTGCTATATGCAAACAACACTAGACCCAGTCATGTACCTCACATGGATCCAGAGATCCCCCATTTATTGCTTCAATTATTCAGCTTGATTTTCTTCAGACTGGCAGCTCAGGGGGAATGTCCTTTCTGCAACAACTCTTTCCCTCTAACCGTCAGAGCTTCCAAAAGAAGATCCAACTAGTGGAAGTGGAAGGATGGAACTAAGCATATGTCTGTTCAACTCAGGGATGTTACAAAAATGGAAAGAGAAATAAAGAAAATAACAAACACCAGGTGTTGCTATATACATGGGGGTCATTTACAAACAGATATATGCCACTTTTGTGGCATATATCTGGTGCAGATTCGGTCGCACAACATGTTGCTGCAGAATCTGCAACTTCTCATGCCAGGTCTATAAAAGGGGGTGTGGCATGGTTGTGCGCCTGGTTTAAGTGTGGAAGATGGTTTAATGTAAGACAGCAAGGAAGCTGTCTTACATTTAGAATCTTTGGTGGATACGTTGAAGTTATGTAGAGACAGGCACCCCTACATAACTTTCGTGATAAGAACGGCATCTAAAACGCCGGTCTTAATAAATGTGCCCTATAGATTTTATTGAATATATTAGAGATTATGGCCTTTTTTTAAATACATGTAATTAGAAAAGTAGGGAAGCAAGCAACAGAGGTGTGTAAAACAAGCTATAACTGCAAAGATAATAACATAGTAGAAAAGTTCTGAACTTCAATAAGAAGCTAACAGAAGTACATGATTAAAAACTATTTAAAATTTAATTACAAAGCACCCAAAGCACCCAAAGCACCCAAACTTATATTGTGGTAATGTGTACCTTACTCCCCCCGTCCCCCAAACAATCAGGCATCCTGGTGAAAAAAGGTAGTCAAATAAAGCAGACAATGATACAAGAGATATTGTTCACCAGTAATAGCGGAGGTAGCCAAGACCGCATGCGTATCTCCACATTTAACTTCCTCAGGAGTCATATTATGTGGTGATATGTGTGGGGTCTCAAATCCCTTCTTTCTCTTACTAGTGAACATTGTGCATTTCTTATGGGTGTTACCAGGGATGCATTAGCCATTGACTCTACAGGGAAATTTGCCCAGGAAGTCGTCTGAGCCCTCCTAACGACTGCCAGACAGGTAAGTAATGATCTGTCGCTCCCAGAGTTAACACTAGGGGTGTCAAGTAGTTATGTACCTGGCTAGCGACCACAGGTGCCCTCTTGGTTTCTAAATTCAACTGTATTGCCATCTTGAGGCATCTGGAGTAGAAGGACAGAATGTGGCAGCTGGCACTGGCCACCACAGAGGGGTATTTTGTGCTGCTGGGGCATTATTTAGTGCAGGACTGTGGTTTCTGCTACTGCTGGTGCAGTTTATTGTGTTACACTGAGATTTTTGGCTCTGTTGGGGTGGTATTTTATGCCACAATATGGTATTGTTGGCCCCGCCTACATGTGTTAGCCCTGCCGTCTGTCACTTTGGACCTGCCTACAAAATTAGGCCACTTTTAGCTTTTTTCCAGGGCTACTTTAACCCCTTAGTAACCACCAATATGCCTTTTTACGGCTGGACTGCTGCCTTTTCACGGCGGCCCAGTCTAAGCGCTGCACGGGCCCCCCCATGCAGCGGAGTGTGGGGGCTCGGCTCTCACATAAGAGCTGCACTCCTGCTCTAGCAGACTGGACCAGCAGGAGTGCCGAGCCGGGCTGTTTAACCCCTTACATGCCACGGGCAATGGCGCCCGCCATATGAAAGTGGTGACATTGCATGAGTCTTTTGATGCTACATGCCCATGTACGCATGCTACCGTACATGTTTATGCACTTTGGGTGCTTTTTATTTGCTTTTAACAATGTATTAAGCTTGTAATTAGATATTTTTCTGCTCTTCTCTTACTATCCTTGCAGTTATTGCTTGTTTCACACACTTCTGTTGCTTGCTGTCCCTTCTATATGGATTCTTTGGTGTGTGACTAGAACTGCATTGTGGATATTTGATCTAGTAGCCACTTTTTGTTCATCCATGATGTATTTACATAATTATTCAGATTTAGTTGCTGATTTTAAAAAATGTAGAATACCTGTATTTATCGTGGGACCCGAATGGCTGACTTTATAAACCTTGTACTTAAATTTATAATTCACATTTGCAATGTTTTCTGTTTCATCTATAGCGTGAAAAAGGATCCCGATGAAGACAAAAGTGAAGATATAAGGCATTGCCATCAAGATATTCAAAGAAATATGTCTTCAGATTCAGTGGTGTGTACATTACATTACATTATATATTTCTTGTTTTGTGACATTTGACCACTTTTAGCTATAGATGTCATGTAGTTGTATAGATAACATGATTGTATTTTATTTTTCTCTCATTTTACACACTTATATAGCGCTGACATATTCCGTCGTGCTTTACAGACATTATCATTACTCTCCAGTGGAGTTTACAATCTAATTTCTCTTTCAATATGTCTTTGGACTGTGGAAGGAAACCAATTCTAACAACTTGTACTCTATCCACAGGACAGCGGATATGTGTCTGATCGGCAGGGGTCCGAACGCGGGGTTCTTGATGATCACAAGAATGGGGTCTTTCTTTCTATTTGTCCACCAATCCATTCAACTCTATGGAATGTTATGGGATATCTGAGTACAAACGTTCGGACCCCACCGATCAAACACTTAACCACTTGCCGCCACGCTAACGCCGATGGGCGTCAGCGCGGCGGATCTCTCAGGTCTCAGTCACGCCTATCGGCGTCATCTTGTGAGACGTGCGCGCGCGTTCATGTGATCGGAGCCGGGACAACTGAAACTACAGCCTGCCAGCGCTGATCATGCGCTGGCAGGCTGTAGATGCGGAAAAAAGCGCATTTAAATCGCATATCAGACGCTGTTTTGTAAACAGCTTCTGATATGCTTGCTGTCTGCTCGTCTGGTGGTCCCTTTGTTTGGGACCACCAGAGGAAACATAGGTAAAGTGCACCAATCACTACACCCCCCCCCCCACCCCTCATCACTGATAAACCCCTGATCACCCATGTCACCCCCCTGATCACCCATGTCACCCCCCCCTGATCACCCCCTGTCACCCCCCCTGTCACTAATCACCCCCCTGTAAGGCTCATTCAGACGTCCGTATGTGTTTTGCGGATCCATGGATCTGCGGATCCGCAAAATACGGACACCAGCAATGTGCTTTCCGCATTTTGCAGATCCGCACAGAACTATATAGAAAATGCTTTTTCTTGTCCGCAATTGCGGACAAGAAAAGGGCATGTTCTATATTTTTGCGGAACGGAAGTGCAGACCTGGAAGCGCGGATCCGTAATTCCGGATCCGAGCGGGATAAAGTCTGTCCCCATAGAAATGAATAGGTCCACAATTCCGTTCCGCAAACAGAATTTCGGATGTGTGAATAGGGCATAAGGGTCCCTTATCACCGCCAGTTAGCTAGCTACTTGTTAGGTAGTTAGCGCCCAGCCCACCGCACCGCAGCCACTGATTTTGGCAGAGATTTTTTCATCCAGATTGATCGATGCGAATGAAAAAATCTGTGCCGTTCATTTTTTTTTTTTTTTTCAGCGCAGAGGCTGAACGGAAAAAAAAATCTCATTACCCGTATGCTCAATATAAGGAGAATCGCAGATACTCCTAATGCTGGCCATACGTGTAATGATTGCGGAGACACTCAAATGCCAGGGCAGTACAAAAACCTCACATGTGACCCCATTTTAGAAAGAAGACACCCCAAGGTATTCCGTGAGGGGTATGGTGAGTTCATGTAAAATTTTATTTTTTGTCACAAGTTAGTGGAATATGAGACTTTGTAAAAAAATATATATATATATCAATTTCCGCTAACTTGTGCTAAAAAATTTTTTTTTCTGTGAACTCGCCATGCCCCTCACGGAATACCTTGGGGTGTCTTCTTTCCAAAATGGGGTCACATGTGGGGTATTTATACTGCCCTGGCATTTTAGGGGTCCTAAAGCATGAGAGTCCAAATACGTAAAAATGCCCTGTGAAATCCTAAAGGTACTCATTGGTTTTAGGGCCCCTTTGCGCACCCAGGCAGCAAAAAAGTGTCACACACATGGTATCGCCGTACTCAGGAGAAGTAGGGCAATGTGTTTTGGGGTGTATTTTTATATATACCCATACTTTGTCTGAGAAATATCGCTGTAAACGACAACTTTTTAAATTTTTTTATACAAAGTTGTGAATTTACAGAGATATTTCTCTCACCTAACATGGGTATATGTAAAAATACACCCCAAAACACATTGCCCTACTTCTCCTGAGTACGGCGATACCACATGTGTGACACTTTTTTGCAGCCTAGGTGCGCAAAGGGGCCCAAATTCCAACGAGTACCTTTAGCTTTTACATGGCTGCTTACAATTTAGCCCCGCCCAAAATGCCAGAACCGTACAAACACCCCACAAATGACTCCATTTTGGAAAGAAGACACCCCAAGGTATTCGCTGAGGGGCATAATGAGTCCATGAAAAATTGAACTTTTTGTCAAAAGTTAGCGGAAAGGGATACTTTGTGAGAAAAAACAATAAAAAATCAATTTCCGCTAACTTGTGCCAATAAAAAAATCTTCTGTGAACTCGCCATGCCCCTCACGGAGTACCTTGGGGGTGTCTTCTTTCCAAAATGGGGTCACATGTGGGGTATTTATACTGCCCTGGCATTTTAGGGGCCCTAAAGCGTGAGAAGAAAAATGCGTAAAAATGCCCTCCTAAAAGGTACTCATCAGAATTAGGGCCCCTTTGCGCATCTTGTCTGCAAAAAAGTGGCACACATGTGGTATCGCCGTACTCAGGAGAAGTAGGGCAATGAGTTTTGGGGTGTATTTTTACATATACCCATGCTGGGTGAGAGAAATATCTTTTTTTTAAAGTTGTCATTTACAGAGATATTTCTCACACACAGTATGGGTATATGTAAAAATACACCCCAAATCACATTGCCCTACTTCTCCTGAGTACGGCGTTACCACATGTGTGCCACTTTTTTGCAGCCAAGATGTGCAATGGGGCCCTAAAGCCATTTTTACGCATTTGGTATCTCACGCTTTAGGACCCCTAAAATGCCAGGGCAGTAAAAATACCCCACAAGTGACCCCATTGTGGAAAGAAGACACCCCAAGGTATTCCGTGAGGGGCATGGCAAGTTCACAGAATTATTTTTTTTTTGGCACAAGTTAGCGGAAATTGATATATTTTTTTTTTTTTTTACAAAGTCTCAAATTTCCACTAACTAGTGACAAAAAATAAAATTTTACATGAACTCACCATACTTCTCACAGAATACCTTGGGGTGTCTTCTTTCTAAAATGGGGTCACATGTGAGGTGTTTGTACTGCCCTGGCATTTGAGGGTCTCCGCAATCATTACACGTATGGCCAGCATTAGGAGTTTCTGCGATTCTCCTTATATTGAGCAAACGGGTAATGAGATTGCGAACCCATTCAGTGTGAATGGGGCCGGCGATGATGCGGAGAGCACACTATGTGCTCGCCGCATCAGCATTTGCGGAGCTGCGGCCGCAAACTTCCGGGTTTCGGCCCCCAAACATCCGGCCGCAGCTCTGCAAAAGATAGAGCATTTTCTATATAGTTCTGGCAATGTGCGGATCCGCAAAATGCGGAAAGCACATTGCCGGTGTCCGTGTTTTGCGGATCCATGGATCCGCAAAACACATACGGACGTCTGAATGAGCCTTACAGGGGGGTGATTAGTGACAGGGGGTGATCAGGGGGGTGACATGGGGTGATCAGGGGTTAATCGGGGTTAATTAGGGGTTAATCAGTGATGGGGGGGGATGGATGGGGGGGTCTGTGTGGTGATTGGTGCACTTACAAAAGATTCCTTTGGTGGTCCCAAGCAAAAGGGACCACCAAAGGAACGAACAGCAAGCATATCAGACGCTGTTAACAAAACAGCGTCTGATATGCAATTTTTTTTAACTTCTACAGCCTGCCAGCGCACAGTCAGCGCTGGCAGGCTGTAGTTAAAGTTCTCCCCGACGCGATCCTGTGAACGCACGCACGCGTCACAGGTTAATAGGGCGGCTCCTTCTTATTCAAGTAAATAGGATGGAGCTATCCCATTGAAGTGAATTGGGACAGCAGGGTTGTAATTACACCTGCTTTTCGCTGCAGTTGCGATGGTGAGCAGGTAAACAGTGAAGAGAAGTCAGCGCTTGTCAGAGCACTGTGTACTCTTCAAACAGCTGATCGTCAGGGTGCCAGGATTCGGGCTCCCACTGATCTGATATTGATGACCTATCCTCATTCATCAGCCCACAAAGAGCTTATACTAGTAGTGCTCGTAACTAGTGTTGAGCGAATCGAAACATCCAAAGTGGAATTCGATACAAAGTTTTGGAAAAATTTGATTCCCCACAAATCCAAATTTACTTGCGCTTTGTGGTAAAAAATATTTATTTTTTTCTAAAATGGTTGCTGTATGTGTTACAAAGTAAAAGTAAGAAGCCGGGAACGTGACATGACCCATAATGCCGTGCAGCCAGCCAATCTGCAAATAGCCATCCCCTGCCTATAAAAGCCTCATCCTGCGCGGTCTCCACCATTTTACTGTGAACTGAGCTTAGGGAGAGATGTGACAAGCGCTTATGCACTTGGGACAGTGTTGCAGAAAGCTATTAATAGAAGAATATTGGATAGGAAGAGTGCAGGGACAGTGCATGGAGGTCAGAGGGAGAGTTTTTAGAGACTGTAGGAAGAGCATAGGGAGACAGCAGGGACAGTGCAGGTTTAGTGTAATCTTCGTGTGCATCTTGTTGAACTGCTGCCACATTCCCAGTTAATCTGTTTATACATAGAATTACGGTGCCTCAGTATTAAAGGGTGGTCAAATATATTGCCATGTTTATCTTGTTCAACTGCTGCCACATTCTTAGTTAATCCATTACATTACTGATACAGTTACTGGAATACTATGGCCAACAGACAGTTGCCGGGACCCTGACAAAAATGTTGCTATAGCCGGCACAAGTAGCAGCAGAAGAAAGGGGGTGGGTAGCAGCCGCACGACGACTAAACAGATGTAGATGATGATGTAGCTGATTGAACTTGGGAGCCGGGTGAAGAGGAGGCCTCATCATCATCAGGGACAAGGGTGGCAGCTGGCAGCGTGCCCATGAGACAGCGCAGTGGAAGTGTGCCTGTGAGACAGCAGGGTAGAAGCGTGCCGTGAGACAGCAGGGTGGAAGCAGTGGGAGATATGAAGCCAAACATGGTAGAAGTATACAGTCTGCTACCCGGGAGACTACCTGTGAGGAACATACTAGCAGTGCACAGGTTCATAAAAGCAGCGGCAGGTGGGCATCATGCAGTGGTGGAAGGAAAATGCCATACTCGTCAGTGTGGGAATTTTTCACCAAGTCACTGGGCGATGTTAATGTGGCAGTATGCAGGATGTGTGGACAGCAGGTGAGAAGCGTTCAGGGTGATAACGGTGGCACGTTGGCCCTGTGTCAACACAGGGAGCATCACCATAAAGTGATGTGGGAAAACTATGCCAGCAATCAGGGCTCGCCAACCTCAGCAGAAGGAAGCTGTTGTTCCTTTCCATTGACTTCAATGTCGTCTATACCTCCTGATGCTCCTCCTACTTCTCATCACTTGTTTTCACAGCAATCGATCACTGAGGAGATTGCTAAAAGAAACTATGGATGCACTCATCCAACGTTGCAGAAGCTGAACGTGCACCTGGCCAAGTTGCTGGTACTACAGTCTCTTTCTTTCCATGTAGTTGACTCTGCACATTTCAGAGAACTGTTGGCTTGTGCCCACCCAAGGTGGGGAGTCTCAAGCCGACACCTGCAACTTGGCCAGGTGATGGTAATGCCGCCTCTGTGTTGTAATGCTGGGATTTCTGCTCTAATGTGCTCCTCTTCCTCCTCATCCTCCACCTTGTCCTTACACTTCAAAGTAGGAACAGTTCATAGTTGGTCCTCCAGCATATCATCTATGCAAAGCTAGACATTGTGACACAGTTCTGCATCTGGTTAACCTGGATGAACTGAGCCACACCAGGGAGGAACTGCTCGGTGTCATTAATGTCATTAATAAAGAAATTGAGCTCTGGCTGTCTCCTCGCCAGCTGGACAACGGAACTATGGTTACTGATAACGAGAAGAACGTTTTGTCTGTGCTGCGTCAGGAATGGTTGACCCATGTGCATTGCATGGCGCACGTCTTCAATCTCAAAGTCACCCAGTTCCTCAAGTCTTCCACTAAACTGCAAGAGCTGTAAAAATGTCCTGGAAATTGTGCATGCACTTCAGCCACTCTTACCATGCAAAACACGCCCTCCTTAAGCGACAAAGACAAAATGCTCTTTCCCAACATCGCCTGTTTTGCAATGTTTCTACCCCTGGAACTCCACTCTACATATGTTAGACCGCCTGTACGAGCAGAGGAAGGCAGTCATTTATTGATGATGCAGACGGACAGGGCTACTTCCCTGTGTAACTTTCATGTTAGCCAGTGGCATCTCATACGTGACACGTGCCGTTTTGCTCAGGCCCTTTAAGGAGGCCACTTTATTTGTTAGTCAGCAGAATTATGGGATGAATGATTTCATTCCACTCCTTCAAGTCCTGGAGCGGATGCAGACAAATCTGATTGACGAGGGGACAAAAGATGTAGCACCTACATCTCAACGCCACGTAAGCCCTGAGGAGGATGAAGATGAAGAGGAGTACATAAACACCCACAAATTCTATACACAACTATGTGGTTTATCTGCCCAAGTGACAAGAGAGGAGCAGGAGGGCAATGACAAAGGCGACACAAATTACCCTGACAGACCGGCAGTATGCAGTGGTGATGGAGTCAAGGAGGCCCTCTGAGTCCCTTGTGCAAATAGCCAGATGCATGCTGCCATGTTTGTGTAGTGACAGCTGCATTATCAGAATTCAGCAGAGGGATGACTACTAGCCATCCACATTGTTCGACCCTCGCTACCAGTCAAAAATGGTGGCATTTCTTGCACCTTCTGAGAGGGATGTAAACATAGACTACTACTATGTAGCTGCCTACGAGAACCATCACCCGTCGTCATGAAGGTCGGACCTGAGAGACCCTTTATGCTCATGCTCCACTGCTATGACTGGTAGGGAGGTGGCAGGAACAGCACCAGCTCCATATGCAGCAACTTAAGTATAGAGTCTATGATGACCAGTTTTCTTCAGCCGCCCACTGAAGAAACCAACCAGCAGAAGCATCAGGACATGCAGCAGAACCCCAACCAGCATGTGATGGCACACTTGGACTGCACCCTGTCACCCATTACTAGGCATGCAAACTTGAATTGTGTCTGCAATTGGCCAAGTTTGCTTCTAAACCATCAGGAGAACAGAAAGAAAGAATCCTATATTCTGAGTATCCGTAAGGCCTCTTTCACACGTCAGTATTTGATCAGTTTTTGTAAGCTAAAATCAGGAGTGGGTCCAAAACATAGATGAGTTGCAAATAATTCCATTACATTTTATCTCTGTTTTGGACCCACTACTGTTTTTGGCTTACAATTACTGATGCAAAACACTGATCAAATACTGACCATCTGAAAGAGGCTATTAAAGTACTGCATGCAGGACTTTTTTTCCTTGTTTAAAAAAACTAGACATAAATGGCCAAAACAGATGCAAATTGAGCATAAGGCCTCTTTCAGATGGTCAGTATTTAGTTAGTGTTTTGCATCAACATTTGATCAGAATTGGTAATCCAAAAGCAGGGGTAGGTCCAAAACACAGGTGAGATGCAAATAATTCCATTACATTTTACATTTTAACCCACTCTTGTTTTTGGCTTACAAATACTTATCAAGTAGTGAAGCAAAATACCAACCAAAGACTGACCGTCTGAAAGAGGCTTCATTGATGTTTTCAGTTTTCTGTTCTTCTGATGGATCTGAAGAATGGAAAAATAAGCAGTGATGTTAAGACAACATTACTGCCACTGCTGCTGCCACCTCCACTTTTTCATAGGGCCACTAATGTCACTGTTACTGCTAGGGATGTCCCGATACCGATACCAGTATCGGTATCGGGACCGATACCGGCATTTTCACGAGTACTTGTACTCGTGAAAATGCCGCCGATACCGCAAGTTCCGATCCGGCGGCTCCTATACACTATTAAAGTAAACCTAACCTCTATTAATGTGGCCGGAATTACTAACTATTGATGCGCAGTCTCCCTCAGGTCAGGCGTTCAGTCCCTCCATGCTCTTTCTGCCTTCTTCATTTCATTCATAAAAGTGGGCGGAGCGGGCAGGTGGGACATGAGGCGCATGGAGGAACTGAGAGCTCAAGCTGCCCGATTCCTCCAAGCACCTCTCGTCCCTCCTGCGCGCTCCGCCCACTTTATGAATGTAGAAGGCGCGCAGGGCAGGAGGAGCATGGAGGGACTGAGCGCCTAACCGGAGGGAGACTGCGCATGAATAGTTAGTAATTACGGCCACATTAATAGAGATTAAGTTTACGTCAATAGTGTATAGGAGCTGCGGGCCGGTGTATGAAAGAGTCAAGCTACACCGGCCCCTGCGAGTGCAAACTGCCCCCCCCCCCACACACACACTATGATGGCACTTATGGGGGTCTGTGGATGACACTAATGGGGGATCTGTGGATGACACTAATGGGGGATCTGTGGATGACACTAATGGGGGATCTGTGGATGACACTTATATAGCATAATATGCTATATATGTGTCATCCAGAGATCCCCCATTAGTGTCATCCAGAGATCCCCCATTAGTGTCATCCAGAGATCCCCCATTAGTTTCATCCAGAGAGCCCCCATTGGTGTCATCCAGAGATCCCCCATTAGTGTCATCCAGAGATCCCCCATTAGTGTCATCCAGAGATCTCCCATTAGTGTCATCCAGAGATCCCCCATTAGTGTCATCCAGAGATCCCCCATTAGTGTCATCCAGAGATCCCCCATTAGTGTCATTCAGAGAGCCCCCATTAGTGTCATCCAGAGATCCCCCCCATTAGTGTCATCCAGAGATCCCCCCATTAGTGTCATCCAGAGATCCCCCCATTAGTGTTATCCACAGATCCCCCATTACAGCGTCATCCACAGATCCCCCATAACAGCGTCATCCACAGATCCCCATTACAGCGTCATCCACAGATCCCCATTACAGTGACATCCACAGATCCCCCATAACAGTGACATCCACAGATCCCCATAACAGTGTCATCCACAGATCACCCCCATAACAGTGTCACCCACAGATCCCCATTACAGTGTCATCCTCAGATCCCCCATAACGGTGTCATCCACAGATCCCCCATAACAGTGTCATCCACAGATCCCCATAACAGTGTCACCCACAGATCCCCCATAACATTGTCATCCACAGATCCCCCATAACAGTGACATCCACAGATCCCCCATAACAGTGCCATCCACAGATCCCCCCATAACAGTGTCACCCACAGATCCCCATTACAGCGTCATCCACAGATCCCCCCAAACCAGTGACATCCACAGATCTCCCCAAACCAGTGACATCCACAGTGCCCCCATAACAGTGACATCCACAGATCCCCCATAACAGTGTGTCATCCACAGATCCCCATAACAGACCCCCTGGATGCACATTGGTTGGAAAACACTATTATATTCCCATTTATTAATTTATTAACACTTGTACAAAGGAAAAGAAAAGCCAAGAGCAACAAAATTCCAGCTTTAATTTTTTTCATTGCTATCAGTAACTGCGGTGCTGTTTATACGAGGTATCGGTAATTGGTATCGGCGAGTACTTAAATAAAAGTATCGGTACTCGTACTCGGTCTTAAAAAAATGGTATCGGGACATCCCTAGTTACTGCCACTGCTGCTGCCACCCTCCGCACTACTTGAATCTTGGGGCACTGCAAGATTAAGTCAACAGCAATAAATTAGACCTGACACTAGCAATGACCTGTTATACTGACTCATATGATGAATTTGATTAGGCAGAGTGGCCTGGATATACCAGATTTATCACGATTCGTGAGAAATTGATTTGTAACAACCCGTATTTTTCGCCCTATAAGATGCACCTGCCCATAAGACGCACCTAGGTTTTTGAGGAGGAAAATAAGAAAAAAAATATTATGAACCAAAAGGTGTGCTTTTGGTGAGTTTTGAACTAATGGTGGTCTGTGGATGACACTATTATGGGGGATCTGTGGATGACAACACTGTTATGGAGGGGATCTGTGGATGACACTGTTATGGGGGATCTGTGGATGACACTGTTATGGGGATCTGTGGACGGCACTGTTATGGGGGATCTGTGGATGGCACTGTTATGGGGGGGGGAATCGGTGGATGACACTGTTATGGGGGGATCTGTGGATGGCACTGTTATGGGGGGATCTGTGGATGGCACTGTTATGGGGGGATCTGTGGATGACATTGTTTAGGGGGAGGGGTATCTGTGGATCTTATGTTATATATGTGTCATCCACAGATCCCCCCCCCACAACACTGTCCTTTTGTAAATAGTGACCGTCCATGTGGATGCTGGCAACTTGTGTTGGAATCGCGGTGCAGTCACTGTTCTCTATTATACCGGGCCCCGCTCACAGCAGTATTTTTTAGGTGAAGTCATGGGTAAAGCTTTGTTAAGGTTTAGCAATCCTCTGCAGCAGTAGCACACGTAGTACTCACTATGAAACTCCCGTAGCAGGCAGGGCGGCCGGCAGTGTAACCTCACTCACTCCGTCACGCGCCTGCTCTGCCTGCTTCATTCATAAAGTGACAGGAGCATGCGCATGAGGAAGTGAGTGACCGGCCACGGGAGTTTCATAGTGAGTACTATGTGTGCTACTGATGCAGAGGATTGCTATACCTTAGCAAAGCTTTACCCATGACTTCACTTAATGAATACTGCTGTGTAATAGAGAACAGTGACTGCACCGGGCCCCGCTGCGATTCCAACACAAGTTGCCGACCTCCAGCCCCTCCTCCCTCCCCGCTGATACATCGCACGCCGCGCTGTGCAGCATCGCGGCTGGCGATGTATCAGAGTTAGCGAAGTAAAAATGGCAGCATTTGTCTCATAAGATGCACTGCCATTTTCCCCCCACAGTTTTTCGCACCTGGACCCGAACCCGAACATTTCCGTAAAAGTTTGGGTTCCTTGTTTGGCGATTTCTTCCCGCTTTTTGAAAGGCTGCAGGGCAGCCAATCTACAAGCGTTTCACTACTTTGCCCTAAGAAGCCGTCATAGCCATGCCTACTATTGGCTAAGTGCAGCATGTGACCCAGCCTCTATTTAAGCTGGAGCCACGTAGTGCCGCACGTCACTGTGCTCTTCTCAGTGTAGGGATAGGATGCTGCCGCTTCTGTGAGGGACAGATTAGGGAAGAAATCTGTTGAACTTGGTGGTGTTAACTCTTCAAACTACAGCAATTATTGAGGGTGCTATGCTACATATTTGTACCCAGCCCTGAGCCCAGTGATACTGCAAAATAATTTTTAATCCATCTGTTACTGAGATGGGGGTCGCGGCCATTTTAGCAACTGCAGTGTCCTTGGAACTGCATGTGACCAGCATGTGTGCCAACCTGCCAGGGACATCAGTCTAATTATTTTTTGGTAGCTCAGTGGAGTAAAAATTACTTTTTCTGGCAGGTCAAGTCCCCCTACATTACCTATTTTAAAATTTTTCGGTGACATAGTGCATTTCTGTAGTTGGTGGAATAAACCCGTACTGTCGTACCACAGAGCACGTTTGCATACAACCCTGAAAAACCTGTTTTATTATTTTTGGGGTTACATACTGCATTTCTGTAGTTGGGTTAATAAACCCGTACTGTTGTGCCACAGAGCACGTTTGCATACAACCCTGAAAAACCTGTTTTATAATTTTTGCGGTGACATAGTTCATTTCTGTAGTTGGTGGAATAAACCCGTATTGTTGTGCCACAGAGCACATTTGCATACAACGCTGGAAAAACAGTTCTATAATTTTTGGGATGACATACTGCATTTCTGTAGTTGGGTTAATAAACCCGTACTGTTGTGCCACAGAGCACGTTTGCATACAACGCTGAAAAACCTATTTTAAAACTTAGCAGTAACATACAGCATTTGTGTATTTGGGGGAAATAAACCCATATTGTTGTTCCACAGAGCAGTTTTGCATACAACGCACAAAAACGTATTTTCAAATTTAGCAGTGACATACTGCATTCCTGTATTTGGGGGAAATAAACCCGTATTGTTGTTCCACAGAGCAGTTTGGCATCCAACTCGCAAAAACTTATTTTAAAATTTAGCAGTCAAATTAAACCATTCACTTCTGCTTTTACATTGTTGGTTTGAAAAATCAAATTTTTGGTGATAGTGAAGTGAATTTCTCCATTACACTGTTGTGTGACCTAAAGACATTTATTCTTTTTATGACACGGGCACTGCCTTACTGTTAGTGAACTTAATTGTTGACTATTGGCAGTTAAATTGACACTGGAGATAAACCATCAGTTAGTTTAGTGGGTGAACGCAAATAATGAGGAGAAGATCAAATAAGGGACGTGGGCATGGTCGTGGTGGTGTTGGTGGAGCTCCTGTTGCTGGGAGAGGACATGGCCGTTCAGCGCCAACTACAGGTCCAAGTGAAACACCTTCCTCAGGTGTAAGTAGGCGACAGAACCTGCAGCGTTATTTGGTAGGCCTGAATGCCGCTCTACGAATAGTGAGGCCAGAACAAGTACAGGCGCTAGTAGATTGGGTGGCTGACAGTGCCTCCAGTACCTTAACATTGTCTCCCACTGCTGAAAGCTCAGAGTTGGTACCTGCAGCCCATCAGTCTTTCACCTCACCCCCTTGCAAATCAGCCAAGCAATCTGAGCCCCAAGTCATGCAGCAGTCTCTTATGCTTTTTGATGACTATGCTGTCAGGGTTTCCCAGTGCCATAACCATAGCCCTGCCCCAGAACTGGAAGAGACTGAGTGCACAGATGCCCAACAACTTAGGTTTGAGGATAAGGACATGGGAAGACCACCGCAACATGTCTCTGATGATGACAAAACACAGGTGCAAACTGCTGCGTCTTTCTGCGGTGTGCAGACCGACAAAGAGGGCAGGGGTGAAAACTGGTTGGAAGATGATGTTGAGAACGATGAGGTCCTACACCCCAAAATATACCACTTAAATCCATGTTATTCATGGGTGGTGAAAAAATCATACTTTTTAAGGCCAGGAATTATCTTTGCGGCCTGCGCTGCATATGTATCGGGGACAATAATATAGTTAATCCGTCTGTGAGTTCAGGGGCTGACATATTCCAATTTTTGGCTGTCAAGTGACAGGTGACAGGGACCGGGGACCGAAAATTTGAAAATCTTCTTTTAAATTGTTGGGTGCAAAATTACAATTTTTGCCAGGTACAATCCCCTGCTCTGCATAGGTGACAGTGACCGAAAATGCGGAAAATCTTCTTTTAAATTGTTGGGTGAAATATTACCATTTTTGCCGGGTACAAACCCTTGCTCTGCATAGGTGACGGGAACCGAAAATTTGAAAAATCTTCTTTTAAATTGTTGGGTGCAAAATTACAATTTTTGGTACAAACCCTTGCTCTGCATAGGTGACAGTGACCGAAAATGCGGAAAATCTTCTTTTAAATTGTTGGGTGAAATATTACCATTTTTGCCGGGTACAAACCCTTGCTCTGCATAGGTGACAGGGACCGAAAATTAGAAAAATCTTCTTTTAAATTGTTGGGTGAAATATTACCATTTTTGCCATGAATAAACCCCTGCTCTGCCTGGGTGCCAGGGGCCTACATTTTTAAATATCGTCTGTTCCATTAGTGGGTGACATTTTGCCGTGAATTAACCCCTCCTGCAACACCCCCTGAAGACGCTGGGTAGCCAGCGAAATATGTTGGGGATCAGGATGTACGTGTGTGTGTATTTTTATAGTCAATGATAGGCAGGATATCAACTCCATAAACAAAGGGATACATGTGAGGTTGCGAGAGCTGACAGCTGAAGCATCCTGTAATCACAAGTGACCCAGATCACTAGAATGGTGAACTGCTGTGAAAGTAAACAGCAGGCTAGCGCATACAGAAAGAGAGGAGGGGAAACCTGTGAATCATTGGGCTTTTAAGTTTTGTCTTATCTGTTAGTAAATCGCAGAGAGTGATTTTTAATAAGATTCAAAATGCAGGGAAAATTTTAATAATACAGTGCAAAGAATAGACATAATTGGGTCCTCAGGACCAAACAATAAAAAACCCTGATAAGAAAACATCACACATGCATTCTGAGGTCGTTGTAATAATTTAACCCCTGCTCTGCCTGAGTGCCAAGGGCCTACATTTTTTAAAAATCGTCTGTTCCATTGGTGGGTGACATGAGCCCCGTTTTGCCGTGAATAAACCCCTCCTCTGCCTAGGTGTCAGGGGCCTACATTTTTAAAAATCATCTTTTCCATTGGTGGGTGACATCAACCCAGTTTTGCCATGAATAAACCCCTCCTTTGCCTGGGTGCCAGGGGCTTACATTTTTAAAAATCATCTGTTCTATTGGTGGGTGACATCAACCCAGTTTTGGCAGTAAAAAACCCCTGCTCTGCCTGGATGCCAGGGGCCTACATTTTTAAAATTCATCTGTTTCATTGGTGGGTGACATGAACCCCGTTTTGCCATGAATTAACCTCTCCTCTGCCTGGGTGCCAGGGGCTACATTTTTAAAAATTGTCTGTTCTATTGGTGGATGACATTAACCCCGTTTTGCCATGAATTAACCCCTCCTCTGCCTGGGTGCCAGGGTCCTACATTTCTAAAAATCACCTGTTCCATTAGTGGGTGACATGAACTCTGTTTTGCCGTGAATAAACCCCTGCTCTGTCTGGATGCCAGGGGCCTACATTTTTAAAAATCGTCTGTTCCATTGGTGGGTGACATGAACCCCGTTTTGCCGGTGAAAAACCCCTGCTGTGCATTGCTGACAGGGAACCAAATTTGGTAAAAACATCTGTTAATGATCGAAAGATGCGTGACTACAAACACACGCTGGTAGACGCGCTGCTGATGGCATTCCCGCCTGATGCCTCCTCAACCTCCTACTCCATATCCATTTCCTCCTCCTAGATCAAGATTTTTATTTTTAATTTTTATTTATTTTATTTTAAGTCATTTCCCTATCCACATTTGTTTGCAGGGCACTTATCCACATTTTGCTGCCTTTTGCAGCCATCTAGACCTTTCCAGGATTTTTTACAGCCATTTCAGTGCCCAAAAGTTCAGGTACCCATTGACTTCAATGGGGTTCAGGTTCGGGGTCAAGTCCGGGTTAGGTTCGGATCCTGAACCAGAACTTTTTTGTGAAGTTCGGCCGAACCCGTCGAACCCGAACTTCCAGGTGTCTGCTCAACTCTATCTGTAACCATTACTGTAGAACATCTGCAAACAGTGTCTGCATTACAAATTCCAATAATCTGGGCCACATCTAGTGTCCATAATCTGTGGTGTTCTGTAACCAATACTGTAGAACATCTGCAAACAGTGTCTGTATTACAAATTCCAATAATCTGGGCCGCATCTAGTGTCCATAATCTGTGGTGTTCTGTAACCAATACTGTAGAACATCTGCAAACAGTGTCTGTATTACAAATTGCAATAATCTGGGCCTAATATAGTGTCCATATTCTGTGGGTTTCTGTGACATATACTGTCCTGCATCCGAAAACAGTGTCTGTAGTGCAAATTTAAATAATCTGGGCCTAATGTAGTGTCCATACTGTGTGTCTTTCTGTGACAAATTCTGTACTACATCAAAAAACAGTGTCTGTAGCACAAATTTAAATAATTTGTTTTAACTAGTGTTGAGTGAACAGTTTGAAAATCGTTCGGGTCTGTACCGAATTTTGGGGTGTCCGTGACACGGACCCGAACCCGGACATTTTCAAAAAAGTTCGGGTTCGGGTCCGGTGTTCGTCGATTACTTCCCGCTTTCTGAAGGGCTGCACAGCAGCCAATCAGCTAGCGTTTTACTTCTTGCCCTAAGAGCCCATCACAGCCATGCCTACTAATGGCATGGCTGTGATTGGCCAAGTGCAGCATGTGACCCAGCCTCTATTTAAGCTGGAGTCACGTAGCGCCGCACGTCACACTGCTCTGACTAGTGTAGGGAGAGGATGCAGCTTTTGTGAGGGCGAGATAGGCAGGGATAAAGAAGTGATTGAATGATCTACCTTTCTACACCTGTGCATCAGAACAACTCAGCTGAGCTGTTCACTGAAAGTCACTATTTTGTTGAGACTGGCCAGAGCGATTTTTACTGGCACATGTAACTGGGCTGACCGGCGGTGGCCATTTTGGGACTTGTGGTGCGCCAGCACTTGCTGCCACAGAGTGTAAACCAAAGCTCCAAAGAAGTTAAAAATCTACACCTGTGAATCAGAACAACAGCTGGCTCAGTCAAAGTCAATTTTTTTTCTGGCTGGGCAGACTGTTTTCTGGCACATGTTACTGGGCTGATAGGCGGCGGCCATTTTGGGACTTGTGGTGCTACAGCAAAGCTGCCACAACGTCCATTAATCTAATGTAATAGTCGATTTTTTCATAGATATACTACATCAGGGGTTTGGCTGTGCTTGTGTCACCCATACTAACTGCAAAGATATTTAATATATCAGTGGTGAAACTGAAAGTAACCCACTTGGATAGCAAATCCCATGAATGTGCTGTTCCAGCTAGGCTAGCCAGTGCCACTACTTTGTCCAATACTGTCAGCCAGAAATATTTTTTTTTTTATGTGCCAGAAATATAAATTAGAAAAAGCTTTCACCGTAATAATAAAATTATTCTGGTGTTAGACCAGAAGAAGCACTCCTGTTGTAATTAATACTGTAAAAGGCTTAGGCAATATTTCTCCCAGTGTGGGAAATTTATCTAGCAAAACTAGCATTTTAACAATTCCGGTGTTCTGAAATACCAGCAGTCCTCTTGTAATTAATACCGCCAAAAGGCATTATATCGTCCAGTGTTGTAATTTTGGTGAAAAAAGGCCAATTTAATCAATCTGGTGTTTGTTAGACCAGAAAAACTAGGCCTCACGTTTTCACTCCTCTAAAAGGAATTATATTTCCCCGTGTGGGAATCTATGTACCAAAACTAGCATTAAAAAAATCTGGTGTCCAATTAGCAGCAGTGTTCTTGTAATTAATACCGCCAAAAGGCATTATTGTCCAGTGTTGTAATTTTGGTGAAAAAAGGCCAATTTAATCAATCTGGTGTTTGTTAGACCAGAAAAACTAGGCCTCACGTTTTCACTCCTCTAAAAGGAATTATATTTCCCGTGTGGG
Organism: Bufotes viridis; assembly: GCA_033119425.1. Lineage (NCBI taxonomy): Eukaryota > Metazoa > Chordata > Amphibia > Anura > Bufonidae > Bufotes > Bufotes viridis. The sequence goes on from CM065592.1 coordinate 313,768,946, forward strand.
AATCTATGTACCAAAACTAGCATTATAAAAATCTGCTGTCCAATTAGCAGCAGTGTTCTTGTAATTAATACCGCAAAAGGAATTATATCTTCCAGTGTGGGAATTTTGGGGCTAAAAAATAATATATTTTATTGTGGTGCGAGTTGAATCGCAACAATGAGGAAACATTCTATTAAGGGACGAGGACGCGGTCGTGGTGGTGTCCGTGGAGCCTCTGTTGCTGGCAGAGGACGTGGCCGTTCGGCCTCAGGCGCACAAAGTAGTGAAACAACTCCCTCAAGTAGCCGGCAGAATTTGCAGCGATATTTGGTGGGGCCCAATGCCGTTATGAGGATGGTAAGGCCTGAGCAGGTACAGGCATTAGTCGATTGGGTGGCCGACAGTGCTTCCAGCACGTTCACCACATTGTCTTCCGCCCAGTCTTCTGCGGAAAGCGCACAGGTGGCACCTGAAAACCAAGCCCATCAGTCTGTCACATCACCCCCATGCATATCAGGGAAACTGGCTGAGCCTCAAGTTATGCAGCAGTCTCTTCTTCTGTTTGAAGACTCTGCTCCCACGGTTTTCCAGGGGCGTCCACCTATCCCTTTCCCAGCGGTGGAAGACATTCCATGCACTGACGCACAACCACTTATGTATCCAGATGATGAGGACATGGGAATACCACCACAGCAGAGTGACCGAGTGTCTGATGATGACGAAACACAGGTGCCCACTGCCGCGTCTTATTGCAGTGTGCAGACTGAACAGGAGGAGGTCAGGGAGGAAGACTGGGTGGAAGACGATGCAGAGGACGATGAGGTCTTAGACCCCACATGGACTGAAGGTCGTGCCGCTGACTTAAATAGTTCAGAGGAAGAGGCAGTGGTGAGACCGAGACAACAGCGAAGCCAAAGAGGGAGCAGGGGCAAAAGCAGAACAGCCGCCGTCCAGAGAGTTTGCCTGCTATTGGCCAGCGCCAACAGGGACCCAGCACCCCAAAGGCATCTTCAAGGAGTTCCCTGGCATGGCACTTCTTCAAACAATGTGCTGAGGACAAGACCAGAGTGGTTTGCACGCTGTGCCATCAGACCCTGAGGCGAGGCATTAACGTTCTTAACCTGAGCACCACCTGCATGATCAGGCATCTACATGCAAAGCATGAACTGCAGTGGAGTACACACCTTAAAAACAAGGAACCTGCTCAGGCTCCCCCTGCTCCCTCTACCACTGCTGCCTCGGCTTCCGCCTCGAGAGGAATGTTGCCACCTGCTGAGCAGCAAACAGAGGATGTGCCACCGACACCACCACCGCCACCGTCACCTAGCGTCTCCACTATTTCACACAGCAGCGTTCAGCTCTCCATCTCTCAAACCTTTGAGAGGAAGCGCAAATTCCCACCTAGTCACCCTCGAGCCCTTGGCCTGAATGCCAGCATTTCTAAACTACTGGCCTTTGAAATGCTGTCATTCCGGCTGGTGGACACAGACAGCTTCCAACAGCTGATGGCCATGGCTGTCCCCCAGTATGTGGTTCCCAGCCGCCACTACTTCTCCAAGACAGCCGTGCCTTCCCTGCACATGCAAGTGTCTGATAAAATCAAGTGTGCACTGCGCAACGCCATTTGTGGCAAGGTCCACCTAACCACAGATACGTGGACCAGTAAGCATGGCCAGGGACGCTATATCTCCCTAACTGCACACTGGGTAAATGTAGTGGCGGCTGGGCCCCAGGCGGAGAGTTCCTTGGCGCACGTCCTTTCGCCGCCAAGGATCACAGGGCATCATTCTTTGCCTCCTGTAGCCTCCTCCTCCTACTCGGCTTCCTCCTCCTCCTCCTCTGCTTCCACCAGCTCATCCAGTCAGCCACACACCTTCACCACCAACTTCAGCACAGCCTGGGGTAAACGTCAGCAGGCCATTCTGAAACTCATATGTTTGGGGGACAGGCCCCACACCGCGCAGGAGTTGTGGCGGGGTATTGAACAACAGACCGACCAGTGGTTGCTGCCGGTGGGCCTCAAGCCCGGCCTGGTGGTGTGCGATAATGGGCGAAATCTCGTGGCAGCTCTGGGACTAGCCGGTTTGACGCACATCCCTTGCCTGGCGCATGTGCTGAATTTGGTGGTGCAAAAGTTTATTCACAACTACCCAGACATGTCAGAGCTGCTGCATAAAGTGCGGGCCGTCTGTGCGCACTTCCGGCGTTCACATCCTGCCGCTGCTCGCCTGTCAGCGCTACAGCGGAACTTCGGCCTTCCCGCTCACCAGAACAGCACCACTTCACCACCAATGATTGGGCCTCCATGCGAGACCTGTGTGCCCTGTTGCGCTGTTTAGAGTACGCCACCAACATGGCCAGTGGCGATGCCACTGTTATCAGCGTGACGATACCAATTCTATGTCTCCTAGAGAAAACGCTTAGGGCGATGATGGAAGAGGAGGTGGGCCAGGGCCAGGAGGAGGAGGAGGAGGAGGATGACGGGTCGTTTTTAGCACTTTCAGGCCACTCTGTTAGAAGTGGCTCAGAGGGAGGTTTTTTGCAACAGCAGAGGGCAGGTACAAATGTGGCCAGCCAGGGACCACTACTGGAGGACGAGGAGGATGAGGAGGAGGTGGAGGAGGATGAGGATGAAGCAGGTTCACAGCGGGGTGGCACCCAGCACAGCGCAGGCACATCCCTGGTGCGTGGCTGGGGGGATACAGAGGATGATGACGATACGCCTCCCACAGAGGACAACTTGTCCTTACCTCTGGGGAGCCTGGCACACATGAGCGATTACATGCTGCAGTGCCTGCGCAACGACAGCAGAGTTGCCCACATTTTAACGTGTGCTGACTACTGGGTGGCCACCCTGCTGGATCCACGGTACAAAGACAATGCGCCCACTTTACTTCCTGCACTGGAGCGTGATAGGAAGATGCGCGAGTACAAGCGCACACTGGTAGACGCGCTCCTGAGAGCATTCCCAACTGTCACAGGGGAACAGGTGGAAGGCCAAGGCCAAGGCAGAGGAGGAGCTAGAGGTCGCCCACGCAGCAGTGTCACGGCCAGCTCCTCTGAGGGCAGGGTTAGCATGGCAGAAATGTGGAAAAGTTTTGTCTCCACGCCACAGCTAACTGCCCCACCACCTGATACGGAACGTGTTAGCAGGAGGCAACATTTCACTAACATGGTTGAACAGTACATCTGCACACAACTCCACGTACTGACGGATGGTTCGGCCCCATTCAACTTCTGGGTTTCCAAATTGTCCACGTGGCCAGAATTAGCATGTTATGCCTTGGAGGTGCTGGCCTGCCCGGCGGCCAGCGTTTTATCTGAACGTGTATTCAGCACGGCAGGGGCGTCATTACTGACAAACGCAGCCGCCTGTCCGCAGCCAACGTGGACAAGCTGACGTTTATAAAAATGAACCAGGCATGGATCCCACAAGACCTGACCCTCCCTTGTGCAGAGTAGTCCTTAATAACTGCCTTAAACCATGTTGTCTTGTACTCCTGGCCACTTCTTCATTGAAAAATCAATTTTTGAAATTAAATAGGATCTTGAGGTGCAACCCAGAGTTGAATGAACCTTCCGTCTGTCTGGGTGCCGGGGCCAAAGTACATGAAAGTGTCCTTCTCCTGTGCTGGGTGATATGAATGTTATACTTGTGCTGTCTGACATGTCTCCTTTGTGTGGGTGCAGGGGGCCAAAGTCACTGAAAGCGGCCTTCTCCTGTGGTGGCTGATATAAATGCCTGAATCTCTGCTGTGGGACCTCTCTCCTCTTTCTGGGTGCAGGGGTCAAAGTCTCTAAAAGTGCCCTTCTCCTGTGGTGGTTGATGTGAAACTGATGCTTGTGCTATCTGACCTGTCTCCTCTGTGTCGGTGCTAAGGCCTAAGTCACTGAAAGCGGCCTTCTCCTGTGCTGGCTGATATAAATGCCTGAATCTCTGCTGTGGGACCTCTCTCCTCCGTCTGGGTGCAGGGGTAAAAGTCTCTCAAAGTGGCCTTCTCTTGTGCTGGGTGATGTGAAGCTGATGTTTGTGCCATCTGACATGGTTGCCGGGGTCCCATTAAATAGTGGCCTACTCCTGTGGTGGGTGATCTAAATGCCTGATTCTCTGCTGTGAAAACCCCTCTCCTCCGCCTGGGTGCAGGGGCAAAGTCTCTCAAAGTGGCCTTCTCTTGTGCTGGGTGATGTGAAGCTGATGTTTGTGCCATCTGACATGGTTGCCGGGGTCCCATTAAATGGTGACCTACTCCTGTGGTGGGTGATCTAAATGCATGATTCTCTGCTGTGAAAACTTCTCTCCTCTGTCTGGGTTCTGGTCCAAAATGAGTGGCCTTCTCCGGTGGTGGTTGATATGAAGCATGATTCCTTGCTGTGGGACCTGTATCCTCTGTCTGGGTGCTGGTCTGAAATAAATGAGAGTGGCCTTCTCCGTTGGTGGTTGATATGACGCATGATTCCTTGCTGTGGGACCTGTATCCTCTGTCTGGGTGCTGGTACAAAATAAATGAGAGTGGCCTTCTCCGGTGGGGGTTGATATGACGCATGATTCCTTGATGTGGGACCTCTCTCCTCTGTCTTGGTGCTGGTCCAAAATACATGAGAGTGGCCTTCTCCGGTGGTGGTTGATATGAAGCATGATTCCTTGCTGTGGGACCTGTATCCTCTGTCTGGGTGCTGGTCCAAAATAAATGACCGGTGGGGGTTGATATGACGCCTTATTCCTTGATGTGGGACCTCTCTCCTCTGTCTGGGTGCTGGTCCAAAATTCATGAGAGTGGCCTTCTCCGGTGGTGGTTGATATGACGCATGATTCCTTGCTGTGGGACCTGTATCCTCTGTCTGGGTGCTGGGCCGAAATAAATGAGAGTGGCCTTCTCCGTTGGTGGTTGATATGAGGCATGATTCCTTGCTGTGGGACCTGTATCCTCTGTCTGGGTGCTGGTCCAAAATAAATGAGTGGCCTTCTCAGGTGGGGGTTGATATGACACATGATTCCTTGATGTGGGACCTCTCTCCTCTGTCTGGGTGCTGGTCCAAAATACATGAGTGGCCTTCTCCGGTGGTGGTTGATATGACGCATGATTCCTTGCTGTGGGACCTGTATCCTCTGTCTGGGTGCTGGGCCGAAATAAATGAGAGTGGCCTTCTCCGGTGGGGGTTGATATGACGCCTTATTCCTTGATGTGGGACCTCTCTCCTCTGTCTGGGTGCTGGTCCAAAATACATGAGTGGCCTTCTCCGGTGGTGGTTGATATGACGCATGATTCCTTGCTGTGGGACCTGTATCCTCTGTCTGGGTGCTGGTCCAAAATAAATGAGAGTGGCCTTCTCCGGTGGGGGTTGATATGACGCATGATTCCTTTATGTGGGTCCTCTCTCCTCTGTCTGGGTGCTGGTCCAAAATACATGAGAGTGGCCTTCTCTGGTGGTGGTTGATATGACGCATGATTCCTTGCTGTGGGACCTGTATCCTCTGTCTGGGTGCTGGGCCGAAATAAATGAGTGGCCTTCTCCTTTGGTGGTTGATATGAGGCATGATTCCTTGCTGTGGGACCTGTATCCTCTGTCTGGGTGCTGGTCCAAAATAAATGAGAGTGGCCTTCTCCGTTGGTGGTTGATATGAGGCATGATTCCTTGCTGTGGGACCTGTATCCTCTGTCTGGGTGCTGGTCCAAAATAAATGAGTGGCCTTCTCCGGTGGGGGTTGATATGACGCATGATTCCTTGATGTGGGACCTCTCTCCTCTGTCTGGGTGCTGGTCCAAAATACATGAGAGTGGCCTTCTCCGGTGGTGGTTGATATGACGCATGATTCCTTGCTGTGGGACCTGTATCCTCTGTCTGGGTGCTGGGCCGAAATAAATGAGAGTGACCCTCTCCGTTGGTGGTTGATATGAGGCATGATTCCTTGCTGTGGGACCTATCTCCTCTGTCTGGGTGCTGGTCCAAAATACATGAGAGTGGCCTTCTCCGTTGGTGGTTGATATGAGGCATGATTCCTTGCTGTGGGACCTGTATCCTCTGTCTGGGTGCTGGTCCAAAATAAATGAGTGGCCTTCTCCGGTGGGGGTTGATATGACGCATGATTCCTTGATGTGGGACCTCTCTCCTCTGTCTGGGTGCTGGTCCAAAATACATGAGAGTGGCCTTCTCCGTTGGTGGTTGATATGAGGCATGATTCCTTGCTGTGGGACCTGTATCCTCTGTCTGGGTGCTGGTCCAAAATAAATGAGTGGCCTTCTCCGTTGGTGATTGATATGAGGCATGATTCCTTGCTGTGGGACCTATCTCCTCTGTCTGGGTGCTGGTCCAAAATAAATGAGAGTGGCCTTCTCCGGTGGGGGTTGATATGACGCCTTATTCCTCGATGTGGGACCTCTCTCCTCTGTCTGGGTGCTGGTCCAAAATACATGAGTGGCCTTCTCCGGTGGTGGTTGATATGACGCATGATTCCTTGCTGTGGGACCTGTATCCTCTGTCTGGGTGCTGGGCCGAAATAAATGAGAGTGGCCTTCTCCGTTGGTGGTTGATATGAGGCATGATTCCTTGCTGTGGGACCTGTATCCTCTGTCTGGGTGCTGGTCCCAAATAAATGAGAGTGGCCTTCTCCAGTGGTGGGTGATATGACGCATGATTCCTTGCTGTGGGACCTCTCTCCAATTGATATTGGTTAATTTTAATTTATTTTATTTGTGGGGAGTCGCTCTGGTAGACAGCGGTGCTCGTGCAGTTTAGAGGCAAAACAAGGAGTCCAGATTGTGCATCAAACAGTGTTTTATTCACACTTGCACACCAGAAATGAAAACAGTCTCTTGGTGACAGTTCACACACAACAGAAATCATGTGGCAAAACCAAAAACAGGCCAACACAGGGTCCAGTCACCTTGGGTGGTTTAAGTGCGGGTTCACACCTAGCAGTCGGTTCAGCCGCAGGCGATTCCTCCTTCAGGTTGCAGGGAAACACCACCTTGCTGAGCTCCGTCCTCCAGCACAGAGAACTCCTCAGCCCTGTTAGCAGGCTCCAGGATAATCACCTCAGACACAGCTGATGGCTGTGTTTTATACCCAGCCCAAAACTCGGACTGGACCGTGGGGAGCAGCCACCCACCCTACTCTTTAGCTGCTCCCAGTAAGAGCCGGCCCGGATCGGCTTTGCAGCCATGCTATTTAAAAGAGTCAAAACAGCACTAGCTGCTGCAGACAAAAACCCGGCTCTCACCTCACCGAGGCCAGCAACCTCGGTGACACGTACCTGCCATCGCATATGACACCTTGCACCTTACCACATATTTTATTTTAATTCATTTCCCTATCTACTTTTGTTTGCAGGGGATTTACCTACATTTTGCTGCCTTTTGCAGCCCTCTAGCCCTTTCCGGGAGTCTTTTACAGGCTTTTAGTGCCCAAAAGTTCGGGTCCCTATTGACTTCTATGGGGTTCGGGTTCGGGATGAAGTTCGGGTTGAGTTCGGATCATGAACCCGGACATTTTCTGGAAGTTCGGCCGAACCTCTCGAACCCGAACATCCAGGTGTTCGCTCATCTCTAGTTTTAACCACTTGAAGACCACAGGTTTATACCCACCTAGTGACCAGGCCCTTTTTTACAAATCCGCACTACACTACTTTCACCGTTTATTGCTCTGTCATACAACTTACCACCCAAATACATTTTACCTCCTTTTCTTCTCACTAATAGAGCTTTCATTTGGTGGTATTTCATTCTTGCTGACATTTTAACTTTTTTTGATATTTTACTTTTTTTGACGAAACTTTTGCAAAAAAACAACATTTTTCGCTTTCTGTTGTAAAAATTTTCAAACACTACATTTCAATTTACATTTTTCTCTTAATTTATTGTTCTGCATGTCTTTGATAAAAAAAATGCAATAAGTGTAAATTTATTGGTTTGGGTAAAAGTTATAGCGTTTACAAACTATGGTGCAAAAAAGTGAGTTTCCGCACTTTGATTTTCTGAGCACCTGTCCTGTTTCCTGATGCACTACAATGCCCAGACAGTAGAAACACCCCATAAATGACCCCATTTCGGAAAGTAGATACCCTAAGGTATTCGCTAAGGGGCATAGTGAGTTTATGGAATTTTTTATTTTTTGTCACAAATTAGCGGAAATGGAAATTTTTTTTTTCAAAAAATTTCATTTTCGCTAACTTGTGTCAAAAATAAAACTTCCATGAACTCACTATGCCTACTAGCGAATACCTGGAGTGTCTACTTTCTAAAATGGGGTCACTTGTGAGGTTTTTCCACTGCCCTGGCATTTGAGGGTCTCCGCAATCATTACCCGTATGGCCAGAATTAGGAGTTTCTGCTATTCTCCTTATATTGACCATACGGGTAATGAGATTTTTTCCGTTCAGCCGCTGGGCTGAAAGAAAAAAATGAACGGCACAGATTTCGTCATTCACATTGATCAATGTGGATGAAAAAATCTCTAAAAATGTACAAAAAAAAAAGAGGGAAAGCTGTAAAGCTGCGATCGCTAAGGGACCCTTAGGCCTCATTCACACGATCCGCAATTCTGTTCCGCAAAATTTTGCGGAGCAGGTTGTAGATACATTCAATTCTATGGGGACAGACTTTGTCCCGCTGGGATCCGAATTGCGGATCTGCACCTCGGATCCGCACTTCCGGATCCGCAAAAATATAGAACATGTCCTATTCTTGTCCGCTATTGCGGACAAGAAAAGCATTTCTATATAGTTCTGGCAATGTGCGGATCCGCAAAATGCGGAAAGCACATTGCCGGTGTCCATATTTTGCGGATCCGCAGATCCATGGATCCGCAAAACACATACGGACGTCTGAATGAGCCTTACAGGGGGTGATTAGGGATAGGGGGTGACAGGGGGTGATCAGGGGGGTGATATGGGTGATCAGGGGTTAATCAGTGAGGGGGTGTGTGCGTAGTGATTGGTGCACTTTACTTAGTGGTGGGTGATATGACGCATGATTCCTTGCTGTGGGACCTCTCTCCAATTGATATTGGTTAATTTTAATTTATTTTATTTGTGGGGAGTCGCTCTGGTAGACAGCGGTGCTCGTGCAGTTTAGAGGCAAAACAAGGAGTCCAGATTGTGCATCAAACAGTGTTTTATTCACACTTGCACACCAGAAATGAAAACAGTCTCTTGGTGACAGTTCACACACAACAGAAATCATGTGGCAAAACCAAAAACAGGCCAACACAGGGTCCAGTCACCTTGGGTGGTTTAAGTGCGGGTTCACACCTAGCAGTCGGTTCAGCCGCAGGCGATTCCTCCTTCAGGTTGCAGGGAAACACCACCTTGCTGAGCTCCGTCCTCCAGCACAGAGAACTCCTCAGCCCTGTTAGCAGGCTCCAGGATAATCACCTCAGACACAGCTGATGGCTGTGTTTTATACCCAGCCCAAAACTCGGACTGGACCGTGGGGAGCAGCCACCCACCCTACTCTTTAGCTGCTCCCAGTAAGAGCCGGCCCGGATCGGCTTTGCAGCCATGTTATTTAAAAGAGTCAAAACAGCACTAGCTGCTGCAGACAAAAACCCGGCTCTCACCTCACCGAGGCCAGCAACCTCGGTGACACGTACCTGCCATCGCATATGACACCTTGCACCTTACCACATATTTTATTTTAATTCATTTCCCTATCTACTTTTGTTTGCAGGGGATTTACCTACATTTTGCTGCCTTTTGCAGCCCTCTAGCCCTTTCCGGGAGTCTTTTACAGGCTTTTTAGTGCCCAAAAGTTCGGGTCCCTATTGACTTCTATGGGGTTCGGGTTCGGGATGAAGTTCGGGTTGAGTTCGGATCATGAACCCGGACATTTTCTGGAAGTTCGGCCGAACCTCTCGAACCCGAACATCCAGGTGTTCGCTCATCTCTAGTTTTAACCACTTGAAGACCACAGGTTTATACCCACCTAGTGACCAGGCCCTTTTTTACAAATCCGCACTACACTACTTTCACCGTTTATTGCTCTGTCATACAACTTACCACCCAAATACATTTTACCTCCTTTTCTTCTCACTAATAGAGCTTTCATTTGGTGGTATTTCATTCTTGCTGACATTTTAACTTTTTTTGATATTTTACTTTTTTGACTGAAACTTTTGCAAAAAAACAACATTTTTCGCTTTCTGTTGTAAAAATTTTCAAACACTACATTTCAATTTACATTTTTCTCTTAATTTATTGTTCTGCATGTCTTTGATAAAAAAAATGCAATAAGTGTAAATTTATTGGTTTGGGTAAAAGTTATAGCGTTTACAAACTATGGTGCAAAAAAGTGAGTTTCCGCACTTTGATTTTCTGAGCACCTGTCCTGTTTCCTGATGCACTACAATGCCCAGACAGTAGAAACACCCCATAAATGACCCCATTTCGGAAAGTAGATACCCTAAGGTATTCGCTAAGGGGCATAGTGAGTTTATGGAATTTTTTATTTTTTGTCACAAATTAGCGGAAATGGAAATTTTTTTTTTCAAAAAATTTCATTTTCGCTAACTTGTGTCAAAAAATAAAAACTTCCATGAACTCACTATGCCCCTTAGCGAATACCTTGGGGTGTCTACTTTCTAAAATGGGGTCACTTGTGAGGTTTTTCCACTGCCCTGGCATTTGAGGGTCTCCGCAATCATTACCCGTATGGCCAGAATTAGGAGTTTCTGCTATTCTCCTTATATTGACCATACGGGTAATGAGATTTTTTTTTTCCGTTCAGCCGCTGGGCTGAAAGAAAAAAATGAACGGCACAGATTTCGTCATTCACATTGATCAATGTGGATGAAAAAATCTCTAAAAAATGTACAAAAAAAAAAAGAGGGGAAAGCTGTAAAGCTGCGATCGCTAAGGGACCCTTAGGCCTCATTCACACGACCGCAATTCTGTTCCGCAAAATTTTGCGGAACGGAATTGTAGATACATTCAATTCTATGGGGACAGACTTTGTCCCGCTGGGATCCGGAATTGCGGATCTGCACTTCGGATCCGCACTTCCGGATCCGCAAAAATATAGAACATGTCCTATTCTTGTCCGCTATTGCGGACAAGAAAAGGCATTTTCTATATAGTTCTGGCAATGTGCGGATCCGCAAAATGCGGAAAGCACATTGCCGGTGTCCATATTTTGCGGATCCGCAGATCCATGGATCCGCAAAACACATACGGACGTCTGAATGAGCCTTACAGGGGGGTGATTAGGGATAGGGGGGGTGACAGGGGGTGATCAGGGGGGGTGATATGGGTGATCAGGGGTTAATCAGTGAGGGGGGGTGTGTGCGTAGTGATTGGTGCACTTTACTTATGTTTGCCCTAGTGGTCCCAGACAAATGGACCACCAGAGGAGCAAACAGCAGGCATATGAGACGCTGTTTACAAAACAGCATCTGATATGCGTTTTAAATGCGTTTTTATTCGCATCTACAGCCTGCCAGAGCATAATCAGCGCTGGCAGGCTGTAGTTTCAGTTGTCCCGAGTACGATCACATGAACGCGAACTAGCGTTGCGCACGCGTTCATGTGAAATCTCAGGTCTCACGAGATGACGCCGATAGGCGGCAGTGAGACCTGAGAGAGCCGCCGCGCTGACGCCCATCGGCGTTAGCGTGGCGGCAAGTGGTTAATACATATCACTGACATATACTGTACTTTATCCATAGACGGTGTATGCTAGTCTGTGACATTATCAGGGCTACATCTCGTGTGTAATGTGTGCGCATCCCAAAAACCTTTTTTAATTTATTGGCACATACACTTAAAAATCCTACGCTACTGTACGTGTGAGATACTTTTAAGCATATATAACATTTAAAATTAAGAAGGCGGCCAGTAAGGGCCGTGGAAATAGCCGTGATGCTGATGGTGCACGCAGAGGCCGTGGCCCTAGGCGCGATGAAACTGAATAAAAGAATGTAGCTGAGGGCCTCCAGGTGCATTAACCCTCAAAACATTATTTTGAAGGGCCTTCCGGTCAGCTGACCCTCTAAAACAGGGATGCTCAACCTGCGGCCCTCCAGCTGTTGTAAAACTACAACTCCCACCATGCCCTTCTGTAGGATGATAGCTGTAGGCTGTCCGGGAATGATGGGAGTTGTAGTTTTGCAACAGCTGGAGGGCCGCAGGTTATGTTTTTAGTTATATTAATGTAGAAGTTTGAGATGTTTGTTGTGCATGGTGCATATACTGTATGCTGTATGATTGCCATGTGTGTGAGCTTGCCAAGCTCCAAAGCTGCCAACAAGTTACGGCCAATATCAGACACAACAACCAACCATGCCTGGTTGTAGGTTGAGTGGCGAGAGCCACAGCTCAGTCTTGTCCCTTATACACTGCCACAGCTCTGCGGAGGTGTGTCGTTTGTCACCTAAGCAAATTAGTTTCAGCACGGCCTGTTGCCACTTCCCCACTGCCGTGCTACACTGCTTCCAGCTACTGACGGATGGCTGACTGGTGCTGCAAAATAAGAATTCAGAGGTGGAAATAGAGTAGGAGAAGGGGGGTTTGCTGCAACTAATGTAGGTGGTGGTGAAAATTCTGATGGAATGGGGGCCCGCAATCCTTGGCGTTGGTAGCACCTGTGCCATCCCAGGGTACGACAAGCTACTGGCCTCTACAAGGTTCACCCAATGTGCCTTCACGGAAATGTAGCATCCCTGGCCAAAAGCACTTGTCTGTGTATCAGTCGTTAAGTGGACCTTCCCAACAACTGCGTTGGTCAAGGCACGGGTGATGTTACGGGACACAATTGCTGGTGTAATGCGGGACGGCACACCTAGATAAATAGTGGCAGCTGGGGACTGAGTAACGAGGGACGTCCGCCGCCATGATGCTGAGGAAAGCCTCAGTGTTTACAGGCCTAAATGGCAACATTTCCAGGGCCAGCAATTTTTAAAGGTGTGCATTTAGTGCTGTGGCCTGTGGGTGGGTGGCTGGGTATTTGCGCTTACGTTCAAAGGCCTGGGTTATGGACATCTGTACATGGGCCTATTTGGTGTGGCCTGCCTTCTGCCTTTTGTCATCCCACAGCCTCTTCCAGCCTGTTGCGGTGCTGTGGATCCCTCCCCCTCTGTACTGCTGTCCTCGCTTGGCTTGCCACCTTCCCAGGTTGTGTCAGTGATGTCATCGTCCACCACCCCCTCTTCCACTTCCTCACTCGGGTCATCCTCCTGACTTGTGTTGTTGACCTAGCAAGACCCTCACTTATTGACAACTGTGTCTCATCCGCATCATCCACCTCATGAAACACTAATTGCCATTCCCCACCATCATCTTCTTCTGACTGTGGATGATGAAGAATTTGGGAATCAGTGCACAAGATCTCCTCATGTCCCTCTTCAGAGAGGGTCAGCTCACCTGCAGGCCCTCACCTACAATATTTGAGAGGGTCAGCTCACCTGCAGGCCCTCACCTACAATATTTCAGAGGGTCAGCTCACCTGCAGGCCCTCACCTACAATATTTGAGAGGGTCAGCTCATCTGCAGGACCTCTCCTACAATATTTTAGAGGGTCAGCTCACCTGCAAGCCCTCACCTACAATATTTGAGAGGGTCAGCTCATCTGCAGGCACTCACCTACAATATTTTAGAGGGTCAGCTCACCTGCAGGCCCTCAACTACAATATTTTACAGGGTCAGCTCACCTGCAGGCATTCAACTACAATATTTTACAGAGTCAGCTCTGCAGCAGACCCTCACGTACAATATTTTACAGGGTCAGCTCAGCAGTAGGCACTCGCCCATCATTTTTTGCAATTCTCAGCAACAGGCCCTCGCACCTAATGTTTTAGAGGGTCACCAGCAGGCCCTTGCTCCAAATGTTTTTGAGGGTCACCAGCAGGCCACCAATCATAATTTTTCAAGGGTATGTATGATGCCCTCCTTTATGTGTAAAAAGGGTGTATTGTAGTGCCAGTTCCTTGTAATTTTTGGCAGCCCTTTCACTTAGTGCATAGGCTTTATGAGTGTAGGAGTCCAACTACCTGAACAATTGTACCACAATGTGAATGAGGCCCTCCTTTATGTGATATGCAGACTGTTTCGGAGTGCCTCTTGCTTGTAATTTTTGGCAGCGCTTGCACTTTATATACTAATTGCACTAATACTCTAATTGAATATACAGGAAATAATGTTTCCTAACAATTTTTCCTGTGAAATAGATTTTTTTTTTTTTTTTGGGAGGGGGTGTTTATGCGTGTTTTTGTCACTCTGTAAAAGTTTTGTACAACTCGGACAACATGGTTTCCAGCAAAGACCTGGGAGTCCAAGCTGCATCCAGACAACATCCCCATGCTGTTCCCGATCCATTTCAGTGTCGTTTCTGTCACTTTCTGACCTTTTCCAATGGACTAGGCACTCTCCCCTCTTCAGAGCAGGGGATGCCTGGTTGTCTCCCATTGATTTCCATTATACTCGGGTGCTCGACTGAAATAGCAATGGGTTCGAATACTTTGGTGCTCAATCTTCACTAGTGGGGACCTGAATCCCTGAAAGGAAGTTAGTCTCAGATTTCTACACATTTTCATAAGCGTTAATGTCTTTTACTTTTAAGAATTCATCTAAACCCTTTTTAAATTATCCATTGTTCCTGATGTGACCACGTCCACAGATAGTCTATTTCACAGGTTTACAGTTCTTACAGTAAAGAAGCTTTGACATTTCTGGACAGTAAACTTTTTTGCCTTCCGTCGGAGGCAGTGCCTTCTTGTCTATTGAGAGCATTTTACATGGAACAGTTTTTCACCGTATTTTTTGTATGGCCAATTTATATATTTGTATAGGTTGATCATGTTCCCTCTTAGACGTCTCTTCTCAAGACTAAATACATTTCATTCTTTTAATCTTTCCTCATAACTAAGGCCCTCAATGCCCCTTATCAGTTTAGTCGCTCTCCTTTGTACTTTTTCTGGCATCCTTTCTTTGGACTGGTGCCCAGAACTAAACTGAATACTGCAGATGAGGCCTACTTTGTAAATTGGTAGTAATATATCCTTGTCCTGCAAAACCATGCTTCCCTTAAAGGGTTTGTCTCACTTCAGCAAATAGCATTTTTCATGCAAAGAAAGTTCATACAAGCCACTTACTAATGTATTGTTATTGTCCATATTGCTTCCTTTGCTGGCTTGGTAAATATTCCATCATATTATACACTGCTTGTTTCTGTGGTTATGACCACCCTGCAATCCATCAGTGGTGGTCGTGCTTGCACACTATAGGAAAAAGCACTCGCCTATTTGCCCACCCTTGGTACCAACCACCAAAGAGGCCGGCCCTTTTTTCTATAGTATGCAAGCACAACTACCACTGATGGATTACAGGGTGTTCATAACCATGGAAGCGAGCAGTGTATAATGTGATGGAGAAATAAACCCAGCCAGCAAAGAAAGCAACATGGATAACAACAATACCTTAGTAAGTGGCTTGTATAAATGCCACTTGCTGGAGTGAGACAACCCCTTTAATACATGACAATCTCCTGCTAGCCTTAGAAGTAGCTGATTGACATTGCATGCTGTTATTTAATCTATGATCTACAAGTACACCTAAATCCTCCAGTTTTACATCCCCTAGGACAGTGGTGGTGAACCTATGGCATGGGCACTCAGCGCCCCTCTGTGGGCACCTGCACCCTGGGAAAAGTCTATGGTGTACCAATATGCCTTAGACTTTTCCTGCCTTTCATTAGCGCAGGGCACACTATGAACAGGCAGCACATTGAATTTAGGCAAGCTATTATAGCTAAATGATAAAGTACATGGAGTATATACTTTATTGGACTGTAGTATTTAGTTTAAATTGCGATATATAAGTGGGTTTTGGGTTGCAGTTGGCACTCGGTCTGTAAAAGGTTCGCCATCACTGCCCTAGGATATATGATGCACAGAGATTATTACTACCCAGATGCAACACTTTACATTTATCCACACTGAACCTCATTTGTAGAGATGAGTGAAATGAAGTTGAGGAAGCGGAATTCGATCTGAATTTCAGGAAAAATTTGATTCATCCCGAAGTCGAATTTCCTCACGCTTCATGGTAACGAATAATATTTTCTTTAAAATGGCTGCTGCACATGTTACAAAGTAAAAGTAAGAAGCCCGGGAACAAGGGAGTACCCATAATGCCATGCAGACAGCTCATTAGTAGATAGCCAGCCCCTGTGATGTCACAGCTTATAAAAAGCCTCCTCATGCCCAGTCTCCACCATTTTACAGTGAACTTAGTGCAGGGAGAGACGTTATAGGCACTAGGGACAGTGATTAGGAAACACTTTATTTACAAAAAATAAAATAAAAAATTTAGCAGTTCAGGTACAGCTTATAGATAGTGTTGGGATATTATAGTGAGGCTTTGTGCACACTATAGGGAAGAGAGCAGGGACCAATTGCACAGTGTAAAGCCTGGGTAATAGGTGATATTCTATTACACCTTACTGCACTAACTGAGCTTACTAAAAGTGATCTATTGATACAGATTTTAGGTTTGTTTGAACAGTAATTGCAGTAATCCTAGCATCTGTTATTGGGTTGAAAGTGCTGTCTGATTTATTTAGTTGATATCTAACTACGTGCACTCATCTTTGCTTCTGATACAACCAGTTTTGGGATGTATTTATTTTAAATATATAAAAGTACCTCCATTCATCACTCCTTTGGGGTGAATTTGCAGTCTGATAAAAACAGTTTTGGGGTGTGTTTAATTTATATATATATATAAGTACTTCCATTTACCCTTGCTTTTGGGGTGAATTTGTGGTGTGATACAACCAGTTTTGGGGTGTATTTATTTTAAATATATAAAAGTACCTCCATTCATCCTTGCTTTTGGGGTGAATTTGCAGTCTGATACAACCAGTTTTGGGGGTGTATTTAGTTGATATATAAGTATATCCATTCCTCCTTGATTCTGGGGTCAAATTTTTGAAATGCTGGGGTGAAATAAAAAAGTTTGCATCTAAACTGCTTTTAGATCTTTGTTTCAGTTGTTTCTGTGATGTAATGAAGTACAATTACACACACTTCATACATTTCAAAGGCTTTTATCGACAATTACATGACATTTATGCAGAGTCAGTATTTGCAGTGTTGGCCCTTCTTTTTCAGGACCTCTGCAATTCGACTGGGCATTCTCTCAATCAACTTCTGGGCCAATTCCTGACTGATAGCAACCCCTTCTTTCATAATCACTTCTTGGAGTTTGTCAGAATTAGTGGGTTTTTGTTTGTCCACCCGCCTCTTGAGGATTGACCACAAGTTCTCAATGGGATTAAGATCTGGGGAGTTTTCAGGCCATGGACCCAAAATGTCAACATTTTGGTCCCCGAGCCACTTAGTTATCACTTTTGCCTTATAGCACGGTGCTCCATCGTGCTGGAAAATGCATTGTTCTTCACCAAACTGTTGTTGAATTGTTGGAAGAAGTTGCTGTTGGAGGGTGTTTTGGTACCATTCTTTATTCATGGCTGTGTTTTTGTGCAAAATTGTGAGTGAGCCCACTCCCTTGGATGAGAAGCAACCCCACACATGAATGGTCTCAGGATGCTTTACTGTTGGCATGACACAGGACTGATGGTAGTGCTCACCTTTTCTTCTTCGGACAAGCCTTTTTCCTGATGCCCCAAACAATCGGAAAGAGGCTTCATCGGAGAATATGACTTTGCCCCAGTCCTCAGCAGTCCATTCACCATACTTTCTGCAGAAGATCAATCTGTCCCTGATGTTTTTTTTTGGAGAGAAGTGGCTTCTTTGCTGCCCTTCTTGATGCCAGGCCATCTTCCAAAAGTCTTCGCCTCACTGTGCGTGCAGATGCGCTCACACCTGCCTGCTGCCATTCCTGAGCAAGCTCTGTACTGGTGGCACTCCGATCCCGCAGCTGAATCCTCTTTAGGAGACGATCCTGGTGCTTGCTGGACTTTCTTGGACGCCCTGAAGCCTTCTTAACAAGAATTGAACCTCTTTCCTTGAAGTTATTGATGATCCTATAAATTGTTGATTGAGGTGGAATCTCAGTAGCCACAATATCCTTGCCTGTGAAGCCATTTTTATACAACGCAATGATGGCTGCACGCGTTTCTTTGCAGGTCACCATGGTTAACAATGGAAGAACAATTATTTCAAGCATCACCCTCCTTTTAACATGCCATTTTAACCCAATCAGCCTGACATAATGATCTCCAGCCTTGTGCTCGTCAATATTCTCACCTGAGTTAACAAGACGATTACTGAAATGATCTCAGCAGGTCCTTTAATGACAGCAATGAAATGCAGTGGAAAGGTTTTTTTGGTATAAAGTTAATTTTCATGGCAAAGAAGGACTATGCAATTCATCTGATCACTCTTCATAACATTCTGGAGTATATGCAAATTGCTTTTATAAAAACGTAAGCAGCAACTTTTCCAATTTCCAATATTTATGCAATTCTCAAAACTTTTGGCCACGACTGTACACTTGCTTACATCTCCATTAGAGGCTGCGTTTGGAGCCGCTGTTGAAGATTCTAACTAAAGACCGGACAAAAAGCCTCACATGCAGCACTTTTTTGGTCTGGTAAAAAGACTCGTAAATGGAAACTTTTCTGTTCAGCTTCTTCTCTGTCAGTTAGGCTGGGTTCACATCACATTTTTGCCATATGTTTAATGTACACACAAAAAACGTATATACGTTAACAGATGCCTCAGACAGACGCCATACTGTAGAATTCGATTGTAAAAAAAAAGATACGTTAGCTTACATGTTTTTTGCTGGACTTTGCAGGATGGAAAAACGTGGTACACTACACTTTCCCGTCCTGCGGAGTCCTCAAAAAAAGTATTTATTTTTTATTTATTTTTTTACAATGTAATTCCATGGTGATGGATGTGACAATATGGCATCTGTTACGTATGTTTGGGGGGACCATTACTGGTCTAAATAACATCAAGCTATTATAGCAAAGTTATGAAGTCCAGTCCAATATGGCGGATCTTCCCTGTACTTTACCACTTGGCTATAACAGCCAAGTGCAGGGTGTGACTTATACATGTGTGGGATGTATGTAGTGTAGTGTGTGATGTATACAGGTGTATGATGTATATAGTGCAGGGTGTGATGTATGTGGGGCAGGGTGTGAAGTGCAGTGTGTGATGTATACATGTGTGTGATGTATATAGTGCAGTTTATGATGTATACGTGTGTGTGATGTATTTAGTGCAGTGTGTGATGTATTTATGTGTGTGATATATGCAGTGCAGTGTGTGATGTATGCATATGTGTGATGTATGTAGTGCAGGGTGTGCTGTATGTGGGGCAGGGTGTGATGTATACATGTGTGTGATGTATGAAGTGCAGTGTGTGATGAATATATGTGTGTGATAAATGTAGTGCAGTGGGTGATTTATACATGTAAATGATGTATGTAGTGCAGTGTGTGATGATCACACACTGCACTACATACATGACACACATCGTTAGGTTACACGCTGCTGTCACCTTGTTCTGCATTCATCTTCATGTCCGGGCCCAGTCTTTAGCTCCACCACCGCCAGGGTCCTTATGCAGCGTGCCCGGCACTCCATATTCAAGCATCCCCCGAGAGCTGGCCCCTCCTCCTTCCAGCTCCCGCCGGCTTCCCCTGATGCAGGACCTGTATCGCTAATGCGCCCGCCCCCAAACTAACCAATAGCAAAGCTCCATGCTGTCCGGAGCTTTGCTATTGGTTATTGCCGGCACAGGCAGCATCGCCGCACTGCCCATGCCGTTCACAATGCGCCCTATGCTGATGAAAAGCAGGGAAAAGTCCAAGGCGTATTGACTTTGAAACAGCGCTTCATGCTGTTTCACTAGCACAGCCGACTCTCAATAGATGTTTCTGCATTGCACCGTGTTCTACACCACTATATAGGTTCTCAGCAACCAGGAAATAGCTCTTTTTTAATGCGATTAGTCACAAATAAATTCAGATCGAAACAAATCTTTTTGGGAAATCCGACAAACCATGCAAAATGAATTTTTGAGAAGTTCGCTCATCTTTAATTATTTGCCAAGTTGATGCCTAATCACTCATAGTGTCTAGTGATGAGCGGCAGGTGCCATATTCGATTTTGACGAAATTTGCGAATATTCGAAAGAATATTCGTTTCATATTCGTCGAAATCAAATATTCGTCATTATTCTAGTTATTGCGATTAATATGCGATTGAAATAATTGCGTATTGCGATTTTAACTTAGGCTACTTTGCTATTGGTTTCATATCTAGAATTATAGCGAATATGACGAATGTATTCGTCATATTCCTCAAAACGAAGATAACGAAGTATTCTCCATCTTCGTTTTAGCTACCTATTCGTCAACTTCGCTAATTCTAGCAATCAAATAGGAGGGTTGACTATAGAGACAGCTGTGTTTAATTCGCTATGCGATTATATTACTTTGCTTTTTTTAATAGATCAATTATATTACTTGATAATTATTATAATTATTCTATTTATTAAAAAAAATATATATATATATATAATCGCATAGCGATTTTACCAAGCCAAGAACGTCTCCATACTAAAATGTACTGTCGGATTTGAGAATTACGTTGAAATCACAATGCGATTAATATAACTTGAATTAATCGCATTGCGATTTCTACTTAGACCTGGTTTACTATGGTTGGCTTGGTAGAATTAGCGAATATGACGAATGTATTCGTCATATTCCTCAAAACGAAGATAACGAAGTATTCTCCATCTTCGTTTTAGCAACCATAGTAAATCATGTCTGTTGAAATCGCAATGCGATTAATTCAAGTTATATTAATCGCATTGCGATTACTAACTTAGCACTGCTATCTTACATATTAGGCTAGAATTAACGAATATGGAATATAGCAGCAGTGCTAAGTAGAAATCGCAATGCGATTACTCTAAGTTATATTAATCGCATTGCGATTTCAACTTAGAGCTGGGTTTATAATGGGTCAGCTTGCTAGAATTAACGAAGTTAACGAATATGGAATATATTATAGCGGTGCTCATTGAAATCGCAATGCGATTAATGTAACTTGGAGTAATCGCATTGCGATTTCTACTTAGCACTGCTGCTATATTCCATATTCGTTAATTCTAGCCTAATATATAAGATAGTAGTGCACTGCTAAGTTGTAATCGCAATGCGATTAATATAACTTGAATTAATCGCATTGCGATTTCAACGTAATTCTCAAATCCGACAGTACATTTTAGTATATGGAGACGTTCCCACGGAAGTCGGCAGAAGCGGCAACGGGCACTGACTGGAGCAGCCAGGAAGCCAGGAATCCTCAGGACAGGTAAGAACTACTTTTGGGAAGTGGGAAAGAAAAAAAACATAACAAACAAAAAAAAACGAATATTTGAAATAGCGAATTTATAGCGCTATATTTGAAATATTTGCGAATTAGCGAAGTGCCGATATTCGTGATAAAAATTTGCTATTCGAATATTCGCGCTCAACACTAATAGTGTCCAAGTTAGCTTGTAGTTTTTGGACATCTACCTTAGCCTGCACAGTACTACATAGCTTAGTGTCATCTGCAAAAATAGAAACAGTGCTTTTAATTTCATCATCAATATTATTAATAAATAAATTAAATAATAGGGGGGCTGAAGTGGTTGAGACCGGCGTCTAAAATGCAAATATGGCTCATTATAAATACATACTAACTAATAAACTCACTTTAACATTACAATGACATCAGTGCCAATCACAAAACAGCTATTACAATCACAGGCCACAATGTCCCACAGTAATGGCAGCCACAATATTACCAATATAAATTACTGTTACAATTTCCCGGCGTCAGCTACAAACCCTCTTATGTGGTAAAAAAATAAATAAAAACACACTAGCTAGCTACTGCTATTAAGGTTGTGCGTGGTTTGAAATGAAGTATACACACCAATAGAACCAAAAACCACCACACTAATTAATCAATAACAAAGATCTTTATTAGTACACATCAATAATGTTAACATATTAAAATCAATCACAACAGCGGCATACATATACAGAAAAAACGAAGTTACCGTATATTTTGCCCAATTATAAGACGCAAAGTGGGGAGAAAATGCCCCTGCGTCTTATGCAGCGAATACTAACGATCCTCTTCCATTATGGAAATAATGGCAATATAGCGCTCATTTGTACCGGAGGACTGGGAAGCGGTGAAGAATCTGTTCTCACTGCTTCCTTGTCCTCGGCTGTCGGCTGTGCGCGACAGTTCACAGAGCACAGCTGACAGCCGGATAAAGAGCATCGCGATGGTGAGGAGCGGTGGCGTCCAGGAGCAGGAGAGGTAAGTGATTGTTTTTATTTTTTCATCTGAAGCAATATGGGGCTGATAAAGAGGCAATGGGGGCTGATAAAGAGGCAATGGGGCTGATAAAGAGGCAATGGGGGCTGATAAAGACGCAATGGGGGCTGATAAAGAGGCAATGGGGCTGATGAAGAGGCAATGGGGGCTTATAAAAAGGCAATGGGGGTTTATAAAGAGGCAGTGGGGGGCTGATAAAAAGAGGCAGTGGGGGCTGATATGAGATTAGGGCTAGCCAAGAGAGGCATGTGGGCTGATATGAGACTGGGGCTAGTCAAAAGAGGCATGGGGGGCTGATTTGAGACTGGGAGTCTGATCCGAGGTCTGAATAGGGTCTTATTTATATTGGTGCTCATATCTGAGGTCTGATTAGGGGTCATTCACTTTTGGGTGAGAGCTGAGGTCTGATTGTGGGTCTGATCTGAGGTCTTATTAAAATTGTGGGTCTTATTGGGGCTGTGATCTGAGGTCTGATTAACATTAGGGGTCTGATTGCTGATCTCACCTGAGGTGTAATGAAAAATATTTTTTTTCTTTTTGTCCCCCTCTAAAACCTAGGTGCATCTTATAGGGAGAAAAGTATGGTACATTGGTCATGTAGTAAGTAGCTTCATATATCATATGGGTTTAGTACATCATAATAAAGCGCCCAAACCATTATCTAATCATCTAATCACATAAGGTACACATAAGCAAGTAAAGTGCATAGTGCAAGCCAGAAAGCTAGCATAAGTAACAGATATCACAAGACAATAGGAAATAAAAGGCAGTCATGCATATAAACTACAAATGGAATTAAATATTACAAAGACAAAGGATAGCCCAAAATGATTCTAAAATACAGACCAGTTTGCCTCCAACCCTGACGTACGTTTTGCTTGTAAGCTTTCTCAGATATCTTTGTTATTGATTAATTAGTGTGGTGGTTTTTGGTTCTATTGGTGTGTAAACCCTCTTATGTAGAGTTGAGCGAATACCTGAATGTTCAGGTTCGAGAAGTTCGGCCGAACTTCCCGAAAATGTTCGGGTTCCGAACTCGACCCGAACTTCACCCCGAACTCCATTGAAGTCAATGGGGACCCGAACTTTTGGGCACTAAATAGACTGTAAAATAGCCCAGGAAATGGCTAGAGGGCTGCAAAAGGCAGCAAAATGTAGGTAAATGCCCTGCAAACATATGTGAATAGGGAAATGACTTAAAATAAAATACAGAAAAACAATAAATAAACATTCTAAACTTGAGCCCAAGTGAGTGACAGTGGCACCTGTCACCCAGCAAACAGAGGATGTGGCAGCAACGCCACCACATCTGTCATTGTCACCAAGCATCTCTACCAAATCCCATGGAAGTGTTCAGCTATCAGCTGTCCATCTCCCAAACACTGGATAGAAAAAGAAATAGAAAGAGGAAGTACCCCCCTACCCATGGCTCTGAATGCCTTATTTCAAACTTCCTGGTCCTTTGAAATGCTGTCATTCTGTCTGGTGGACAGTTTTAAAAACCTTATGGCGGTGGCTATCCCACAGTAAATGTATCCCAGCCACCGCTACTTTTGCAGATGAGCCATCCCTTCCCTGCACAACCAAGTGGCGGACAAAATCAAGTGTGCACTGCGCAACGCTATCTGTGGCAACATCCACGTAACCAACAGCACAGTGGGTAAATGTAGTGGCTGGCCCAAAGGCGGATAGCATTTTTGCGAATGTCCTCCCGCCCCCGAGAATTGCTGGGCATTTCTATTTGTATCCTGTTACCTCCTCCTCCTACTTGGCTTCCTCCTCCTCTACCTCCTCCTCATCCACTCAGCGTAACACCTTCACCACCCACAGCAGCACAGCCAGGGAGAAACGACAGTAGGTTGCTTTAAAACTTGTGTGTTTGTGGGACAAACCCCGCACCGCGCAGAAGCTGTGGACAGGCATGGAACAACAGAAATTCCTAAGCACCAGACTGTGAAAATCAATTCAGTTCATCGAACACACTCAACCATTCACTCAAACCATTAACAAACGATTTACAAATTTACTGAAAAACATATTAAAATAACTATAAGGCAGCTAAACTAACCATATAAAGAAACAAAACTATATACACGCCTTATCCTTAACTTAAGACCAACCAAATACAAGTGGCTCGAAGGGTGAGTATCTGCACCAACATAGGCCCTGGCCTGGAACACAATTGTCCAGCCAGGGCACAGTTCTGGAGGATGAGAAAGAGGAGTAGGAGGAACGCTGGGGGATACAGAGGGCACAGACGATATACCTCCCTCAAAGATGATAGCTTGTCCTTGCCTCTGGGCAGCCTGGCAGACATGAGCGACTACATGCTGCAGTGCCTGCGCAACGACTGCCCAGTTACTGCTACATTCTAACTTTTGTTGATTACTGGGGGGCCACCCTGCTGCATCCCCGTTACAAGGACAACGTGTTGTCCTTAATTCCCTCACTGTAGTGTAATAGGAAGATGAGCCCGCTAGTAGACACGCTGCTGATGGCATTCACACCTGACACCGTGGACTCAGTGGAAGCACAAGGTAAAGGCAGAGGAGGAGGAGGAAGAATTTGCCAATGCAGCTGGGTCACCAGCAACACCTCAGAAGTCAGGGTTAGCATGGGCAAAACGTGGAAAAGCTTTGTCATCACACCACAACAACCTGCACCACCAGCAGATCTGGAACATCTTAGCAGAAGGCAGCAATTCAGCAACATGGTGGAACAGTACACGTACTGACTGATGGGTCTGCCTAGGGGAATAGCTGCAGGGGAAGCAACTGCTTTGGGGTCGTGACCGAGAAAGGGCCCATCCAGGAGGAGGAGGAGGACTAACAGTATTATACAATGAAATTATATACAGTGGCAGTATAGACAGTGTAGAAAGCGAATGGAACAGCTGCTGGGCCTGGTCTGAGAGAGCGATCTTTAGTAGCCACAGGCATGGCGGCATAAAAGGAAGGGGTTTGCGCAAAAATTACTGGGGGAGGGGGGCCCCATTCAAAAATTTGCTGTGGTGCCCAATCATTTCTAGCTACGCCACTGGGTCTGCCCCATTCAACTTCTGGGTCATCAAATTAGGCAAATGTCCTGAGGTTGCCCTTTACGCCTTGGAGGTGCTGGCCTACCCTGCAGCCACTGTATTGTCTAAACGTGTGTTTAGCATGGCCGGTGGCATTATCATAGACAAGCGCCTGTCCGCAGACAATGTGGGCAAGCTTTTGTTTATTAAAAAGAACCAGGCATTGACCCCACAGGACTTGTTTGTACCTTATGCAGAATAGACAAGTATACCGGACTCACCCAACCACTGTTATACTACCGTGCACTTAAACTTTGTTTTATTTTTTATATTTTCCCAATATTTTGGGGTCTACACTAATTTATTAAATACACTAATTTATAAAAAAAAAAAAAAAAAAACAGTTATTGGCGACTACCTTTGGCTTCACAGCCCAAAAAGGCTTTATTTCATGCAAGAATGTAACCGCCAATTGTAAGTTCCCTGTCAGTTATGCAGTGCAGGGGTTTGTACTTGGCAAAAATGGTAATATTTCACCCAACAATTTAAAATCTATCCTTTGCCGGACAGTATTAAACTTGGCCAGCCACAGCTGGAACCACTGATTAACGGTATTACTATTTTGGCAATTGAATTTCACGCCAGAACAAAATCTATCCTTGCCAGACACTATTAAACTTGTCCAGCCACTGCTGGGACACCAGATTTAGGGGATTGCTATTTTTGCAACTGAATTTCACCCCAGAACAAAATATATCCTTTGCCGGACACTATTAAACTTGTCCAGCCACTGCTGGGACACCAGATTTACTGTATTTCTATTTTGGCAACTGAATTTCACCCCAGAAAATAATAAATCCTTTGCCGGACACTATTAAACTTGGCCAGCCACTGCTGGGAAACCAGATTTACGGTATTGCTATTTTGGCAATTAAATTTCACCCCAGAAAAAAATATATCCTTTGCCGGACACTATTAAACTTGTCCAGTCACAGCTGGAACACCAGATTTACGGTATTTCTATTTTGGCAACTGAATTTCACCCCAGAAAATAATAAATCCTTTGCCGGACACTATTAAACTTGGCCAGCCACTGCTGGGACACCAGATTTACGGTATTTCTATTTTTGCAACTGAATTTCGCTGCAGAAAATAATAAATCCTATGACGGACACTATGAAACTTTTACAGCCACAGCTGAAACCACTGATTTATGGTATTGCTATTTTGGCAATTGAATTTCACCCCAGAACAAAATATATCCTTTGCCGGACACTATTAAACTTGGCCAGCCACTGCTGGGACACCAGATTTACGGTATTGCTATTTTGGCAATTGAATTTCACACCAGAAAAAAATATATCCTTTGCCGAACACTATTAAACTTGGCCAGCCACAGCTGAAACCACTGATTTATGGTGTTGCTATTTTGGCAATTAAATTTCACCCCAGAAAAAAATATATCCTTTGCCGGACGCTATTAAACTTGTCCAGTCACAGCTGGAACACCAGATTTACGGTATTTCTATTTTGGCAACTGAATTTCACCCCAGAAAATAATAAATCCTTTGCCGGACATTATTAAACTTGGCCAGCCACAGCTGAAACCACTGATTTATGGTATTGCTATTTTGGCAATTGAATTTCAGCCCAGAAAAAAATATATCCTTTGCCGGACACTATTAAACTTGGCCAGCCACAGCTGAAACCACTGATTTATGGTATTGCTATTTTGGCAATTGTGTGTGAACTGCTATACATATGTTCTGATGCTGGACAGTGCTAGAATCGCGAATCAGCACTTAGGCCTCTTTTACACAAGTGAGTTTTCTGTCCAGATGCAATGCACATAGTAAACACATAGCATCCGGACTGAATCCTGGCCCATTAATTTTAATTGGCTTGTGTACATGAGCGTTGTTTTTCATGAATGATCTCTGTTTTCAGGAAAAATTGCAGCTTGTTCTATGCAGACATCCCAACCTGCGAAAACTCATTTCAGGGAGGTTTTCTTTTTTTTTTTTTTTTTCACGTTAGTATCATATTCTAAAGAGTCTTGGCTTTCAGAAAAAATATACTGTTTTGGGGTTTGAACTAATTTTCAGGCCTAAAATGGATTATAACATGGGTGCAAAAAAGGAAAAAGAGTCCTTGGTAATTAAGGGGCTTAACTGTAAAGTGTCACACATATTAAACTCACCTCAACATGTCTCTTAGGCCCCTTTCACACGGGCGAGTTTTCCACGTGGTTGCAATGCGTGAGGAGGACGCATTGCACCCGCACTGAATCTGGATCCATTCATTTCTATGGGGCTGTGCACATGAGCGGTGATTTTCACGCATCACGTCTGCGTTGCGTGAAAATCGCAGCATGCTCTATATTGTGCGTTTTTTATGCAACGCAGGCCCCATAGAAGTGAATGGGGCTGCGGGAAAAACGCAAGCATCCGCAAGAATCCGTTGTTTTTTTCCACGTCCGTTCCGTTTTTTTTCACGGATAGGATGCTTCCCCATTCATTTCAATGGGTCCGTCAAAAAATGCGGATGTCAACCGTTTTTGTTCCGCATCCGTGTTTTCATTCCGTCAAAAAAATACTGCATGTCCTATTTTTTTCACGTTTGCGGACAAGGATAGGCATTTTTACAATGGATCTGCCATAAAAATCGGATCCGTCAAAAAAAACGGTCCGTAATCCATTTTTTTTGACGGGCGCAAAATTTGCAGGAGGAGCGGACGCGGAGGCAGGCAATAGTCGTGTGCATGTAGCCTATGGCCTCATGCACACGACTGTTGTTTGATTCCGTGTCCGTTGTGCCGTTTTTCGTAATTTTCTGCGGACCCATTGGGTTTTCAATGGGTCCGTGGAAAGCTCGGCAAATCGACCGTTTGTCCATGTCGTCCGTGGTCCGTGATTCCATTCCGTCAAAAAAATATAACCTGTCCTATTCTTGTCCGTGAAAAACGGTTCACGGACCCATTCAAGTCAATGGGACTGTGAAAAAATGCGAATGGCCATCCGTGTGTCATCCGCGTTC
This sequence comes from Bufotes viridis, assembly GCA_033119425.1. Taxonomy (NCBI): domain Eukaryota; kingdom Metazoa; phylum Chordata; class Amphibia; order Anura; family Bufonidae; genus Bufotes; species Bufotes viridis. Next base: position 313,797,288 of record CM065592.1, read on the forward strand.
CGCGTCCGTTTTTTTTGCGGATCCCTTGGCAGGCACTTGGCAAAAATTGTCAGCCTGTCTTCTGGTAAAATATTTTGGGTCATGTCCGCTAAAAAAAGACGGAAGACACACGGAAACACAACGGAAGCAAAAACTGAAACGGATCACGGAACAACGGAATCCCGTTTTGCGGACCGCAAAAAAATACTGTCGTGTGCATGAGGCCTAAGGCCTAATTCACGTTTCTGCAAAATGGATCCGCATCCCATCTGCAATTTTGCGGAAGGGTTGCAGACCCATTCATTTCAAAGGGGCAGGAATGGATGTGGACAGCACACTATGTGATGTCCGCATCCGTATTTCCGCATCCGCATTTCCGTTTCCGCCAAAAAATAGAGCATGTCCTATTCTTGTCCGCAATTGCAGACAAGAAAAGGCATTCTCTATATAGTGCCAGCAATGTGCAGTCTGCAAAATGCGGAATGAACATTGCAGCCATCCGTGTTTTGCGGATCTGTGTTTCCGCAAAACACACTACGGACGTGTGAATTAGGTCTAAGGCCCCTTGCACACGACAGTATTTTGCGGACCGTATACTGGCAGTATTTTCAGTTCAGTATACTGACAGTATACTGAACCATTCACTTCAATTGGACCGCAAAAAATACTGAAGTGTCTCCGTATGCCTTCCGTTTCCGTTTTTGTCCCTCATGTCCTATTCATGTCCGCAAATCACGTTCAGTGGCTCCATTCAAGTCAATGGGTCCGCAAAAGAAACGGAAAGCATACGGAAAGGCATCTGTATGTCTTCCGTATCCGTTCTGTTTTTGCAGAACAATCTATTGAAAATTTTAAGACCAGCCCAATTTTTATGGAATATATGTATACTGTATATGCCAAACGGAACGGAACAACGGAACCGAAGCGGAAACAAAACGGAAACAAAAAACGGAACCACGGATCAGTTATAAACGGACCGCAAAACACTGAAAAAAAAAACGTTTGTGTGCAAGAGGCCTAAGGCCCTAGTTTGAATAAAATGTTCTAGACTTTCTTTACTTAGTAAGTAGTTTTCTTATATGCTGCAGAAGCAACTACATTCATGTATGGAACTGATTTTCAGTGGCACATATTTCTGTGGAGTGTGAATATACCCCTATATTTGTTCTTGTAAATTATGAAATGAACAGATATTACTGTTTATATGATACTATTTTTTTCTTTATTGTAGGTGTTGCAGATGCTGGATAACCATACAGAGTTCCAAGGTTTTTAATATTTCTTTCATTTTTAATCAACAAAAATAGTACAGCCACAAGGTACGATTGTGATTGCAACGTGGCTGTTCTGCAGTTGAGTACCACATGGTTGCTTGGGCTGCAGCAGGCAGTTGGTCTGCATTGTTAATGGCCGCGCAGTCTTCATTAGTTTAATTAGAGCCTGCTGCGACACGTACAATCACGCTTTTCTCACGGCTGCATTGCAATCATAACCAGGCAGGGGCGTACACAGATCTTATAGGACCCCATAGCAACACTTAGGCCTCTTTCACACGGGCGTCAAGTTTGACACCCGGATAAGATGTGGGTGTGTTGCTGGAAAATGCGCGATTCTTCTGCGCGAGTGCAAATCGGTTTAATGCGTTTTGCACGTGCGTGGGAAAAATCGGCATGTTTGGTACCCAGACCCGAACCCGGACTTCTTCACTGAAGTTTGGGTTTGGGTTTAGTATTCTCTAGATTTTATTATTTCCCCTTATAACATGGTTATAAGGGAAAATAATAGCATTCTCAATACAGAATGCTTAGTAAAATGTGGATTAAGGGGTTAAAATTAAAAAAAAATTAACTCACCTTATCCACTTGATCGCTTAGTTGCGATCTCTTCTCTCTTCTTCATTCATTAGCTGCCGGCTAAAGGACCTGTGATGACGTCACTGCGCTCATCACATGGTCCAATCACATGGTCAATCACTATGGTGATGGACCATGTGATTTGACCATGTGATGTGATGTCACCACAGGTCCTTTAGCCGGCAGCTAATGATTGAAGAAGAGATCTGCAACTACGCGATCAAGTGGATAAGGCAAGTTAATTATTATTTTTTTAACCCCTTAATCCACATTTTACTAAGCATTCTGTAGTGAGAATGCTATTATTTTCCCTTATAACCATGTTAAAAGGGAAAATAATAAAGATCGGGTCTCCATCCCGATCGTCTCTTAGCAACCTTGCGGGAAAATTGCACTGCATCCGCACTTGATTGTGGATGCTTGCGATTTTCACACAGCCCCATTCTATGGCCAGTAAGATCCATGTTACTGGTCACATGGTGATGGTGTCATCACAAGTCAAATGAGGCAGCAGGATTGTGTCTAGAATAAAGTTGCTCCTGGCAGGCCCTCCTTACAACAAATCCACTCTAGACAAATCATTAGTGAATCAGTAGTGATTTGACTAGAATGAAGTTTGTTGCTACTGAAGAGAGGACCTGCCTGAAGGAACTTCATTCTAGACACTTCATTGCTGAAATGACTAGAATGGCATTGCTTACAGGACCTACACATAGAAACTCCATTCTAGTCGACTCCCTAAGAGGCTAGAGTGGAGTTGCTCTATGGAGGATCCTGGAGAAATGAGGAAAGGAGGCACATTTATTTATATTGCTGCAGACCATTACATTAATTGTGACAATGTAAAAATGTTGCCCCCACCTTTTTACACACACACACACACACACACACACACAAATCTGACACAGTTATTTAAATTATTTTTTAGTTTTGTTTGTGCTTAACATATTTTTTAACTTCGATTTTTCATTTTTGTGTTTTCCTCCCAGCTTTCCAAGACTTTTTTTTAACTTTTCCCTTCACATAGCCTTATGAGGGCCTATATTTTAATGACACATTGTATTATTATGACATTCACCGCACCGCGGTGATAGATTTTACTTTTCTGTTGTTTACTTGATTCTTGCAAGGTCTCCAATTACAGCAGACAGGAGTTAAATCTAAGCTCATATAAACTTTTTTCTTTCGTTACTGTTCATCCCCATTTAGGCTCTTTTCACATCACCGTTCAGCCTTTCCGTTCTCCTGCTCCGTTTTGGAGCAGGAGAACGGAAAGGACGGATTTGGCAAATACCTGAGCCGAACAGAACCTAAGGACCCCATAGGCTATAATGGGGTCCGTTAGGTTTCCGCTCAGAAGATGATTTTAGAGCGGAGACAAAAGTAGTGCATGCAGGATTTTTGTCTCTGCTTCAAAAATCTTCCTCTGTCTATGGGGTCTTTACTGGTTCCGTTCTGATCAGTTATGTGCCGAATCTGTCCGTTCCGTTCTCCTGCTTCTAAACGGAGCAGGAGAACGGAAAGGCTGAACGGTTGTCACGGGTATATGTGAACAACAGGAGCATAAACAGTGCAGAAGCTACTGACCGGACCCAAACTAGGGAGAATAAAGGGTGACCCCTGTCAGACCCTAAGAGCTCTCCCTATGCTGCTTTGCACATGCCCAGACCCAGATGGTGGGTCGAGGCATGCCCGCGTACCTAAGGCTGGTGATAGCTGAAACCCCTACAATAGTGGGAGGGGCACGGCCACCGGCGCCCTACTCAGAATACGGACGGAACCGGGGTCGCCTCAGATCCAGTCAGCAAATAAACTAAAAGACACAATGTCTGCAAACTTATCTGTAGGTGCTGCAGAAGCAATGAAGACAGATCCAAACTCAGCAGACAATATCCGATGTTACTTGCTTCAGCAGAACACAGGTCCAGTGAAAAGAGACCACACAAGTGCAGATATTCCAGAGGCTGACACAACTCAGATGAGAAATATAATCCGCACGATTAAACAGGAAGAGGGGTGATTTATAGGAAGAGGAAATCAATCACAGGAGGGACAGCTGGGAGGAGGGAAACTGAAAGTAAAGACCTCATCACAGGGGCGGAGAAACAGAGCTGTGAGAACTCCTCAAAACTCTGGTAGTGACATCATCACAGGGGCGGAGAAACAGAGTTGTGAGAACACCTCAAAACTCTGGTAGTGACAGTACCCCCCCTCTACGGGTGGACTCCGGACCTTCTCAGGATGAGCCCTATGAAAAGCCCTGATGAGGCGAGTGGCTTTAATGTCCGACACCGGAACCCACATCCTCTCCTCAGGACCATAACCCTTCCAATGAATGAGGTACTGAAGAGAACCGCGGACTAGGTGAGAGTTCACAATTCTGGAAACCTCAAACTCCAGATTGCCATCAACCAAAATTGGAGGAGGAGGCAAAGAGGAGGGTACCGTGGGCTGGACATATGGTTTTAAGAGAGACCTGTGAAATACATTATGTATCTTCCAAACCTGTGGAAGATCAAGACGAAAGGCAACAGGATTGATGATGGACAGGATCTTATAAGGCCCAATAAACTTGGGACCCAATTTCCAGGAGGGAACCTTCAGTTTAATATTTCTTGTAGACAACCACACCAGATCACCCACATTCAGGTTCAGACCAGGCACACATCTCTTATCAGCCACACGCTTATATTTCTCACTCATCTTTCTTAGATTACTCTGAATCTTTTGCCAAATAGTAGACAAAGACGAGAAAAAATCTCTCCTCCTCAGGCAAACCAGAAGGACCCCCTCCCGAGAATGTCCCAAACTGCGGATGAAACCCATATGCACCAAAGAATGGTGACTTATCCGAAGATTCCTGATGACGGTTGTTTAAAGCAAACTCAGCAAGAGGCAGAAACGAACACCAATCCTCCTGGTTCTCTGCCACAAAACAGCGCAAATATGTCTCCAGATTCTGATTAAGGCATTCAGTCTGACCATTCGACTGCGGGTGAAAAGCAGAAGAGAAGGACAGCCGAACCCCCAGGTGAGAACAGAAAGCCTTCCAGAATCTGGACACAAACTGCGTGCCTCTATCGGAAACAATATCAGAGGGGATGCCATGCAATTTAACAATGTGGTCGACAAAAGCTTGCGCCAACGTCTTAGCATTGGGCAAACCAGGGAAGGGTATGAAATGAGCCATCTTGCTAAAACGGTCCACCACCACCAGGATCACCGACTTCCCTGAGGAACGAGGAAGATCCGTGATAAAGTCCATGGACAGGTGTGTCCAAGGACGGGAAGGTATGGGTAACGGGAGAAGGGGACCTGAAGGCCGTGAACGAGGGACCTTAGCGCGAGCGCACGTCTCACAAGCTGCCATAAAACCCTCCACTGACTTACGAAGAGCCGGCCACCAAAATCTCAGAGTAATGAGATCTACAGTGGCTCTACTCCCGGGGTGACCAGCAAGAACAGTATCGTGATGCTCCTTGAAAAGTTTGTGACGTAACTCAAAAGGTACAAACAACTTCCCAGAAGTCCAACGAGCAGGTACCTCTGTCTGGGCAGCCTGGACCTCGGCCTCCAAATCAGGATACAGAGCAGAAACAACTACCCCCTCCACCAAAATGGGACCCGGGTCCTCGGAGTTTCCCCCTCCCGGAAAACAGTGAGAGAGGGCATCCGCCTTCACATTTTTAATCCCAGGGCGGAATGTAACCACAAAATTGAATCTGGAGAAGAACAGAGACCATCTGACCTGTCTCGGATTCATACGCTTGGCCGACTCCAAGTACGCCAGATTCTTATGGTCGGTAAAAACGGTGATAGGGTGCCTGGCCCCCTCCAACCAATGGCGCCATTCCTCGAAAGCCAACTTGATGGCCAACAACTCCCTATCTCCCACATCATAGTTTCTCTCTGCAGGGGAGAGTTTTTTAGAGAAAAAGGCACAGGGTCGCCATTTGGCAGGAGAGGGGCCCTGGGACTAAACCGCACCCACACCCACCTCGGAAGCATCCACCTCAACAAAAAAAGGTAAAGAAACATCGGGATGCACCAAGATGGGAGCAGGCGCAAAACTCTCTTTAATCTTAGAAAAAGCTGTAAGCGCTTCTTCCGACCAAGAGGAAAAATCTGCCCCCTTTTTTGTCATATCAGTGAGTGGCTTGACAACAGAGGAATAATTCAAAATGAACTTTCTATAATAGTTCGCGAAACCCAGAAAGCGCATCAATGCCTTCTGATTCTCAGGAAGCTCCCACTCAAGCACAGCACGGACCTTCTCTGGGTCCATGCGAAAACCAGAAGCAGAGAGGAGAACACCCAGAAATTGAATCTCCGATACAATGAACACACATATCTCCAGCTTGGCGTACAATTTATTTTCCCGCAGAATCCGCAGAACCTGTAAAAGATGATCCTGATGGGTCTGGACATCAGGGGAAAAAATCAAAATATCATCAAGGTACACCAACACAAATTTCCCCATTAAATGGTAGAAAATACTGTTAACAAAATGCTGAAAGACGGCCAGAGCATTCATCAAGCCAAAAGGCATAACAAGATTCTCGAAATGCCCCTCAGGGGTATTAAAGGCCGTTTTCCATTCGTCCCCCTCTCTGACCCTGACCAGGTTGTACGCGCCTCCCAAATCCAATTTGAAAAAAACCTTGGCCCCAACAATTTAATTGAAGAGGTCCGGGATCAGAGGAAGGGGATAGGGATCACGAATCATGATACGGTTCAGCTCTCTAAAAACAAAGAAAACGCCAGCAGCAACAGGTGATTTTGAGGGACGGATATGCTCCTTACCCAGACTCTCAGAAATATAAGTACGCATCGCGATTCTTTCCGGTTGTGAGAGATTGTACAGGCGTGATTTTGGCAGCTTGGCGCCGGGAATGAGGTTAATGGGACAGTCATACTCCCGGTGGGGAGGTAGTTCCTGAACACCACTCTCGGAAAACACGTCCGAAAATTCAGAGAGAAATGATGGCACAGACTTAATAGTAACCTCTGCAAAAGTCGCTGTGAGACAATTCTCTCTACAAAAATCACTCCATTCATTTATTTGAGCGTCATTTATTTGAGCATCACCCACAGCCAACCGGATATTGTGAACAATGCCCTTCAGGGAAAACCATGCATGGCTACAAATTGATTGTCAATAAGATTGACGGCCGCTCCACTATCAACAAATATTTCACAAGAAATGACTTTGCTCCCTAGCGCCACCCTGGCAGAAAGGAGAAAACAGGAACTGCAGGCCAGAGGAAAAGCATCTATTCCTACATCAACTTTGCCCAGGGTAGCAGATGGGGCAAACCTTGAGGATTTTTTTTTACCTTTTGAGATTTTTCTATTATTATCACCCTTAGTAAAGTTCATGAATTCCCTAGAGGGGCAAACATTTGCCAAATGACCAATGCCCCCACAACAGAAACACATCATTCTCTGAGGACTAAATCCTCCTTTATCAGGGGCAAGTCGACCTAGCTGCATAGCCTCCTCCACAGAGGGGACCGAGACAGGATGAGGCCCCTGCACATTGAATGAGTCCGCCCCACTGCCCTTACACTGACAATGGCGCCTCTTAGGCACCTGTCAAGGCGTACCGCTAGTGACATGGCAGACTCTAAGGACGTTGGTCTCTCATGGAAAGCAAATGCATCTTTTAATCTCTCTGAGAGACCATGACAGAACTGACTCCGGAGTGCAGCATCATTCCAACCTGAATCAGCTGCCCATCTCCGAAATTCAGAACAATAAAGCTCAGCAGACAGTTTGTAAGCTAGATTCAGCCAGAGCAACACGATCTGGGTCATCATATATCTGCCCCAGGGCCACAAAAAAACCATCCACTGATCGGAGGGGGAGTGCCCCCGATAGCAGCGAAAAAGCCCAAGTCTGAACATTACCCCTGAGCAGGGAGATGACAATCCTCACCCTCTGCTCCTCATCACCAGAGGAATGGGGACGCAAGCAGAAATGGAGTTTGCATGCCTCTCTGAAGCGAACAAAATTCTCACTGCCCCCGGAGAACGTTTCCGGAAGTGAGACCTTCGGCTCGCAACAAACTCCATGGACACGAGCAGAGGCAGATGTCTGAAGCTGAGTCATAGATTGACGGAGATCCGCTACTTCCAAAGAAAGACCCTGCATGCGGTCAACCAGGACAGAAAGCGGATCCATGTCAAAAGGATATGTGAACAACAGGAGCATAAACAGTGCAGAAGCTACTGACCGGACCCAAACTAGGGAGAATAAAGGGTGACCCCTGTCAGACCCTAAGAGCTCTCCCTATGCTGCTTTGCACATGCCCAGACCAAGATGGTGGGTCGAGGCATGCCCGCGTACCTAAGGCTGGTGACAGCTGAAATCCTTACAATAGTGGGAGGGGCACGGCCACGGGCGCCCTACTCAGAATACGGACGGAACCGGGGTCGCCTCGGATCCAGTCAGCAAATAAACTAAAAGACACAATGTCTGCAAACTTATCTGTAGGTGCTGCAGAAGCAATGAAGACAGATCCAAACTCAGCAGACAATATCCGATGTTACTTGCTTCAGCAGAACACAGGTCCAGTGAAAAGAGACCACACAAGTGCAGATATTCCAGAGGCTGACACAACTCAGATGAGAAATATAATCCGCACGATTAAACAGGAAGAGGGGTGATTTATAGGAAGAAGAAATCAATCACAGGAGGGACAGCTGGGAGGAGGGAAACTGAAAGTAAAGACCTCATCACAGGGGCGGAAAAACAGAGCTGTGAGAACTCCTCAAAACTCTGGTAGTGACATCATCACAGGGGCGGAGAAACAGAGTTGTGAGAACACCTCAAAACTCTAGTAGTGACAACAGTGAAGTGAACAAAGCCTTAAACATGTGCTCCATGGGCAATGCTACTAAGTGTGTATCTTGTGCAATGTATGCCTTGAAAAGCCATTTGAGGGTGAATATATTTGCACTAGATGCAGGCATGTTACATATTTGGAAGCCCAGATCTTGGAAACTAAGAGGCAGCTTGCAATACTATGAATAGCCCCTGGCCCTATTTTATATGAAGGATGGCCTTATGCCTATCCCATGCATGCTTAAACTCCTTCACTGTATTTGCAGCTACCACTTCTGCAGGAAGGATATTCCATGCGTCCACTACTCTCTCAGTAAAGTAATACTTCCTGATATTACTTTTAATCCTTTGCCCCTCTAATTTAAAACTATGTCGTCTTGTAGCAGTTTTTCTTCTTTTAAATATTCTCTCCTCTTTTACCATGTTGATTCCCTTTATGTATTTAAAAGTTTCTATCATATCCCCTCAGTCTCTTCTTACTTCCAAGCTATACATGTTAAGGTCTTTTAACCTTTCCTGGTAAGTTTTGTCCTGCAATCCATGTACTAGTTTAGTAGCTCTTCTCTCAACTCTCTCCAAAGTTTCAATATCCTTCTGCAGATATGGTCTCCAGTACTGCACACAATACTCCAAATAAGGTCTCACTAGTGCTCTGTAGAGCGGCACGAGCACCTCCCTCTTTCTACTGTTAATGCCTCTCCCTATACACCCAAGCATTCTGCTGGCATTACCTGCTGCTCTATGACATTGTCTGCCCACCTTTAGGTCGTCTGATATAATGACCCCTAAATCCCTTTCCTCAGATACTGAGGTTAGTACTGTATCACTGATTTTATATTCTGCTCTTGGGTTTTTATGCCCCAGGTGCATTATCTTGCGCTTAGGGAGTTAGGGAGTTGAAAAGGTGGCTCAGAAGCTGGTGCAGGAAGAAAGGGTTTGGGTTTATGGAGAACTGGGCTGACTTCTCTGTCGGCTCTATAGTAGGATGGGCTGCACCTTAATGGTGTAATCTATAGACCCCCTAACATCACAGAGGAGATAGAGGTTCAACTGTATAACCAAATAGAGTGGGCTGCACAGACATTGACTGGAGTCATGGTTCTGCCTGAACTGCAAAGGGGAGAAGATTCCTCAACTTGCTACAGGACCACTTTATGGGCCAGTTTGTACAAACCGGATTCCTAAAAAGTTGGGACTCTATACAAATCGTGAATAAAAACTGAATGCAATTATGTGGAGGTGCCAACTTCTAATATTTTATTCAGAATAGAACATAAATCAGGGAACAAAAGTTTAAACTGAGAAAATGTACCATTTTAAGGGAAAAATATGTTGATTCAGAATTTCATGGTGTCAACAATTCCCAAAAAAGTTGGGACAAGGCCATTTTCACCACTGTGTGGCATTTCCCCTTCTTCTTACAACACTCAACAGACGTCTGGGGACCGAGGAGACCAGTTTCTCAATTTTAGAAATATTCTTGTCTAATACCGGCCTCTAACTGTTCAATCGTCTTGGGCCTTCTTTGTTGTACCTTCCTCTTTATGATGCGCCAAATGTTCTCTATAGGTGAAAGATCTGGACTGCAGACTGGCCATTTCAGTACCCGGATCCTTCTCCTACGCAGCCATGATGTTGTGATTGATGCAAAATGTGGTCTGGCATTATCTTGTTGAAAAATGCAGGGTCTTCCCTGAAAGAGATGACGTCTGGATGGGAGCATATGTTGTTCTAGAAAATGAATATATTTTTCTGCATTGATGGTGCCTTTCCAGACATGCAAGCTGCCCATGCCACACGCACTCATGCAACCCCATACCATCAGAGATGCAGGCTTCTGAACTGAGCGTTGATAACAACTTGGGTTGTCCTTGTCCTCTTTGGCCTGGATGACATGGCGTCCCAGATTTCCAAAAAGAACTTCGAATCGTGACTCGTCGTGCCACACTCCATTTTAAATGATCCCTGGCCCAGTGAAAATGCCTGAGCTTGTGGATCTTGCTTAGAAATGGCTTCTTCTTTGCACTGTAGAGTTTCAGCTGGCAACGGCGGATGGCACGGTGGATTGTGTTCACTGACAATGGTTTATGGAAGTATTCCTGAGCCCATTCTGTGATTTCCTTTACAGTAGCATTCCTGTTTGTGGTGCAGTGTCGTTTAAGGGCCCGGAGATCACGGGCATCCAGTATGGTTTTAAGGCCTTGACCCTTACTCACAGAGATTGTTCCAGATTTTCTGAATCTTCGGATGATGTTATGCACAGTTGATGATGATAGATGCAAAGTCTTTGCAATTTTTCGCTGGGTAACACCTTTCTGATATTGCTTCACTATCTTTCTGCGCAACATTGTGGGAATTGGTGATCCTCTACCCATCTTGGCTTCTGAGAGACACTGCCACTCTGAGAAGCTCTTTTTATACCCATCATGTTGCCAATTGACCTAATTAGTGTTAATTGGTCTTCCAGCTCTTCGTTATGCTCAAATTTACTTTTTCCAGCCTCTTATTGCTACTTGTCCCAACTTTTTGGGGATTTGTTGACACCGTGAAATTTTGAATCAACATATTTTTCCTTTAAAATGATACATTTACTCGGATTAAACGTTTGATCTGTCATCTACGTTCTATTACAAATAAAATATTGACATTTGCCATCTCCACATCATTGCATTCAGTTTTTATTCACAATTTGTTTAGTGTCCCAACTTTTTTGGAATCCGGTTTGTAGAAGATCACACTAGGGACGATGCTCTGTTGGATTTGTTAATTTCTAATGATGCAGAGCTTGTTGGAAATGTTACTGTTCGAAAAACACTAGGTAATAGTGTTTGTGGAATAGACTACCTCCGGAAGTGGTCACAGCAGGAACAGTGGACAGTTTTAGATGAATTCTTAAAAATAAATGACATTAATGCTTTTGAAAATGTGTAGAAATTTAAGTCTCACTTCCTTCTGGGATTTACATCCCCACCTATCCCTTGGATGAACTTGATGGACTTATGTGTTTTTTCAACTGTATTAACTATGTAACTATGTAAGGAAAAATATTTTTATATTTTAATAGTTCAGTAATTTTTGGATACAGCGATACCTATTATTTTTAATTATTTTATTATTTCTTTTTATATGCAAAATTGAATGATGGGGTGTTCTGAATTTTTGATATTTATGTATTTAGAAAAAATGCAGGCAGCTCGCTATGACAAGTCTGGGTGGTCCTCCACACAGGACTAACTCACTACATCACTACTGAACTGACTAGAATGGCGTTACTGCAGGGAGGTTGATCATTTCTGGGCAGACGATAGTTGTTATAATGAGGTCCTCCATACAGCAAATCCATTCTAGTTAATGACTACTGTACTGACTAGAATGGAATTGTTATATGGAGGTCCATAATTTATGGGCAAATCTTCACAAGTTGGTTTGTAGGACAGGGAAAAGTGTGGGGCTCGAAGCATGCCATGTAATTTTTTTCATCTTTATACACACCCGTTTTCCTGAGACTGCATCCCCTACCATGTATGTCTCCACCTACTTCATGATGTGTCCTCCATGCCCTGTGCACAGGATTTATCAACCCCTCGGGGAGTTCAGGAGATCTCCTTTTTTTGGAAGTCTCCTGGATGTTCCAGGGGTGTTAACAAGTTTGTACTATAGATATAATGACTTCTACATACATACCTATTCACAAACATTCCCTAAATATATAACTTAACGGGAACCTGTCACCAGGAAATTCACTGATAAACCAAACATGCTGATATGAGTCCAGCGTTTTTTCTATTCAGATCTTTAGCCACTCCCCTATTCACTTCTTCAGATGTAAAAGGGGCGTGGTTTATTACATCATTCATTCATTTTAATAATTGTTTATCAAACATGTTTATCACACCATGAACAAACTAGCCCTTATTATAATTACTAACTTCAATAGTATATTCCTCCCCTTTTTTTACCTCAGTAATATAATACCTTAGAATTCCCTGTTATTAATTTTCCCACCAATTATTAAAATGAATGAATGATGTAATAAACCACGCCCCTTTTACATCTGAAGAAGTGAAAGGGAAGTAGCTACAGCTCTGAATAGAAAAAACGCTGGACTCATCAACTACTGGACTCAAATCAGCTCATTAGCATATGGATTAAAAGTACTTTTTCTCCACAATAAAGCAACAGATCACTAAGTGAAAGATATCATTATATTCAGAGTGAGCCCTACAAGGCAGAATGCCTGCTTTATCAGTGAATTTCCTGGTGACAGGTTCCCTTTAATTATATGCCTATATATGCATCATATGCATGGACGGTGCACATACTACACACTGAGAGAAGGGGAGAGATGTACAGAGCTCACAGCACTATTCTTACACTCTCTACATACAGGTTTTACTCAAAAGTTGGCCGTATCATCTCTAATGAGCGTTCATAAGAAGTAGTGTTGATCGAGCACCAAAGTGCTCGGGTCGAACACATCGGGATGCTCGGGTGCTCTGCAGAGCACCCGAGTATAATGGAAGTCAGTGGGAGAACCCGAGCATTAAACCAGGCACCCCCTGCTCTGAAGAGGGGAAGGTGCCTGGTTCATAGGAAAAGTTCAGAAATTGATGGAAACACCACCGAAATGGTTCAGGAACAGCATGGGTAATCCTGTCTGGATGCATCTTGGACTCCCAGGTCGCTGCTGGGAATGATGTTGTCCGAGTAGTACGCCACTTTTGCAGATTGACAATCATATGCACAAAACCAAAGATAAAATCTATTTTAGAGGAAAAATTGTTAGTAAACATTGTTTCCTGTATATTTACTTGTATATAAAGTGCAAGTGCTGCCAACAATTACAAGCAAGAGGCACTCCGATATAACCTGTATATCACATAAAGGAGGTCCTCATTTACATTGTGGTACAATTGTTCATGTAGTGGGACTCCTACACTCATAAAGCCTATGCACTAAGTGAAAGGGCTGCCAAAAATTACAAGGAACCGGCACTCCACTACACCCTTTGTTACACATAAACATTATATGAGAGGGCCTGCAGGTAAGCTGACCCTGTAAAAGATTGTAGGTGAGGGCCTGCTGGTGACCTGACCCTCTAAAAGTTTGTAGGTGAGGTCCTGCAGGTGAGCTGACCCTGTAAAACATTATATGCGAGGGCCTGCAGGTGAGCTGATCCTGTAAAAGATTGTAGGTGAGGGCCTGCTGGTAAGCTGACCCTCTAAAAAAAAGGTTGTAGATGAGGGCCTTAAGGTGAGCTGACCCTGTAAAACATTATATGCGAGGGCCTGCAGGTGAGCTGACCCTGTAAAAGATTGTAGTTGAGGGCCTGCTGGTGAGCTGACCCTCTAAAAAGTTGTAGGTGAGGGCCTGCAGATGAGCTGACCCTGTAAAACATTATATGCGAGGACATGCAGGTGAGCTGACCCTGTAAAACATTATATGCGGGGGCCTTGGCTACTGAGACTGGACTTGGTGGAAGACAGGGTGGTGCTTAACCGACTGGAAGCATTATCTGCTGCAATACAACCGACCACCTGGTCGCACTGGTCTCACTTCAATAGTGGTGTCCTGCGCCACCCTACAAACTGGGACCTGAAGCTAGGTATCGTGGATGATTGTTTTTCTTGTGCTCTTGCAGCAGGCACAGTTTCAACGCGCCCAGGGCCACGGCCTCTGTGTGCACCATCATCATCACGGCCACTTCCCCGTCCCTTACTGCTCGCCTTCTTCATTTTAAATGTTATAAATGCTTAAAAGTATGTCACACGTACAGTAGCGTAGGATTTGGAAGTGTATGCGCAAAAAAATGTAAAAAGGTATTTGGGATGTGGAAACGTCACACAGAAGATATCCTGCAGATAATGTCAATGCTGTCACCGGCGGCTTATACAAAATTACCGGGAATGTCACAGGTATTTGGAATGAGGAAACGGTATACAGGACAGGACACCGTCTATTGAAAAAGTACACTTTTGTATGTCACAGATACATTTTTAAATGCACATGGTAGGGTACTTTTGACGGAATTGCTTGCTGGATCCGTTAAAACGCTTTAAAACTGAAAGAATAACTACCACGGATGCTTTATTCTGTTGACGGATTAAAATAACGGATCCGCCTAAACGTACGCAAACTGATCCATTTTTTAATGGTTCCGTCTAACTGATCCGCTAAAATAACGGATCCGTTTGATCCGTCATTAACCGTTTTCAAACGGAATAGCGGATCCATTAATAATATTCAGAAAATAAGATAAAAATCTTTTTGAAATGCAAATTACACAGTGGCTATAAAGCCAAACGAGGGTCACATACCACTCAGATGCTGCCTCAGAAGAGAGAGGAAAGATGATGCCCGACCACCTTCGCTTTGAATTTCAGGCTCTAATCCTGGTTTCACGATGGAGAAGACGACTTCGAGAAAGACGTCGCCGTCGCTATTGGGTGCATCCAATTACTTCAGCCAGAATACGAAGGGGAGCTTTTGGAGTTTTATTTCTGGAACTGCACAATTATCCTGACAAGTTTCACAACTATTTAAGGATGAGTGTCGACAGTTTTGACAATCTACTACAAAGAGTGTCACATCGCGTTGAAAGACAGGACACCACTTTCCGCCGTAGTGTGTCACCTGCAGAACGATTAATAATTACCCTAAGGTAAATTTATTTATTTAAATTTTGTAACTTTAAACCATGGTGCGAAAATTTATGTTATACTGTTATCTACCTACCTATTTATTGCACAAGCCAAGGGTAAGCATACGCCTATTGTTCTCCATGGAGAGCCCGCTATCCCTCTGAATTTGCAAAACAATTTCCATTGGCATGTGTAAATGACTAGAGAACAAAAGGATAGCATTTTAGAATTTGCGTTTAAAAAGTCTAAAGTACGTTGACAAGGTCCGCCAAATATATCTAGTATTTATAGCAGGCATCCTCAAACTGCAGCCCTCCAGCTGTTGCAAAACTACAACTCCCAGCATGCCAGAACAGGCTACAGGTATCAGCCTACACCAGGGCATTCTGTGAGTTGTAGTTTTACAACATCTGTAGGGCTGCATTTTGAGGATGCCTGATTTTTATGTTTTTTTCTGATTTGATCGTTTTTATTTACAATAGTTTTTTCTGTTTAGATTTCTTGCAACCGGTGAAAGTTTGACGTCCCTACATTGTCAGTTTAGGCTTGGAATATCCACAGTTTCTGGGATTATTAAGGACACGTGCCATGCTTTGTGGGAGCAGCTGCATGAGGAATTTATACCACTTCCTAATCGGCAACAGTGGATTGAAATTTCAGAAAAATTTGTTGAGGTGTGCCAGTTTCCGAACTGTCTGGGGGCAGTTGACGGGAAACACATCCGCATTATAAAGCCCCAAGGCACTGGTTCGGAGTTCTTTAATTATAAAAAATATTTTTCAATAATTTTAATGGCAATAGCTGATGCCCAGTACAGGTTTGTGGCAATTGATGTTGGAGCTTACGGCAGGAGCAATGATTCCATGGTATTTAAAAATTCTGACATGGGGCGAAGGGTGTACAACAGACAATTCGATTTCCCACTGCCTCAACCACTACCAGGTACTGACGCTCCCCCAATGCCCTTTGTGTTGGTTGGTGATGAGGCTTTTCAGATGTGAGGCAATCTAATAAAACCTTATTCCAGCCGAGGATTAAATCAGAACAAAAGAATATTTAACTACCGCCTGACTAGGGCTCGTAAAATGGTGGAATGCACCTTTGGCATTTTGGTAGCAAAATGGCGTATATTCACCAAACCAATACAATTGAAAATAAAAACTGTTGACAAGGTAGTCAAGGCATGTGTTGTGTTACACAACTACCTCCTAATCAAAGAACCGCTAAATTTCCAGGACATTCCTGAAGACAGTGAGTTGGCAAGTTTGGAAAACTTTGGCATGTGGACCAATGTGGCTGTTTCCTTTTCTAGGAGGGATAGGTGTGGGGTGGGGGATAGGTGTGGGGTGGGGGATAGGTGTAGGATGGGGGATAGGTGTAGGATGGGGGATAGGTGTAGGATGGGGGATAGGACAGTGGCTGGGGATAGGGCTGGGAGGGGCAAGGGAAGTAGGGCGGTGTTGCACTTTCCACAAGACGTCGTCCATCTGTCTTCTGGCCTCATACAGCTGGTCGGGCTCAAGTCGTTCCATCACGGGGAGCAACAATAACAAATAGTGATGCCCTGGAGAAATTTGCATTGTCAACACCGCCCCCTCCTGAAGACGATGCAATTTCTCCTCTAAAGCGGCAACTTTATTTGTGAATCCCATCAAGGACTTGTAAACGAGCCTTGTGAGATCCTCGTAGTCCGTCTGACGGCTCCTACCTGACCTCTGGCGACGCGTCAGTGCCTCAAATAAAAGTGCCAAAGTGGCCATTGTTGAGTCGCCAGGGCACAGGTAGGGGAACATTGTGGTCCTGACCACTTGCATGAGCAGGACGAGGGGAACACTCGGTGGCTGGCTCATCAGGGACCGCCTCCGGGGGAACTTCCGATGCTCGAGTACTGCTTGCTGTAAAGCAAAACAAAATAAAAATTAAATTTATTTTGAGAATCAATGCATACAGATACTGTACATTGATAGAGACCATACAGAGAAGTGTATATGTACAGTGTGAATATTATTTTTAAGAAAGCTACTTCTGATGTATAATCTAAAGCACACTTCCCTCATATCTAATACACAAAATACTACGTGGATGTCCAAAACAGAGTGACAAATGACAGTCTGCCTGGGACATACACATAGATTTAAGAACATAAAATCAGTATAATCTAAATTTCTTACCTTCGCAGCTCTAGGGATCTTCGTAGGAACCCCAAAGCGGCATGGTAGCGGTAAGGCTACGTTCACACAACGACATTTGTCGCGCGACATTTTGCCGCACTATTGTCTCGCTACAATTTTTATAATGGGAGTCTAAGGTGTCGCATTGCGACATGCAACATGCTGCGACTGCGACAGTCGCAAAAAATCCATTCAAGATTTGTCGCAGTCGCAGCATGTCGCATGTCGCAATGCGACACGATAGACTCCCATTATAAAAATTGTAGCGCGACAATAGTGCGACAAAAGGTCGAGCGACAAATGTTGCAGTGAAGATGCTAAAGTACATGGGGGCTGCATCTAGTATGAATACGTGGTGGATGCTACTACTAGCCCTAGCATCCACCATGTACTCATACTAGATGCATTCCCCATGCAAAAGTACATGGGGGCTGCATCTAGTATAAGTACATGATGGATGCTGGTGGTAGTAGTACCTGGGTACTACTACCCCTAGCATCCACCATGTACTCATACTAGATGCATTGCCCATGCTAAAGTACATGGGGGCTGCATCTAGTATGAGTACATGGTGGATGCTAGTGGTAGAGCAACCAGCTCCTCCTACATCATGGCGCAGGCGCAGATCGGAAAAACGGAACCGTCTGTGCGTCAATTCCATGAACACTTAACAACGGATCCGCTACCAATGCATTGCAATGTAAATTAATTGCGGATTCGCCGTTGCGTCATGTGTTTCGTTATTTTGAATGGAGAAAAAAATACAGCATGCCGCATTATTTTCACCGCCAAAATAACGTTAGGGGACGGAACGGAGGACATCCTGATGCAAACTGAATGGATTGCTTTCCATTCAGAATGTATTAGGACAAACGGAAGCGTTTCTTTTCCGTTATTGAGTCGCTAAGGACGGAACTCTATAACGGAAAAGTTTAACGCTAGTGTGAAAGTACCCGTACACTGGAGCTATTCCCCTGGTAATGTCACTGTCAGTAGCGGACACCGTCTATTGAAAAAGTACACTGGATGTCACTGATATTTTTTGGATGTGTAAACTTTACACAGGAGATGTGGCACAGATAATTTAACTGTCTGCAGCGGACACCGTCTTTGGAAAAAGTACACTGGATGTCACTGCTATTTTTTTGGATGCGCACACTTTACACAGGACATGTGGCATGGATAATTTAACTGTCTGCAGCAGCCTATTAGATGCTATTTAGCGCAGGATGCCAACATGGCTACGGCATTACAGTGCGTGCCAGTACCCCCCTGCACGTTTATTGGCTGCGTAGCAGGCAAAAAACGTGCGGGGAGGAGACTTGAACATTGCGCTCGAGCACATGCGGTACTCGGCCGAGTACCGCCATGTGCCGAGCATCGGGATGCTCAAACCAAACTGGTGTTTTGCAAAGCATGCATGATCTACACTAATGACGAGTCCTGTGTAGAACGTAAACCTTCTAAATGTAGTGTGGAGATGTGAACAGTGAAGGGTATGGTACAGTCCCTGAAGAGGGGTATATCTCACCCAGATTCCTCAACTGGGTGAGGTAAGTAAGATCTAGAATGGCGCTGGCTTCAGCAAGCATAGTTGCTGTAGCTATTTTTCTTTATCTGTTGTATGGGTTAAATTTTATTTGATTGGGAAAGTAGGTTTGGTATTGGGACCTTTCCAATCACTCCATTCCAGGGAAGGTTTCCCCTAGCATGAGGGATTCCCAGGTGTAATCCACCTGGGATCGTTAGTAGGAAGTTAAAGCGCATTCCAGACTGTCAGTCTGGGAGAGAGTGATTTGGAACAGAGACCTCTGGGGCTCTGAGTGGTCTCAGCCAGGAGGATTGAGGGGCTATTTGAAGCCTGATCTCTTCCCGGTGTGGACTGTTGGTTTATGAGCAGACCGACAGAGGGCTTGGATTTTGAGACCCTGATCCTAAGCTGTGTTCTTTAGGTGAGTCAGGGATATGATGTTTGTATTAGAAAGTGCCTAGACAGGCAGGTGTTTCTTTTGTATTGTTTGTTTGGGCTGGTGAAAATAAACCGGCATTTGGACTTAAACTCATTCGCTACCAGCGCCGTACATGTAAGGCGCTGGAGCAATGTGTGGACATGACGCCACTCGCACGTGCAGCGGGCGTCATGGCCAGTAGATCTCTGCTGTTTCATACAGCAGAGACCTGCGGCTAATTACCACGACCGGCAATAATGCCGATTGCGGTAATTAAATGCTTTAGATGCCGTGACCAAATGATCGAAATGCACTTACGGGGTTCCTGTCGATGCCCCTGTTCATGGCATTCAAGCTGCAATTCTTATTATGGCCACCAGATGGCAGGCCAGGATAAGAATATTAGCAAAGTGCAGATAAAATCACATTAAAAAATCCCTAATTGCCCAAAATGAAAAATTAAAAAACATTATTAATAATATCATTGATGACACACAAAATTATCATAAAAAATTAAAAAAATATATAAAAAAATATAAAAGTTTAAATCACCCCCCTTTCCGTATAATTAAAAAATAAATACCTAAATAACATTAAATATAAACATCATGGGTATCACCGCGACCGAAAACGCTGATACTATTAAAATAGAAAAAAAAATTCAAAAACTGCAAATGGCGTAATGGAAAAAAGGGTCAAAATGTCTGATTTGCCATTTTTTCATTACTTCTCTTACCCCAAAAAATGTAATAAGATGTGATCCAAATTGGTATCAATAAAGAGAACAGATTGTTCCACAAAAAATGAGCCCCTAAATAGCTCAGTAGACATATGTATAAAGAAGTTTGGTGGGTTTAGAATATGGTGATGTAAAAATTTTTTTTTTTATCAAAGTTTGACATTTTATTTACACTCTTTAGACATAAAAAACCTACACATATGGGGTATCATTTTAATCGTACTGACCCAGAAAATGAAGTACATGGGTCAGTTTTTCTGTAAACAAGACGCCGTGGGAACAAAACCCGTAACATGGTGGAGGAATTGTGTTTTTTTTTTTTCTTTCATTTTCACCCCATTTGGATTTTTTTTCTCGCTTTCCACTACATTTCATGCCATAATTAATGGTGGCATTAGAAAGTACAACTTATCCTGCAAAAAATAAGCCCTCATATAACTATGGGACCGGAAATATAAAAAAGTTATGGCTCATGGAAAATAGGGAAGAAAAATGAAAACGAAAAAACCTCCGGTAGCCAAAGGGTTAATCCTGGTGTCCGTGAAGAAATCTGTGATTGTGACCCCCTAAATAAAGGCGATCCCTTACAGTAGATAATATCCCCAGGATAAATAACATTATGATTATTGAGACATAGGTAAAGGAGTTAACTGGTTATTTATTTTTTTAATTTTCCCAAGTTCCAAGTCTTACAAGGATTGCAATTTGATTAGCTTTTTAACCTTACTGGGTGAGTGCTGTGATCCCCGGTCCATATATGTTGCGGGCACTTTTAAGGATCATGTGCCATACACATGCTATGTCATCCTAGCTCGGTTTCAACCCACAATGTACAGGGGTTGCACCAGCGTAGTCAGGCAACCTCAGGCTCTGTGAGCTGTCTGTGCTGAAAGCGCAGCACTTGGTCGGTAAGATAAAAAAAGTGAATTATTATGCAATTCGTATAATTGTATGATTCGCTACTGTGAACGAGATGAGATTTAAAAACAAAAACAAAAAAAAAACACTGGATAACCCCTTAAGGATCGGGCCATTTTTCACCTTTCTGCCCAGGCCATTTTTAGCAAATCTGACATGTGTCACTGTTCTGTTTCAGTATCTTGAATTGTGTATTGGTATGCTTCTCTCTTCTCCTCCCCCCTCTGTTTCTGCTTCTAGTTGGTTCGGTCTAGCCACTTCCTATTTACCCTGTCATGCAATGCTGTTTTGTGTGCTCTAATTCTGAGGAGATTCTGAGGAGAATCTGAGGTAAATCTGTGTATCTTATGTTCTTATCAAGGAGAATATTAGTGGCATAATTCTTTTACCATCTGGATTCCCTGCATATCTTGTAATACAATCTCTGGATTAAAAGACTACTTGATTAACTCCTGGGTGTCTGATGCGTAAACTGTAAGTGGAGGATGTCTGATTCAACAAGTCACCTCACAGATGCGTGATTTGTATAAGGCTGACATTTTGAAACGCCACAGTAAAAGAATTGTCTTAGTACTCTCCTTCTCCCGCTAAGAAAAGAATATTCTCCTCCTCCAAGTAATAAGCCATCATCATTTGTCTCCGTTATGCTACAATAGTAAGGTAATATCTTATACTGCCCAGTACTGCATTCACTTGGATCGCAGAAGCTTCTAGCAATTCCAGTTTCATACAGGCTAGGAACTGTATTCAGCCTGTTTTCTGAGGTAAATATTGTCTGCCTGCTGTGGGCTATTAAAAGACTGAACCACCACTAGAGGTCGCTGTTGTGTTACAGATGGAAATGCAGGACAAAGCTAGAAGGATTTCTAAACCCTCATTAATAATGAAAGAGGCCCTCTTAACCGACAAAATTGAGAAATGTGATAATTTGTCCAGTTTGTGGGAAAAGACTGAACAATGTATGGATGCAGCACATGGATCAGGCTATAATGAAGATCAATTAAAGGCCATGTGTACAAAATTGAATAAGACCTATAATAGTTATAATAGACTGTCTGAAAAATATTCTTCTCTGTTATCAAGTCTCACACTGCACTTAATGATAAAAGATATAGCAGATTTATGGCAGCCAAGTCAATGCTAGAGGACAAGATATCACAACAATATGAAACTGCGTCCCGCCATTCTAACCTTTCAAGGCACTCCAAGGCTTCATCCAGTTCCTCGAAATCTATTGCTCAGTCCTCATCGCTAGGGTCTCGCTCACAGCACTCTTCGCTGAGTACCTCATTGGTGTTGGCACGCGCAAAAGCGGAAGCAGCAAAGGTACAAGCTCACTGCATTAGAAAGGAAGCAGCCATTAAGGCACAAGTCACAGAGAATCAAGCAGCTATACAGGCCCAGGCGCAAGCGACCAAAGCCAAGGCCGAAGCTGAGTTGCAGGTCCGTCAGAAGGAAAGGGAAGAAGCAGCAGCCATGGCTGAACTCAGAGTTCTTGAAGAAGCTGCTGAAGAAGAAGAAGCTTATCATCCTATGTCCAAGATATCTAATGACTCAGATGGCTGTACCCTGCAATTTATCCTAGACCAAAGCAAAGTCAATGCATTTGCACCAGAAGATTTGGGCTCTGCACGCCAGCCTGCTGAACTCATGCGGATAGAAAAAGAGGCAGCTGATAACCATACAGTTGACCCCAGTCCAGTGGACATTTCTTTTTCTTTAAAACCTCTGGCACCTTACACAGTATTTCAGGCGCCATTAGAGACCAAGCCGCTTCAAGCTCATCAAATCACATCAAAACCTCCTGAGACTAGTTACATAGCAACCAAGACGCTGGCGCCAAGATTACCAGATGTGAAGCCTTCATTTACGCTCAACCCAGCTGCCACTCCATTCCATCTTCCAACCCCCAAACATAGGGTATCAGATGGTGCCAACAACACCACGAGGGAGAAGTTCCCATCGTCATGATGCAGGGAAGAAATAACGCATCAGAAATCGCTAAGTACCTCACTCTCAGGGACCTCATCAGTACTAGCCTTACAAACTTTGATGATTGCCCAGAGAACTAAAGAAGTTGGAAGGCTACCTTCAAGACAACAATTCAAACCCTTGGTGTACCGCCTATGCAAGAACTTGATTTACTAATTAGATGGCTAGGTCCATGGTCATCAAACTGTGTTAAGAGACTCAAAACCGTTCATATCTACGAACCAGTCAAAGGCCTTCGTCTCGCATGGGAAAGATTAGAGCAGACATACGGCGGCTCGGAAGTAGTTGAACGTGCCTTATTTAAACGACTATACGACTTTCCTGGATTATCCAATGCAGACCGCCAAGGGTTCCAGGAATTAAGTGATCTTCTTCTTGAGTTTGAAATCATCAAGGGAGACCCGCAGCTACCAGGTCTCAGCTTTCTTGATACCTCCCATGGTGTGGGCCTGATCGTGGAGAAATTACCCCTCAATATTCAAGACCAATGAGCAACAACAGGTTCAAAATACAAGAAGCAACATCGTGTTCCCTTTCCACCATTTTCATTCTTCTGTAAGTTCATCAAGGACTTAGCTAGAGCTAAAAACGATCCGAACTTCAACACCTTGGGAACCAAAATCTTTGGCTCTACTAAACAGAGACACGAGACTTTCAGTCCCAGACAGGGGGTCCCTAAAGGTCTAATTTCAGTAAAAACGACAGGGGTTGTGCACACTACTAACAATAGAAATGAAAGCCCCAAGGAACCCAATCATCATTGCCCTATCCATGATAAACCACATCCTTTAAGGAAATGCCGTGTCTTCATAGCAAAGCCCTTTGAGGAACGTAAGGAGTTCCTAAGGAGTCATAATATCTGCTTCAGATGCTGTGCATCCACTGAGCACTTCGCCAGAGACTGTAAGGTTCCAGTCAAGTGTTCTGAATGTAATAGTGATCTACACATGTCCGCTGTTCACCCGGTACCAATCAGGCGGAACCTAGAACCAGTTAACTGGCACAAGCCCCATTCCGATCAAGGCGGGGAGAGTCATGGCGGGCAGAGTGCCGACCGACCAACCACAACTGTCATGCCCAGATGCACAAAGGTATGTGGAGAAGGACTTGTGTGCGGTAAGTCATGTTCTAAGATTTGCCTCGTGGATGTGTTTCCTACTGCACAACCAGAGAAGACCATAAGAATGTATGCTATTCTAGATGACCAAAGTAATCATTCCCTAGCTAGCCCTAAGTTCTTTGATCTGTTCAGGATAGAGGGAGAGACTACACCCTACACCCTAGGAATATGCTCTGGTCTTGTGACAACCTCAGGAAGAAGAGCTAATGGTTTCACCTTAAAGCCCATCAAAGGACATAAGAAACTCTCTCCTCCAACCCTTATTGAGTGTGACAAATTGCCAGACACAAGGGATGAGATTCCCACACCTGAAGCCGCACAGCATCACCCTCATCTCAGGAACATAGCCAGAGAGATTTCTCCCCTTGATAACCATGCCAAGATCTTACTCTTGCTAGGTAGAGACATTCTTGAGGCTCATAAGGTCCTTGAACTTCGCAATGGCCCTTTCAATGCTCCATATGCCCAGAAACTTACAGTGGGTTGGATCATCGTGGGGGATGTATGTCTGGACAGAACCCGCAGACCCTGCCAAGTACACTCCTTAAGAACTGATATATTAATAGGGGGACGAACTTCTTACTTCAGACAGTGTCCTAACCACTACTATGTGCAAGATATGCCCTGCCCAAATATTCTAAAAACATCAGAAAGCAGCTTAAATCCCAAGGAGTCAGCTGCAGAAGAATGTTCCTGGACAGAAGGGCAGCTTGTAGAAAGGCCTTCAGGATTTCAATTGGAGCCCTCTTCAAGCCCTTCCCAGCTTTGCAGTCCTCACACAGTTTATCATAATGAATCCTATATCATCACAGACAACAAGCCTTCTGATTCATGTAGTTCTGATGAGATACAGCAGAAACTTGAGCCTTCCAGTCTACTGTTTGACAATGAGTTTAATTCTGTAAAATAAGTATCTTCTGAATGTTCTATAAAGGAGGTTCCTTCAACACAGGAAGAGTTCATTTCAGATACTTTGCAAGAACCTTCAGTTCCATCTGCAGTTGTTGATTGCATTCAAGAGGATCACAGTTCTTCCCAGTCTTCAACGGATGAGCACCTTCATATTGCTCATCCTTTTCTGAAAACCACAGGGAAAAGTTCACCGCCAATGTCCATGACAAATACTGCATGACACCAACCCAAGTCCGTACGTACAAAGACAGATCCCATTTCAGAAGTGAAAAGCAGACATGAGCATTTGCATTCACGATTCATAGACAGAAAGCAATCTACATGTGAATCAGCCTCACAAAATAAGCGCTCTCGCTCTAAATCGGTGACACAGACAGAGAAGTCACATTCTAAATCTTTGGTAAGATTAAGGAGAACCAAGTCTCGCTCAGCTTCTAATGAAAGCAGCAGACAATCTCCTGTAGTAAAAAAGAAGAAATCCACATCTGGGGTGCATAAAAGATCACTGAAGAATAAACCAAAAAATATAGGAAATATTCCTGTGCCATCTGGCGGTTTCAAAGCGCACAACCTTTATAAGTTTCGGTGGAAGCAGGTAAAACATCTCGCCAGTCAGTTCTGGAAAAGGTGGATAAGAAAGTACCTCTACCTCTAGCAAGAATGCAGAAGGTGGCAAGAACCAAGGCCCAATATAAAGGAAGGAGATTTGTTCTGTTAAGAGACAAACAAGTTAACGGTCTCGACTGGCCTACTGGACTTATTACTAAAGTCGTTTCCAGTTCGGATGGAAAGAACTTCCATGTTGAGATTCCTTCTACCAGAGATGCTCATCATCTTCTAGGACTGTTTCCAGTACCAGCTCTATGGTCTGAACTGAAGATATATCCTTTTTTGGTTTGAATAAATGT
Organism: Bufotes viridis; assembly: GCA_033119425.1. Classification (NCBI taxonomy): domain Eukaryota; kingdom Metazoa; phylum Chordata; class Amphibia; order Anura; family Bufonidae; genus Bufotes; species Bufotes viridis. The sequence continues at coordinate 313,823,316 of CM065592.1, forward strand.
TCATTGCATGTTTCCTTTTCAGGTTTATGGACATTATTCATTGTTATTTATACAATTCCATTGTATGCATATACATAGTGGTATCTACCGATACCAGACGGGGAGTGTTCTGTTTCAGTATCTTGAATTGTGTATTGGTATGCTCCTCTCTTCTCCTCCCCCTCTGTTTCTGCTTCTAGTTGGTTCAGTCTAGCCACTTCCTGTTTACCCTGTCATGCAATGCTGTTTTGTGTTATTGATAGCTCTTTCCAATTTGAGGCGGTTATGAGATGGTCATACAATGAGGCATCAGACCTCCACCGGTATATTTTCCCCTTCAGTGAATAGCTTTTCCTCCAGCTGGGAGATAGTAAAAGTCTGAACTCAATCTTAGACAGTTACAATCTGAAGTCTTTATTTCATAGTACATGTATATATAGGACATTGGGGGTGGGAGTACCAACTTGAGTTCAGCAGATGACAGGTTAATTTAGGGAAGTCAGTAAACAATACTGGTATCTGCCATATACAATACATGAAAGGATATTTTACATATTACAATGGTAGTCTAGATGCTAACAAGTTAAAGTCGTTACAGGTTGCTCTCATGTACCTGAGGTTCCTGCTGTCCATTGTATTTCCAAGTGATAACTGTGTGTCATGTATTGTAATCTCAATGTCTGCTGGGGTGGGCTCGCATACAGGAATTAACCTCCGGGGGATGTGTTCTTTGAGGAAATGACCTGTCTTGTAACAAGTGGCAGTGCCTGATATAATATATATTTAAAAGCAAGGTTAAAAATCCCTTTCAATCCAACCATTGATCCCAACTTTTATACAAAAAGAACGGGATCACTTTCTATTCTGAGAGCTGCACTGTGTGTCCTCCTCGGGCTAGAGACCTTGTGTGTATATGTACATAACATATGAAACAAAAGTACAAATCATAAAGGAGATAAAAAAACCTTCTTGTGCAATTGGCGCACAGTAGGAAAAAAATATCTTGCATAGTGGACAAGGGGAAAAAGAGACAGGAAAGTTGAAATAACTATGAAGGAGATTTGAAAAAACCTTCTGTGTAATTGGCTCACAGTAGGAAAAAAATCCCCTGCATAGTGGAAAAGAAAGAAGAAAGAAAAGTAAGAAAGAACACAAAACATGAAATAAACAAACATAAAATAAGCGGATCAGTGTTGTTCTGAGAGTAGCACCATGTGTCCTTTGTGTCTACTAGGCTTGGCATCAATCGCAGAGTGGAGACGTGAATGTCTCTTGCTTCCTGGGGTGATGAGGGGCATATCGAGGTAGCTTCTCAGAGTGGTGGGCACACCTTGCCACTAGCCAAACAGTGGCTGCTAGCATTGTGTCTGCTACAAAGGATGCCATTGCTGCACAGATGTGAGGTCTTCCAGGGGTAGGGGTGTACATTGGCATTGTACAGAGCACTGAAGCTTGCTTCTTCCTAATGATTGGATCCAACTGGGACTCGTCTGGTTCTGGTCACTCAGGCAGAGGTGAGGCTTCCTTCAATTGGGATGCATCATGAATCCAAGCAAGATAGTTGTCAGTTGACACTTTAGTTCTGGTCCTGGCCTGGACTGTCACAGGGGTTCCATAGGGTGGGTCCAGCGACTTCAACTTATGGAGAGACTTCATCAGGACTCTGCTGATGTTGGTGCACCTGTTGACAAACGAAAGACAGCCGAGTATCACCATAATCACTGCTTTTATTTTCCAATCAGTCCCAAACCATGTATTTGGGGTGGGGGTGCTATTTTAGGAATTTCTACTCTACTACTCCTCCCTTTGACCATAGACCGCTAGCGTCTCTGGTCAACCCTTAAGCTCCCAATAAACGATGTCTGCTGATGTTAGACCTTGGTTGCGCAATTTTGTGTGACACAGGAGGCTGCTTTGCTTGACTGTCTCTGTAGGGAACCCTCTATGCTGCCATTTTACTCCAAAATTATGACACACCGAAAATGGGAATTTAGAATCTATGTACACATTTACTCGCCTGCCAGCCATAATTTTGCAAGCTCTAGCAAGTGCGAATAACTCTGCAGCTTGTGCTGATGAGACAGTGGCTGGCATGGCCTCAAGAACTCTATCGGGCAATTGTACAACTGCATAACCAGCATGAAACGTTTGATCATCTGGTCGGGTGCAGGAGCCATCTACAAAACATCCTCTGCATCAGGAAAAGGAACACTTTGTAGGGTGGGGTGGGGGCTGAGTGGCTATGTGAATGTGTTCTGCACATTCATGTTGTTCTGAGATCTTATCTTGTGGGCAGTCAATCGTGTTGTGTGGACAGATTTTTTCCTATAAGGTGTAGGACAGAGTGTGACGTGTACAGTGTGGTATCATGTCCCAGTGTGATCGAGCTTGTTAATTCTACAGCCATTGCACATGCTGCCAAAGTCCTGAGACATGGTGGCATGCCCTGTACAGTGACTGAGGGTAGTTTGGATATATATGTCACAGTCCTCAACCGTCCTCCATGGTCTTGAGCTAACACAGCAGCTATGGTTTTGCAAACCATGCTGCGGATGCCAGTTTACAAGGACTTTCTGGAGAGCGGTGGAGTAAACTGCAGGTACATCAATTAGACCTTGTGGCAATCTGCACCAGGTCATTTGATGGCCTTTGAAGACAAACGCCATCAGTGGCTGCGTCTTCCTATCCAACGGTATGCTAAATCCACATTTGGGAGATTACCCACACTGAAAAAAAAAAAAAAAAAAACACTTTTAAGTTTAGTGAATATCCAAGCAGTAGGTCTCTATATATAAAAAACAAACAAAATACTTACAACAAAAATGTACAGGTAGAAAGAAAAAAATATATAAAAAAAAAATCATATAAAAATATTCTGCTGGCCATTAACACATCGCACACAGACAGACAGATAGACAGACATATACTAACACCACCTGCCAACCCAAGTTTTGTTCTGGTGTGTGAACAAAGACCTCTTCCTGTGAGTTTCATTAAAGGAGCAGATGATATTCACACCTAAAACACAAAAGGTTATGTGGGAACAAAAAATACTTCCATATCACAAAGGTACAGTATACATGACTGTTTTAACCAACACATGCCTGACTGTTATTTCATTGTTTGCAAACAATTACTAATTATTGAGCTCATGATACCACGTGGTGACTATGAAAACCTTTTTAAACTGATATAAAACCTGTGAACACAACAAAACATTAGTGTTTAGCCAGTTTGACTAAGCCGCCTTTAGTGGCTCCTGAAAAGAAACAGAGACAATTATTACACACAATTATCATAACAGTCACATCTTTATTCCCTAAGCCTTGTCCTGTCATCTGTATGGCTGGAATATAAGTCCCATATTCTTCTTAAACTAAGCAAGCATTCTTCACAAAATTTTCCATATTGTTAATGAAAAATGGTAATGCAAAGCCAAAATGGAAGATTAGCTTTCACCATAGAATGACTTGCAGCAGATTTAGGAACATGATCTTAGTTCTAAACTTAATATTTAATTTCTTTCTGGGATTCTTCTTACCATAAGAATTGCCCATTTTATTTAGCTAAAAATATACAGTGAGATCAGCTGAATTTGAAGGTTTAGCTAAGAATAATTATGTTTGTCTTTAGTGCAAATACTTACTGACAAACCTTATGCTTATCAGTTTATATGTTTTCCATCCTATTTCTTCTAATCCAGGCTCATGACTGCTCCTGAATTTATAGTTGATTTTTTAACTATTCTGGGGGGGTATTTGCATCCTATGTCTTCTAATTCAGGCTCATGATTACTCCTGAATTTATGTTTGATCTTACACTATCCTGGATGGCCAAATTTATACCTTCAATTTCAGCATGAACTTGCATACAATCTATACGCAGTCTATACACAATTTATACAGTAAATTTCAATCTTATAACGACTAAGAAATGCTTAAGCAATTTATACAGCAATATACATTGTTTTAGGAAAAACTATTCACTGCACACAGCACTGTTTTAAGATTTAGGGACTCCAGACCCCTTTTTTTGTTTTAGGAATATCAGATTCCTGGGACTTCAGATCCCTATAACTTCTTTAGGAATATCAGATTCCTGGGAGGCGCACAGAAGCGCTCACCGGGTTCAAATAATCCACTCTCACAGTATAGGGTAGTAATAATACATAAAAAAAATATAGAATCACTTACCCGATACTGTTTATGGCGAATCCCACCTTCTGACACCAAACTGATAGCTCTTTCCAATTTGAGGCGGTTATGAGATGGTCATACAATGAGGCATCAGACCTTAACTGATAGCTCTTTCCAATTTGAGGCGGTTATGAGATGGTCATACAATGAGGCATCAGACCTCCACCGGAATATTTTCCCCTTCAGTGAATAGCTTTTCCTCCAGCTGGGAGATAGTAAAAGTCTGAACACAATCTTAGACAGTTACAATCTGAAGTCTTTATTTCATAGTACATGTATTTATAGGACATTGGGGGTGGGAGTACCAACTTGAGTTCAGCAGATGACAGGTTAATTTAGGGAAGTCAGTAAACAATACTGGTATCTGCCATATACAATACATGAAAGGGTATTTTACATATTACAATGGTAGTCTAGATGCTAACAAGTTAAAGTCGTTACAGGTTGCTCTCATGTACCTGAGGTTCCTGCTGTCCATTGTATTTCCAAGTGATAACTGTGTGTCATGTATTGTAATTAGAGTTGAGCGAACACCTGGATGTTCGGGTTCGACGAGTTCGGCCGAACTTTCGAAAAATGTTCGGGTTCGGGATCCGAACTCGACCCGAACTTCATCCCGAACCCGAACCCCATAGAAGTCAATGGGGACCCGAACTTTTGGGCACTAGAAAGGCTGTAAAACACACCCGGAAAGGGCTAGAGGGCTGCAAAAGGCAGCAAAATGTAGTTAAATCCCCTGCAAACAAATGTAGATAGGGAAATGATGAGTTAACATAAAATAAATAAAAATTAAACAATATTAATTGGAGTGAGGTCCCATAGCACAGAATCAGGCTTCAAGTCACCCACCAATGGAGAAGGTCACTTACTATTATTTTGACCACAGCACCCAGACAAAGGAGAGAGGTCCCACAGCAGAGAACCAGGCATCATATCACCCACCACAGGAGTAGGCCACCATTTAGTTACTTTGACCCCTACACCCAGACGGAGGAGAGAGGTTACACAGCAGAGAATCAGGCATCATATCAACCACCACAGGAGAAGCCACCATTTAGTTACTTTGACCCCTGCACCCAGGAAGAGAGAGAGGCCCCACAGCACATATTCTGGCATCATATCAGCCACCACAGGAGAAGCCACCATTGAGTTACTTTGACCCCTGCACCCAGGAAGAGGAGAGAGGCCCCACAGCACATATTCTGGCATCATATCAGCCACCACAGGAGAAGCCACCATTGAGTTACTTTGACCCCTGCACCCAGGAAGAGGAGAGAGGCCCCACAGCACATATTCTGGCATCATATCAGCCACCACAGGAGAAGCCACCATTGAGTTACTTTGACCCCGCACCCAGGAAGAGGAGAGAGGCACCACAGCACATATTCTGGCATCATATCACACACCACAGGAGAAGGCCTCTTTCAGTGATTTAGGCCTTTGGACCCAGACAGAGGAGAGAGGCACCACAGCACATATTCTGGCATCATATCAGCCACCACAGGAGAAGCCACCATTGAGTTACTTTGACCCCTGCACCCAGGAAGAGGAGAGAGGCCCCACAGCACATATTCTGGCATCATATCACCCACCACAGGAGTAGGCCACCATTTAGTTACTTTGACCCCTACACCCAGACGGAGGAGAGAGGTTACACAGCAGAGAATCAGGCATTTAGATCACCCACCACAGGAGTAGGCCACCATTGAATCAGACCCCGGCAACCATGTCAGATGGCACAAGCATAAGCTTTATATCAATCAGCACAGGAGAAGGCGACTTTGACAGACTTTGACCCCTACACCCGGACGGAGGAGAGGTTTCAAAGCAGAGAATCAGGCATTTAGATCACCCACCACAGGAGTAGGCCCCAATTTAATGGGACCCCGGCAACCATGTCAGATGGCACAACCATCAGCTTCATATCAATCAGCACAGGAGAAGGCGACTTTGAAAGACTTTGACCCCTACACCCAGACGGAGGAGAGAGGTTTCACAGCAGAGAATCAGGCATTTAGATCACCCACCACAGGAGTAGGCCCCCATTGAATCAGACCCTGGCAACCATGTCAGATGGCACAACCATCAGCTTTATATCAATCAGCACAGGAGAAGGCGACTTTGAAAGACTTTGACCCTACACCCAGATGGAGGAGAGAGGTTTCACAGCAGAGAATCAGGCATCATATCAACCACCACAGGAGAAGCCACCATTTAGTTACTTTGACCCCTGCACCCAGGAAGAGGAGAGAGGCCCCACAGCACATATTCTGGCATCATATCAGCCACCACAGGAGAAGCCACCATTGAGTTACTTTGACCCCTGCACCCAGGAAGAGGAGAGGCCCCCAGCACATATTCTGGCATCATACTAACCACCACAGGAGAAGCCACCATTGAGTTACTTTGACCCCTGCACCCAGGAAGAGGAGAGAGGCCCCACAGCACATATTCAGGCATCATATCACCACCACAGGAGAAGGCCACCATTCAGTGACTTTAGGCCCTTGGACCCAGACAGAGGAGAGAGGCACCACAGCACATATTCAGGCATTTATGATCACCCACCACAGGAGTAGGCCCTCACTTGAGACTGTGACCCCGGCAACCATGATCAGATGGCACCAAGCACATACAGCTTCATATCAATCAGCACAGGAGAAGGCGACTTTGAAAGACTTTGACCCCTACACCCAGACGGAGGAGAGAGGTTTCACAGCAGAGAATCAGGCATTTAGATCACCCACCACAGGAGTAGGCCCCAATTGAATCAGACCCTGGCAACCATGTCAGATGGCACAACCATCAGCTTCATATCAATCAGCACAGGAGAAGGCGACTTTGAAAGACTTTGACCCTACACCCAGACGGAGGAGAGAGGTTTCACAGCAGAGAATCAGGCATCTAGATCACCCACCACAGGAGTAGGCCCCCATTGAATCAGACCCTGGCAACCATGTCAGATGGCACAACCATCAGCTTCATATCAATCAGCACAGGAGAGGCGACTTTGAAAGACTTTGACCCCTACACCCAGCACGGAGGAGAAGTTTCACCAGCAGAGAATCAGGCATTTAGATCACCCACCACAGGAGTAGGCCCCATTGAATCAGACCCTGGCAACCATGTCAGATGGCACAACCATCAGCTTCATATCAATCAGCACAGGAGAAGCGACCTTGAGTGACTTTGACCCCTACACCCAGATGGAGGAGAGAGGTTCACAGCAGAGAATCAGGCATCATATCAACCACCACAGGAGAAGCCACCATTGAGTTACTTTGACCCCTGCACCCAGGAAGAGGAGAGAGGCCCCACAGCACATATTCTGGCATCATATCAGCCACCACAGGAGAAGCCACCATTGAGTTACTTTGACCCCTGCACCCAGGAAGAGGAGAGAGGCACCACAGCACATATTCTGGCATCATATCAGCCACCACAGGAGAAGCCACCATTGAGTTACTTTGACCCCTTCACCCAAACAGAGGAGAGAGGTTCCACATCAGAGAATCAGGCATCATATCAACCACCACAGGAGTAGGCCACAATTTAGTTTATTTGACCCCTGCACCCAGGAAGAGGAGAGAGGCCCCATAGCACATATTCTGGCATCATATCACACACCACAGGAGAAGGCCTCTTTCAGTGATTTAGGCCTTTGGACCCAGACAGAGGAGAGAGGTCAGAGATTAGCTTCATATCCCCCAGCACAGCAGAAGACCGCTTTATTTGACTTAGGCCTCAGCACCCAGACAGAAGACAGAGGTAGCATGGCAGAGGTTATGGCTTCATGTCACCCGTTAGTTTAACCGGCCACTTTCATCTGGTTAGGCCCGGCGCCCAGACAGAGAAGAGTTTCATTCAACTGTGGGTTTCATAAAATTTGTATCAAATAAAGAAGTGGCCCGTAGCACAACAAGACATGTTTTAGGCAGTTAATAAGGACTACTCTGCACAAGGGAGGGACAGGTCCTGTGGGATCCATGCCTGGTTCTATCTTTATGAAGGTCAGCTTGTCCACGTTGGCTGTGGACAGGCGGCTGCGCTTGTCAGTATGACGCCCCTGCCGTGCTGAATACGCGCTCAGATAAAACGCTGGCCGCCGGGCAGGAAAGCACCTCCAAGGCATAACATGCTAACTCTGGCCACGTGGACAATTCTCGAAACCCAGTAGTTGAATGGGGCCGAACCATCCGTCAGGATGTGGAGGGGTGTGCAGACATACTGTTCAACCATGTTAGTGAAATGCTGCCTCCTGCTAACACGTTCCGTATCAGGTGTCGGTGCAGATAGCTGTGGCGTGGAGACAAAACTTTTCCACATTTCTGCCATGCTAACCCTGCCCTCAGATGAGCTGGCCGTGACACAGCTGCGTTGGCGACCTCTTGCCACTCTCTCTGCCTTCACCTTCCACCTGTTCCCCTGTGACATGTGGGAATGCTCTCAAGAGCGCCTCTATCAGCGCAGTGCTTGTACTCGCGCGATCTTACTGTCGCGCTCCAGTTCAGAAATTAAAGTGGGCACATTGTCTTTATACCGGGATCCAGCAGGGTGGCCACCCAGTAGTCTGCACACGTTAAAACGTGGGCAACTCTGCTGATCGTTGCGCAGGCATTGGAGCATATATTCGCTCATGTGGGCCAGGCTACCCATGGGTAAGGACAAGCTGTCCTCTGTGGGAGGCGTATCGCCATCGGTCCACCGTATCCCCCAGCCACGCACCAGTGATGGGCCTGGGCTGCCACCCCGCTGTGAACTTGCGTCATCCCCGTCCCCCTCCACCTCCTCCTCCTCATCCTCCTCGTCCTCCAGTACAGTGCCTTGGCTGGCGACTCTGTGAACCTGTCCTCTGCTGCTTAAACAAACCTCCCTCTGAGCCAATTCGAACAGACTGGCCCGAAGTGTTAGAAACGAGCTCCTCATCCTCCTCCTCCTCCTCCACCTGGGCCACCTCCTCTAACATCATTGCCCTAAGTGTTTTCTCAAGGAGACATAGAAGTGGTATTGTAACGCTGATAACAGTGTCATCGCCACTGGCCATGTTGGTGGAGTACTCGAAACAGCGCAGCAGGGCACACAGGTCTCGCATGGAGGCCCAATCATTGGTGGTGAAGTGGTGCTGTTCGGCAGTACGACTGACGCGAGCGTGCTGTAGCTGACCACTATGGCCTGCTGCTGCTCGCACAGTCTCTCCAGCATGTGCAAGGTGGAGTTCCACCGGGTGGGCACGTCGCATATGAGGCGGTGAGCGGGAAGGCCGAAGTTCCGCTGTAGCGCAGACAGGTGAGCAGCGGCAGGATTTGAACGGCGGAAGCGCGCACAGACGGCCCGCACTTTATGCAGCAGCTCTGACATGTTGGGGTAGTGGTGAATGAACCTCTGCACCACCAAGTTCAGCACATGCGCCAGGCAAGGGATGTGCGTCAAACCGGCTAGTCCCAGAGCTGCCACGAGATTTCGCCCATTATCGCATACCACCAGGCCTGGCTTGAGGCCCACCGGCAGAAACCACTCGTCAGTCTGTTGTTCAATACCCCGCCACAACTCCTGCGCGGTGTGGGGCCTGTCCCCCCAAACATATGAGTTTCAGAATGGCCTGCTGACGTTACCCCGGGCTGTGCTGAAGTTGGTGGTGAAGGTGTGTGGCTGACCGGATGAGCTGGTGGAAGCAGTGGAGGAGGAAGCCGAGTAGGAGGAGGAGGCTACAGGAGGCAGAGAATGATGCCCTGCGATCCTAGGGGCGGAAGGACGGCGCCAAGGAACTGTCCGCCGGGGCCCAGCCGCCACTACATTCATCCAGTGTGCAGTTAGTGAGATATAGCGTCCCTGGTCGTGCTTACTGGTCCACGTATCTGTGGTTAGGTGGACCTTGCCACAAATGGCGCTGAGCAGTGCACACTTGATTTTATCGGACACTTGCATGTGCAGGGAAGGCACGGCTGTCTTGGAGAAGTAGTGGCGGCTGGGAACCACATACTGCGGGACAGCCATGGCCATCAGCTGTTTGAAGCTGTCTGTGTCCACCAGCCGGAATGACAGCATTTCAAAGGCCAGCAGTTTAGAAATGCTGGCGTTCAGGCCAAGGGCTCGAGGGTGACTCGGGGAATTTGCGCTTCCTCTCTAAGGTTTGAGATATTGAGAGCTGAACGCTGCTGTGTGATATAGTGGAGACGCTTAGTTGACCGGTGGCGGTGGTGGTGGTGTCGGTGGCACATCCTCTGTTTGCTGCTCGGCAGGTGGCAACATTCCTCTCGAGGCGGAAGCTGAGGCAGCAGCGGTAGAGGAGAGCAGGGGAGCCTCAGCGAGTGCCTGGTTTTTAAGGTGTGTACCCCACTGCAGTTCATGCTTTGCATGTAGATGCCTGGTCATGCAGGTTGTGCTGAGGTTCAGAACGTTAATGCCTCGCCTCAGGCTCTGATGGCAGAGCATGCAAGTCACTCGGGTCTTGTCGGTAGGACATTGTTTAAAGAAGTGCCATGCCAGGGAACTCTTTGAAGCTGCCTTTGTGGGGCTGGGTCCCTGTTGGCAATGTCCAGTAGCAGGCGAACTCTGGGGCGGCGGCTGCGTCTGCTTTGGCCCCCTGCTCCGTCTTTGGCTTCGCTGTTGTCTCGGTCTCACCACTACCTCTTCCTCTGAACTGTGAAAGTCATCGCCACGACCTTCAGTCCATGTGGGGTCTAAGACCTCATCGTCCTCTGCATCGTCTTCCACCCAGTCTCCCTCCCTGACCTCCTCCTGTTCAGTCTGCACACTGCAAAAGACGCGGCAGTGGGCACCTGTGTTCGTCACATCATCAGAGAGTCGGTGACTCTGCTGTGGTGGTATTCCCATGTCCTCTTCATCTGGAGACATAAGTGGTTGTGCGTCAGTCATGGTATGTCTTCCTCCACTGGGGAAGGGCTAGGTGGACGCCCCTGGGAAACCCCTGGAAGCAGAGTCTTCAAACAGAAGAAGAGACTGCTGCATAACTTGTGGCTCAGACCGTTCCCTGATATGCTTGGGGGTGATGTGACAGACTGATGGGCTTGGTTTTCAGGTGCCACCTGTGCGCTTTCCGCAGAAGACTGGGTGGAAGACCATGTGGTGAACGTGCTGGAAGCACTGTCGGCCACCAATCGATTAATGCCTGTACCTGCTCAGGCCTTACCATCCTAAGAGCGGCATTGGGCCCCCACGAGATATTGCGGTACATTCTGCCGGCTAGTTGAGGGAGTTCGTTCCCTACTGTGTGCGCCTGAGGCCGAACGGCCACGTCCCCTACCAGCAACAGAAGCTCCACCGGACACCACCACGACCGCGTCCTCGTCCCTTAATAGTATTTTCTTCATTGTTGCGATTCAACTCGCACCACAATGAAATATATTATTTTTATAAGCAAAATCCCCTCACTGGAATACTTTCAGTCTTTTGACTGTATGGATTACAGATGGAATGACTGTTATATGTGAGTACCGCTTTCTTTGACAGATTCTAGTATGGGTACATATATGTTTTCCCAACCCCAGCACATTAGTTTGCTAATTCCAGATGTATGAAACGCAGGCCTAACTGTATCTAGTATATTGAACGCCAGATAAACTAACTTGGCCTTTTTAAATAAAAAAATTCCCTCACTGGAATACTTTCAGTCTTTTGACTGTATGGATTACAGATGGAATGACTGTTATATGTGAGTACCGCTTTCTTTGACAGATTCTAGTATGGGTACATATATGTTTTCCCAACCCCAGCACATTAGTTTGCTAATTCCAGATGTATGAAACGCAGGCCTAACTGTATCTAGTATATTGAACGCCAGATAAACTAACTTGGCCTTTTTAAATAAAAAATTCCCTCACTGGAATACTTTCAGTCTTTTGACTGTATGGATTACAGATGGAATGACTGTTATATGTGAGTACCGCTTTCTTTGACAGATTCTAGTATGGGTACATATATGTTTTCCCAACCCCAGCACATTAGTTTGCTAATTCCAGATGTATGAAACGCAGGCCTAACTGTATCTAGTATATTGAACGCCAGATAAACTAACTTGGCCTTTTTAAATAAAAAAATTCCTCACTGGAATACTTTCAGTCTTTTGACTGTATGGATTACAGATGGAATGACTGTTATATGTGAGTACCGCTTTCTTTGACAGATTCTAGTATGGGTACATATATGTTTTCCCAACCCCAGCACATTAGTTTGCTAATTCCAGATGTATGAAACGCAGGCCTAACTGTATCTAGTATATTGAACGCCAGATAAACTAACTTGGCCTTTTTAAATAAAAAAATTCCTCACTGGAATACTTTCAGTCTTTTGACTGTATGGATTACAGATGGAATGACTGTTATATGTGAGTACCGCTTTCTTTGACAGATTCTAGTATGGGTACATATATGTTTTCCCAACCCCAGCACATTAGTTTGCTAATTCCAGATGTATGAAACGCAGGCCTAACTGTATCTAGTATATTGAACGCCAGATAAACTAACTTGGCCTTTTTTAAATAAAAAAATTCCCTCACTGGAATACTTTCAGTCTTTTGACTGTATGGATTACAGATGGAATGACTGTTATATGTGAGTACCGCTTTCTTTGACAGATTCTAGTATGGGTACATATATGTTTTCCCAACCCCAGCACATTAGTTTGCTAATTCCAGATGTATGAAACGCAGGCCTAACTGTATCTAGTATATTGAACGCCAGATAAACTAACTTGGCCTTTTTTAAATAAAAAAATTCCTCACTGGAATACTTTCAGTCTTTTGACTGTATGGATTACAGATGGAATGACTGTTATATGTGAGTACCGCTTTCTTTGACAGATTCTAGTATGGGTACATATATGTTTTCCCAACCCCAGCACATTAGTTTGCTAATTCCAGATGTATGAAACGCAGGCCTAACTGTATCTAGTATATTGAACGCCAGATAAACTAACTTGGCCTTTTTTAAATAAAAAAATTCCCTCACTGGAATACTTTCAGTCTTTTGACTGTATGGATTACAGATGGAATGACTGTTATATGTGAGTACCGCTTTCTTTGACAGATTCTAGTATGGGTACATATATGTTTTCCCAACCCCAGCACATTAATTTGCTAATTCCAGATGTATGAAACGCAGGCCTAACTGTATCTAGTATATTGAACGCCAGATAAACTAACTTGGCCTTTTTAAATAAAAAAATTCCTCACTGGAATACTTTCAGTCTTTTGACTGTATGGATTACAGATGGAATGACTGTTATATGTGAGTACCGCTTTCTTTGACAGATTCTAGTATGGGTACATATATGTTTTCCCAACCCCAGCACATTAATTTGCTAATTCCAGATGTATGAAACGCAGGCCTAACTGTATCTAGTATATTGAACGCCAGATAAACTAACTTGGCCTTTTTTAAATAAAAAATTCCTCACTGGAATACTTTCAGTCTTTTGACTGTATGGATTACAGATGGAATGACTGTTATATGTGAGTACCGCTTTCTTTGACAGATTCTAGTATGGGTACATATATGTTTTCCCAACCCCAGCACATTAATTTGCTAATTCCAGATGTATGAAACGCAGGCCTAACTGTATCTAGTATATTGAACGCCAGATAAACTAACTTGGCCTTTTTAAATAAAAAATTCCCTCACTGGAATACTTTCAGTCTTTTGACTGTATGGATTACAGATGGAATGACTGTTATATGTGAGTACCGCTTTTGACAGATTCTAGTATGGGTACATATATGTTTTCCCAACCCCAGCACATTAGTTTGCTAATTCCAGATGTATGAAACGCAGGCCTAACTGTATCTAGTATATTGAACGCCAGATAAACTAACTTGGCCTTTTTTAAATAAAAAAATTCCTCACTGGAATACTTTCAGTCTTTTGACTGTATGGATTACAGATGGAATGACTGTTATATGTGAGTACCGCTTTCTTTGACAGATTCTAGTATGGGTACATATATGTTTTCCCAACCCCAGCACATTAGTTTGCTAATTCCAGATGTATGAAACGCAGGCCTAACTGTATCTAGTATATTGAACGCCAGATAAACTAACTTGGCCTTTTTTAAATAAAAAAATTCCCTCACTGGAATACTTTCAGTCTTTTGACTGTATGGATTACAGATGGAATGACTGTTATATGTGAGTACCGCTTTCTTTGACAGATTCTAGTATGGGTACATATATGTTTTCCCAACCCCAGCACATTAATTTGCTAATTCCAGATGTATGAAACGCAGGCCTAACTGTATCTAGTATATTGAACGCCAGATAAACTAACTTGGCCTTTTTTAAATAAAAAATTCCTCACTGGAATACTTTCAGTCTTTTGACTGTATGGATTACAGATGGAATGACTGTTATATGTGAGTACCGCTTTCTTTGACAGATTCTAGTATGGGTACATATATGTTTTCCCAACCCCAGCACATTAGTTTGCTAATTCCAGATGTATGAAACGCAGGCCTAACTGTATCTAGTATATTGAACGCCAGATAAACTAACTTGGCCTTTTTTAAATAAAAAAATTCCTCACTGGAATACTTTCAGTCTTTTGACTGTATGGATTACAGATGGAATGACTGTTATATGTGAGTACCGCTTTCTTTGACAGATTCTAGTATGGGTACATATATGTTTTCCCCAACCCCAGCACATTAATTTGCTAATTCCAGATGTATGAAACGCAGGCCTAACTGTATCTAGTATATTGAACGCCAGATAAACTAACTTGGCCTTTTTTAAATAAAAAAATTCCTCACTGGAATACTTTCAGTCTTTTTGACTGTATGGATTACAGATGGAATGACTGTTATATGTGAGTACCGCTTTTGACAGATTCTAGTATGGGTACATATATGTTTTCCCAACCCCAGCACATTAATTTGCTAATTCCAGATGTATGAAACGCAGGCCTAACTGTATCTAGTATATTGAACGCCAGATAAACTAACTTGGCCTTTTTTAAATAAAAAAATTCCCTCACTGGAATACTTTCAGTCTTTTTGACTGTATGGATTACAGATGGAATGACTGTTATATGTGAGTACCGCTTTCTTGACAGATTCTAGTATGGGTACATATATGTTTTCCCAACCCCAGCACATTAGTTTGCTAATTCCAGATGTATGAAACGCAGGCCTAACTGTATCTAGTATATTGAACGCCAGATAAACTAACTTGGCCTTTTTAAATAAAAAAATTCCCTCACTGGAATACTTTCAGTCTTTTTGACTGTATGGATTACAGATGGAATGACTGTTATATGTGAGTACCGCTTTCTTTGACAGATTCTAGTATGGGTACATATATGTTTTCCCAACCCCAGCACATTAATTTGCTAATTCCAGATGTATGAAACGCAGGCCTAACTGTATCTAGTATATTGAACGCCAGATAAACTAACTTGGCCTTTTTAAATAAAAAAATTCCCTCACTGGAATACTTTCAGTCTTTTGACTGTATGGATTACAGATGGAATGACTGTTATATGTGAGTACCGCTTTCTTTGACAGATTCTAGTATGGGTACATATATGTTTTCCCAACCCCAGCACATTAATTTGCTAATTCCAGATGTATGAAACGCAGGCCTAACTGTATCTAGTATATTGAACGCCAGATAAACTAACTTGGCCTTTTTTAAATAAAAAATTCCTCACTGGAATACTTTCAGTCTTTTGACTGTATGGATTACAGATGGAATGACTGTTATATGTGAGTACCGCTTTCTTTGACAGATTCTAGTATGGGTACATATATGTTTTCCCAACCCCAGCACATTAGTTTGCTAATTCCAGATGTATGAAACGCAGGCCTAACTGTATCTAGTATATTGAACGCCAGATAAACTAACTTGGCCTTTTTTAAATAAAAAAATTCCTCACTGGAATACTTTCAGTCTTTTGACTGTATGGATTACAGATGGAATGACTGTTATATGTGAGTACCGCTTTTGACAGATTCTAGTATGGGTACATATATGTTTTCCCAACCCCAGCACATTAATTTGCTAATTCCAGATGTATGAAACGCAGGCCTAACTGTATCTAGTATATTGAACGCCAGATAAACTAACTTGGCCTTTTTTAAATAAAAAAATTCCCTCACTGGAATACTTTCAGTCTTTTGACTGTATGGATTACAGATGGAATGACTGTTATATGTGAGTACCGCTTTCTTTGACAGATTCTAGTATGGGTACATATATGTTTTCCCAACCCCAGCACATTAGTTTGCTAATTCCAGATGTATGAAACGCAGGCCTAACTGTATCTAGTATATTGAACGCCAGATAAACTAACTTGGCCTTTTTAAATAAAAAAATTCTCACTGGAATACTTTCAGTCTTTTGACTGTATGGATTACAGATGGAATGACTGTTATATGTGAGTACCGCTTTCTTTGACAGATTCTAGTATGGGTACATATATGTTTTCCCAACCCCAGCACATTAGTTTGCTAATTCCAGATGTATGAAACG
Organism: Bufotes viridis; assembly: GCA_033119425.1. Taxonomy (NCBI): domain Eukaryota; kingdom Metazoa; phylum Chordata; class Amphibia; order Anura; family Bufonidae; genus Bufotes; species Bufotes viridis. The sequence continues at coordinate 313,839,972 of CM065592.1, forward strand.
CAGGCCTAACTGTATCTAGTATATTGAACGCCAGATAAACTAACTTGGCCTTTTTTAAATAAAAAATTCCTCACTGGAATACTTTCAGTCTTTTGACTGTATGGATTACAGATGGAATGACTGTTATATGTGAGTACCGCTTTCTTTGACAGATTCTAGTATGGGTACATATATGTTTTCCCAACCCCAGCACATTAGTTTGCTAATTCCAGATGTATGAAACGCAGGCCTAACTGTATCTAGTATATTGAACGCCAGATAAACTAACTTGGCCTTTTTAAATAAAAAAATTCCTCACTGGAATACTTTCAGTCTTTTGACTGTATGGATTACAGATGGAATGACTGTTATATGTGAGTACCGCTTTCTTTGACAGATTCTAGTATGGGTACATATATGTTTTCCCAACCCCAGCACATTAATTTGCTAATTCCAGATGTATGAAACGCAGGCCTAACTGTATCTAGTATATTGAACGCCAGATAAACTAACTTGGCCTTTTTTAAATAAAAAAATTCCCTCACTGGAATACTTTCAGTCTTTTGACTGTATGGATTACAGATGGAATGACTGTTATATGTGAGTACCGCTTTCTTTGACAGATTCTAGTATGGGTACATATATGTTTTCCCAACCCCAGCACATTAGTTTGCTAATTCCAGATGTATGAAACGCAGGCCTAACTGTATCTAGTATATTGAACGCCAGATAAACTAACTTGGCCTTTTTTAAATAAAAAAATTCCCTCACTGGAATACTTTCAGTCTTTTGACTGTATGGATTACAGATGGAATGACTGTTATATGTGAGTACCGCTTCTTTGACAGATTCTAGTATGGGTACATATATGTTTTCCCAACCCCAGCACATTAATTTGCTAATTCCAGATGTATGAAACGCAGGCCTAACTGTATCTAGTATATTGAACGCCAGATAAACTAACTTGGCCTTTTTAAATAAAAAAATTCCCTCACTGGAATACTTTCAGTCTTTTGACTGTATGGATTACAGATGGAATGACTGTTATATGTGAGTACCGCTTTCTTTGACAGATTCTAGTATGGGTACATATATGTTTTCCCAACCCCAGCACATTAATTTGCTAATTCCAGATGTATGAAACGCAGGCCTAACTGTATCTAGTATATTGAACGCCAGATAAACTAATCTTGGCCTTTTTAAATAAAAAATTCCTCACTGGAATACTTTCAGTCTTTTGACTGTATGGATTACAGATGGAATGACTGTTATATGTGAGTACCGCTTTCTTTGACAGATTCTAGTATGGGTACATATATGTTTTCCCAACCCCAGCACATTAATTTGCTAATTCCAGATGTATGAAACGCAGGCCTAACTGTATCTAGTATATTGAACGCCAGATAAACTAACTTGGCCTTTTTTAAATAAAAAAATTCCTCACTGGAATACTTTCAGTCTTTTGACTGTATGGATTACAGGTGGACTGGTATTAGTAGGGGTGACACAAGCACACCCAAGTCCCTGATGTAGGATTTCTATGGCACAGACCACTATTACAAGTGATTAATGGACGTTGGGAGAGATTGTGCTGCAGCACTAGTCCCAAGATGGCCGCCGCCTATCAGCCCAGTAACATGTGCCACAAAATGGTCTGCACAACCTTTAAAAAAATAGCCTTGGACTGTGCTGCTAAATCGCTATTGGTCTGAATCCCAGGTGTAGATGTCTGACTTGTTTGGAGCTTTGAATGCACACTGTGGCAGCTTCTGCTGCAGCACTACAAGTCGCAAATGGCGGCCGGCGGTCAGCCCAGGTACATGTGGATGGAAAATCACTCTGGCCACTCTAAAAATAGCCAATCCCTATCAAAAAAGCAGCTCAGCTGCAGTTGTTCAGATGAATCACAGGTGGAGGAGAGAAATTTGCTTCCAGTTATTCAATTATCCCTGCCTATTCTCGCCCTAGCATCAGCTGCGTCTATCCCTGTTCTATTCACATCGGGAGTGAGCACGTCCCGACGTGCGCACAAGCTTATAAAGAGGCTGAGTCGCATGCTGCACTCGGCCAATCACAGCCTTGCCAATAGTAGGCATGGCTGCGATGGCATCTTAGGGCAAGTAGTATGATGCATGTTGATTGGCTGCTTTGCAGCCTTTCAAAATGCGCCTAAATACATGCCGAACGACGAACCCGAACCCGAACTTTTTTGAAAATGTCCGGGTTCGGGTCCGGGTCCCGGACACCCCAAAATTCGGTACGAACCCGAACGATGCTCGAACTGTTCGCTCAACACTAATTGTAATCTCAATGTCTGCTGGGGTGGGCTCGCATACAGGAATTAACCTCCGGGGATGTGTTCTTTGAGGAAATGACCTGTCTTGTAACAAGTGGCAGTGCCTGATATAATATATATTTAAAAGCAAGGTTAAAAATCCCTTTCACTTATCCAAGCCTTTTCTGAGATTGTTTTCTCATCACATATTGTACTTCATGACTGTGGTGAAATTGAGTCAAAAAATGTCAATTTTATTTATAAAAAAATACAAAATTTACCAAAAATGTGGAAAAATTAGCAAATTTCAATTTTTGTACTTTTGTAATAGATAGTGATACCTCCAAAAATAGTTATTACTTTACATTCCCCTTATGTCTACTTCATGTTTGGATCATTTTAAAAATTAAATTTTATTTTTTGGGGACGTTAGAAGGCTTAGAACAGGGTTACATAAAGACAGGTTTGCGGCCCCTGTCCTCCTGGACAGAAACACAGCTGATCGTGCGCAATAACCCCCCCCCCCCCCCGAAAAATAGAAATAAAATATGAATAAAATACAAATAAAAGTAAAAAAATAAGGCCTCATGCACCGAGTGTATTTTCTTTCCGTGTCCGTTCCATTTTTTGGGGGATCGTATATGAAACCATTCATTTCAATGGGTCCGCAAAAAAAACGGACGTTACTTTGTGTGCATTCTATTTCCGTATGTCCGTATTTCTGTTCCGCAAAAAAAAGAACATAATCTATTATTGTTCGCATTACATACAAGGATAGGGCTGTTCTATTAGGGGCCAGATATTCTGCTCTGCAAAATACGGAATGCCCATGGATGTCATCCGTATTTTTTGTGGACCGCAAAATACATACGGTCGTGTGCATGAGGTCTAAAAAGGAAAAAGTTTAAAATTAACAAAAAGTGTCAGTGTCCCCCAGAATATAAAAAATATATAAAAAAATTACCATATTTGTCACCTCATAAGATGCATTTCCCCCCCCCCCCCCAAAGTGGGGGGAAAATGCCCCTGCGTCTTGTGGGGTGAATAGTACCAGAGGGCCGGAAAGCGGTGAAGGCTCTGTACTCACTGCTTCCTGGTCCTCGGCTGTCAGCTGTGCACAGTGTGAGGGCGCTCTCTGACCTCACGCTGTGCACATCAGATCACAGATATTACAATTCATTTTTGTGACTTGTAAACAGTAGACACCGTGTCGTACACGGACATGGTTTTCTATTTAATGTCTTTTGAAAAATGTGGGTATTAGACCTGCTATCCCCTATACTATACAGTATTATAGTTATTTTTTTGCACTTGCACTTTACTTACCAGCATGAATTTTTGCGCTTTCCCTACATCACCAGTTCAGTATTAATTTTAAATGCTTTTAATCATGTGAGTCCTGTGTTATGTCAATCATGTACTCCATGTCATTTGAATAATAAAATATTGTGATTCTATTATATATAACCCTTGTTTGGAGTTATTGCTTTGGTATGACCCATACAGCTTTGTTGGTTTTGTTTGCATTTGCATGTGTGGGTTGTTTGAACGATAGGGACATTATATTGGTTTCTCATTACCCTAAAATGGCGCCATTAAAAACTACAACTTGTCCCGCAAAAAACAAGCCCTCATAAAGCTATATAGATGGAAAAATAAAAAAGTTAGGCCCCTTTCACACGGGCGAGTTTTCCGCGCGGGTGCAATGCGTGAGGAGGACGCATTGCACCCGCACTGAATCCGGACCCATTCACTTCTATGGGGCTGTGCACATGACAGTTGATTTTCACGCATCACTTTTGCGATGCGTGAAAATCGCAGCATGCTCTATCTTCTGCGTTTTTAACAGAACGCAGGCCCCATAGAAGTGAATGGGGATGCGGGAAAATCGCAATCATCCGCAATCATGTGCAGATGCGTTGCGATTTTCCCGCATGGTTGCTATGCAACCATCGGGATGTGTAACCGGTTCAGTATTATTTCACATTATAACATAGTTATAATGTAAAATAATACTCTGGCCATCTTTCTAATGTTGAACTCGGTAGCTGAATGGGTTGAAATAACAACTAATCATACTCACCTGGTCCATTTGATGCAGCTCGGCATTCTCTCGTTAGCTTGCTACTAGGTAAATGACCTGTGATGATGTCACATGGTCACATGGCCCAATCACAAGCTCCATCACTATGGTGATGGAGCATGTGATTGGGCCATGTGATTGGGCCATGTGACCATGTGACATCATCACAGGTCCTTTACCTAGTAGCAAGCTAACGGAGAGGATGCCGGGCTTCGCGATCAAATGGACCAGGTAAGTTATGATTAGTTTATTATTTTTAACCCATTCAGCAACGGGTTCAACATTAGGAAGATGGCCAAGGGTATTATTTTACATTATAACTATGTTATAATGTGAAATAATACCAGCGGGACAATTTCGGACCCGAACATGCACTTCTGTAAAGAAGTGCAGGTTCGGGTCTGGGTACCAAAAGTGCTGATTTTTCTCCCGCGTGTGCAAAACGCATGACAGCGCTTTGCACTCGCAGGGAAAAATCGCGGCGATTCCCGCAACGCACCCGCACTGTTTGACGGAGTGCACCCGCAACGCCCGTGTGAAAGAGGCCTTATAGCTCTTGGAACGAGACCATGAAAAAAGGAAGAAAAACACTTGGTCATAAAGGCCCAAACGGGCTTGGTCACTAAGGGGTTAAACCTCGGTGCGTCCTATGGGGCTAAAAATTACGGTAAGTTAAAAAAAAATAAAAAAAAAATGCATAAAAGAAAAAACACCCACACCAACCAAAATTGTCGCCATTATCGCCCCATTAACGTGAAACTATAAGCATTGTATAACACAATAACCGACACAAAATAGGAAACTAATTATAATTATTTATTTTGGTGGCAATTTGCATATTTAAAGAATAAGGAGTTATAGTTTGAAAAAAAAAAACTTTTTCAAAATGTTTTGTATAGTTTTCCCCAAATAAAACTAAAAAATAAATTCTAAGGCCATATGTCTCAAGTGAAAAATTATTGCAAAAATTATTTTGGCAGTCCCAACACATAAAAAAGTTACAACCGTTTGAACCACCACATGCGTTAAATCACAAAAAAAAGTGTCTGTTCAGGTCTGGTTATTAAAGTGTTAACCAATAAGCACTTTCTCCACTAGTAAGGGTAAGTGCTCACTGGATTTTACATGGCGCCTTTAACTGGGGGGCAGGAGGTGGTAATAATCAATGAGCGCCAACCTCTGCAGTGGAGGAAAGCACTCATTTAAGAATAGGAGGCAGGAAGGAAATCTCACCACTTTTTCTGTAAAAATGACTTTTAGCACATTCCTGCATTCCTGCCCCTGAAACAGAGGATTCCTACTTACCTGCTTCAGGCCGCCCTGGCCCCCCTCTGCCTCCATCTTCTGGTTACTGCACTTTTAGGCCCCTTTCACACGGGCGAGTTTTCCGCGCGGGTGCAATGCGTGAGGTGGACGCATTGCACCCGCACTGAATCCGGACCCATTCATTTCTATGGGGCTGTGCACATGAGCGGTGATTTTCACGCATAACTTCTGCGTTGCGTGAAAATCGCAGCATGCTCTATATTGTGCGTTTTTCACGCAACGCAGGCCCCATAGAAGTGAATGGGGCTGCGGGAAAATCGCAAGCATCCGCAAGCAAGTGCGGATGCAGTGCGATTTTCCAGCATGGTTGCTTAGCAACGGGACCAGATCTTTATTATTTTCCCTTATAACATGGTTATAAGGGGAAATAATAGCATTCTTAATAAAGAATGTATAGTAAAATGAAGAGGAAGGGGTTAAAAATAATAAAAGTTAACTTACCTTAGCCACTTGATCGCGTAGTTGCGATCTGTCTTCTCTCTTCAAGCTTCAGCTAACAGCTAAAGGACTTGTGATGACATCCCATCACATGGTCCAATCACATGGTCCATCTTACCATGGTGATGGACCATATGATTGGACCATGTGATGTGACGTCATTACAGGTCCTTTAGCTGTTAGCTGAAGCTTGAAGAGAGAAGACAGATCGCAACTACGCGATCAAGTGGCCAAGGCAAGTTAAGTTTTTTATGTTTAACCCCTCCATCCACATTTTACTAAGCATTCTGTATTGAGAATGCTATTATTTTCCCTTATAACCATGTTATAAGGGAAAATAATAAATTATAAAATAATAAATTCTCCAGAATACTCTACCCGAAACCGGACTTCAGTCGTTACAGAATACTCTACCCGAAACCGGACTTCAGTCGTTACAGACTCGCTCTGTGATGAACGCTTGTCTGCATGGGGCCTAATTCTTCAGTTTCAGGGGCCATGCTTAATTACTGGGAACAAGTGTTCATAGGAACGCTCATTTATGATAACTGGTGGTATAATCGAGCCGCACATCTCTCTGTGTAATGAAGGATGTTCTACTTATAATCAATATAACTAAATGAAGGAGAAATGACTGTGATAGCGATCAATCCTTCCCAGTCACTACATTGACCTGTGTAATAGGCTGATGCAAATGAGCACCAATCAACATTTTTTTTTTTTTTTTTTGCAGCCCCTTGAAATAAAGTGTTGAGACAATGCGGCCCTCAGACCAAAAAAGGTTGTGCACCCCTGGCTTAGAAGTTTAGAGGCAAATCTTAAAATTTTTAAGAACATTTCCAAACCCCAATTTTTTCAGGACCAGTTTAGTTATGCAGTCACTTTCTGGGGCTTACATATTAGAAACCACCCATAAATCCTCCCATTTTAGAAACTACACCCCTAAAGCTATTCAAAACTGATTTTACAAACTTTGTTAACCCTTTAGGTGCCCCACAAGAATTAAATGAAAATGGGAATGAAATTTCAAAATTTCACTTCTTTTTTAGCAGATTTTTTTTTCTGCCACACATCAAGGGTTAACGGCCCAAAAAAACCTCAAAATCTATTACGTTGAATGTGGAGTTTACATAAACACCCCATTTCTGATGAAAAACTGATGTATGAGCACACAGCATACTTCAGAGTGGAAGAAGCATCATATGGCTTTTGGAGAGCGGATTTAGGGCTCTTTCACACTTGCGTTTTTGTTTTCCGGCATAGAGATCCGTCGTTGGGGCTCTATGCCCGAAAAATCCTGATCAGGATTATCCCAATGCATTCTGAATGGAGAGAAATCCGTTCAGGATGCATCAGGATGTCTTCAGTTCAGGACTGGAACGTTGTTTGGCCGGAGAAAATACTGCAGCATGCTGCGCTTTTTGCTCTGGCCAAAAATCCTGAACACTTGCCGCAAGGCCAGATCCGGAATTAATGCCCATTGAAAGGCATTAATCCAGATCCGGCCTTAAGCTAAACGTCGTTTCGGCGCATCGCCGGATCCGACATTTAGCTTTTTCTGAAAGCCCTGGTTGCCATGGTAAAGTGTAGTGGGGAGCGGGGGAGCAGTATACTTACCGCCTGTGCGGCTCCCGGGGCGCTCCAGAGTGACGTCAGGGCGCCCCACGCGCATGGATCGCGTGATCCATGCGCATGGGGCGCTCTGACGTCATTCTGGAGCGCCCTGGGACCCGCATGGACTGTAAGTATACTGCTCCCCCGCTCCCCACTACTACTATGGCAACCAGGACTTTAATAGCGTCCTGGCTGCCATAGTAACCTCAAAGCATTTCGAAGACTGATCAGAATCCTGATCAGTCTTCTAATGCTTTCAGACAACTTGCGTTCTGATGGATCCGGCGGGACGGAAGTGCCTGCCGGATCCTCAGAACGGAAGTGTGAATGAGGCCTTAGCTGGAATGGTAATTGGGAGCTATGTCAAATATGAAGACACCCTAAGGTGGCCCTACAGTGGAAACTCCCAAAAAGTGACCCCAGTCCGGAAACTATACCCCTCAAAGAATATTTCAAGGTGTGTAGTGAGCACTTTAACCCATCAGACGTTTCACAGAATTAGGAAATGCTTGGCTGTAAAAATGAAAGTTGCTTTACACCCACATTTTTCACTTTCACAAGGTTACAGGCTCAAAATGCACCCCACATTTTGTTCCCAATTTCCCCCCGAATATGCCAAAAAATGTGCTCAAAAAATTATCTATGGGTGCATGGCTGGGCTCTAGTCAAACAGCTAAATATGGATTTTGCTGACCTGAATCGGCAGACATGTATTTTAGGTGTCATGTCGCATTAAATAAATTCCTGAGGTCCCCAGAAATGAAAAACCCCAAGAAGTGTCCCTATTTCGGAAAGTGCAACCCCGCACAAACATTTTACGTGGTAGAAAGGGTACTTTTAAGCAAACAGGTGTCTCACAGAAGACAGAAACACTTGTAAAAGCATTTTAAAGCATACATTTGTGAAAAAAAAATTACTAGCAGACCCCAATTTTTTTTTTTTTTTTACAAGGGCTTACAGGAGAAAATGCACCCCAGTATATGTTCCCCATTTTCTTCCCTTTTTGCAAACACCCCATATGTGCTTGTAGCCTGCTGTATGGGTGCACAGCAGATCTCTAGAGGCAAAGGTGCCATTAAAAGAATTACTGAGGTCCCCAGAAATGAAAAACCCCAACAAGTGACCTCATTTCGGAAAGAGCACCCCCGTACGAACATTTTAATGGGTGAAAAGGGCACTTTTAACTTACAGTTGTCTCACAGAAAAGAATATGTAGTGGTTGTTGGAAAGTGGATATGCAAGCGAGGTGGACTAAATCAGAGATATAAAGTAGAAATATTACAAGGAGCATAAAGGATGAAGTTAAATTAATACTCCATGGATGAGTGGTAGATTCTGAAACACTCCTGCATGCACAGGCCAGGTTTTTCAGGGGCGGTTTGGCAGTGGTAAATTCCCCTTTTGTGACACACCCTGCATCTTTTTTGGGGTCTTCTCTTCCTTGCTGTCTGGGGGACTTGACCTGGAAAATGTTGCCCTTGTACGACACAGACACCATGACTTCCAGAAGAACTGGGACTCTTCTCGGCCTGGGTTTTCAAATAGTTCCTTTGTGGCCTGCAGAATGAAATAGCACGTACGGATTGCACATTGCCATCTGTACAATGTGTACGGCCAGCTTTTTGTACCACACTTTCGTTTATCTTGTGGCACTGTAGGGCTTCAGAAGTTGATCTGCAAGATCCACCCCTCCCATGTGCCTGTTATAGTCCAGGATAAGAACTGGTTGGGGGGTAGTGGTTGTGGTACCTCGTACAGGAGCAGGGGAGCCGGCGTTAGTGTGAATGGTGGTCAGTACAAGGACAAGAGGGACGACCACGATCATGTTCTCATTGTTCCAGCCAATAGCATCGCTGGCAGGGGACCCAAAACACTGGTGTCCTCCCTGTCTGACCTAGGATAAGACAGGTGCTGACTTGTTCAGCACCGGTCACCTCCACATGACAAGGCCCCCCCCCCGCAGCTTTGTCACTGAAGCCGGAACTGCAATGCTTATGTCTCAGGAATCCGGCAAATAGCAGCGATGGGGGCTGTAGGGGGGCAGTTTAGCACCATGCTGCCCTTACCTGGCATGTCTGCCTGCCGGTAAGAGCAGGCATGGTGCGGCGATTTCCCCCTCCCCCCCCCAGATTGCTCCCCAGAGCCCTACGGACTTGGTGACGTACGTGACTTAAAGTCCATGTACGTCATCGGGCGTTAACCCCTTAAGGACCAGGCCATTTTTTGCAAATCTGACCAGTGTCACTTTATATAGATACACAAAACAGCAATATCGGGTTGTATCAAAAAGTAAACATCTTTATTATATAACATGTATAAAAAGGTCAAACAATCCATACAATATAAAATGTGTGTATATATGGTTGGTGGTACAAGACACAAAGGGTAACAGACCCTCACAGGGGTGATTGTCTAGCGTGGTGTGATAGCAAAGTAAAATAGTAAAAGTCAATAGCAACATGCATGAAGTACTAGAATCTGTGTAAGCATACTCTGTTGAGACATATACCATGTATCTAAATAAAGCCCAGGCAAGTGCCAGTGGCTACACAACAACAGTAGTAGTATTGTAACAGACAGCAACCCATGTAAAGCATACCTGGTATCACACTTAACGCAGCACTGCCCGTGTCCCGACGTGCGTTTCGCCCTCCTGGCTTTCTCAAGGGATCAGGTGTCACTTTATGTGTGAATAAGTTTAAAACGCTTTTACTTATCCAGGCCATTCTGAGAAAGTTTTTTCATCAAATATTGTACTTCATGACACTGGTAAAATGGAGTCAAAAATTTCTATTTTTATTTATAAAAAAATACCAAATTTACCCAAAATTTAGAAAAATTTGCAATTTTTCAATTTTCAATTTCTCTACTTCTATAATACATAGTAATACAGGAACCCCATATGTGTTCGTAAACTACTGTATGGCCACGCGGCAGGGTGTAGAAGGAAAGGAGCGCCGTGTGGTTTTTGGAAGGCCGATTGCTGGACTGGTTTATTTACACCACTGGACTGGTTTATTTATTGTCCCATTTGAAGCCCCTCTGATGCCCCCCCGGAGTAGAAAGTGACCCCATTTTGGAAACAGCAGGATAAGAAGACTGTTTTGTTGGGACTATTTTTAGGGTATATATGATTTTTGGTTCCTCTATATTACATTCTTGTGATGCAAGGTTACCAAAAATAGAAATTCGGAAATTTCATCTCCATTTGCCATAAACTCTTGAGGAACACTTAAAGGGTTAAAAAAGTTTGTAAAATAAGTTTTGAATACCTTGAGGAGTGTAGTTTATTAGATGGGGTCACTTTTATGGAGTTTCTACTTTAGGAAAACATTAGAAAACGTGGTGTGGTGTTTAACAAGCAGGATATGCTCAACCCATATGTAGTTGTGCATGTATATACGGGAGCATATCCTTCACTGAGTCAGGCCTTACGCTCCCGTAATGCCCAACAGCCCCTGGTATCGCCCATACGGCACAGGTAGGTTGAGTGGTAGGGTCTTGGGCTATTTGAGAGACCTGGTGTCCCAGCTTAAGACATGTCCTCCTAGTAGGATGTGTCGAACTAACCTCTCAATTTTAACATCAGTGTGAGGGTTTAGTATTGCCGCAGAGTGCACCTGCCTTCGCTATGGTTATGTTTATACTTTAGGGGTGCATCAGGGGTTCTTCAAATGGGACATGGCATCAAAATATGCCTTCCAGGAACCATATGGCGTTCCTTTCCTTCTGCGCCCTGCCCGTGTGCCCGTACAGCAGTTTACAACCACATATGGGGGTGTTTCTGTAAACTGCAGAATCAGAGCAATACATTTTAGGTTTTATTTGGATGTTAACCCCTGCTTTGTTACTGTAAAAAATGGATTAAAATGGAAAATTTGCCAAAAAATAACTCTTTTGGCACAGTTTTTATTGTATTTTTTTTACCGTGTGAATCTGAGGGGTTAGGTCATGGGGTATTTTTATAGAGCAGATTATTAAGGACGCGGCGATACCTAATTTGTCTACTTTTTAAAATTTATTTAGTTTTACAAACTATCATTTTTGATAAAAAAAAAAAAATTTTGGTATCTCAAGTCTGAGAACCATAGTTTTTATCCGATCGTCAGTGGCTAAATGGAAAAGGGGATAGTAAATTTAGTACTCCATGGAAGTGTGGTACTCCCTGAAGCAACCAATTATGCAGAGGCCCGGATGATCGGGGCATGTGTCACACTGAGTGGTGGTGTCCTTCCGTATCCCCCTCCTGTGTCCCCCTCCTGGGACATTCTGGTGGTTAAATACGGAAATCTCGCCCCTCGTACACACGAAACTTGTAAGTGTACCCTGAGGTACTCTCACAAAGTTTGTACAGCTTCACACCATACCTCGCCCGCTTTGAGGGAACATACTGGCGTAAAATGAGTGTCCCCTTGAAAGCAATGAGAGACTCATCAACCGCGACATCCCTTCTAGGTACATAGGCCTCCACAAGTTTGGCCCCGAAGTGATCGATGACCGGTCTGATTTTGTACAGGCGGTCATAGGCAGAATCACCTTGGGGGGCACATTCTGCATTACCTGCATAATGCAGGCATTTCCGGATGGCCTCAAACCGGGAGCGTGTCATGGCTGTACTGTAAAGTGGGGTCTGGTAGAGGACGTCCCCATTCCAGTATGCCTGACACTGGGTTTTTTGACTAGGCCCATGTGCAGCACGAGGCACCAAAATGTCTTCATCTTGGCTGCACTGACCCGCGTCCAGCCACCGGGCATAGCCAAAAAAGAGCCCGGGTGTTGAGCAACGAACTGTTGGGCGTACAGATTCGTTTACTCCACCATCAGATTTACAAGGGGGTCACTAAAAAAAAAAATCAACAAAATCAGGAATCGTGGGCTGAAAATTCTCTGGGGTACACCATCCAAGTTCACCGGTAGAGGGCTCAGGTGAACTTATCTGGTGGGCCTGGAAACTAGTACAAGCCCCAGAGCTGCTTGTATTAGGGTGGGCCACAGGGTCCCTGACATGGCGGTCCCCTTGCTCTGCCTGGCAGCGTCTACACCGCCTTGGGGGTTCATCATCATCGCTAGATGATGAGGAGGACGCAGATGACAAAAGGAACGTGAGGTCATCCTCATCGTCACTAGGACTCTCGGATTTGGAGGCAAGCTGGGCGTATGCCTCCTCAGCCGAGAACGTCCGGTGGGCGATAGGGGAGTGTGTGTGTGCGTGTGCATGTGCGTGCGTGGAAAACTTTATTCAGTGTGCGTGTGTGTGGGGGCATGGGTGTTCCTGGACTGTTCCCTAAACCTAACAGAAAAAAAAAAAAGAGAGCAAAAAAAAAAAATGTGTAAAAGTTTAAAAAAAAATTCAAACTCACTGATCAGCCGCCCGAAGCTGATCAGCGGTGGGGTGGGCGATACGCTAACAGTGGCCGGACGCTAAAAAGTGCTGGCCACTGTTAGTGTACGCAAAAAAAAAAAAAAATGCTTGCGCCCCCAAAAAAGGTGGAGGGGGCAAGGGGGCAAGCTGCAGCACCCCTGGGGGGTCTAGGGTCACACAGCTGTGCTGTGGACCCCAGACACCCTAAGAGGGTGATGCAAGTTAAAAAAAATAAATTAACACTAAACTCTCCCTGACTGAACTAAAGCCTTCCCTAGCTGTCCCTAACCTACCTGATAGTGCCAGATGGTACTTTGGAGGGTGCTGGTGCTGCTGCTGCACGTGCAGGCTGCTCTCTCTCCTCGCTCCGGATGCAGAATGGAGGAGAAGGAGGAGAGCAGGGGGAGTTAACCCCCGTCTACCCGTGCAGCCAATAGAAATCGATCCTGTGAGGTGATGTCACCATCACCTCACAGGATCTAAGAATGGTGATTGGTGGTGTGTTACCACACCACCGATCACCATCCTATTTCGGGTTACCGGGTCACCAGAGACCCGAATAACCCGGAAACGCAGCAAACCGCAGGTCTGAACCTACGGTTTTCTGCAATCGCCGCTGCGGGGGGGTTCACAGGACCCCCCTAGGTATTGTGACAGAGTGCCTGCCGAATGATGTGTCCTTAAGTACCAGGACATCAGGGCATACCGGTACGTCCTGTGTCCGTAACCGGTTAAGGTGTTAAAGAATACAACAATGGTCTAATGTGTATGAAGAGTGTAGTACAAAAATGAAATTCTAGGTCCAGATGCCTAAGAAGAAAAGGCAGAAAAGGAAATGGTGCTAGGGCAGGTTCAAGCTTCACACAGGGATATGCGCATGAGAAAATCTGTGCTCCTGGAATTGGAACTATTTTACACACACACTTTTATATATGCATGCATACACCACATTACAGTACATATTAATATGTTTCTTTCCCACCTTCTGTGGTGGCCCTCTGGCAGGTGTATGGCAGTTGTGTGGCTGCAGCTTCCAGTTGTGGCCGAGTCCTAAGCTAGGCACCTCCCCATCATAAAAGCAGGGCTCCTGAACAATTCATGCAGTCCTTCCTGTGTCTGTGTTCTGAATTTCCCGGAAATTGCAGCAAAATTGAGTTTTTTCGCTGTTATTTTGTGAAAAATAGGACAATGTGGACACAATCCGAGTGACTAAGAGCGCTGATTGGATGAACATCTGTCAGTCAAAAGTACTGACAGGCTCTCCTCCAATAAATCAGCCCTTCTATCCACTAAGGAACGACTGCCCATACCAGCAGCATGTTATGACTTCTACTTCCCAACTTCAGGAGACAGGGCCCACTGTAATCACCCCACCACTGCGGAGTTTACTGGCAGTCAGCCTCTAAACCAGGAGGCTCATTTGTTTGTTCCGGGATCCATGGGTGGATTTACCAGCTCCCCGGTGGCCATTTCAGAGCCTGTTTTTAAGTGAAAGTTAAAGTGGCTCTGTCACCAGGATACAACCGTATTAAACCAGACATAATGCCTGGTTGGGCTCATCATGCTGATTAAAACCATACCTTTCTTTTGTCTGTATGCCAAACAGCTGCAGCAATATCTGTGTTTTAATTCATATGCAAATGAGAAGTGGGAGCACCAGGAGGCAGGGCTGAATCATTTAAGCACTGCTTTGTAACATCCTCTGTGCTCTGCACATTACCCTTCCTCTTGATTGACAAGGCTAGACATCAGGCTGAGGGTAGAGCCCTGTCCAAGATCTATGTGTTAGCAATATCATATCACTATGTTCTATAGCTTTACCGCACTGAGATCTGCTCAAAAAGCTACCGTGATTTATGTATTACTGCTCTATTTACAGGCACAATATAGGATCATATATACACCAATACTATGTGTTAGTTTATAAGCATATAAAAAACTTATTTTTCTATACGGTAATGTTATAGCTTGGTGGTACCATGCATGCAGAGATCCCAGGTTTAAGTCCCAGGAGAGATATTAAATGTATTTCCTTTCTATTTTTTTTCTCATTTATTTAATCCATAATAAAAAGCTATACTATAATTAATAATAATAATAATAATAATAATAATAATGATAATAATAATAATTGAAAGGTCTTACTATATTGAGAATAATTTTTTTTATTTTGTTTTTGCTAAAACCTATTACTTGTTTTCATAGACACAACATAAGATTATAAAGAAATTGGTAATATTTATTAGCTTTCTAAAAAAAACAAAAAACATTATTTTCTTTTTTTTAAATCAGATCGTTTTTATTAAACAGATTTTCCAAAATTATACAAACAACAATAAGGATTCCTTCTTTACAGATAGTATTACAGCCGGTCAAATAAATGAAATACAGAGTCATTATTTAAACCCACACAAAACAATAAGAAACTGGAGGAGCATTTCTAAACAGAAGTGTAAGGCTTAGGCCTCTTTCACGCTTGCGTTGTTAGGATCCGGCGCGCACCTCCGTCGCCGGAAGTGCCTGCCGGATCTGCAACAACGCAAGTGAACTGAAAGCATTTAAAGACTGATCAGTCTCCAAAATGCTTTCAGTGTTACTATGGCAGCCAGGACGCTATTAAAGTCCTGGCTGCCAAAGTAGTAGTAGGGAGCGGGGGAGCAGCACACCCACCTCTGTGCGGCTCCCGGGGCACTCCAGAATGACATCAGAGCGCCCCACGTGCATGGATCACGTGATCCATGCGACTACGTGATCCATGCGTGTGGGGAGCCCCGATGCCACTCCGGAGCGCCCCGGGAGCCGCATGGGCGGCAAGCACACTGCTCCCCACTACACTTTACCATGGCAACCAGGACTTTCGCGTTCTGGCCGCCATGGTAACCATTCAGAAAAAGCTAAACGTCGGATCTGGCGATGCGCCGAAACGACGTTCAGCTTAAGGCCGGATCCGGATCAATGCCTTTCAATGGGCATCAATTCCGGATCCGGCCTTGCGGCAAGTGTTCAGGATTTTTGGCTGGAGCAAAAAGCGCAGCATGCTGCGGTATTTTCTCCGGCCAAAAAACGTTCCGGTCCTGAACTGAAGACATCCTGACGCATCCCGAACGGATTTCTCTTCGTTAAATACGATAAGGATATAGGGGCACACTTATTTAGACTGGCGTTTTAGACTCCAGTTTTAATAAAGCCCTAGAGCTGGCAGGGGTTCTGCCGAAATTATAAAGAGTTGCTTAGACCAAAGGATCCAATCGAATTGCGGACAACACAGGATGCAGCGTCACAACACAGCGATCCAACGCCCCACGTGCTGGGAACTACGGCCATGCTCTTGACTTCCAAGACTCGATAAAGGGGTCATGAACCCCGAAACGTGCTGTCTCTGAATAAATTGATCTTACTACCACACTTGGTTGTGACGCTGCGCCCTGTGTTGTCCACAATTCGATTGGATCCTTTGGTCCAAGCAACTTTACAAGTTTTAGACCCACCCGACTGGTGGTTTGGCCCCTGCCTAAAGGTGATTGGACAAATCCGGCTGCACCAACCAATCTCTTTTTATTTCCGGCACTCATTTTGGTGTACCCAATATGGTGCAACCCCAACAAGTAAGCATATTACCTCCCCTGAGTGAGTAAAACAGTATTCTACTTATTCACCCTATGAGTGCCTTTCTCTCCTTGCTGCCATTATATGCTGAAATTATGAAGAGGCACCAGGCCTCTCCACATTTTCAGGGCATCCAGCGCCAGTACATGTAAGACAGTTTCCAAGCATTTAGACCATTTTCCACGCCTAAAACAGGTGGAGAAAATGATTAATCAGACGGGCATGCTGGCCCCTTCCCTGCCTACGCCACACCCATAATTTTATACCTGGCGTGAGCGGGAAGAAATCACAGATAACATCGCAACTAACCATTGCGTCACCATCTGCACCTGAAATACACCTAATTTAGGCGTATTTCAGTATAGTAAATGACCCCCTTAGACTTTTCTTATGTGATAAATGTGGGAAAAAATATCTAAAGAAAAAACTTTGAAGTTTTTTCAAGATTTAATGCTGGGATTGTTACCTTCAAAACCAATCACTTAACCACTAAGCTATAACATTACCACACAAAGAGATGTTTTTCTATGCTTATGAACTAACACATATTACTGGTGTCTTTATAATCATAAATTGTGCCTGTGAATAAAGCAGTAATATGAAGATTACCGTATTTTTCGCTTTATAAGATGCACCTGATTATAAGATGCACCTAGGTTTTTGAGGAGGAAAATAAGAAAAAAAATATTTTGAACCAAAAAGTGTACTTTTGGTGGATTTTGAACTAAGGGTGGTCTGGGGATGACTTTGTTATGGGGATCTGTGGATGACGCACTGCTATGGGGGATCTGTGGATGACACTGTTATGGGGAATCTGTGGATGACACTGTTATGGGGCTCTGTGGATGACACTGTTATGGGGGATCTGTGGATGACGCACTGTTATGGGGGATTTGTTGATGACGCACTGTTATGGGGGATCTGTGGATGACACACTATTATGGGGTGGGGGAATCTGTGGATTAGGCACTGTTATGAGGGATGTGTGCTCTGACACATAGGGCCATGAGGGCGGCCAGCATGCTAGATGTGTGGATGACACACATACTGTATAGCATCTTATGCTGGTCCCCCCTCATGACCCTTTGTGTCACAGCATTACGGTGCTTTATTAATATGTCCCCATATGTGTTCCACACTGCGTTCAGAAGTCTGTTTGTATGTAAAGTTCTTTAATCCCGAATCAATCGCTATCCTTTTGATAAACTAGCCCAATCACCTGCATTAGTACTCACTATGAATGCAGCAGTGCGGTCCGGCCGGCGCGTGACTGACGTCACTCAGTCAGTCACGCTCCTCTTACTTCATTAATGAAGCAGGAGAGTGACTGACTCTGGCCACGCGCCTGCCGGATCGCACGCTACATTCATAGTGAGTACTAATGCAGGTGATTTGGCTAGTTTATCAAAAGGATAGCGATTGTTTTGAGATTATAGAACTTTACATACAAACAGACTTCTGTGCGCAGGGCCCGGTGTAATACAGTGACTGCACCAGGCCCTTCTGTGAGTTGCCTCCAGCCCCTCCTCCCTCCCGCACTGTAACTGATGTATCGCCGGCCGCGCTGTGCAGCATAGCATATATCAGTGTCAGCCCTGTAAAAAAAGTCAACCATCGCTTTATAAAACGCACTGCCATTTTTCCCCCACTTTTGGGGGGAAAAACGTGCGTCTTATAAAGCGAAAAATACGGTGGTAAAACTATATAGTTTATAGAATATGTGATGATTACATGCTAGCGCACAATTCTAGGACACAGCTCTTCCCTCAGTATGTCTGGCCCCTGGCAATCAAGGGGAGGGTGAAGTGGGCAGAGCACAAGGGGTGTTACAAAGCAGTGCTCAAATGATTCAGCCCTGCCTCCTGGTGCTCTAACTTCTTATTTGCATATGAATAAAAACACAGATATTTCTGTAGCTGTTTATCATACAGACAAAAGAAAGGTATTGTTTTAATCAGCACGATGAGCCCTACCAGGCAGTATATCTGGTTTAATAGGGTTGATCCTGGTGACAGACCCTGTTTAAGTTATCAATAATGAAATGACTGGATCAACTTTAAATGCATGGTTAATATTGTAGGTTATCATCACCAAACTCCTAAGCAACTTACTAAAGAGCTGATGCAATTGTTAGTTTGTGGATTGCCCATCAAAGCCCTTAACTCATTGAGAAAGTGTCACAGTAGTCTGTATTATGGATATTACCTAAGATTGTGCAGTACCCCAGACTTGGAGGTAGATGCAGTGGTTTGTAATGTAATCCTTTTGTAATGGTTATGTCACACTTCATGCTATACACTTTTATACCAGCAGATGGGGCATGCTTGGCAGTAGTTGGCTACAGGAATGGGACTAACCTTCCCATTCCTCCCCTCTTATTAGGAGTGGGCTGGTCCAACTTCCTGCCAAGGGAGCTAGTTAGTGAAGAGAGTGTGGAAGAGAGTGATGAGTGAGGGAGCATGCAATCCAGCTCCCGCTCCTCTGGCCATGAGGACATCAAAGTCAGCTAATGTGGGAGAACCACTACTCCAGAGAGCCTGGAGGGTCCGGGGCTGCAGAAGAGCGGTAAAATGTAGCATATTTATGTCAGCAGAGTGATCAAGTAACCAAGGTAAGGGGAGACACTACTACCACAATTCAGGACAGGCGTTTATATAAGCTTGCATCATACAGTAGACACCTACAGCTCACAGATGCCAGAGTACAGTGTGGGGAATTGCTCTGGTAGACAGGCTTGCGGACGCAGTATAGAGGCAAGGTATACAGTTCGCTGGGTAAAGCAGAAGTGTTTTATTCACACTCGGCAAAACAGTAACAGTCTTTAGTGCTTGTTCACACAAGGCAAAACAGAAACAGTCTTTAGTGCTTGTTCACACAAGGTAAAACACCCGGCAAAAACATAAGTCCCACAGCAAGGTCACCTGAGTGGTCGGTGTTAGTTCACACCTGGCAGTTAGATCGGCCACACAAAGTTTCCACCAGCGGCTTCCAGGTAGTCTGCACGCCTGTTTGCAGACTCTTGCTCTCAGCCCTGAGAGCTCCACAGCAACACCAGCAGCTTCCAGGATAATCACCTCCCACCTGCTGAGGTGGCTGCCTTTAAAGGCCCGGAAAAAGTCCGGCCTGGACCGTGGGGAATAGTCTCCCACCCAGCACTTGACTATTCCCAATAAGAGCCGGCCCGGATCGGCTTTGTAGCCATACTAAATATCAATGTGTCAAGCAGCACTAGCTGCTGCTGACACAAAAATCCGGCTCTTATCTCACCGAGGCCAGGAACCTCGGTGACACGTACCTTCCGTCGACGACGGAACCTTGCGCCCTCTTACATACCCCCCTTTGTTCCAGCCCTGAGGGGTGAACACACATGAGACAGTGGACGCGGGACAGGGCATCCACGTTACCCTGCAAGCGGCCTGCCCGGTGTTCTACTGAGAACTTGAAGTTCTGTAAGGACAGGAACCACCTGGTGACCCGAGCATTCCTCTCCTTGGCCTGGCTCATCCACTTGAGAGGGAATGGTCGGTCACCAGACGGAACTTCCTCCCTAACAAGTAATAGCGGAGAGACTCGAGTGCCCACTTGATAGCCAGGCACTCCCTCTCCACTATACTATACCTGGTCTCGGCTGGGTTGAGCTTACGGCTCAGGAAGACAACGGGATGTTCTTCGCCGTTGACTTCCTGAGACAGTACAGCGCCGAGGCCTACCTCCGAGGCATCCGTCTGTACTATGAACTCCCTGTTGAAGTCGGGTGTCACCAAAACCGGGGACCCACACAGGGCAGACTTCAATGCAGAGAAAGCCTCTTCTGCCTTCTCACTCCAGTGAACCTTTCCGGACTTCCGTCCCTTCAACAGGTCTGTCAATGGTGCTGCTATCGTGGCAAAGTGGGGCACAAACCTCATGTAGTACCCTACAATCCCCAGGAACGATTTTACCTGCCTGGTGGTGACTGGTCGGGGCCAATTACGTATTGCCTCTATCTTATTTACCTGAGGTTTGATGAGTCCCGCCCAATGACATACCCCAGATACTTGGTCTCTTCTAACCCAATGGCACACTTTTTGGATTAGCGGTTAGTCCAGCTTTTCTAAGGGCATCCACTACCGCCTGTACTTTGGGCAAATGGCTTTCCCAGTCGGTGCTGTGGATGACTACATCATCTAAGTAGGCCGAGGCGTACCGACGATGAGGTCGCAGCACAATGTCCATTAACCTTTGGAAAGTGGCAGGGGCGCCATGCAGGCCAAAGGGTAATACCTTGTAATGATACAGGCCCTGCTGGGTAACAAAAGCAGTTTTTCCTTGGCCGACTCCGTTAAGGGTACCTGCCAGTACCCTTTAGTGAGGTCTAGCACAGAAAAATAACGGGCTTGCCCTAAATTCTCAACAAGCTCGTCTACCCGGGGCATGGGATACGCATCAAACTTGGACACTTCATTTAACTTGCGAAAATCGTTGCAGAACCATAGCGTCCCATCCGGCTTAGGTATTAGGACTATGGGACTTGCCCATTCACTTTTCGACTCCTCAATGACATCAAGCTTCAACATTAATTGCACTTCCTCCGCGATGGCCCGTCGCCGAGCCTCGGGTACCGGTATGGTTTTAACCGGATCTTGGCCTGAGGCTCCGTGGCGATATCATGTTGGATGAGGAAGTGCGGCCAGGAAGGTCGAGAACACATCCGTGTTCCGACTGATGAACTCCCTTACTTCCTGAACTTGTTTGGAAGACAGGCTGTCTGCAATTTTACCGTGGTTACTGCTTCACAGGCCTCAAACTGTGGGGCTGGACCCTTTTCACCTAGAAGCCCTGGACGGGGGCTGTGGTGCGTCGGCCGTGTCCCTATCTTTCCACGGCTTTAGTAAATTCACATGGTACACCTGCTCCGGCTTGCGCCGCCTGGCTGGTGTACTTTGTAATTACTTCCCCTACCTTCTCGATTACCTCATAGGGGCCCTGCCACCTAGCTAGGAACTTGCTGTCAAGGGTGGGTACCAGAACCAAAACCCGATCTCCCGGATTGAAGTCCCGTACCCGAGCCTGACGATTATACACCCTACTCTGGGCTTGTTGCGCTGCCTCCATATGCTCCCGGACCAGCGGCAACACCCTTTCCATCCGTTCCTGCATCTGGGTGACATACTCAATGACACTTTTGTGGGGACGGGTTGTTGTTCCCATGCTTCCTTGGCGATATCTAACAGGCCCCGAGGGTGTCGGCCATAAAGCAGTTCGAAGGCGAGAACCCAGTAGAGGCCTGGGGCACCTCTCGCACTGCGAACATGAGATAGGGCAGAAGCAGGTCCCAGTCCCTCCCATCTCTAGACACCACCCTTTTTAACATATTTTTAACGTTTGGTTAAACCTTTCGACGAGACCATCCGTTTGCGGATGGTAAGCGGACGATCCGCAACTGTTTAATACGCAGCAATTTACACAGTTCCCTCATAACCTTGGACATAAAGGGGTCCCTTGGTCTGTCAGAACCTCCTTAGGCAGGCCCACCCGGAAAACATTTCCATTAACTCCTTAGCTATGAGCTTAGCTGATGTATGTCGCAGGGGCACCGCCTCCGGATACCGAGTGGCGTGTCGAGAACGACCAGAATGTGTTGGTGGCCCCTAGCGGACTTCGGTATGGGCCCTATTAGATCCATAGCGATTCGCTCAAGCGGTACCTCTATGATTGGTAGAGGTACCAGAGGACTACTGGAAATGTGGCTGGGGGCTATTTACCTGACAGGTTGGACAGGACTTACAATAATTTTCTACCTCTTTGAAAACACTGGGCCAATAAAACCGCTGCAGTATGCGGTCCTGGGTTTTCTGCCATCCCAAGTGTCCCCCAAGAACATGTTGGTGGGCAAGCTCCATAACGAGCTTGCGGTGCGCCGTGGGCACCACCAACTGTTCAATATTCTCACCCGGATTTGGTTCACCCGATACAACATTTCCTGGTGAACAACAAAGCGGGGAAGCATTAACTCCGCCCCAGGTTTTGGGGTTTACCATCAATTACCACAACGTTCTCCCAGGCCCTGGCTAGGGTTTGGTCCCGGTGTTGTGCGGTCCCAAAATTTTCTCCGGAGACGTTGAGGTCTGCCAATTCCGGTCCCGGTGGCAAGCCCTCCACGTCTCCCACCATTACACTTAGTGGGGTTGTCTCCCCTCTATCACAGAATTAGTGGTCACCCCTACCGCTGGTGTCTCTGCTTCGGGGTCCTCAGGTTCGGGACCCGGACATTTTCTTCCCCACAAGTAGGCAACCCGTTCCTCCACAAAGACCAGAACAGGGAAAGTCCCTCCCCAATATTGCGGCATAAGGGAGCCGTCTCCCCACTCCCACGACATGTGGCACCTCTTTCCCACCCACCGTCAGGGTAACCTTAGTAGTGGGATACTCCGGCGATCCCCATGTATACAGACAATGGTAAGGGTTCGCCCTTCTGGGAGTTTTTCTGTTACCAACGACTCATGGACCAGAGTTACCAGGCTCCCAGAGTCCAGCAGGGCCTGCACAGAGTGTCCATTAACCATGATGTCACACATCGGAGGGGTGTCAGCGGCCAGCAGGGGTCAGCTATATACACTGTTTGGGCAAAAGAGAGGACCGGCGAGCGAACCCGCAGTCCATGGGTTCGGATGCCCTAGGGCAGTTGGCGGCCACATGTCCCCAGTCCTGACAATGCCAACACCTGACCCCCGCAGCCTCCCTCCTCCCCAGGGTATTCCTCCCACGGACTGGAGATACACTCCCCTCCTTATGAGGTAGGATCCCTTTTCCAGGATCCCGGGTCGGCAACTGGGGCTGACGTGACTTGGTAGTACAGCAGAGTCCTTCAACAAATCCTGAGTAGCCATATACCTCTCCACCAGGCTAACCAGTTGTTCCAGGTTGCCTGGATCGCCTTGTCCCACCCAGCGCTGTATGGCTCTCGGAAGAGTGCGCACAAACCTGTCGACCACGACCCTTTCAACCATCTGAGAAGGGCTCAACAGTTCAGGCTGGAGCCATTTTTTACTAGGTGAAGTAAGTCATAGGCTTGTGACCGGACGGGTCGGGACTCGGAAAACACCCACTGACACACTCTGTGCGCTCGCACATAGGTGTTTACTCCCAACCTGGCCAACACCTCACCTTTTAGCCTCTCATAGTCCTTTGCCTCCTCACAGCTGAGGTCAAAATAGGCCTTTTGTGCGTCCCCCACCAGAAAAGGCGCCACCACCTCAGCCCATTGCTCCAATGGCAGCCTCTCTTGCTCGGCGGTTCTTTCAAACACCATCAGGAATGCCTCTATATCGTCTTCTGGACCCATTTTCCTGAGGGCAGATCGGACTTTGTCCCTGGCGTTAGACACAGTCGGGGCTGTCGTGGTTGCAACTCCTGGCTGGGACGTTCGCACCGACTCCTGCAAGGCTATCAGCTGCTGCATTAGGAGATTGTTCGTCTGCTGCTGTGCACACATAGCCTCCTCATGTCTTTTTGCTGTAGCTCATTAGCCTGTTGCTGCTGTAAAAGTAGCTGATTGGTCTCCCTCTGCTGCACGTTAGCCTCCATGAGAGCTTTCACAGCAGCCTCCATGTTGCCAGAAACCACAAAAGTTGCAGGCCTGATATATGACATGCAGTCCAACACAGCAAAAACAAAAACTTTCGGCGTTCACGCCAGCCTCACTGCGCATGCCCGCATCCGACACCAAATGTGGGGAATTGCTCTGGTAGACAGGCTTGCGGACGCAGTATAGAGGCAAGGTATACAGTTCGCTGGGTAAAGCAGAAGTGTTTTATTCACACTCGGCAAAACAGAAACAGTCTTTAGTGCTTGTTCACACAAGGCAAAACAGAAACAGTCTTTAGTGCTTGTTCACACAAGGTAAAACACCCGGCAAAAACATAAGTCCCACAGCAAGGTCACCTGAGTGGTCGGTGTTAGTTCACACCTGGCAGTTAGGTCGGCCACACAAAGTTTCCACCAGCGGCTTCCAGGTAGTCTGCACGCCTGTTTGCAGACTCTTGCTCTCAGCCCTGAGAGCTCCACAGCAACACCAGCAGCTTCCAGGATAATCACCTCCCACCTGCTGAGGTGGCTGCCTTTTAAAGGCCCGGAAAAAGTCCGGCCTGGACCGTGGGGAATAGTCTCCCACCCAGCACTTGACTATTCCCAATAAGAGCCGGCCCGGATCGGCTTTGTAGCCATACTAAATATCAATGTGTCAAGCAGCACTAGCTGCTGCTGACACAAAAAATCCGGCTCTTATCTCACCGAGGCCAGGAACCTCGGTGACACGTACCTTCCGTCGACGACGGAACCTTGCGCCCTCTTACAACAGTCATAGGAAAGGGAATCAGAAGAGAGAGAAAAACATTATAAAGTAAAGAACAACATTGTTTGTTCTATATTCTCTGCCTGGTTCCTTCACATCACTTATTCACTGCAACGAACCCCAGAGAGTGACCGCCTAAGAAAGCACACCATGTCACAATATGATATAATACACAACCTCTATTGTATTTGAACTCTATATTATTGGTATTTGCTATGAGACATGTATTTGTTTAGTGGTGCAGTGGGAAAATTGCAATGTTCATGTACAGTACCGTATTCCATTTATCCCTTGTACTTGGAACTCATTTCTCTATACCTAAATGTTCCAAATTGCACAACATTTTGGTGCAATTCATGAAAAAATGTAGGGCCCATGTGTTTTGTAGGGACTTTGCCATATCTGTTGGTTTGAAACATTTCTTTCGAGTTTACTTTGCAGTTTTCAAAACTGCATTTTAAAACTGTGATATTATTAAGAAATATTTGTTGAACATATTCTGTAAAAGAATTGTAAGCATGTAGTTTTTATTAAATTTTTTTGTAGCTTTGACCGACACCAAAAGACTATTTATGAAAGTTGGTGTTACATGCTAAAATCTTCTCTTTACTTTAAACATACAGAGATTGGTTCAGTGGAAGATATGAAAGAAAATATGTGCTGTGAGCATCTCTCAGAAAAAACTAATTCCGGACTGGAAAATGAACAATTCAAGACATTTGACCCAAACATTCAGACATCTTCACATCAGTTATCAAAGTAAGCAAGTTTTAGTATACATTATTGACATGTACAGTATTTGCCTATAAACATCATGTTTGCATAATAAGAGTTGTGTTTAAAACACATGAACAAAATTTTTTAATGAGTATTTTAATAAAAACTAGAGTTTAGCGGACACCTGGAAGTTCAGGTTCAACAGGTTCGGCCAAACATCACAAAAAAGTTCAGGTTCGGGATCCGAACTTAACCTGAACTTGACCCCGAACCCGAACCCCATTGAAGTCAATGGGGACCCGAACTTTTAGGCACTAAAATGGCTGTAAAAAGTCCTGGAAAGGGCTAGAGGGCTCCCAAAGGCAGCAAAATGTAGGTAAGTGCCCTGCAAACAAATGTGGATAGGGAAATGACTTAAACCAAAAAAAAATTAAATAAATAAAAATTTAAAATCAAAATCTTGATCTAGGAGGAGGAAATGAATGTGGAGTAGGAGCTTGAGGAGGTGTCAGGTGGGAATGGCATCAGCAGTGGGTCTACCAGCGTGCGTTTGTAGTCACGCATCTTTCGAGCATTAACAGATGTTTTTACCAAATTTGGTTCCCTGTCAGAAATGCACAACAGGGTTTTTTCACTGGCAATACAGGGTTCATATAACCCACCAATGGAACAGACAATTTTAAAAAATGTAGGCCCCTGGCATTCAGGCAGAGCAGGAGTTTATTCACGGCAAAATGGGGTTCATGTCACCCACCAATAGAACAGACGATTTTTAAAAATGTAGGCCCCTGGCAATCAGGCAGGGGTGGGGTTTATTCACAGCAGAGTTCATGTCACCCACCAATGGAACAGGTGATTAGAAATATAGGATTGGTGTGGGATGATGTGATGACGTAGGATGTTGTGCTCTCTCCTTGTCTCACTGCTCGGCTGCCTCGATGCTTCGTTGATTGCCGGGTGTCTCTGTTCGTCTGCCTCTTCTCGCTGCTCACCTGCCCTCCTCACTTGGACTGCTGGGACCGCACTGCGGACTGCCTCCTCCGGTTCATTCCCTCCAGCTTAGTTGCCCGGCGCTCTCGCTCCTCACTCCCTCACCCTGTGTATGGATTGGGACCCTTAGCTCTCTCCACCTGCCTCCCCGCTTGGTTCATCAACTGACTGGCTGACCGGCTGACCTGACCTTACCTGTATTGCTCGGACCGCTCCTTTCTTCTGCCTCCTAGTTTGGACCGGGTTCGTTTCCTGCTGGCTGGCTGTTGCTTCCGGTTCTCCGGCTCTGGTTTCTTCGGTTGGTGGTGGTGTCCGGATCCGGTGGCATTCTCTGGTGCCTGCTTCCTTGCCCCTCGGGTCTCTCTGTGGCTGCTGGTGTGTGTCGGAGTTCCTCTCTTCTGGATGGTCTTGGCTCCCGTGTCCTGGGTGTTCCGTGGTGATATCGGAACCTGGGCGACTGCTTCCCTGGGGACTCTCTTGCAGAGCTCCGCCTGCTCTGCCTGGTCCTCTGGCTTTTTGCGGCTTGGGACTTCCCGGTCTGCGTGCTTTTCAGCTGGGCCGGTTGACGGACAGAAACAAAGAGCGGTGAGATTGTTCCTTTATGGGGTTTTTTTTTCTTCCCCTTGACTAATTTTGATTAACTCTCTATTGAACTAACCAACTATCTAACTTAAGGTCTCCACTCTATTCTTGAACTTTATATTACATGAGATATCGCACTTAAAGAACTGAAGTGTTGGTGATCCTATTAAAAGAATAAAAGGAAAAAAAGGGAAAGAAAAGGGGGAGAGGGAAGGAGGGGAAAAAAAAAAAAGGAAAAAAAGGGAAAAGAAAAAGAAGAAGGAAGAAATAAGTGGAAAGAGAAGAAAAAGAGGGGAAAAAAAATAAAAAAAATAAAGAAAAAAGCCGGGATCTAAAGAAAAATAAAAAAGGAATTGCTCCAAAGGCTAGTAGGCGTTTTGGGGACCTTTCTGGTCAGAAATCGGCCACTAAACCTTTTGAAGGAGCAAAGATAGATCAATTTTTGAGGTCCCCAAGGGTTAATACGAGAGGTGGGCAAAAGGATATTGGTACTAAAAGAACTGAAAGAACTGATAATTCTGAAGTGTTGGAACTCGAAGTACAAAAAGGTTCTGGGCATCCTTAGGGAGAGGAGGGAAGAGGGAGAAGATGCGATTAATATCAACCCCTCCCCGCTTAAAGAAATACTATTGGCGGTAAAACAGAATGGGGACCTAATACAGGTTGTCACAACCCAGCTTGGGGAAATCCAAACCGATGTGGGTCTGATTAGGGATGATCTCTCTAAAATCCGAGAAAGAGTTGATAAAGTGGAGACCTCTATTACCACTATACAGAATGAATCTAAAAAAGTGAATATAGAGATGTCCACTTTAAATACGGATTTCAACCTCCTCAAAAGAACCCCGCTGTATTTATACAGACGATGATTCTGGAAAATTTTGGAAGGGAATACTTCTCGCCCTTGTTCTTAATAGAAAGAGCCCACCGGGTCCCTGGCGGGAAATCGATTCCTGGGCGACAACCACGGACATTCCTTGCTAAAATGCTGGTCTCAAGGGACAGAGATATAGTATTAGGAAGGGCGAGGGAATGCTCCCCTGTTTTATATGATAGAAATAGATTGGCTTTTTTCCCAGACTTTTCAAAAGACGTTCAAGAAAAGAGACGCTCGTTTATTACTGTAAAAAAGAGGTTAAGAGAAAGGGATATTAAATATTCACTTGTTTTTCCAGCCAAACTCCGGATTATTTTTAAGGATACAACTTTTTTTTTTTGATACGCCGGATAAGGCCGCAGACTGGCTTGAACTAAACGATATCCGATTTAATTGTTTAAGGCCCCGACGGCGTGAATAACAGTTGGCTGATGTTGTTTTATATCCTTTTCTCTTAGCGGGGATGTGCTGAGCGGGTGGGGTATGGGGGAGGGATGGTCATAGGTGAGAGATCTGCTGCAATATTGGGGGGTTGGGGGTGGGGGTGGGCTGTGATGCGTCTATTGTGGGGAGGAGTTTTTTGTTTTTGTTTTTTTACCTTTTTATTTTTTTCTATTGGTATCTATAATGTCAATCCGAATTCTTACCTGGAACATTAGGGGTCTGGGAGATAGAAGAAAGAGACAAGCGGTTTTTGATTTGATGAGTACACACCTCCCAGCAATTGTATGTTTGATAGAAACACATATTACTGGCGAGACCTCCAGGATGGCCACCAGGGGATGGGCTGCGCACACCTACCACTCTACTTTCTCTAGTCATTCTAAGGGGAGTGTCTGTTTTTATTGATAGAACAATTGATTTTACGTGCAAGGCATCCTCTGTTGACCACCAGGGGAGATTTGTCTTCCTATACTGTAAGCTGGCGGGGAAACTATGTATTCTAGCCTTTGTCTATATTCCACCTCTATTTTCTTTTCTAGTACTTAACTCTCTGCTAACATTCATGGATAAATGGCCAGAATGTCCTACATTGATTATTGGAGACTTCAACTGTGTTATTAATCCCGTGGTTGATAGAGTCTCTATGGGTGTTGAGGGAGACACCTTTGCTCAGGGGTCCCCCTTGTCACGTTTTTGCTCTGAGGCTGGTTTCGAGGATATCTGGGGAAGTCTGTGATGGGGAAAAAGGTTTTCTCATGCATTAGTAAATCAGGATAGACCATGCCTTGATTAATAAAAAAATACGTGCGATATGTAAAACGAATGACGTATGAAAAAAGGACATTCTCGGACCATTTACCATTACTTCATGAACTTTGCTTGACTCAGGATAAACAAATAGGGAGGGCTCCATTTAGATTAAATCCTTATTGGCTATCAGTAATACAGAATCACTGAATAATACAAAAGGAAATTAATCAATTTTGGGAGACTAATTATAGTTCAACTAAAATCCAGGCCAGTATGAGGGGAATAATGGTTAGTAATATCGCGAACCTGAAAAAGGACTATGGGAAAAAAGAAAAAAATGTAAAAGAACAAGCCACTTCAGCTATACAATCTTTCGATATAAATAGGATAGGGGAAAATAGGCAATATATGCAGAAGACTACACAAGCTTATTCTAATTTTCTGTTGGAGAAGGCCCAACAGAGCCTATTCTTTAAGGGTCAAAAGTACTTTACTGAGTCGGGACGACCAGGGGAACTTACCTACAGTGATTTCGAGTCAGGAATCCCCCAAAAATATAGATAATATCCGTTTGGCCAATGGAAGGATGGTTGCTGGACAAAGTTCTGTAGAGAAAGTTTTTCTTGATTACTTCTCAGATCTTTATAGAGCTGATTGTAGGATTACAGATGAAATGATAGACTCTTATCTTGATGGTATTGTCTTTCCTACTAATACTTTGGCCCAAAGGAAGGTACTTGAGGCTGACTTCTCTATTTAGGAGCTCGAAGGGGCAAATAAACTATGTTCGGGCAACTCCACCCTCGGTTCAGACGGACTCCTATATGAATTTTACAGTAAGTATAAGGAGGTTATTTTCCCTAGATTGTTGGGGGTCTTTGCTGAATCGGTGGAGAAGGGGAACCTGCCGGGTTCAATGATGGAAGCTGTTATAATATTAATTCCCAAAAAAGGTAAGGACCCCACAAATTTGGGATCATATAGACCGATCTCATTGTTGAACGCAGATGCAAAGATCCTGGCAAGGATTTCTGGGGTCATTTCCTCCATTGCTCATCCAGACCAGAATGGTTTTATTCCAAACAAGGGCACTCATTATAATCTTCATCGGCTTTTTGCTAATATACAGGCTACTGGGGGGTCTGCCCACTCCATCCTGGCATTAGATGCATCTAAGGCCTTTGACAGGGTGGAGTGGCGATTCCTGTGGAGGGTTTTGGCCAGGATGGGCTTTGGGGAGAGATTTATAAATATGATTAAACTATTGTATAGATCCCCCACGGCTAAGTTGAGTCTTAATGGGAGCCTCACTACTAGTTTTGATTTAAATAGAGGCACTCGCCAGGGCTGTCCATTATCCCCACTTCTATTTGATATTTATATTGAGCCATTGGCTCTAGCTATTAGGCAGGATGTTCAAATTTAGGGTTTTGGAACAGTGGGAGTGGAAGACTGTATCTCTTTATAGGCGGATGATGTTCTTTTTTTCATAGATGATACAGAAACAACTGTTCCAAGAATTATTTGCATGGTTAAATCATTCGGTGAGGTATCAGGCCTAGATATTAACTGGTCTAAGACAATCTTGATGCCATTAAATTCTGTGTCCCAAAATGAATCCTTGTTAAGCCAGCTAGATGTTGTCGACACTTTTTAATACTTGGGTATGATGATATCTCCCAAGGTTGAAAATTCTGTACAGCTCAACCTGATGCCATTGATAACGAAAATTAGGGCAAAAATAGGGATCTGGTTGAGACTTTCTCTATTTAGAGCTGACCGAGTTTCATTGGTTAAGATGGTGATTCTACCTCAATTCCTTTATGTTCTTAGGAATTTACCTATTTGGATAGAGGATAAATATTTTAAACTCATGGAAAGAATAAATAATGATTTAGTCTGGGGAAGAAAACGAGTGAGACTCAAATTGGAATATCTATATAAGGGAGGGGCAATGCCAAAAGACCACCAGTGTCTCCCTCCTGGACTGCCGCCAACACACCTGGATCATACAAAGGTCCCAGGCTGCCGGCCACCGAGACAGTCGAAAGAAGACCACTGGTGACACTGCCCAAAAGGTGCCCGTCTCTACCCCAAGACTATGCCACCAACCGTGCCGTAAAAGGGGAGGTTGGAAGGGCAAACCACAAGGAGAGGGGGGGGAGGGGCAATGCCAAAAGATCACCAGTGTCTTCCTCCCGGACTGCCGGCAACACACCTGGACCATACAAAGGTCCCAGGCTGCCAGCCACCGAGACAGTCGGAAGAAGACCACTGGTGACACTGCCCAAAAGGTGCCCATCTCTTCCCCAAGACTAAACCTCTTGGTTTAAACCTCCCATGCTTCAAAGTTTATTTTATTGCTGCTCAATTATGGGCGTGCTATGAATGGCAAAATAGTGCACTTCTAAGTAGTTTAGTAAGAAGCTCCCCACATAATAACATATTTACGCTCTTGGAATCCGGGTTACTGTTTAAGAGAGACCCGCGTTACAAAGAGCCTATAAAATTATTATCAAAAATTTGGGCTATCACTATCGGATTGTTGGGGGTAAAGGGATCACTTACATTCACACCTCTTTGGCATAATATTCACTTACAGACCCTGGAGGGTATAGCAATGGATCAATTTTGGCGAAAGAATGGGATTTTGTATATTACACAGGTTGTTAAGAACAGAGAGATATGGTCGTTTGTGGAATTATCACACAATTTAGAGAATTTTTCTTGGTTTAGGTATTTTCAGCTTCGGTCGGCACTTTCTAGTTTAGATGATAAATCACTGTTAGAAATAGATAATTCTTCTCCGTTAAACGAGTGGTTAGGGAAGACATCTCTAAGAATGAAGATTTGAAATATATATAAACTATTACTTAAGTCACATTTCTGTGAGACACAATCGCCAGATCAGAGGGCCTGGGAGATGGATTGCCCAAATATACAATTGGTAGGGTGGGGGAGTATTTTTGCTAACTCAGATGTACTATCTCATAATTTTAATCATGTTCTAATACAGTTTAATATTTACCACAGATAATATGTTACTCCTATTTGGTTAAACAAGTGTGGATTAAGAGACACCTCCAAGTGTCCTCGATGTGATACTGCAGGTGCGGATTTTCTGCACATGATCTGGGCATGCCCGGAACTTGGAGAATACTGGAATGGCATTAATAATTTCCTTATCAACAAATTAAAAATAGGTATTCCTTTTGAGCCTCAATTGTTATTACTGAACGATCTTTCGATGTTAAGTAGCCAGAAATATCAAAAGATTTTATTAGGCAGAATATTATTACTGGCCAGACTTTTGATTAGTCGAAGCTGGTTTGCACATCATACTCCAGATGTAAACAACTGGATAAATTTGGTTAATAAGATTAAAAACTATGAACGGATTCTTTATAAGCAGAGAGCTGTATTAGAAAAATAGAATAAGATTTGGGATTGCTAGAAGTTCTGACTTGACTGTTTTTGGAATTTTATAATATTTGTAATATAAATTTATGTATTTTTTTATTTTATATTTGACACATCACAAGCTCGGCGGTAGGGGAGGGGGGAAATGGGGTTTGGGGGAAAAATGATATTAGTTATATTAAGTTTGAATTCTTTTTGTGTACCTGTTTTGTATATTAATAAAGAAATGTAGGCCCCTGGCACCCAGGCAGAGGATGGGTTAATTCATGGCAAAACGGGGTTCATGTCACCAACCAATGGAACAGACGATTTTTAAAAATGTACGCCCCTGGCATCCAGGCAGAGCAGGGGTTTTTCACCGACAAAACTGGATAGATCTCACCCACCAATGCAACAGACGATTTTTTAAAATGTAGGCCCCTGGCACCTAGGCAGAGGAGGGGTTTATTCACGGCAAAACGGGGTTCATGTCGCCCACCAAAGGAACAGGCGATTTTAAAAAATATAGGCCCCTGGCATCCAGGCAGAGCAGGGGTTTATTCACAGCAAAAATGGTAATATTTCACCCAACAATTTAAAAGAAGATTTTTAAAATTTTCGGTCCCTGTCACCTATGCAGAGCAAGGATTTGTACCCTGCAAAAATAATAATATTTCACCCAACAATTTAAGAGAAGATTTTCTGCATTTTCGGTCACTGTCACCTATGCAGAGCAGGGGTTTGTACCTGGCAAAAATGGTAATTTTGCACCCAAAAATGTAAAAGAAGATTTTTCAAATTTTCGGTCCCTGTCACCTATGCAGTGCAGGGTTACTTGACAGCAAAAAATTTGAATATGTCAACCCCTGAACTCCCAGATGGATTTACTATATTATTGTCCCCGGCACATATGCAGTGCAGGCCGCAAAGGTAATTCCTGGCCTTAAAAAATATTATTTTTTTACCACTCATGAATAACATGGATTTAAGTGGTATATTTTGGGGTGTAGGACCACATCGTTCTCAACATCATCTTCCACCCAGTCTTCACCCCTGCCCTCTTTGTCGGTCTGCACACCGCAGAAAGCCGCAGCAGTTTGCACTTGTGTTTTGTCATCATCAGAGACATGTTGCGGTGGTCTTCCCATGTCCTCATCCTCAAACCTAAGTGGTTGGGCATCCGTGCACTCAATCTTTTCCACTTCTGGGGCAGGGTTATGGTTATGGCACTGGGAAACCCTGACAGCATAGTCCTCAAAAAGCATAAGAGACTGCTGCATGACTTGGGGCTTAGATTGCTTGGCTTATTTGCAAGGGGGTGAGGTGAAAGACTGATGGGCATGGGCTGCAGGTGCCAACTCTGAGCTTTCAGCAGAAGACGGGGTGGGAGACAACGTGAAGGAACTGGAGGCATTGTCAGCCACCCAATCTACTAGCGCCTGTACTTGTTCTGGCCTCACCATTCGTAGAGCGGCATTCAGGCCTCCCAAATAGCGCTGCAGGTTCTGTCGCCTACTTATACCTGAGGAAGGTGTTTCACTTGGACCTGTAGTTGGCGCTAAACTGCCACGTCCTCTACCAGCAACAGGAGCTCCACCAACACCACCACGACCATGCCCACGTCCCTTATTTGATATTCTCCTCATTATTTGCATGCACCCACAAAACTAACAGATGGTTTAACTCCGGTGTCAATTTAACTGCCAATAGTCATCAATTAAGTTCACTAAGAGTAAGGCAGTGCCCGTGTCATAAACAGAATAGATTTCTTTAGGTTACACAACAGTATAACGGAGCAATTCAATACAATTAATTCACTATCACCAAAAGGCTCCATTCACACGTCCGCAAGTGTTTTGCGGATCCGCAAAACACGGACATCGGCGATGTGCGTTCCGCAATTTGCGTACCGCACATCACCGGCACTGTATAGAAAATGCCTTTTCTTGTCCGCAATTGCGGACAAAAATAGGACATGTTCAATTTTTTTCGGGAAAACGATTGCGGACCCGGAAGTGCGGATACGCAATTGCGGACACGGGCGGGACATCGTCTGTCCACATTGAAATGAATGGAGAACAGAATTGCGGACATGTGAATGGAGCCTAAATTAGATTTTTCAAACCAACAATGTAAAAGCAGAAGTTAACGGTTCAGAAATGCAGCGTACACCGCTAATGTGCTATCTACCACAAAACCTGTGTGTTTGCAACCAACTATGTAAATGCGGAGTTCAAATGGTTACTTGATATGACTGAAATACAGGGTAGGCCTTAGATCTGCTATATAGCACAAAATCAGTGTTTATGGCAACAAACTACTGAAATGCTGTATGTCACTGCTAAATTTTAAAATAGGTTTTTGTGCGTAGTATGCAAAACTGCTCTGTGGAACAACAATACAGGTTTATTTTCTCCAAGTACACAAATTCAGTATGTCACTGCTAGATTTGAAAATAAGTTTTTGTGTGTTGTATGCAAAACTGCTCTGTGGAACAACAATACAGGTTTATTTCCCCCAAATGCAGGAGTGCAGTATGTCACTGCTAAATTTTAAAATACCGTATATACTCGAGTATAAGCCGACCCGAGTATAAGCCGACCCCCCTAATTTTACCCAAAAAAACCTGGGAAAAGTAGTGACTCGAGTATAAGCCGAGGTGGAAATGGATGTCACTGTTATGGGGGATCTGTGGATGACGCACTGTTATGGGGGATCTGTGGATGACACTGTTATGGGATGGGGGGGCTGTGGATGGCACTTATGGGATGAGGGGGATGTGGATGACACTGTTATGGGAAGGGGGATGTGGATGGCACTTATGGGATGAGGGGATGTGGATGACACTGTTATGGGATGGGGGGATGTGGATGGCACTTATGGGATGAGGGGATGTGGATGACACTGTTATGGGAAGGGGGATGTGGATGGCACTTATGGGATGGGGGGGCTGTGGATGGCATCCACAGATCCCCCATCCTATAACAGATCCCCCATAACAGTGCCATCCACATCCCCCTCATCCCATAACAGTGCCATCCACATCCCCCCCCCATCCCCCCATAACCGCTCATGTATAGTTTTTAAATTTGATTATACTATACACTTATTACAATTCTTGCCCCCACTGTACCTCATTACATGCGGCAGGCGGGCAGTGAATCCTTCAGGCCGGGCGGGAGAGCGAGCGCAGTGTGACTTGTAGCATCCCCAAGTCAGAGCAATGTGTGGAACTAACCTGGGGAATGCCAGTGATGGAGAGGCCGGCACGCTGTTCCTCTGGGGCACTCTCTGGGTTCTGAAGGGACACAGCCAGGTGCAATGTGAGGTGCCCTTGGTGTTGTAGTTTAACGTGCCTATGGCTAAGTCCCTGATGTTTCGTGACGCCAGTGCCAGTAAACGGTGGCACACCGTATTTATAGTAGGAATAACAGAGGTGCAGACTTGTAACTTGAAAACAGAATTCCAACTTTACTGAGAACAGTGGAAATTACAGCAGGCAACCTCTTAACACAGTTCTTGTTGCAGAAAATAGACGTTTGTACAGTCGCAGTTACAGCAGGCTTACATCCAGCAAGGTATAACAGAGGGTAAAATAACAGGACTTAGAATTGCAGGTGAACCTTACTTTCTTCCTGACTTGTCCTGACTGGAATTGATGCTTCAAGGCCCCAATGCCCTATTTCTGGCTTATATCCTTGAATCTCCAGTTGACAGTGTACCTCCTCTTGACATTTAGTACCTCTTGCTCTAGGGATTGCCTCTGCTTGATTTCTGCTGACTTGCTCAGGCCTGAGACATGTGGCCTACACAGACTCCAGGGTCTGCACTAACACTAGCCTGCCTTGGCCTACCTATATATATCCCTGCTCACCAGTTCCCCTAGTGGTCTAATACCTACATGACGACCTTCACATTGCTGCAGGCAATTATATGAAACACTTAAAGGAACATAACAGATTGGTAGTAAACGGGTATTAAAGCGCCCGTATACTGCAGACTGACGTCACGTGCCTGCGCCGCCTGCTTCATTCATAAAGCAGGCCGGGCAGGCACGTGACATCAGCAAGTCACGCTGCTCTCGTCCGCCCGGCCTGAAGTATTCACTGCCCGCCTGCCGCATGTAATGAGGTACAGTGGGGGCAAGAATTGTAATAAGTGTATAGTATAATCAAATTTAAAAAGTATACATGAGCGGTGGGGCCGGAGCGCAGTGAGCGCATCGGCCCTGCCGCAAATGCCCGCCCCCAGCTCCTCCCCCCGCTCCTCCTCCCACTCCGCTCTTCACAGTTTTAATTTATGACTCGAGTATAAGCCGAGTTCGGGTTTTTCGGCACAAATTTTGTGCCGAAAAACTCGGCTTATACTCGAGTATATACGGTAGGTTTTTCAGCGTTATATGCAAAAGTGTTCTGTGGAACAACAATACGAGTTTATTTCCCCCAAATACAGGAATGCAGTCCTGCATACAGGGACGTGCTGACTGACCCCCCCTTGTGTTTCTGTTTAGTATGTGTTGGAGGTGTGGCAACCCCCTTTTCAGTCGTGCACACCTGACTAGTTTGTCTGTCCTAGAGGCTGGTTTTAATCAGAGTAAGTATAAAGCTGACTGTGCATTCACAGTACCTGCTAGTAGCCATCTGGCTCCAGGAGGAGTGCACAGTGGGCTCAGCATGCATGTTGGTACCTGCATCCCTGGATCTAATGGAGGCTGTTACAGCACCAGAAAGGGTTAATAAGTATGGTTTATCCCAGCATGCATTCTGGGCCCACACTCCCTGGATTTTATGTGGCAGTCATGGCCCATAACAGGTAAGATTCAGCGTTAGGAGGATTTTATGTGGCTGTCATGGCCCATACCCGGTCAGATTTAGCGTTTGGACCACTCACGGGAAAGCCTTGGCGTGGCGAGTGGCTTATTACCTTTTGATCAAAACGTACACTAATGTCCTCTTACAGCTTCTATCTTGGGCAGAGTTCTGGTTGCAGAGTGCTGTTGCATTTTTTTTGTTTGTATGTATAATTGCCATAGCTACGTGCACCTGCATACAGGGACGTGCTGACTGACCCCCCCCCCCCCTCCCCCTTGTGTTTCTACAGGAATGCAGTATGTCACTGCTAAATGTGTTGTATGCAAAACTGCTCTGTGGAACAACAATACGGGTTTATTTCCCCCAAGTACACAAATGCCGTATGTCACTGCTAAATTTTAAAATACGTTTTTGAGCGTTTATGCAAAACTGCTCTGTGGAACAACAATATGGGTTTATTTCCCCCAAATACACAAATGCAGTATATCGCCCCTGAATTTATAAACAAGAATTTCCGTGTTGTATGCAACAGTGCCCTATGGCACCACAATACAGGTTTTTGCCCCCAACTACAGAAATGCACTATGTCACCCCTAAATTATAAATAGGTAATGCAGGGGGACCTGACCTGCCAGAAAAAAAGGAATTTTTCCTCCACTGAGCTACCAAAAAAGGATTAGACTGATGTCCCTGGCAGACTGGCACACATGCAGGTCAAATGCAGTTCCAAGGACACTGCAGTTGCTAAAATGGCCGCCGACCCCCCACCTCACTAACAGATGGATTAAAAATTATTTGGCAGTATCACTGGGCTTAGGGCTGGGTACAAAACTGTAGCATAGCACCCTCAATAATTGCTGTAGCTTGAAGATGTAACACCAGCAAGTTCAACAGATTTCTTCTCTAATCTGTCCCTCACAGAAGCAGCAGCATCCTATCCCTACACTGAGAATAGCAGAGTGACGTGCGGCGTTACGTGACTCCAGCTTAAATAGAGGCTGGGTCACATGCTGCACCTAGCCAATCACAGCCATGCCATTAGTAGGCATGGCTGTGATGGCTTCTTAGGGCAAAGTAGTGAAACACTTGTTGATTGGCTGCCCTGCAGCCTTTCAAAAAGCAGGAAGAAATCGGCGAACAATGAACCCGAACCTGAACTTTTACGGAAATGTGCGGGTCCGGGTGCGAAAAACCATAATGTTCGGTACAAACCCGAACTTTACAGTAGAGTTCGGGTTCGCTCAACCCTAGTGATAACCTCAGTGGCCTAACCTGTGCCCCATAAGATAAAAATCATACTCACCTATCCACCGTCCCACTGTGCCTGCGCTGACCTCTACTTGCCCCCACAAGACCAGGAAGTGGCTTGGTGCTGTTAATGCTGTGCCAATCACAGGCCTGAGTGGTCATATCTGCTTGAACTGTACCTCACAGCAGAAAAAAAAAGTGTTATACCCTGTGAGCTTCTCTTAGAAAACAAACTTTGGCCTAGAAAATGAACAATTCAAAACTGTTGACCAAAACATTAACCCTTTTACCGCCTGACGTTTCTTTTTTTTTTTTGCGCTTTCGTTTTGCGCTCCCTGTCTTCCGAGAACCATAACTTTTTTATTTGTCTGTTCACATAGCCATATGAGGGCTTTTTTTTGCGGGACAAGTTGTACTTTCCAATGCCACCATTTAATATTGCATATGATGTAAATTCCAAATGGGGTGAAATTGCAAAAAACAAAAACAAAATTCCACCACAGTTTTAAGGGTTTTTCAGTTACTACACTCGAATCCAGCGATACCTTTTATATGTATAGTTTTTCTTGCATTTTGATAGTGATAAAAAAAATTAAAAAGTGGGAAAAAAAATCTGTTTTTTGTCGCCATATTTTGACCCCTATAACATTTTGGTAATTATGTGTATGGAGCTGTGTAGGGGCTCGTTTTTTTGGGGCGATCT
This sequence comes from Bufotes viridis, assembly GCA_033119425.1. Lineage (NCBI taxonomy): Eukaryota > Metazoa > Chordata > Amphibia > Anura > Bufonidae > Bufotes > Bufotes viridis. The sequence continues at coordinate 313,879,508 of CM065592.1, forward strand.
GAACTAGTCATTGACTTTTTGATCACTTTTTATTTAGTTTTTTGTAGAAAATGAAGCGACCAAAAACGGCGAATCGACCATTTGGACGCTTTTTTTCGTTTTGCTGTTTGCTGTATGTGGAATATATTTTTATACCCATGATGTGTATTTTTTTTTTTTTTAAATTGTTCTTTTATTTTATTTTGGAAAGGGAGGTTGATTTGAATTTTTATGTTTTTTATTTATTTATTTTTAACTTATTTTTTTTACACTTTTTAATAGTTCCATATGTAAGGATAACAATCAATCATCTGATTGCTATTATCATAGACTCCAATGCACTTACATGGAAGTCTATGATGATTTTACTACTTTCCTTTGGAGCCCTATTACAGGCAAGGGCTCCATAGGAAATAGTATCCAGCAGCCTCCTGTCATTCAAAAAGACAGGGGCTGCTGCACACAAGCTCTGGCTCCTCCGATCGCCACAAGGGGGAGCTGTAGCACCACCGAACGCGCAGGCTTTCAGTTTTCAGCGCGCTCAGATGCTGTGTGTGTCAGGATTCACCACGGCATCTGAGGCGTTAAATGTCAATGATCGTCATTACTGCCGGTTGCGAACATCAGCTGCTATAAGAAGCAGGCGGCCACCCGCGGCTATGGCGCCCGCATCGCTCCGGAGCAGGCGCCATCTTTAAACACCCGGCCAGCGCCGGACTATTACTGGTTGGGAAGGGGTTAAGCAATCTCCAGATGTACCCTGAAAGGGTTTTCCAGGAGTTTTCTTAGGATAGATAATGAATATCGGTGGAGGCCAGCACTCCATCCTATTGCTGTCAGCAGGAGCTGCTGTGCACAAGAACACCACAACTCTGTAGACTCTCACTTTCAAATAGAGGCTTAGATATGTAAACATATTTGACATGAATTTACAAGTTTTCATTGCCATACAAAGGACTCTTTTTAATTTTATTAGAATTAGTGTTCAGCGAATCAAAATTGATGAAGTGTGATTCGATCCGAATTTCAGTAAAAATTCCATTTGTCATAATGCAGAATTTCCTCGCTACGTGGTAATGAATTGGATTTTTTTCTAAAATGGCTGCTACACATGTTACAAAGAGGAAGTAAGAAGCTCAGAAACGAGGAATCGGCCATAATGCCGCGCTGCCAACCAATCAGCACATAGCCTGCCTTTGTGATGTCACAGCCCTATAAAAAGCCTCATTCTGCCCGGTCTCCTGTGAACTTAGTGCAGGGAGAGACGTTACAGAATTCACAAAATATTCCTATTGAGCAGTTCAGCGACAGCTTAGAGATAGTGTAGGGATATAATAGAAAGGCTTTATCCACACTATATGGAAGGGAGCAGGGGGCAATTGAACAGTGTAAAGCTTGGCTAATAGGATCTATTCTTTTACATCTTGCTGCACTAATTAGGGTTAAAAAAGCGTTCTAATACTACTGGTTTTAGGTTGTTCACATTCTTTTATACTTGACTAACTCCATTAATCCTTGATTGTGTAATTGGGGTGAAATTAGCACCTGATACTACAGATTTTGGGGTGTTCACGTTCTTTTATACATAATATAATCCGGTAATCCTTAATTGTGTAATTAGGGTGAAATTGCGGCCTGATACTACAGATTTTAGGGTGTTCATGTTCATTTATACATAAGTAAATCTGTTAATCCTTTATTGTGTAATTGGGGTGAAATTGCGGCCTGATACTACAGATTTTAGGGAGTTCACATTCTTTTATACATAAGTAAATCCATTCATGCTTGTTTCTAGGGTGAAATTGCAGCCTGACCGCTATTTTACACTTACAGTTACAGTTACTGTTAGGCCTTATTCACACGTCCGTAGTGTTTTGCGGATCCTCAAAACACCGTGCCACCAGCCCTATAGAGATGCCTATACTTGTCAGCAATTGCGGGCAAGAATAGGACATGCTCTGTATTTTTGCAGAGCCGCCGTCCGGAAGATCGACGGCGCGCTCCACAAATACGGATGCGGAGAGCACAGTGTGTGCTCTCCGCATCCATCACGTCCCCATTCAAAATGAGTAGGTCTGCACACTGCACACTGGAAGTCGGGTTCCCGCCCCGGTCTAATGAATAAAAGAACTCCAGTTTGTCTGCGGTTTGAAAGCTTTTTATTTCTGAGTAAATGCGGCAATATCACTAGTAAATGTGACGTTTCGGCCCAGTTATGGCCTTCATCAGACTGTTGCCGCTGGTATTCAGGTATAAGGGGATGGTCTGTGACCTGGTGATCCACAAGACTGTGCCTGCTCAAGGTATATGTCGCCTGAATATACCTTGAGCAGGCACAGTCCTGCGGATCACCAGGTCACAGACCATCCCCTTATACCTGAATACCAGCGGCAACAGTCTGATGAAGGCCATAACTGGGCCGAAACGTCACATTTACTAGTGATATTGCCGCATTTACTCAGAAATAAAAAGCTTTCAAACCGCAGACAAACTGGAGTTCTTTTCTTCAGTATAGTGTGTCCGACAGACAGGTGCCAGGGCCTTCTAAGGGAATGGGCAGTGGCCAAAATGGTTCTGGAGCTGGCAAAAGCAGCATAAAAAAATCGGGGGGTGGGGTGGAAACAGAAGTCGCAGCAACAGGCCAGAGCTGCCACTGTGATCCAGCTGTCACTGAATGGTTGACTCGGTCTTCAACATCATCTCAATTGACATCAGACACCCCCAGCCAGGAGTCAGTTGGTTCCTCTGACACCATGCCTACATGGCATGGCCTAGGAGCAAGCTCTGTGCCCCCACTTGTCCTGAATCTGCCTCTTTCATTTTCTGTTCCTTCTGCTCGGGAAGTATCGTATGCTGTCGGCTCTGCTCTGCTTTTTAGCGAAAACAAGCTCATTGAGGACAGTCAGCAGCCACTGCCCAGCCAAGATGTGGAGGAGAGTTCAGCTGCTTCTTCTGGTCGGCTGGCAAGTAGCGATGATGAGAGTCACATGGGAGCAGGTGGGACATAGTGGGAATAACTGAGACATGGCTGGATGATAGCTATGACTGGCAGTTAATATAAAAGGTTACAATCTGTTTAGAAAGGATCGTCAAAACTGGAGAGGTGGAGGGGTCTGCCTCTATGTGAAGTCGTGTCTAAATCCCGTAATTCAAGAATACATCTGGAGTCACTGTGGGTAGAAATACATGGAGCAAAAAACAATAATAAAATACTAATAGGAGTTTACTATAAACCACCTAATATACCAGAGTCCACAGAAAATCTATTACTAAACGAGATAGACGAGGCGGCAAATCATAATTAAGTCGATATTATGGGGGACTTCAACTACCCAGATATAGACTGGGAAACTGAAAGCTGTACATCCCAAAAAGGAAACAGGTTCTTAGCAATAGCCAAAGACAATTACCTTTCCCAACTGGTTCAGGACCCCACTAGAGGGACGGCCATACTGGACTTAGTATTAACCAATAGACCTGATAAAACAACAGATGTGCAGGTTGGGGGACACCTGGGAAATAGTGACTATAAAGTTATAACCTTCCAATTATCCTTCAAATGAGAGTTTCTAAAGGGAGGAACAAAAATACCAAATTTCAAAAAAGCTAAATTTAGCCAACTAAGCGAGGCCATAGGCCTAACTAACTGGGACAAAGTCCTCAAAAATAAAAATACAACCATAAAATGGGAGATTTTTAAAAGCATTGTAACATATAATTGTGAGAGGTACATACCTTATAGGAATAAAAGGCTAAGGAACAATAAAAAACCAATGTGGATAAATGGAACCGTAAAGAAAGCAATAAATGACAAAAAGAAAGCATATAAATCACTAAAACAGGAGGGGAGTCAGGAAGCTCTGATAAACTATAAGGAAAAAAATTGAATATGTAAAAAACGAATAAAATTTGCCAAACTAGAGACTGAGAAATTAATTGCCAAACAGAGTAAAACTAACCCTAAAATGTTCTTCAATTATATAAATAGTAAAAAATATAAATCTGAAGGAGTCGGCCCTCTACATAGCAATGAGGGGGGTGTTGCAGAGAGCAACGAGGATAAAGCAAAACTATTAAATATTTTTTTCTCCACTATATTCACTGAGGAAAATACACTGCCAGATGAAATGCAGAATGTAAAAGTAAATTCCCCATTAAAAGTGCCCTGTCTGACCCACGAAGAAGTACAACAGCGACTTAAAAAGATTAAAATAGACAAATCTCCAGGACCGGATGGCATATACCCCGTATCCTTAAGTGATGTCATAGCCAGACCTTTATTTCTGATATTTACGGACTCTATACTGACAGGGAATGTTCCACAGGATTGGCGCATAGCAAATGTGGTGCCAATATTCAAAAAGGGTCCAAAAATAGAGCCTGGAAATTATAGGCCGGTAAGTTTAACATCTATTGTTAGTAAACTGTTTGAAGGGTTTCTAAGAGATGCTATTTTGGAGCATCTCAATGAAAATAAGCAAATAACGTCATATCAGCATGGCTTCATGAGGGATCGGTCATGCCAAATGAATTTAATCAGCTTCTATGAGGAGGTAAGTTCTAGACTTGACAGCGACGAATCAATGGATGTCATATATCTGGACTTCTCCAAAGCATTTGACACCGTACCTCATAAAAGGTTAGTATATACAATGAGGATGCTCGGACTGGGAGAAAATGTCTGTATGTGGGATGTAACTGGCTGAGTGACAGAAAACAGAGGGTGGTTATTAATGGTAGATACTCAGATTGGGTCACTGTAACTAGTGGGGTGCCTCAGGGGTCAGTATTGGGCCCTCTTCTCTTCAATATATTTATTAATGATCTTGTAGAAGGCCTGCACAGTAAAATATCTATTTTTGCAGATGAAACTAAACTGTTTAAAGTACCCTATTTTTCGCTTTATAAGACGCACTTTTTTTCCCCCCAAAGTGGGGGGGAAATGACCGTGCATCTTATAAAATGAATACTGATACTTCGCTGGCCGCTATGCTGCGCAGCGCGGCCAACGAAGTATCAGTGTGGAGGGAGGAGGCGGGGAAACTCATGACGGGGCAACTGTTAAATACTATATTGCCAATCACACTTACTTAACTTACCTACTACTATAATTGCATAATCGCACATCCATACATCATAGTACTGTACACGGCGCAGACCGCAGCTCCCTCGGTCATGCGCTGCCTGTCCCGCCTGCCGCAGCTCTCTCCTCATGCGCCGCTGCCCCGCTCACTTTATGAATTAACAGGCAGGTGGTGCATGAGGAGGGAGCTGCGGCAGGCGGGACAGGCGGCGCATGACCGAAGGAGCTGCGGTCTGCGCCATGTACAGTACTATGATGTATGTATGTGCAATTATGCGATTATAGTACTAGTTAGGTAAGTTATGTAAGAGTGATTGGCAATATAGTATTTAACAGTTGCGGCGGGGCCCGGTGTTTTAGAGTAAAAGCACTGCACCGGAGCACTGCATGAGTTTCCCCGCCTCCTCCCTCCACACTTCTATGGGGGGATCTGCGGAGGACACTTTGGGGGATCTGTGGATGACACTTATGTCATCCACAGATCCCCATAAGTGTCATCTACAGATCCCCATAAGTTTCCTCCACAGATCCCCCAAAGTGTCCGCACAGATCCCCCAAAGTGTCAGCCACAGATCTCCCATAACAGGGTGTCATCCACAGATCGCCCCATAACAGTGCATCATCCACAGATCCCTCTATAACAGTGCATCATCCACAGATCCCTCTATAACAGTGCATCATCCACAGATCCCCCATAAAAGCGTCATCCACAGACCACCATTAGTTCAAAACCCACCAAAAGCACACCTTTTGGTTCAATTTTTTTTTTCTTCTTATTTTCCTCCTCAAAAACCTAGGTGCGTCTTATCATCAGGTGCGTCTTATAAAGCGAAAAATGAACACTGAAGAGGACAGTTTTCTGCTACAGAGGGATCTGGATAGATTGGAGGCTTGGGCAGAAAAATGACAGATGAGGTTTAACACTGACAAATGTAAAGTTACGCACATGGGAAGGAATAATGCAAGTCACCCGTACATATTAAATGGTAAAACACTCGGTAACACTGACATGGATAAGGATCTAGGAATTTTAATAAACAGCAAATTAAGCTGCAAAAACCAGTGTCAAGCAGCTACTGCCAAGACCAATAAGATAATGGGTTGCATCAAAAGGGGCATAGATGCCCGTGATGAGAACATAGTCCTACCACTTTACAAATCACTAGTCAGACCACACATGGAGTACTGTGTACAGTTCTGGGCTCCTGTGAACAAGGCAGACATAGCAGAGCTGGAGAGGGTTCAGAGGAGGGCAACTAAAGTAATAACTGGAATGAGGGATCTACAGTACCCTGAAAGGTTATCAAAATTAGGGTTATTCACTTTAGAAAAAAGACGACTGAGGGGAGATCTAATAACTATGTATAAATATATCAGGGGTCAGTACAGAGATCTGTCCCATCATCTATTTATCCCCAGGACTGTGACTGTGACGAGGGGACATCCTCTGCGTCTGGAGGAAAGAAGGTTTGTACACAAACATAGAAGAGTATTCTTCACTGTAAGAGCAGTGAGACTATGGAACTCTCTGCCTGAGGAGGTGGTGATGGTGAGTACAATAAAGGAATTCAAGAGGGGACTGGATTTATTTCTGGAGTGTAATAATATTACAAGCTACAGCTAGAGAGTGGTCGTTGATCCAGGGTCTTATTCTGATTGCCTGATTGGAGTCGGGAAGGAATTTTCTTTCCCCTTAAGTGGGGAAAATTGGCTTCTGCCTCACAAGGGTTTTTTGCCTTCCTCTGGATCAACTTGTAGGAAACAGGCCGAACTGGATGGACAAATGTCTTTTTACGGTCTTATATACTATGTTATTATGTTAGGTGTTGCGAGCGTTCAGGCACATGGCACCGGGACTGGTAAGGGTGACATCTGTGACGTCCAGACAGTACTGGATGATGATGTAGCCGATCAGACTCCTGTTCTCCTGTTTTTTTTTTAGCCTTAGCAATTCTGATGGATTACTGACCTAATGCTAACCATGTGAAGGCAGATGTTTAAAGGACAGGATCCGTTTTTTTGGGGTTATTCTTGTGATGGATCAGAAGAAGGAAAAAAATAAACAAACTCTCACATCAACTCAAACTTACTGCTGATTTCACTCTGTCATGGGGCCACTACTTGTATCAGTGTGTAACAGAACAGGTTCTGTAGAAGTCTATGTGGAATCAGCTGACGGTGTAAAAGGAGTGCGCTCTTTTACTCTACAGTAGACTCTTGGGCCACTGCATGGTTCTTTATACCTGACGCTAACATTGACCTGTAAGGCTGAATTCCCATTTCATTTATTTGCTTAGTGTTAGCCCTGTAACTGACCAAATAAGTGAAGCGTGAAGTGAATCTAAGAGTGACGCCTGTCATACTGACGCACAGTAATGGTTTCACTAGCACAGTGGACTAGCTTTAGATGTTTTTGCCTTACACAGTAATGTTCAATGATATACAGGCTCCCTGCAGCCAGGAAGTAGCTGATTTTTAACGTGCTGTGTCATGAATTAATTCGGATCGAACAGAATTTTTTTTATTAAACTTGGCGAAGTGTCCAAATCTAATTTTTTAAAACTTTGCTCATCTCTAATTATGATCCTAAATATTATCCAAAAGTTTGTCTGGCTTGGTGTACATTTTGGAAATAAATATTAAAGTTGTGCAAAACCATGAAGAGCGTAACTGATATTCAATGTTTATTTTCACCTTATTCCCTTATGTAGGAATTAAAGGGGTTTTCCAGGATTTTTTAACTAATGAATAGAGATGAGCGAACTTTAAAAAAAAGTTCGGCGTTCGGCGTTCGGGTTGTGGTAACTCGCGCATCCCGTTATGGATTCCACTATCGTGGCATATGGAATCCATAAGGGGCGGCTTCCACCAACCCGAACTGTTGAACCACTGAAGGACCTGGGGTGACGTCACCGTCATGTGATCAGTGCAGGGGGCGTGGCTCAGCACGGGATCAAATCCGTTTTTTTAAATTTTTTTATTTTTTTAAAGTTCGCTCATCTCTACTAATGACCTATCCTCAGGTCCAACACTTGGGATCCCCGTTGTTGGTGGCATACTTGGAGTGCACCCTGTCACCCCAGATCCAAGATCCCCTAGATTACTTGACTTGTGGCAGCAACTGGCCGAGTTTTTCCTGGACAAGCTGTGGTATCAAAGAAGGTGTTTAGTGTGGCAGGGGGTATAGTTACTCCAAAGAGATCTTGCCTTTCAACAAAAAATGTTGTGAGAGTAACCTTTATAAAGATGAACCAGGCATGGATCAGCCAGGATTTTCACACACCGGTGCCTGGTGCATTAGACTAGATCATTCTGGCAGTAATGTTATGATGGCATGTTACTTCTAGTCATGTTATTCAGCCACTATTCTGATTGGGCCACCCCCCTGATGCCACCATCTTGCCGCTGCTGCTATCCTCTCCTACTGCCACCATCTTGTGCTGTTTCTGCTTTTGCCCCCCCCCCCCCACTCTGTGACTGGGTCACTATTCTTGACTCCTCATACTGTTGCCACCCTCACCCAGTCTGTTCTGGGGCCACAAGTGTCCCTGTTTGGGTCTTGTTGACATCACCGTTTATTTTACAGTTCTTCTGATCCGTCAGAAGAACTGAAAAACACTACGGATCCTGTCTTTGGAGCATCCAGAAGGCCTCAATCACACTGTCAGTATTTTGCATCAGGATTGCATCATGATTTAGAAGCCAAAACCAGAAGTGGGTCCAAAACACAGAAGACATGCAAATATTTCCCTCAGATACTGACCATATGAAGGCGGATGCTCAAAAGCTAGGACCCTTTATTTTTTTGGGGTTGTTCTTCTGATGGTTTAGAAGAAGGGTAAAAAAAAAAACACTGTCATGGGGCCATTACTTGTATCAGTGGCTAACAAAAAAAATAGATTATCTATTAATCTTTGTGGAAACAGCAGATGGTGTAAAATTAGACAGCTCTTTCCCATTATAGAAGAATCAGTGGCTAACAAAACAGGTTATTTATCATTCAATGTGGACACCTCACAAACAGTAAAATGAGACAGCGCTTTCCCATTATATTAGAATCTTAGGCTACTGCATATTAAGTACATTATACCTAATGCTAACATTGATCTGTAAGGCTGAGTTTACACTTCAGTTATTTCCAGCAGTTAATGTATGGTGAGGCAAAATCAGGAGCCAATCCTACTCTCAGATAAGGTATCATGAAACGATCTGCACCTGTTTTGTGTTTTTGACCGGTAACTGACCAAATAAGTGAAGTGTAAACTGAGTCTAATAGTGACGCACAGAAGAAAGGAAATAGTCGGCACTCGATCCTTTCAGCGAGGTTGCGCGGGAAAGGATATGATCCACAACGCCAATAAAGAATGATCCCAGCAACCGTCTTCGTTTATATTGCTCTTTACATTTATTCACAGAATAACAATCTCCTGGACGCGTTTCGGCTCACAGCCTTTATCAGCAGGTCACAGGAAAAGAATTAACACACATTTAAATAGCCTAGATGACGCCCGACGCCAATTGTGAATGACAAATTCATCTAGCCAATCGGCATCATGGTTTCAGTTTGAAGCAGATCAATGGACAAACGATACATATAAACAAGTAGACAAGTGATACATATTAATCGCTGATACATATTACCATCCAAGTTCTCAATTCAGAGTGAATGTCTGCAGAAGAAACAATAAAAATAACATATTAGCAGACAGCATACTATGATTTATAATCGCATGATCTCATAATCGCGGTTCAGACCGCGCGGTTGTAAAGTGTCTAGGGTATGAATCCAAAATGCTTCCCTACGTAATAGAAGCCTCTTTATGTCACCCCCTCTTCTCGGCATTTTTACTTGCTCTAACACCTGAAATTTTAATTGGGCAATCGTATGCCTGTGTTTCTCAAAATGGTAAGGCAGCGGGAGCAGTAAATTCTGAGTTCTGATGGTGGATTTTTGCTTGCATATTCTATCCCTAATAGTTTGCATCGTTTCACCCACGTATAGTAACCCGCAAGGGCACTTAATCACGTAAATGACATTCGTAGATTCGCATGTAAAATAGCCAGTGATATTGAACGGTTTGCCTGTACGTGGGTGAAACACTTGCGGTCCCTTAATTATATGTGAACATTGCAAGCAATGAAGGCACGGAAATGTGCCCCTTTTTGGCTCCGTAGTGTGTTCTGTCTCAATGTCAGTTTACCGCTACCCAAATCCGCCCGTACTAATTGATCCCTGTAACTCAGGTTACGTTTATTGCAAATGAGTGGAGGAGAGGCAAATTCCTGTATTGTTGGGTATGCCTTCCCAAGCAGATTCCAGTGTCGCCTTACAATATTATCAAACCCCTTATTAAACACATGAAACTTGTGTATAAAGGCAATCCTGGGTGCTTTTAACTCTTTAATGACGGGGACATCAGATTGGGTATTCAGATCAATTTTGATTTTCTCCAATATGGCCTTGGGATAACCCCTCCTTTCAAATCTAGTGGTCATCTCCTCCATCCTGAACTTCAACCTCTCTGGATCCGTCACAATGCGTTGTACCCGCTGGAATTGCGATTTGGGTATCGCTTTTTAAGGGAAGGAGGATGAGCACTAGTGAAAAAGAGGGTGCTATTCCTATCCGTTGTTTTCCTATGGAGATCACTTGAGAGGAGGCCCTCCTCATTTTTAATGATTACTGTATCCAAGAAGCTCACCCGGTTCCTATCACTTGTTATGGTGAATTTCAAGCCTTCACATGCGAGGTTTAGGTGTTCAAAAAGGACATGAGGGTGTGATGTGGCCCCGCCCACACGCAGAATATGTCATCAATAAATCTTTTCCAAATTAGGATTTGAGAAAAATCCTCATGAGTGTATACAAACTGATTCTCAAATGATGACATAAATGCGTTAGCATAGGGCGGGCCACATTACTACCCATCGCCGTACCGCGTCGCTGGCCATAATAGGTATCTTCAAAGAGAAAGTAATTCTCAAACAGTACAAGATGTAATAATTGCAGTAAAAATTCTTGCTGTGACTCAGAGAAATCGCTGGCCTCAAGTAACTGGGATACAGCCTGTATCCCTTTATTATGGTCAATTGACGTGTACAAGCTCACAACGTCAATAGTCACTAGCCAACTTTCACTAGGGACTTGTTTCATTTCCCTAATCTTACCCAAAAATTGCGTGGTATCCAGCAAGAATGACCTGGTGTTCCTGACCAACGGTGTCAGTGCTTTCTCTAATATAATCAATAGAGGAGACAAGATAGAGTCCACTGAGGCCACAATGGGGTGCCCAGGGGGATCCACCAAGGTTTTGTGCACCTTAGGGAGGACATATAAGACTGGAGTGATTGGTTTATGATTGATTAAATAACCTTTTAATTTCTCATCTATGATCCCTCTAGCTGCAGCATGGTATACAACCTCCATAATCTTGTTCTTGATCACAAACACAGGATTATTCTGCAAAGGTACATATGTCTCTTTATCAGATAGCTGACGCATGACTTCCTTCAAATAATTCACTTTGTCCATGACTACAATGGAACCCCCTTTATCCGCAGGTTTTATAACCAGGGTGTTATCTTCCATCAGGGCTTTAATTGCACTCCTCTCGCTCGCAGTGACGTTATGGGTCAACATCAATTCTCCTTTTTTAATGGAGTCAAACAACTCTCTGGCCTCTTTTTGGACCAGATGCACATATGTCTCAACTGGGTGATAAACCTTAGGTGGTAGAAAAGTACTTTTCGTTTTTAGACCCAGCCCTTCTAGAGACAAAACCGGGGGTTTAACCCCTTCAACTCCAATTTGTGCAGAATCAGTTGACGGCCCATCACGTTGCATATAATGTACTTTTAACCGCAACTTGCGGAAGAATTGTTGCATATCAATTTCAAATTGAAAGCTGTCAAAATGGGTAATAGGGCTAAACGTCAATCCTTTCTGCAAAGCATTTATCTGGTCAGGGTCCAGGGTCTTAGAAGACAAGTTTATCACCAACGATGTGTCCCTACCTGCGAGCGAGTTAGGATCGTCGTTCCCAGTCCGGTCTCCTGCGCACCGCCGGTGCTTGCGGCCCGCCCTACGCCTCCTCCTCTGGGACGCCGTGCGCCCCGCCGAAAAGAAGAAGGACCAGAGGTTTGCGATCCGGCCGACTCGTTCCCGGAGCTCGATGAGTAGTGTCCTGGTCTCGGAGTACGCCTGTAGCCAGCAGAGCCACGTGCAGAGGGATCCTGCCATCTGTAAACTCTGTTTAGGAGATAGTCCTCGTTGTCCCGTAGGAATTTTGAGCGTTTCTTATTTTCAATGTCCTTACGATAAGAATTTATCTGTCCTTCCAAGGATTCTTTTAATTTGAGGAATTCCTCCGAAGATAGTGAGTCCGCTAGCTGTTGTTCAATAGTCGCAGTCTGTTCCTTGATCTCACCAATCGATTTTTGTATACGATCGATTGTCAGCAGCATTTAGTCCAGGGAACACTTGTTTATAATCTTTTCAAAATTGCTACAATAATCCGCATCATTCGGGAAGAAGGTTGGTTGCAAATGAACCCTTAATCCTCTTGGTATCCTGTTTAATCTGCAGTACTCTGCCAATGTGGTAACATGTAAATCATAAGCCGTGAGTCTTTTAAGTTCTCTCTCCCAATTCCTCTTTTTATAGTCACTGGTGGGTATATTCAGGAATTCTATGGGTGAGGTTACTTGTCCCAATATTCTGGCGGCGTCGCTATCATTAAAGCTCAGCGTGGTAGATTCAGACGAAATCTGTGATACGATCGGTGCACGTACTCACAACAAGCAGAAGAAAGGAAATAGTCGGCACTCGATCCTTTCAGCGAGGTTGCGTGGAAAAGGATATGATCCACAACGCCAATAAAGAATGATCCCAGCAACCGTCTTCGTTTATATTGCTCTTTACATTTATTCACAGAATAACAATCTCCTGGACGCGTTTCGGCTCACAGCCTTTATCAGCAGGTCACAGGAAAAGAATTAACACACATTTAAATAGCCTAGATGACGTCCGACGCCAATTGTGAATGACAAATTCATCTAGCCAATCGGCATCATGGTTTCAGTTTGAAGCAGATCAATGGACAAACGATACATATAAACAAGTAGACAAGTGATACATATTAATCGCTGATACATATTACCATCCAAGTTCTCAATTCAGAGTGAATGTCTGCAGAAGAAACAATAAAAATAACATATTAGCAGACAGCATACTATGGGTTATAATCGCATGATCTCATAATCGCGGTTCAGACCGCGAGGTTGTAAAGTGTCTAGGGTATGAATCCAAAAGGCTTCCCTACGTAATAGAAGCCTCTTTATGTCACCCCTCTTCTCGGCATTTTTACTTGCTCTAACACCTGAAATTTTAATTGGGCAATCGTATGCCTGTGTTCTCAAAATGGTAAGGCAGCGGGAGCAGTAAATTCTGAGTTCTGATGGTGGATTTGTGCTTGCATATTCTATCCCTAATAGTTTGCATCGTTTCACCCACGTATAGTAACCCGCAAGGGCACTTAATCACGTAAATGACATTGGTAGATTCGCATGTAAAATAGCCAGTGATATTGAACGGTTTGCCTGTACGTGGGTGAAACACTTGCGGTCCCTTAATTATATGTGAACATTGCAAGCAATGAAGGCACGGAATGTGCCCTTTTGGCTCCGTAGTGTGTTCTGTCTCAATGTCAGTTTGCCGCTACCCAAATCCGCCCGTACTAATTGATCCCTGTAACTCAGGTTACGTTTATTGCAAATGAGTGGAGGAGAGGCAAATTCCTGTATTGTTGGGTATGCCTTCCCTAGCAGATTCCAGTGTCGCCTTACAATATTATCAAACCCCTTATTAAACACATGAAACTTGTGTATAAAGGCAATCCTGGGTGCTTTTAACTCTTTAATGACGGGGACATCAGATTGGGTACTCAGATCAATTTTGATTTTCTCAATATGGCTTTGGGATAACCCCTCCTTTCAAATCTAGTGGTCATCTCCTCCATCCTGAACTTCAACCTCTCTGGATCCGTCACAATGCGTTGTACCCGCTGGAATTGCGACTTGGGTATCGCTTTTTTAAGGGAAGGAGGATGAGCACTAGTGAAAAAGAGGGTGCTATTCCTATCCGTTGTTTTCCTATGGAGATCACTTGAGAGAGGCCCTCCTCATTTTTAATGATTACTGTATCCAAGAAGCTCACCCGGTTCCTATCACTTGTCATGGTGAATTTCAAGCCTTCACATACGAGGTTTAGGTGTTCAAAAAAGGACATGAGGGTGTCATGTGGCCCCGCCCACACGCAGAATATGTCATCAATAAATCTTTTCCAAATTAGGATTTGAGAAAATCCTCATGAGTGTATACAAACTGATTCTCAAATGATGACATAAATGCGTTAGCATAGGGCGGGCCACATTACTACCCATCGCCGTATCGCGTCGCTGGCCATAATAGGTATCTTCAAAGAGAAAGTAATTCTCAAACAGTACAAGATGTAATAATTGCAGTAAAATTCTTGCTGCGACTCAGAGAAATCGCTGGCCTCAAGTAACTGGGATACAGCCTGTATCCCTTTATTATGGTCAATTGACGTGTATAAGCTCACAACGTCAATAGTTACTAGCCAACTTTCACTAGGGACTTGTTTCATTTCCCTAATCTTACTCAAAAATTGCGTGGTATCCAGCAAGAATGACCTGGTGTTCCTGACCAACGGTGTCAGTGCTTTCTCTAATATAATCGATAGAGGAGACAAGATAGAGTCCACTGAGGCCACAATGGGGCGCCCAGGGGGATCCACCAAGGTTTTGTGCACCTTAGGGAGGACATATAAGACTGGAGTGATTGGTTTATGATTGATTAAATAACCTTTTAATTTCTCATCTATGATCCCTCTAGCTGCAGCTGTTTGTGATCAAGAACAAGATTATGGAGGTTGTATACCATGCTGCAGCTAGAGGGATCATAGATGAGAAATTAAAAGGTTATTTAATCAATCATAAACCAATCACTCCAGTCTTATATGTCCTCCCTAAGGTGCACAAAACCTTGGTGGATCCCCCTGGGCGCCCCATTGTGGCCTCAGTGGACTCTATCTTGTCTCCTCTATTGATTATATTAGAGAAAGCACTGACACCGTTGGTCAGGAACACCAGGTCATTCTTGCTGGATACCACGCAATTTTTGAGTAAGATTAGGGAAATGAAACAAGTCCCTAGTGAAAGTTGGCTAGTAACTATTGACGTTGTGAGCTTATACACGTCAATTGACCATAATAAAGGGATACAGGCTGTATCCCAGTTAATTGAGGCCAGCGATTTCTCTGAGTCGCAGCAAGAATTTTTACTGCAATTATTACATCTTGTACTGTTTGAGAATTACTTTCTCTTTGAAGATACCTATTATGGCCAGCGACGCGGTACGGCGATGGGTAGTAATGTGGCCCCGCCCTATGCTAACGCATTTATGTCATCATTTGAGAATCAGTTTGTATACACTCATGAGGATTTTTCTCAAATCCTAATTTGAAAAAGATTTATTGATGACATATTCTGCGTGTGGGCGGGGCCACATGACACCCTCATGTCCTTTTTTGAACACCTAAACCTCGTATGTGAAGGCTTGAAATTCACCATGACAAGTGATAGGAACCGGGTGAGCTTCTTGGATACAGTAATCATTAAAAATGAGGAGGGCCTCCTCTCAAGTGATCTCCATAGGAAAACAACGGATAGGAATAGCACCCTCTTTTTCACTAGTGCTCATCCTCCTTCCCTTAAAAAAGCGATACCCAAGTCGCAATTCCAGCGGGTACAACGCATTGTGACGGATCCAGAGAGGTTGAAGTTCAGGATGGAGGAGATGACCACTAGATTTGAAAGGAGGGGTTATCCCAAAGCCATATTGGAGAAAATCAAAATTGATCTGAGTACCCAATCTGATGTCCCCGTCATTAAAGAGTTAAAAGCACCCAGGATTGCCTTTATACACAAGTTTCATGTGTTTAATAAGGGGTTTGATAATATTGTAAGGCGACACTGGAATCTGCTAGGGAAGGCATACCCAACAATACAGGAATTTGCCTCTCCTCCACTCATTTGCAATAAACGTAACCTGAGTTACAGGGATCAATTAGTACGGGCGGATTTGGGTAGCGGCAAACTGACATTGAGACAGAACACACTACGGAGCCAAAAAAGGGGCACATTTCCGTGCCTTCATTGCTTGCAATGTTCACATATAATTAAGGGACCGCAAGTGTTTCACCCACGTACAGGCAAACCGTTCAATATCACTGGCTATTTTACATGCGAATCTACGAATGTCATTTACGTGATTAAGTGCCCTTGCGGGTTACTATACGTGGGTGAAACGATGCAAACTATTAGGGATAGAATATGCAAGCACAAATCCACCATCAGAACTCAGAATTTACTGCTCCCGCTGCCTTACCATTTTGAGAAACACAGGCATACGATTGCCCAATTAAAATTTCAGGTGTTAGAGCAAGTAAAAATGCCGAGAAGAGGGGGTGACATAAAGAGGCTTCTATTACGTAGGGAAGCCTTTTGGATTCATACCCTAGACACTTTACAACCTCGCGGTCTGAACCGCGATTATGAGATCATGCGATTATAACCCATAGTATGCTGTCTGCTAATATGTTATTTTTATTGTTTCTTCTGCAGACATTCACTCTGAATTGAGAACTTGGATGGTAATATGTATCAGCGATTAATATGTATCACTTGTCTACTTGTTTATATGTATCGTTTGTCCATTGATCTGCTTCAAACTGAAACCATGATGCCGATTGGCTAGATGAATTTGTCATTCACAATTGGCGTCGGACGTCATCTAGGCTATTTAAATGTGTGTTAATTCTTTTCCTGTGACCTGCTGATAAAGGCTGTGAGCCGAAACGCGTCCAGGAGATTGTTATTCTGTGAATAAATGTAAAGAGCAATATAAACGAAGACGGTTGCTGGGATCATTCTTTATTAATAGTGACGCACAGTCATTTTACAGCTAACAGAAGTGGTTCAAAAGCATGTGTTTGCACTGCTACAACATGGCTCAAAAGAACCTTTTTTATCTCCATTTCTTTATTGGCAGTGCCTCCATGTCCTTCTTTTGTTACGCTATAGAGTCATTGGGACACAGTTCTTGCAGGGGTGACCAGTGATTTTTTTCTTTTACTGAAGACTGCTGTATGCTTTTCTTTTGGTTTAGCTAGGGGTTAGCTAGGAACGTTGGTGGCCTGCCTGACGAGGTGCATGTCCATATACTGTATGAGATCTGCCTGTCATACTGACTCACAGTAACTGTTTTAGTACCAGAAAGGACTAGCTATACATGTTGCTGCAATGCACAGTGATATACACCGAGATACACTCTCCCTGCAGGCAGGGATATAGCTGATTTAACGCACTTTGTGACAAATTAAATTGGAACGAAGTGAATTTCTTGAAAATATTCTGCGAAGTGTCCGAATTGAATTTTTGAGAACTTCATTCATCTCTAATAGAGTTAAGTGAACACCTGGAAGTTCAGGTTCGCCGGGTTCGGACAAACTTCGTCGCAAAGTTTGAGTTTGGGACCCGAACTTGACCCTGAACCTGAACCCCATTGATCTCAATGGACCCGAACTTTGGGGCACTAAAATGGCTCTAAAAAGGTGGGCTAGAGGGCTGCAAAAGAAAGCAAAATGGGGGTAAGAGCTGGACAATTGCCCTGCAAACAAATGTGGATATGGAAATGACTTAAAATAACATAAAATACATGAAAAATAATAATCTTGAACTAGGAGGAGGAGGTCCATATGGAGTAGGAGATTGAGGAGGTGGTGGACGTGGCGGTGTAGGTGGAAGCGGTGGTGGAGGAGGTAGACCCCAAAACATTGGGAAATATAGAAAAGAAAAGAAAGAAAGTGCGCTGGAGTATAATAAAGGCTGGGTGAGGCCAGTATACATGTCTATTCTGCACAAGGTACGGACAAGTCCTGTGGGATCCATGCTTGGTTCATTTTAATGAACGTGAGCTTGTTCACATTGGCTGTGGACAGGCGGCTGCGCTTGTCTGTGATAACGCCCCCTGCCGTGCTAAACACCCGTTCAGACAATATACTGGCTGCAGGGCAGGCCAGCACCTCCAAGGCATAAAGGGCAAGCTCAGGCCATGTGCCCAATTTGGAGACCCAGAAGTTGAATGGGGCAAACCCATTAGTCAGTACGTGTAGGCGTGTGCACACATACTGTTCCACCATTTTGCTGCAATGCTGCCTCCTGCTAAAACGTTCCATATCAGTTGATGGTGCTGGTTATTGTGGCGAGCTGACAAAGCTTTTCCACATTTCAGCCATGCTAACCCTGCCTTCTGAGGTGCTGGCGGTGCCCCAGCAGTGTTGGCGACTTCTTCCTCCTCCTCTGCCTTCACCTTGTGCTTCCACTGAGGCCCTGGTATCAGGTGGGAATGCCACCAGCAGCGCGTCTACCAGCGTGCAGGATATATTTCCCAGTCAGGTATGTAGTGCAGGGGTAGTTTGAAAGAAAAAAGGGGTACAGATCACCCAGCAATCTAAATGCCGCCGAATTTACTGAATATATTTCCTTGTCAGGTATGCAGTGCAGCAGGAACACACCCTCCAAGCTACTTGTGAATGACTGGCCTGATAACCGTGGAAATGTCCACCCACAATCTAAGAGCTGGATTTACTGATTATATTTCACTCTCAGAAATGCAGTGCAGGCCGCAAAGGTACTTTATGGCAAAAAAAGAAAATTTTTTTTTTCACCCACAGTGTCCCAGTTGTATTTACTGTTTATATTTAACTATCAGAAATAGAGTGCAGGCTACAAAGGTACTTTATGGCAAAAAAAAGTGCATTTTTATACCCACAATGTCACAGTTGTATTTACTGATTATATTTCACTCTCAGAAATGCAGTGCAGGCCGCAATGGTACTTTATGGCAAAAAAAGTGAATTTTTTCACTCACAATGTCACAGTTGTATTTACCGATTATATTTTACTCTCAGAAATGCAGTGCATGCCGCAAAGGTACTTTATGGCAAAAAAAAAGGGATTTTTTTTTTTTACCCACAATGTCCCAGTTGTATTTACTGATTATATTTCACTATCAGAAATGCAGTGCAGGCCGCAAAGGTACTTTTTGGCAAAAAAAGTGAATTTTTTCACTCACAATGTCCCAGTTGTATTTACTGATTATATCTCACTCTCAGAAATGCAGTGCAGGCCGCAATGGTACTTTATGGCCAAAAAAAAGTGATTGTTTTCACCCACAATGTCACAGTTGTATTTACTGATTATATTTCACTATATCGCCCAGATATGTTTTCACCCACAATGTCACAGTTGTATTTAATGATTATATTTCACTCTCAGAAACGGAGTGCAGGCCGCAAAGGTACTTTTTGGCAAAACAAAAGTGATTTTTTTCACCCACAATGTCCCAGTTCCCAGCAAGGAAGGTAAAAAGGCTCTCACCTGCTCTTCATCTGCTTTGAGCACAGAACAACTGCACTTGAATCCGGGTAAGTTAGGATCCAATAAAGAGAAAAAATCCAACTAGATTCGCAGACGGTGCCAGCGATTCAGCGATTAAAAGTTAAACAATCAGTTTGACAAAGCCTCTTCTACCGGTTTCGGGCTATTGTAATGTCAGCCCTTACTCATGACATACTGAGGATACAAATGATTCCAGCATATAAGCTGGTCACACACCTGAGCCTGCAATTAGGCTGTCATGTGACCAGGTAATACGCTGGTAATCAAGTGCATGGACACTCCTCTGTTTAAAAAGTTAAATATAAAAAACCATGTCATAAAACATAGAATATATAGTGGGAACCATGTTTTACAATTGTTGCAATATTAGATCTAATTTTTTATTAGGACCTTTTGGCTGACAGCTATCCAATTGAAAAATCCAAAAGGACTCTCTATTTAGAAGTTTCCTTTTGTGATCACCTCCCCTGGCTGGCATCCTAACTCTTCTATTCCTTGTACTCGCATACCTGACTTGTCCCCACCATGGGCTGTTGCAAAATGCAAGCTAACTGCTGACACATTGCGGCACCCATGGTGTGGCACGTCAGATATATGTCTGTGTACCCTCACTTTTATCGCATTAGTCGTACAACCGACCATACTGTAGTTCACAGATCGTACAGGTAATCAAATAAACGGCAAACGTAGTGTTACAATTACGATAAAATTTTATCATAAATTAATTACGATCCGCAGTGGACTTGAATGTTTTGGCAGTTACCGTGTAGTCACAGCAAACACATTTTCCATGGCCATAATTGTAGCTGCCTTTAGTGACCAGCCATGTGGGTTGTGATTTCTTCTCATCCTGATAAAGACTAGGACTAACTGAATTTGCTACTGTAGTGGCCCTCCGAGCTGCACATCTCACACCTCATATGGCTATTTCTGCCCATTGCTTGTCATATGCTAGTATTGGGAGATGTTTCCTGATTATCCTGCAAATTTCTGGATATTCAACACTATACTGTGTCACAAAAGTGCTCTGGGGCTTATTAGCTAAAGGTATTGAAGATTCTATATATTTTGGTTTCCACTGAGGGTGTACTAATGACTTCCTATCAATTTCCAGTGTCTGTTGCATGCAATTAGTAACATGCTTCACTGAGTAAGATCTCTGGGATAAACTATTAGTTATATCCATTGCTTCTTGTATAAATGTCTCCATATCTGAGTAGTTCCGTCTTGCACGGATCATCTCGCCCTTTGGTAGGTTTTGCAATGTATGTGATGAATGGCAGGATGATCCGTGCAATATAGTGTTGCCTGCTAGAGGTTTTCTATAGGTAGACGTACGGATGTTGGAGGTGGTGGAGTCCCCCCTCAGGAGCAGGTCCAAAAAATGTATCTCCTTCTTTTCATGGTGGACATCAAATGATATGGCCTCCAAACATGAATTGAGGTATTGGGTGAAAGGTGGTATGGCCGCCACATCACCAAACCATATAAACAACAGGTCATCGATGTAGTGACCATACCACCTTATGCAGTCCCAATATGGATGGGTGTCGATGAAGAGAAAACTCCTCACCCACCATGCCATAAAAATATCAGCACAGTAGGGAGAAAACCTAGCCCCCATCGACACCCCTACAGGTGACAGTTTCAGAAAGGCAGTGAAGGCCGCAAACTTTTTAGCAAAAAAAAAATTATTTGTCCCACCAGAATCCAACAGATGGATTTACTGAATTGATTACACTGTCAAAATGTGAATATGTCACCCCCTGGGTCCCTGACCTCACAGACGGATTACCTATATTCTTTTCCTTTCCCCTGGCACATATGCAGTGCAGGTGCACTTAAAAAATGGGTATTTGTCGCCAACTGAACTACAAGAACAGGATTCAATTATTGTCCCTGGCACATATGCAGGTGCAAGTGCACTGCACTTGCACAAAATGGCCACCGACACCCACCTAACTAACAGACGGATTAAAACTTATTTTTCTGTGTCACTGGGCTCAGGGCAGGGTACAAAAATGTTGCATTGCACCCACAAAAAAAATCTCTGTAGATCGCAGACTTAACACCAAGCTCTGATATCAGATTCTTTCTTAATCTCTCCCTCACGGCAACATCCTATCCCTACACTAGTAAGAGCTAATGTGACATGCGGAGCTACGTGACTCCAGCTTATATAGAGGCTGGGTCACAAGCTGCACTGGCCAATCACAGCCATTCCATTAGTAGGCATGGCTGTGACGGCTTCTAAGGGCACACATCTTTATTAAAGGGCCGAACACCGAACTCGAACCCAAACTTTTATGAAAAAGTTCGGGTTCGGGTCCGGGTACAAAAAACCCTAAAGTCCGGAACGAACCCGAACTTCACAGTTCGGGTTCGCTCAACACTAGTCTCTAATCTAATCATCTTCTATAATGAGACTTCTAGAATTACAAAAACATATACTGTGCAACTATGCAATTCCAATGCATTTACTTTCATAAACAGTATATGTCTAAACAGTGTAAAAGAACAGTTTTTAAAACTCACCTTATACTGTAACAAGTCAGTTTAACTACTGCATAGTTTTTACCCTGTTAAAATATTGTTCAGCAGATTTCAGTATGAAGTTTTCTGTTCTGATTTAATGGCTGTCTTTTGTTTAAAGTTGCCACATCACCAGAAAAAAGATCATCTATGAAGTGACATGTGTTCATCCATCACAGCAAGAGAATACTGTTTTACAAGTCTTCTCTGGAACCACTGCCTCTATGCAAGATGACACACAATCAAGCAAAAGTGAGTCTAAGATATTGAAATACCATTGCATAGTATCACTGAGAAAAAAGACACAAAAGAGCAGGAGGGTGGGGAAAAGGAATTTTCTTATAATACATTACCATTTTATTATATAGGATGAGATAAGTCTTAGATTTCTTGCATTTTTAGTCCTAAAAACAAAAAGACAAATGGTATCCGTAGAAGTCTGTGGGGTACTATTGTTCTTTTAAATGCCTACAACATAAATTCAGTCTGACAGAATAAAACTTATTTTATATTCCATCATATGTCGTATTAAGCATTGCTTCTAGGGGAGAATATTTTGGTAATATGGTCCCATCAAGAGGCACCATACGGTGGCTAGTGATGAGCGGCAGGTGCCATATTCGATTTCGACGAAATTCGCATATTCGTTTCATATTCGTCGAAATCGAATATTCGTCATTTTTTCTAGTTATCGCGATTAACATGCGATTTAAATAATCGCATATTGCGATTTGTACTTAAGGCTACTTTCCTATTGGTTTCATATCTAGAATTAGCGAGGATGACGAATATGACGAATGTATTCGTCTATTCCTCAAAACGAAGATAACGAAGTATTCTACATCTTCGTTTTAGCTACCTATTCGTCAACTTCGCTAATTCTAGCAATCAAATAGGAAGGTTGACTATAGAGACAGCTGTGTTAAATTCGCTATGCGATTTTTTTTTTTTTAATAAATAGAATACTTATAATAATTTTATCAAGTAATATAATTATTGCATTAAAAAATAAAAAAAATCGCATAGCGAATTTAACACAGCTGTCTGGTAAGTCAACCTTCCTATTTGATTGCTAGAATTAGCGAATAGCGAAGTTGACGATGACGAGACGAATAGGTAGCTAAAACGAAGATGTAGAATACTCGTTATCTTCGTTTTGAGGAATATGACGAATACATTCGTCATATTCGCTATTCGCTAATTCTACCAAGCCAACCATAACTTCTGTGCTCATGGAGCGTCCCCATCACCATGGGAACGTCTCCATATACTAAAATGTACTGTCGGATTTGAGGAATTACGTTGAAATCGCAATGCGATTAATTCAAGTTATATTAATCGCATTGCGATTTCAACTTAGAGCTGGGTTTATAATGGGTCAGCTTGCTAGAATTAACGAAGTTAACGAATATGGAATATAGCAGCAGTGCTAAGTTGAAATCGCAATGCGATTAATTTAACTTAAAGTATTCGCATTGCGATTTCAACTTAGCACTGCTAGTGCATAGCTATACTCCATATTCGTTAATTCTAGCCTATGTAAGATAGCAGTGCTAAGTTGTAATCGCAATGCGATTAATATAACTTGAATTAATCGCATTGCGATTTCAACGTAATTCCTCAAATCCGACAGTACATTTTAGTATATGGAGATTCTCCCATGGATGGGGACGCTCCACATGAGCACGGAAGTCGGCAGAAGCGGCAACGGGCACTGACTAGAGCAGCCAGGAAGCCAGGAATCCTCAGGACAGGTAAGAACTACTTTTGGGAAGTAGGAAAGAAAAAAATATAACTAAAAAAAAACAAAAAAAAAACGAATATTCGAAATAGCGAATTTATAGCGCTATATTCGAAATATTCGCGAATTAGCGAAGTGCCGATATTCGCTAAAAAAATTCGCTTTTCGAATATTCGCGCTCAACACTAACGGTGGCACATGAAGGATCAGGCAGATGTAGAAGAACAACAAACATTTTTCTTTACTGAGTGCAAAGTACCGTACATCCTGTCATCTGTACAAGGTGCAATGTCTCTATCCCAAGATGATGAAATATGGTAGCAGGCAAGATGGCAGACAATAGCACTCTAGAGTAGTCCCTCTCTTCCTCCTGAATTGCCTTTGCTAACAGCAACAAGCTGGCACTTGTGGCTTTAGTTATGCACTTGTGTAATGCAGGTTTTTGCATGTTCGTGTCCTGAACTGAGACATTTATACAAAATATGACAAAGAACTGCAGATAGCCCATCTAGAGTATTGCACATCCATACCTACGTTCATGCCATTGCAGACCAACAATGGCTATATCTGGGGGATTCAAACAAATGTTATCTAGGTAGCGGTATGTGATGACTTTCCTGTGTATTACAGAGCAGCCAGAGAAAGAAGCAGTTGTTTGTACTTAACCACCCTGGTCCACCTCTTTTGGCAGGAGTGGCCTGATCTTACTTCCTGACTAGAGGGGGAGAGTTTTAGTCTAGTGAGTGAGGAGGGAGGAAGCAAGTCCATCTTCTCCTTTTTCTTAGGCCTCTTAACCAATCTCTGTAAAAATTACTGCTTCTGCTACAGCAACAAATAAAGAAGAAAAGAACTCAGAATCTGCACGACTCAAGCATAGGAGTCAGCAATTACAGCTAACTTTGCTGCTTGTGAGGGACTACAGTTAAGACACCCATCACACTTAATCACGCCCTGGCCAGACGTGCCTCTAAAACCTGTATCCTGCAGTGAACACTGCAGCCACAATTGCCAGCTGTTGCAGGCCAGAGATTCTAGGGGGAGGGACTTTAGCAAAATATCACAGCAAGAGTACCATTATTTTCCACTTTGCCAGCCTCCATAACTTGACAACTGGGAAATGAATTTGCACTCTGCACAGATTATTGTCGAATGTACTAGAATTCCTATTTTGCACTCAGGTACAAAGAAACGTTTGTACTTTTACCTCTGGCCTGGTTTCCTGACTCCTACCACACCATAGGCTGGTCATTGCACTACTACACCTCCTGCCAGGCACCCAGACAACCACCGACATCAAGGGGATCCCAACCTACCATCAGACAGGAGCCTCCCCAACTACAGGGAGTTCCTTGCACCGGCCCTAGGGAGCAACGACGTGAGGAAAACCACTGTGACACATCCTACAGTCAAAGCCACTAGCACTCCCATCCTCCACTCTTCAAGGGCTCACTGCACAAATTACACTAAAGTTAAGGCATACTGCTTGAAAGCATCTAGATGAAAAGAAGTGTTATTTATCTTTATTATGTACTTTTTCACTGCTAAATTATTGCAAGTGTTCTATGGAAAAAAGTTTTAAATAATTGTACCACATTTCATATCCATAACACAAATTATACACAAGTAAAGCCTTATTGCATCACAGCATCTAGTTAAATAGATGTTTATAATCAATGCCAAAAAATTTAAATTGCATTGTCACACCCAAGTGTTAGTGAAGAGCTCGTATTACTGCATCAGAGCATGTAGTTCAAATATGTTAAACTGTAAAACTTGCATTTAAATTACCTGTAAATTATTACAGTGTTTGTGAATGAAAGGGGGATTTAGAATATTTAATTGCACCTTTTTTTTTAGAAAAAAACTTGCCATTTTGTCAGTACCGTTTAATAATCTGAAACTCAGGAAAAATCATGGGCCTGATAGTACAATGCCTGGAAAATGGAAGTGCAAAACTAAAGACCCAGGCCTTATCCTCTCAGAATCAGTATGTGGGTAGCCCCATCCATCAATCCATTAGTAGCATTAGTAATAGTATTGGCCATAGTTATTCCTGGCTTGTGGACTGGATGGCTCACTCCTTCTATCAATCAAAGCAGGGTGACGTGGAGGTCAACTCTGAGTCTGACATCATAAGATTCCCCCTGCTCCTCCTCCTTGTAACCACAGAAAAGCCTTTCAGTGGCATCCTCTCTGTCATCACTGTCCCCTCCTAGTGGGCACCTTCTTTACTTTTTTTCTAAGAAAAGGCAACAAAACCCCACCACTCACTACAGGAGATAGTCAAGAGAGTCTCCTCATAGATGAATTGTGTGAGAGCAGTCAGCGTTTGGACTGCCATAAGGAGGGGGTTCAAGGTGAGGAGGAGGACCCCCAAGTATAGCTGGTGGTAGTAGTGGCAGCTGTAGCCATGATTGTGACAGTGGTGACAGTGGCAAATACAAAGCAAGGAATCAGGAGGGGGCCAAGGAGCTCACAATGACATATAGTCTGAGAAAAGTTGTGGGAAGGATGAGGACGGGCAGTGGTAGAAATAAAGAGTATAGGCAGCATACAGCCAGAACCCCCAAAGAACTGCCAGGACTAGACCCTTCTTCAGGAACTGGGGATACCGCTGATCAGTGGCATAGTGTGCTTTGCCAGCACCCAAGGGCAAACCAAGGACTGCATCCCCTACCTGTGGACAGGCGCATTTTTATAAAACTACTCCCTACAGCATACGAAGACCAATATTACCAATAACAACACTATATAAGAGACAAATATTACTGCAAAGACCATGAACATGTATTACCAGTAGTGTTGAGCGAACAGTTCGAGCATCGTTCGGGTTCGTACCGAATTTTGGGGTGTCCGGGACCCGGACCCGAACCCGGACATTTTCAAAAAAGTTCGGGTTCGGGTTCGTCGTTCGGCATGTATTTAGGCGCATTTTGAAAGGCTGCAAAGCAGCCAATCAACATGCATCATACTACTTGCCCTAAGATGCCATCGCAGCCATGCCTACTATTGGCAAGGCTGTGATTGGCCGAGTGCAGCATGTGACTCAGCCTCTTTATAAGCTTGTGCGCACGTCGGGACGTGCTCACTCCCGATGTGAATAGAACAGGGATAGACGCAGCTGATGCTAGGGCGAGAATAGGCAGGGATAATTGAATAACTGGAAGCAAATTTCTCCTCCACCTGTGATTCATCTGAACAACTGCAGCTGAGCTGCTTTTTTGATAGGGATTGGCTATTTTTAGAGTGGCCAGAGTGATTTTTCCATCCACATGTACCTAGCTGACCGCCGTCGCCATTTTGCGACTTGTAGTGCTGCAGCAGAAGCTGCCACAGTGTGCATTCCAAAGCTCCAAACAAGTCAGACATCTACACCTGGGATTCAGACCAATAGCGATTTAGCAGCACAGTCCAAGGCTATTTTTTTAAAGGTTGTGCAGACCATTTTGTGGCACATGTTACTGGGCTGATAGGCGGCGGCCATCTTGGGACTAGTGCTGCAGCACAATCTCTCCCAACGCCCATTAATCACTTGTAATAGTGGTCTGTGCCATAGAAATCCTACATCAGGGACTTGGGTGTGCTTGTGTCACCCCTACTAATACCAGTCCACCTGTAATCCATACAGTCAAAAGACTGAAAGTATTCCAGTGAGGGAATTTTTTTTTATTTAAAAAGGCCAAGTTAGTTTATCTGGCGCTCAATATACTAGATACAGTTAGGCCCATGCTTTCATACATCTGGAATTAGCAAATTAATGTGCTGGGGTTGGGAAAACATATATGTACCCATACTAGAATCTGTCAAAGAAAGCGGTACTCACATATAACAGTCATTCCATCTGTAATCCATACAGTCAAAAGACTGAAAGTATTCCAGTGAGGGAATTTTTTTATTTAAAAAGGCCAAGTTAGTTTATCTGGCGTTCAATATACTAGATACAGTTAGGCTCATGCTTTCATACATCTGGAATTAGCAAATTAATGTGCTGGGGTTGGGAAAACATATATGTACCCATACTAGAATCTGTCAAAGAAAGCGGTACTCACATATAACAGTCATTCCATCTGTAATCCATACAGTCAAAAGACTGAAAGTATTCCAGTGAGGGAATTTTTTTTATTTAAAAAGGCCAAGTTAGTTTATCTGGCGTTCAATATACTAGATACAGTTAGGCCTATGCTTTCATACATCTGGAATTAGCAAATTAATGTGCTGGGGTTGGGAAAACATATATGTACCCATACTAGAATCTGTCAAAGAAAGCGGTACTCACATATAACAGTCATTCCATCTGTAATCCATACAGTCAAAAGACTGAAAGTATTCCAGTGAGGGAATTTTTTTTATTTAAAAAGGCCAAGTTAGTTTATCTGGCGTTCAATATACTAGATACAGTTAGGCCTGCATGCTTTCATACATCTGGAATTAGCAAATTAATGTGCTGGGGTTGGGAAAACATATATGTACCCATACTAGAATCTGTCAAAGAAAGCGGTACTCACATATAACAGTCATTCCATCTGTAATCCATACAGTCAAAAGACTGAAAGTATTCCAGTGAGGGAATTTTTTTATTTAAAAAGGCCAAGTTAGTTTATCTGGCGCTCAATATACTAGATACAGTTAGGCTCATGCTTTCATACATCTGGAATTAGCAAATTAATGTGCTGGGGTTGGGAAAACATATATGTACCCATACTAGAATCTGTCAAAGAAAGCGGTACTCACATATAACAAGTCATTCCATCTGTAATCCATACAGTCAAAAGACTGAAAGTATTCCAGTGAGGGAATTTTTTTTATTTAAAAAGGCCAAGTTAGTTTATCTGGCGCTCAATATACTAGATACAGTTAGGCCTGCGTTTCATACATCTGGAATTAGCAAATTAATGTGCTGGGGTTGGGAAAACATATATGTACCCATACTAGAATCTGTCAAAGAAAGCGGTACTCACATATAACAGTCATTCCATCTGTAATCCATACAGTCAAAAGACTGAAAGTATTCCAGTGAGGGAATTTTTTTATTTAAAAAGGCCAAGTTAGTTTATCTGGCGCTCAATATACTAGATACAGTTAGGCTCATGCTTTCATACATCTGGAATTAGCAAACTAATGTGCTGGGGTTGGGAAAACATATATGTACCCATACTAGAATCTGTCAAAGAAAGCGGTACTCACATATAACAGTCATTCCATCTGTAATCCATACAGTCAAAAGACTGAAAGTATTCCAGTGAGGGAATTTTTTTATTTAAAAAGGCCAAGTTAGTTTATCTGATGCTCAATATACTAGATACAGTTAGGCTCATGCGTTTCATACATCTGGAATTAGCAAATTAATGTGCTGGGGTTGGGAAAACATATATGTACCCATACTAGAATCTGTCAAAGAAAGCGGTACTCACATATAACAGTCATTCCATCTGTAATCCATACAGTCAAAAGACTGAAAGTATTCCAGTGAGGGAATTTT
Source organism: Bufotes viridis (assembly GCA_033119425.1). Classification (NCBI taxonomy): domain Eukaryota; kingdom Metazoa; phylum Chordata; class Amphibia; order Anura; family Bufonidae; genus Bufotes; species Bufotes viridis. The sequence continues at coordinate 313,908,861 of CM065592.1, forward strand.
TTTTATTTAAAAAGGCCAAGTTAGTTTATCTGGCGCTCAATATACTAGATACAGTTAGGCCTGCGTTTCATACATCTGGAATTAGCAAACTAATGTGCTGGGGTTGGGAAAACATATATGTACCCATACTAGAATCTGTCAAAGAAAGCGGTACTCACATATAACAGTCATTCCATCTGTAATCCATACAGTCAAAAGACTGAAAGTATTCCAGTGAGGGAATTTTTTTATTTAAAAAGGCCAAGTTAGTTTATCTGGCGCTCAATATACTAGATACAGTTAGGCTCATGCTTTCATACATCTGGAATTAGCAAATTAATGTGCTGGGGTTGGGAAAACATATATGTACCCATACTAGAATCTGTCAAAGAAAGCGGTACTCACATATAACAGTCATTCCATCTGTAATCCATACAGTCAAAAGACTGAAAGTATTCCAGTGAGGGAATTTTTTTTATTTAAAAAGGCCAAGTTAGTTTATCTGGCGCTCAATATACTAGATACAGTTAGGCCTCATGCTTTCATACATCTGGAATTAGCAAACTAATGTGCTGGGGTTGGGAAAACATATATGTACCCATACTAGAATCTGTCAAAGAAAGCGGTACTCACATATAACAGTCATTCCATCTGTAATCCATACAGTCAAAAGACTGAAAGTATTCCAGTGAGGGAATTTTTTTATTTAAAAAGGCCAAGTTAGTTTATCTGGCGCTCAATATACTAGATACAGTTAGGCTCATGCTTTCATACATCTGGAATTAGCAAACTAATGTGCTGGGGTTGGGAAAACATATATGTACCCATACTAGAATCTGTCAAAGAAAGCGGTACTCACATATAACAGTCATTCCATCTGTAATCCATACAGTCAAAAGACTGAAAGTATTCCAGTGAGGGAATTTTTTTTATTTAAAAAGGCCAAGTTAGTTTATCTGGCGTTCAATATACTAGATACAGTTAGGCCTCATGCTTCATACATCTGGAATTAGCAAACTAATGTGCTGGGGTTGGGAAAACATATATGTACCCATACTAGAATCTGTCAAAGAAAGCGGTACTCACATATAACAGTCATTCCATCTGTAATCCATACAGTCAAAAGACTGAAAGTATTCCAGTGAGGGAATTTTTTTTATTTAAAAAGGCCAAGTTAGTTTATCTGGCGCTCAATATACTAGATACAGTTAGGCCTCATGCTTTCATACATCTGGAATTAGCAAACTAATGTGCTGGGGTTGGGAAAACATATATGTACCCATACTAGAATCTGTCAAAGAAAGCGGTACTCACATATAACAGTCATTCCATCTGTAATCCATACAGTCAAAAGACTGAAAGTATTCCAGTGAGGGAATTTTTTTTTATTTAAAAAGGCCAAGTTAGTTTATCTGGCGCTCAATATACTAGATACAGTTAGGCTCATGCTTTCATACATCTGGAATTAGCAAACTAATGTGCTGGGGTTGGGAAAACATATATGTACCCATACTAGAATCTGTCAAAGAAAGCGGTACTCACATATAACAGTCATTCCATCTGTAATCCATACAGTCAAAAGACTGAAAGTATTCCAGTGAGGGAATTTTTTTTATTTAAAAAGGCCAAGTTAGTTTATCTGGCGCTCAATATACTAGATACAGTTAGGCCTCATGCTTCATACATCTGGAATTAGCAAACTAATGTGCTGGGGTTGGGAAAACATATATGTACCCATACTAGAATCTGTCAAAGAAAGCGGTACTCACATATAACAGTCATTCCATCTGTAATCCATACAGTCAAAAGACTGAAAGTATTCCAGTGAGGGAATTTTTTTATTTAAAAAGGCCAAGTTAGTTTATCTGGCGCTCAATATACTAGATACAGTTAGGCCTATGCTTTCATACATCTGGAATTAGCAAATTAATGTGCTGGGGTTGGGAAAACATATATGTACCCATACTAGAATCTGTCAAAGAAAGCGGTACTCACATATAACAGTCATTCCATCTGTAATCCATACAGTCAAAAGACTGAAAGTATTCCAGTGAGGGGATTTTGCTTATAAAAATAATATATTTCATTGTGGTGCGAGTTGAATCGCAACAATGAAGAAAAATACTATTAAGGGACGAGGACGCGGTCGTGGTGGTGTCCGTGGAGCCTCTGTTGCTGGTAGAGGACGTGGCCGCTCGGCCCCAGGCGCACACAGTAGGGAACGAACTCCTCAACTAGCCGGCAGAATGTACCGCAATATCTCGTGGGGCCCAATGCCGCTCTTAGGATGGTAAGGCCTGAGCAGGTACAGGCATTAATCGATTGGGTGGCCGACAGTGCTTCCAGCACGTTCACCACATGGTCTTCCACCCAGTCTTCTGCGGAAAGCGCACAGGTGGCACCTGAAACCAAGCCCATCAGTCTGTCACATCACCCCCAAGCATATCAGGGAAACGGTCTGAGCCACAAGTTATGCAGCAGTCTCTTCTTCTGTTTGAAGACTCTGCTTCCAGGGTTTCCCAGGGGCGCCCACCTAGCCCTTCCCCAGTGGAGGAAGACATACCATGCACTGACGCACAACCACTTATGTCTCCAGATGAAGAGGACATGGGAATACCACCTCATCGGAGTCCGCACGTCTCTGATGATGACGAAACACAGGTGCCCACTGCCGCGTCTTTTGCAGTGTGCAGACTGAACAGGAGGAGGTCAGGAGGGAGACTGGGTGGAAGACGATGCAGAGGACGATGAGGTCTTAGACCCCACATGGACTGAAGGTCGTGGCGATGACTTTCACAGTTCAGAGGAAGAGGTAGTGGTGAGACCGAGACAACAGCGAAGCCAAAGAGGGAGCAGGGGGCCAAAGCAGACGAGCCGCCGCCCCAGAGTTCGCTCTGCTACTGGACATCGCCAACAGGGACCCAGCCCCACAAAGGCAGCTTCAAAGAGTTCCCTGGCATGGCACTTCTTAAACAATGTCCTACCGACAAGACCCGAGTGACTTGCACGCTCTGCCATCAGAGCCTGAGGCGAGGCATTAACGCTCTGAACCTCAGCACAACCTGCATGACCAGGCATCTACATGCAAAGCATGAACTGCAGTGGGGTACACACCTTAAAAACCAGGCACTCGCTGAGGCTCCCCTGCTCCCTCTACCGCTGCTGCCTCGGCTTCCGCCTCGAGAGGAATGTTGCCACCTGCCGAGCAGCAAACAGAGGATGTGCCACCGACACCACCACCACCGCCACCGTCAACTAGCGCCTCCACTATATCACACAGCAGCGTTCAGCTCTCAATATCTCAAACCTTAGAGAGGAAGCGCAAATTCCCCGAGTCACCCTCGAGCCTCTTGGCCTGAACGCCAGCATTTCTAAACTGCTGGCCTTTTGAAATGCTGTCATTCCGGCTGGTGGACACAGACAGCTTCAAACAGCTGATGGCCATGGCTGTCCCGCAGTATGTGGTTCCCAGCCGCCACTACTTCTCCAAGACAGCCGTGCCTTCCCTGCACATGCAAGTGTCCGATAAAATCAAGTGTGCACTGCGCAACGCCATTTGTGGCAAGGTCCACCTAACCACAGATACGTGGACCAGTAAGCACGGCCAGGGACGCTATATCTCACTAACTGCACACTGATGAATGTAGTGGCGGCTGGGCCCCCGGCGGACAGTTCCTTGGCGCACGTCCTTCCGCCCCTAGGATCGCAGGGCATCATTCTCTGCCTCCTGTAGCCTCCTCCTCCTACTCGGCTTCCTCCTCCACTGCTTCCACCAGCTCATCCGGTCAGCCACACACCTTCACCACCAACTTCAGCACAGCCCGGGTAAACGCCAGCAGGCCATTCTGAAACTCATATGTTTGGGGGACAGGCCCCACACCGCGCAGGAGTTGTGGCGGGGTATTGAACAACAGACCGACGAGTGGTTTCTGCCGGTGGGCCTCAAGCCAGGCCTGGTGGTATGCGATAATGGGCGAAATCTCGTGGCAGCTCTGGGACTAGCCGGTTTGACGCACATCCCTTGCCTGGCGCATGTGCTGAACTTGGTGGTGCAGAGGTTCATTCACCACTACCCCAACATGTCAGAGCTGCTGCATAAAGTGCGGGCCGTCTGTGCGCGCTCCGCCGCTCACATCCTGCCGCTGCTCGCCTGTCTGCGCTACAGCGGAACTTCGGCCTTCCCGCTCACCGCCTCATATGCGACGTGCCCACCCGGTGGAACTCCACCTTGCACATGCTGGAGAGACTGTGCGAGCAGCAGCAGGCCATAGTGGAGTTTCAGCTGCAGCACGCTCGCGTCAGTCGTACTGCCGAACAGCACCACTTCACCACCAATGATTGGGCCTCCATGCGAGACCTGTGTGCCCTGCTGCGCTGTTTCGAGTACTCCACCAACATGGCCAGTGGCGATGACACTGTTATCAGCGTTACAATACCACTTCTATGTCTCCTTGAGAAAACACTTAGGCAATGATGTTAGAGGAGGTGGCCCAGGTGGAGGAGGAGGAGGAGGATGAGGGCTCGTTTCTAACACTTTCGGGCCAGTCTGTTCGAATTGGCTCAGAGGGAGGTTTGTTTAAGCAGCAGAGGACAGGTTCACAAGTCGCCAGCCAAGGCACTGTACTGGAGGACGAGGAGGATGAGGAGGAGGAGGTGGAGGGGGACGAGGATGACGCAAGTTCACAGCGGGGTGGCAGCCCAGGCCCATCACTGGTGCGTGGCTGGGGGATACGGTGGACGATGACGATACGCCTCCCACAGAGGACAGCTTGTCCTTACCCATGGGTAGCCTGGCCCACATGAGCGAATATATGCTCCAATGCCTGCGCAACGATCAGCAGAGTTGCCCACGCTTTAACGTGTGCAGACTACTGGGTGGCCACCCTGCTGGATCCCCGGTATAAAGACAATGTGCCCACTTTAATTCCTGAACTGGAGCGCGACCGTAAGATGCGCGAGTACAAGCGCACGCTGATAGAGGCGCTCTTGAGAGCATTCCCACATGTCACAGGGGAACAGGTGGAAGGTGAAGGCAGAGGAGTGGCAAGAGGTCGCCAACGCAGCTGTGTCACGGCCAGCTCATCTGAGGGCAGGGTTAGCATGGCAGAAATGTGGAAAAGTTTTGTCTCCACGCCACAGCTATCTGCACCGACACCTGATACGGAACGTGTTAGCAGGAGGCAGCATTTCACTAACATGGTTGAACAGTATGTCTGCACACTCTCCACATCCTGACGGATGGTTCGGCCCCATTCAACTACTGGGTTTCGAAATTGTCCACGTGGCCAGAGTTAGCATGTTATGCCTTGGAGGTGCTTTCCTGCCCGGCGGCCAGCGCTTTATCTGAACGCGTATTCAGCACGGCAGGGGGCGCCATTACTGACAAGCGCAGCCGCCTGTCCACAGCCAACGTGGACAAGCTGACCTTCATAAAGATGAACCAGGCATGGATCCCACAGGACCTGTCCCTCCCTTGTGCAGAGTAGTCCTTATTAACTGCCTAAAACATGTCTTGTTGTGCTACGGGCCACTTCTTTATTTGATACAAATTTTATGAAACCCACAGTTGAATGAAACTCTTCTCTGTCTGGGCGCCGGGCCTAACCAGATGAAAGTGGCCGGTTAAACTAACGGGTGACATGAAGCCATAACCTCTGCCATGCTACCTCTGTCTTCTGTCTGGGTGCTGAGGCCTAAGTCAAATAAAGCGGTCTTCTGCTGTGCTGGGGGATATGAAGCTAATCTCTGACCTCTCTCCTCTGTCTGGGTCCAAAGGCCTAAATCACTGAAAGAGGCCTTCTCCTGTGGTGTGTGATATGATGCCAGAATATGTGCTGTGGGGCCTCTCTCCTCTTCCTGGGTGCAGGGGTCAAATAAACTAAATTGTGGCCTACTCCTGTGGTGGTTGATATGATGCCTGATTCTCTGATGTGGAACCTCTCCTCTGTTTGGGTGAAGGGGTCAAAGTCTTTCAAAGTCGCCTTCTCCTGTGCTGATTGATATGAAGCTGATGGTTGTGCCATCTGACATGGTTGCCGGGGTCCCATTAAATTGGGGCCTACTCCTGTGGTGGGTGATCTAAATGCCTGATTCTCTGCTTTGAAACCTCTCTCCTCCGTCCGGGTGTAGGGGTCAAAGTCTGTCAAAGTCGCTTCTCCTGTGCTGATTGATATAAAGCTTATGCTTGTGCCATCTGACATGGTTGCCGGGGTCTGATTCAATGGTGGCCTACTCCTGTGGTGGGTGATCTAAATGCCTGATTCTCTGCTGTGTAACCTCTCTCCTCCGTCTGGGTGTAGGGGTCAAAGTAACTAAATGGTGGCCTACTCCTGTGGTGGGTGATATGATGCCAGAATATGTGCTGTGGGGCCTCTCCTCTTCCTGGGTGCAGGGGTCAAAGTAACTCAATGGTGGCTTCTCCTGTGGTGGCTGATATGATGCCAGAATATGTGCTGTGGTGCCTCTCTCTCTTCCTGGGTGCAGGGTCAAAGTAACTAAATGGTGGCTTCTCCTGTGGTGGTTGATATGATGCCTGATTCTCTGCTGTGAAACCTCTCTCCTCCATCTGGGTGTAGGGTCAAAGTCTTTCAAAGTCGCCTTCTCCTGTGCTGATTGATATAAAGCTGATGGTTGTGCCATCTGACATGGTTGCCAGGGTCTGATTCAATGGGGGCCTACTCCTGTGGTGGGTGATCTAAATGCCTGATTCTCTGCTGTGAAACCTCTCTCCTCCGTCTGGGTGTAGGGTCAAAGTCTTTCAAAGTCGCCTTCTCCTGTGCTGATTGATATGAAGCTGATGGTTGTGCCATCTGACATGGTTGCCGGGGTCCCATTAAATTGGGGCCTACTCCTGTGGTGGGTGATCTAAATGCCTGATTCTCTGCTGTGTAACCTCTCTCCTCCGCCTGGGTGCAGGGGTCAAAGTAAACTAAATGGTGGCCTACTCCTGTGGTGGGTGATATGATGCCTGATTCTCTGCTGTGGAACCTCTCTCCTCTGTCTGGGTGCAAGGGGTCTAAAGTCACTAAATGGTGGCTTCTCCTGTGGTGGCTGATATGATGCCAGAATATGTGCTGTGGGGCCTCTCTCCTCTTCCTGGGTGCAGGGGTCAAAGTAACTCAATGGTGGCTTCTCCTGTGGTGGCTGATATGATGCCAGAATATGTGCTGTGGTGCCTCTCTCCTCTTCCTGGGTGCGGGGTCAAAGTAACTCAATGGTGGCTTCTCCTGTGGTGGTTGAGTATGATGCCAGAATATGTGCTGTGGGGCCTCTCTCTCTTCCTGGGTGCAGGGGTCAAAGTAACTCAATGGTGGCTTCTCCTGTGGTGGCTGATATGATGCCAGAATATGTGCTGTGGGGCCTCTCTCCTCTTCCTGGGTGCAGGGGTCAAAGTAACTAAATGGTGGCTTCTCCTGTGGTGGTTGATATGATGCCTGATTCTCTGCTGTGTAACCTCTCTCCTCCGTCTGGGTGTAGGGGTCAAAGTAACTAAATGGTGGCCTACTCCTGTGGTGGGTGATATGATGCCTGGTTCTCTGCTGTGGGACCTCTCTCCTTTGTCTGGGTGCTGTGGTCAAAATAATAGTAAGTGACCTTCTCCATTGGTGGGTGACTTGAAGCCTGATTCTGTGCTATGGGACCTCACTCCAATTAATATTGTTTAATTTTTATTTATTTTATGTTAACTCATCATTTCCCTATCTACATTTGTTTGCAGGGGATTTAATCTACATTTTGCTGCCTTTGCAGCCCTCTAGCCCTTTCCGGGTGTGTTTTACAGCCTTTTTAGTGCCCAAAAGTTCGGGTCCCCATTGACTTCTATGGGGTTCGGGTTCGATGAAGTTCGGTCGAGTTCGGATCCCGAACCCGAACATTTTTCGAAAGTTCGGCCGAACTCGTCGAACCCGAACATCCAGGTGTTCGCTCAACTCTAATTACCAGCTCTTAATGACTTGATATTACATCATACTAATACTGCATATAATACAAGAACAATATTACCACCATACACTGGTAGATACAGAGGTCTTACACAAGTGAATACACAATCAGTACAATGCAGATGCATCCAGTCCACTTATCAGGTGATATCGAGTTTGACTATTACGATATGTGAAAAGGGGTTTTACAATAGTATACAATCCCTTTCAGAACAGTCACTTGAATATGTACTATTTGCCTTACCAGATATTAATTGCTGGACTTATTAGCATGACCTATTTGTTATCTTAAATTGTCTTGGATAAGCTGAAACCAGGACACTGTGTCAAACACAGACAGAATAATGGAGACAGCACAAGAACAGAAATGGAGGCTTTGCTAATTACCAACATAGGAACCTAGAAGGCCTAAAACTTCAATGGGTACCGCCACTTAAAGAGGTTGTCACTTCAACAAATGGCATTTATCATGTAAAGAAGGTTAATACCAAGCACTTACTAATATATTGTGATTATCTCTATTGCCTCCTTTGCTGGCTTGATTCATTTCACCATCACATTATACACTGCTCATTTTCAGGAGTTATGACTCACCTGTAATCCAGCAACGGTGGTCGTGCTTGCACACTAGGAAAAGGCGACTCAGCTCTCAGGTGGCTGGGACCGTGGGAGCTCACATAGACCGGCTCTTTTTTCTACAATGTGCAAGCACAGCCACCGCTGCTGGATTGCAGGGTGATCGTAACCCCTGAATACAAGCAGTGTATAATGCGATGGATAACTGAATGAGGCCAGAAAAGGAGGCAATATGAGCAATAACAATACATTACTAGTGCTTTGTATTCACTTTATTTCATGCCATTTGCTGAAGTGAGACAACCCTTTAAAACGTGCCATCCTAACTAGGGATGTCATACAGCATATCCACTGCATAATATTCATGTGTTTAACTATATACCATAGGCTATTTTAATTACATCAATGCTATGATCTAACATTGCATCTCTGTACTGTCCACTGTTTACTTATGTGCAGGGAGACCTGTTGGGTCTGCTGTTAAAGAGGCCCAGTGATGAGCTGAAGCGAGCTTTGGCTGCTACATGTGAAGTCGTCGCTCAAAACTTTGAATTAATGCTGTATCGAGATCTATCTCCATACAGCATTAAAATGTACAGACTCCAATGAGGAGAAGTAAGTTAATTGCGAAGTGGCAGGAGTCGCGTGACTTCGTTGAATAACTCGGTATTTGATTTATTATGTGGAAAACCATTTTAAAACTTGGAACCAAACTGGGTTTCGGTTCCGACTGATACTATGGAACCGAAGTGGAGTTTAGTTCCAAGTTTTAAAGTGATACAGATGAACTCTAATATGCTTCCACTGACTTGGCTTGTAATAAAATAACAACAAGCAGGCCAGAACCCTCAAAATCATATTGGAAATTTAGTAGACAACCTTATAGCTAATGTTCAGTCAATTCTAAGTTAAGATTATTTCTGGGAAAGATGGGTGACTACAGCTTTCTCAGGACTTTCCAGGAGTCCTGAATGGAAAATTTGAAGAATGGATACTTGGACACCTATTTGACAAACCAGCCACAGGAAGAACAAAGAAATGGTTAACTCATTTTTAAAAGTTGACAGATCCAAATCTCCATTTGTTATATCAACCATGACATAACCTTTTAAAGAGGAAGTCCATGCTAAACAGTTCTTAGGCTGGAATTGATGACATCAATATGCTGGAGTCCTGCCTTTATTATTTGTTAGATCTGCTCTACTGTCCAACATAGACTTAGGCTCTCAGCTCACCAGAATTTTGCTGGTGCTGATGCTGCCTTGTGTGTGTTGTAGAAATTTCCATCTGTTGTAGAAATTATCTGTATCAAGCTCTTTTGTGTAAGGAAAGGGCACACTCTTCCAGGAGTCAGATAAGATGTTTCATGGTAGAGATCTAGTGAGCACTCCTTCCTCACCCAGCCTCTTTTCTTTATTTAAATAGACAAAAGGGGGTAACAATAGGAAGGGCAGGCCCAACACCTGACCACTTCCTTCATGTACAGTACAATCATACAGGAAGTGATGACACACAGGAAGAAACCACCACATGTCTCCAATTACCACTAGAGTGAACTTTGTTCAGCCTTGCTCAGTTATCAATGCCCAACAAAGTTCACTGGGATTCTCATGTGTGCTTATGTACAGGAATTGCAACATTACCTCCAGCGGTTGATCAGGAACACTGAAAACAACAAACGCACGTTCCTTTCGTATATTGTTCTCTTAATAAATGCATCCACGCCAGCCAATAAATCCGCTCTTTGGGCGGGGGCCCTAGCTGGTGCCCATACATTTCCCAAGAAAACACTGCTCTGCAGTGCATCAGTCTCCCCCTGCCCACAGCCCAGTGCATAGCACATAGACTGTTTGACAGCGGAGACCTCTGTGCCCGGCAGCTGCGTCTCTACATCCACATAAGATATCTACTCCAATGGTTTACCCTGACACTGAGAGACATGATGACAATACATGACATATTAAAAACACATCCTAATAAAATTTCCACAACACGTGCAATTCTCTGTCCCTTGTAAGGGATCGTCTCTTATTCAAAGGGTCCTTCTCACAGAATTATCTTCATAACAACTGGATTTCAGGTCCAAACATGAGATTTATTTGACAGTCTTAACCAAAGTAACTCAATGGTGGCTTCTCCTGTGGTGGTTAGTATGATGCCAGAATATGTGCTGTGGGGCCTCTCTCTCTTCCTGGGTGCAGGGGTCAAAGTAACTCAATGGTGGCTTCTCCTGTGGTGGCTGATATGATGCCAGAATATGTGCTGTGGGGCCTCTCTCCTCTTCCTGGGTGCAGGGGTCAAAGTAACTAAATGGTGGCTTCTCCTGTGGTGGTTGATATGATGCCTGATTCTCTGCTGTGTAACCTCTCTGCTCCGTCTGGGTGTAGGGGTCAAAGTAACTAAATGGTGGCCTACTCCTGTGGTGGGTGATATGATGCCTGGTTCTCTGCTGTGGGACCTCTCTCCTTTGTCTGGGTGCTGTGGTCAAAATAATAGTAAGTGACCTTCTCCATTGGTGGGTGACTTGAAGCCTGATTCTGTGCTATGGGACCTCACTCCAATTAATATTGTTTAATTTTTATTTATTTTATGTTAACTCATCATTTCCCTATCTACATTTGTTTGCAGGGGATTTAACTACATTTTGCTGCCTTTTGCAGCCCTCTAGCCCTTTCCGGGTGTGTTTTACAGCCTTTTTAGTGCCCAAAAGTTCGGGTCCCCATTGACTTCTATGGGGTTCGGGTTCGGGATGAAGTTCGGGTCGAGTTCGGATCCCGAACCCGAACATTTTTTGAAAGTTCGGCCGAACTCGTCGAACCCGAACATCCAGGTGTTCGCTCAACTCTAATTACCAGCTCTTAATGACTTGATATTACATCATACTAATACTGCATATAATACAAGAACAATATTACCACCATACACTGGTAGATACAGAGGTCTTACACAAGTGAATACACAATCAGTACAATGCAGATGCATCCAGTCCACTTATCAGGTGATATCGAGTTTGACTATTACGATATGTGAAAAGGGGTTTTACAATAGTATACAATCCCTTTCAGAACAGTCACTTGAATATGTACTATTTGCCTTACCAGATATTAATTGCTGGACTTATTAGCATGACCTATTTGTTATCTTAAATTGTCTTGGATAAGCTGAAACCAGGACACTGTGTCAAACACAGACAGAATAATGGAGACAGCACAAGAACAGAAATGGAGGCTTTGCTAATTACCAACATAGGAACCTAGAAGGCCTAAAACTTCAATGGGTACCGCCACTTAAAGAGGTTGTCACTTCAACAAATGGCATTTATCATGTAAAGAAGGTTAATACCAAGCACTTACTAATATATTGTGATTATCTCTATTGCCTCCTTTGCTGGCTTGATTCATTTCACCATCACATTATACACTGCTCATTTTCAGGAGTTACGACCACCTTGTAATCCAGCAACGGTGGTCGTGCTTGCACACTAGGAAAAGGCGACTAGCTCTCAGGTGGCTGGGACCGTGGGAGCTCACATAGACCGGCTCTTTTTTCTACAATGTGCAAGCACAGCCACCGCTGCTGGATTGCAGGGTGATCGTAACCCCTGAATACAAGCAGTGTATAATGCGATGGATAACTGAATGAGGCCAGAAAAGGAGGCAATATGGGCAATAACAATACATTACTAAGTGCTTTGTATTCACTTTATTTCATGCCATTTGCTGAAGTGAGACAACCCCTTTAAAACGTGCCATCCTAACTAGGGATGTCATACAGCATATCCACTGCATAATATTCATGTGTTTAACTATATACCATAGGCTATTTTAATTACATCAATGCTATGATCTAACATTGCATCTCTGTACTGTCCACTGTTTACTTATGTGCAGGGAGACCTGTTGGGTCTGCTGTTAAAGAGGCCCAGTGATGAGCGAAGCGAGCTTTGGTTGCTACATGTGAAGTCGCTTCGCTCAAAACTTTGAATTAATGCTGTATCGAGATCTATCTCCATACAGCATTAAAATGTACAGACTCCAATGAGGAGAAGTAAGTTAATTGCGAAGTGGCAGGAGTCGCGTGACTTCGTTGAATAACTTCGGTATTTGATTTATTATGTGGAAAACCATTTTAAAACTTGGAACCAAACTGGGTTTCGGTTCCGACTGATACTATGGAACCGAAGTGGAGTTTAGTTCCAAGTTTTAAAGTGATACAGATGAACTCTAATATGCTTCCACTGACTTGGCTTGTAATAAAATAACAACAAGCAGGCCAGAACCCTCAAAATCATATTGGAAATTTAGTAGACAACCTTATAGCTAATGTTCAGTCAATTCTAAGTTAAGATTATTTCTGGGAAAGATGGGTGACTACAGCTTTCTCAGGACTTTCCAGGAGTCCTGAATGGAAAATTTGAAGAATGGATACTTGGACACCTATTTGACAACCAGCCACAGGAAGAACAAAGAAATGGTTAACTCATTTTTAAAAGTTGACAGATCCAAATCTCCATTTGTTATATCAACCATGACATAACCTTTTTAAAGAGGAAGTCCATGCTAAACAGTTCTTAGGCTGGAATTGATGACATCAATATGCTGGAGTCCTGCCTTTATTATTTGTTAGATCTGCTCTACTGTCCAACATAGACTTAGGCTCTCAGCTCACCAGAATTTTGCTGGTGCTGATGCTGCCTTGTGTGTGTTGTAGAAATTTCCATCTGTTGTAGAAATTATCTGTATCAAGCTCTTTTGTGTAAGGAAAGGGCACACTCTTCCAGGAGTCAGATAAGATGTTTCATGGTAGAGATCTAGTGAGCACTCCTTCCTCACCCAGCCTCTTTTCTTTATTTAAATAGACAAAAGGGGTAACAATAGGAAGGGGCAGGCCCAACACCTGACCACTTCCTTCATGTACAGTACAATCATACAGGAAGTGATGACACACAGGAAGAAACCACCACATGTCTCCAATTACCACTAGAGTGAACTTTGTTCAGCCTTGCTCAGTTATCAATGCCCAACAAAGTTCACTGGGATTCTCATGTGTGCTTATGTACAGGAATTGCAACATTACCTCCAGCGGTTGATCAGGAACACTGAAAACAACAAACGCACGTTCCTTTCGTATATTGTTCTCTTAATAAATGCATCCACGCCAGCCAATAAATCCGCTCTTTGGGCGGGGGCCCTAGCTGGTGCCCATACATTTCCCAAGAAAACACTGCTCTGCAGTGCATCAGTCTCCCCCTGCCCACAGCCCAGTGCATAGCACATAGACTGTTTGACAGCGGAGACCTCTGTGCCCGGCAGCTGCGTCTCTACATCCACATAAGATATCTACTCCAATGGTTTACCCTGACACTGAGAGACATGATGACAATACATGACATATTAAAAACACATCCTAATAAAATTTCCACAACACGTGCAATTCTCTGTCCCTTGTAAGGGATCGTCTCTTATTCAAAGGGTCCTTCTCACAGAATTATCTTCATAACAACTGGATTTCAGGTCCAAACATGAGATTTATTTGACAGTCTTAACTCCTTAAGGACGAAGGGCGTACATGTACGCCCTGTGTTTAAACTGCTACTGCACCCGATGTGGGAGCGGTAGCAACATGGTTCCTGCTGATGTAGATCAGCAGGAACCATGTTCTAATGCCGAGGGGGGTCATATGACCCCCCCGTATCGGCGATCGCTGCAAACCGCAGGTCAATTCAGACCTGCGGTTTGCAGCGGTTTTAGCGATCTCTGATCCCCGCGGTCAGATCAGAGAGTTAATTGCCCCAAAGATAATTATTTTAACCCCCCCTGCAGCCCCCAATCTTGTTATGGCGGCGGGGGTGCAGGGGGGGTGGTTGCGGAGGCGGTGCGGGAGGCGGGCGGTGCGGCAGGCGGGATCGCAATAGCGATCCCCCGCCCGCCTCCCTTGTAATAATTCCCTGGTGTCTAGTGGTTCTATCAGAGTGCCAGCACATTGCTGGCACTCTGATAGAAAAACGACTGGCATCTGTGCTGCAGATGCCAGCCGTTTAACCCCTTCCTTACCGCGGTCCGGACCGCGGTATGGAAGGTGTTAACAGGGAGGGAGCTCCCTCCCTCTCCCATCGGGGGGCTGCTGTGCCTATGCAGCCCCCCAGGATGGGATCGCAGAGGGAGGGAGCTCCCTCCTCCCTATCCATCACCCACTGCTCTCTAATGGCAGTGGGTGATGAGTTACCATGGCAGCAGGACGCTTTCAGAAGCGTCCTGCTTGCCATGGTATAGTAACTCTGGTCAGACTTCTGCTAAAGGCAGAAGTCTGACCAGACTGTGAAAGTAAAAAATACAGTGCAGTACACTATATAGTGTACTGTACTGTATTATACTGACATCAGATCCACTGGATCTACAAGAACCAAGTGGGTCTGGGTCCAAAATAAATGTAAAAAAGTGAAAAAAAGTAAAAATTTAAAAAAACACAAATCACTGAATAAAAAGTAAAAAAAATAAAATACACTACACATATTAGGTATCGCCGCGTCCGTATAAAACAGCTCTATAAAAATATCACATGACTGAACCCCTCACGTGAACGCCATAAAAAAAAAAAAAAAATGGTGTAAATAAGCCATTTTTTGGCACCTTACATCACTAAAAGTGTAATACAAAGCGATCAAAAAGGCGTATGCCTCCCAAAATAGTACCAATCTAACCGCCATCTCATCCCGCAAAAAATGAGCCCCTTCATAAAACAATTGCCCAAAAAATAAAAAAACTATGACTCTCAGACTAAAACATGATTTTTTTTGTTTCAAAAATGCTTTTCAGTGTTAAATGTAAATTTTTTTTAAAAAAGTAGACATATTGGGTATCTCCACGTCCGTAAGAATCTGCTCTATAAAAATATCACATGACCTAACCCCTCAAGTAAACACTGTAAAAAAAAAAAAAAAAAAAAAAAAACTTTGTCAAAAAGCCATTTTTTTTGTCAGCTTACATCACAAAAAGTGTAATAGCAAGCGATCAAAACGTCATATGACCCCCCAAATAGTGCCAATCTAACCGTCACCTCATCCCGCATAAATTATACCCAACCTGAGACAATCGCCTAAAAACTGAAAAAAATATGGCTCTCAGACTATGGAGACACTAAAACATATTTTTTTTTGTTTCAAAAAGGATATTATTGTGTAAAACCAAAATAAATAAAAAAAAGCATACATATTGGGTATCGTCGCGTTCGTAACGACCTGCTCTATAAAAAATATAACATGACCTAACCCCTCAGGTGAACGCCGTAAACATAAAAAATAAAAACGTTGTAAAAAAAGTCATTATTTTGTCACCTTACATCACAAAAAGTGTAATAGCAAGTGATCAAAAAGTCATATGCACCCCAAGATAGTACCATTCAAACCGCCATCTCATCCCGCAAAAAATGAGCCCCTACATAGGACAATTGCCAAAAAAAAAAAACTATGGCTTTCAGAATGTGGAGACACTAAAAATCATTTTTTTCAAAAATGCTTTATTATGTAAAACTGAAACAAAAACCCCAAAAAGTAGACATATTTGGTATTGTCGCGTCCGTAACAACCTGCTCTATAGAAATAGCACACAATCTAACCTGTCAGTTCAACGATGTAAATAACAAAAAATACAAAACTGTCCCAAAACAGCTATTTTTTTGCAAATTATCCATTTTAATCAATTTTTCCAGTAACAAAGCAAGGGTTAACAGCCAAACAAAACTCAATATTTATTGCCCTGATTCTGTAGTTTGCAGAAACACCCCATATGTGGTCGTAAACTACTGTATGGCCAAACGGCAGGGCGTAGAAGGAAGGGAACGCTATATGGTTTTTGGAAGGCAGATTTTGCTGGACTGGTTATTTGACACCATGTCCCATTTGAAGTCCCCCTGATGCACCCCTACAGTGGAAACTCCAAAAAAGCGACCCCATTTTGGAAAGTACGGGATAAGGTGGCAGTTTTGTTTGTATTATTTTAGGGTAAATATGATTTTTGGTTGCTCTATATTACACTTTTTTTGAGGCAAGGTAACAAAAAATAGAAATTCCGAAATTTCATCTCCATTTGCCAATAACTCTTGTGGAACACCTAAAGGGTTAACAAAGTTTGTAAAATCAGTTTTGAATACCTTGAGGGGTGTAGTTTCTTAGATGGAGTCACGTTTTTGGAGTTTCTACTCTAGGGGTGCATCGGGGGGCTTCAAATGGGACAGGTTGTCAAAAATCCAGACCAGCAAAATCCGCCTTCCAAAAACCATATGTCATTCCCTTACTTCTGTGCCCTGCCGTTTGGCCATACAGCAGTTTACGCCCAAATATGGGGTGTTTCTGCAAACTACAGAATCAGGGCAATAAATATTGTTAACCCTTGCTTTGTTACTGGAAAAAATGAATTCAAACGGAAAATTTTCCAAAAAATCGAAATTCTGAAATTTTATCTCCATTTGCCATTAACTCTTGTGGAAAACCTAAAGGGTTAATGACGTTTGTAAAATCAGTTTTGAATACCTTGAGGGGTGTAGTTTCTAGAATGGGGTCATTTTTGGATGGTTTTTATTATGTAAGCCTCACAAAGTGACTTCAGACCTGAACTGGTCCCTAAAAAGTGGGTTTTTGAAAATCTCTGAAAAATTTCAAGATTTTCTTCTAAACTTCTAAGCCTTGTAACGTCCCCAAAAAATAAAATGGCATTCCCAAAATGATCGATACATGAAGTAGACATATGGGGAATGTAAATCAATAACTTTTTTGGGCGGTATTACTATGTATTATAGAAGTAGAGAAATTGAAACTTGGAAAATTGCTAATTTTTCAAAATTTTTGGTAAATTTGATATTTTTTTATAAATAAAAATGAAATTTTTCGACTTAATTTTACCAGTGTCATGAAGTACAATATGTGATGAAAAAACAATCTCAGAATGGCCTGGATAAGAAAAAGCGTTTTAAAGTTATCACCACATAAAGTGACACTGGTCAGATTTGCAAAAAATGGCCTGGTCCTAAGGTGAAAATGAGCCCGGTCCTTAAGGGGTTAATACACAACATGAAACAACAGGTACAAAACAATAAACTCTGGCCCGGCTAGGCCCTAACTAAACATATTGTTTTAGTCCCTCACCTAGTGAGTACAGTTCACACCCTCTGAACTGATGTGGCTTTCTCCAGCCCAATGTCCCACAGCCTCCTGGCTGTGCAGAGCACCATTCACACACAGTCTCAGTTCAATGTCTGCTGGGGAAATCAGGCTCACCAGCCTGCCAGACTGTGGCCCTGTGACCCTTCCAGGCATCGCTGCGCCCCCCCATTCCAGGCTATCGCTTAGCCTCGCGAAACCACCAATTTTAGAAACTACACCCCATAAGGTATTGAAAACTGATTTTACAAACTTTGTTAACCGTTTAGGTGTTCCACAAGAATTAAAAGAAAATGTAGATGAAATTTCAGAATTTCACTTTTTTGGCAGATTTTCTATTTTTATTTATTTCAGTTTTACACAATAAGTTTTTAACAAAACTCAATATTTATTACCCTGATTCTGTAGTTTACAGAAACACCCCATTTGTGATCATAAACAGCTGTATGGGCACATGGCAGGGTGCAGAAGGAAAGGAGTGCCATATGGTTTTTGGAGGGCAGATTTTACTTGGATAATTTTAAGTTGCCATGTCACATTTGAATACCCCCTGATGCACCCCTAGAGTAGAAACTCCAAAAAGGTGACCCAATTTTGGAAACTACGGGATGATGTGGCAGTTTTGTTGGTACTATTTTAGGGTACATGTGATTTTTGGTTGCTTACACTTTTTGTGAGGTAAGGTAACAAAAATTGCTGTTTTGGCATCGTTTTTATTTTTGTTTTTTTACAGTGTTCATCTTACAGGTTAGATAATGTGCCATTTTTATAGAGCAGGTTGTTACGGATGCGACAATACCAAATATAACTACTTTTTTTCTTTGTTTGTTTCAGTTTTACACAATAAAGCATTTTTGAAAAAAATGTTTTTTTTTAGTGTCTCCATATTCTGAAAGCCATAGTTTTTTACATTTTTTCAGGGACTTTCTTATTTAGGGGCTCATTTTTTTCGTTATGAGATGACGCTTTGATAATAGTTTAAGGTGCGTATAACTTTTTGATTGCTTGGTATTACACTTTTTGTGATGTAAGGTTTTTTGACACCGTTTTTTTTTTTTACGGTGTTCATCTAAGGGGTTAGGTCATATGATATTTTAATAGACCTGGTTGTTACGGACACAGCTATACTTAATATGTCTACTTTTATTTTTTTCACTTTTAACACAATAAATGCATTTTTGAAACAAAAAATCATGTTTTAGTGTGTCCATATTCTAAGAGCCATAGTTTTTTTTTATTTTTTGCCTGACTGTGTTACGTAAGGGCTAATTTTTTGCGCGATGAGGTGATGGTTTGATTGCTACTATTTTGGGGGGCATACACCTTTTTGATCGCTTGGTGCTGCACTTTGTGTGATGTAAGATGACAAAAAAATGTTTGTTTTAGCACAGTTTTTATTTTATTTTTTCTACAGCGTTCAGGTGAGGGAGTGGATCATGTGATATTTTTATAGATCCGGTCGTAACGGATGCGGCAATAGCCAATATGTCTGGTTTTCTTTCTTTTTTTCTCTTTTTTTTTTTTTACAATTTTATGTGTTTTATTTTGGGAAATTTTAATTTTCTTTTTTACTTTAAACTTTATTTTTTTATTATGAAAAACACTTTTTTTTTAATTGTAATACATTGCATGTCAGCTTGTATGCTGACAGCCTGCCTGTGAGACCCAGCCTAAGGGCTGGATCTCACAGGCTTCCATAGAAGTCAAGCATAGGAAGAGAAAGACAAAGTAGGGAGGGATTTTTACAGTTTTTATTCAGAGAAAGCTTTTCCAAGACCCAAAAGTTATTTTCAGGACTACTGTGTGTGTGTGTGTGTGTGTGTTTAGAGCAGTAATCTATTTTCCTGCTGCAGTCAGGGACAGGCAGGGATAGTGCAGGGAGACACATTTGCTGTTTTCACTACCAAAAGCTTTTCAAAGACCCCAAAGTCCTTTTATGGACTACTGTGTGTGTTTGACAGCAGAAAAATATTTTTATTTTATACCTATTAGTGACATATACTGTACATCATCCTCAGACTGTGTCTTTAATAACCTGGGCCACATCTAGTGTCCATAATCTGTGGTGTTCTGTCTCCAATACTGTAGAAGACCTGCAAACAGTGTCTGTATTACAAATTCCAATAATCTGGGCCACATCTAGTGTCCATAATCTGTGGTGTTCTGTAACCAATACTGTAGAACATCTACAAACAGTGTCTGTATTACAAATTCCAATAATCTGGGCCACATCTAGTGTCCATAATCTGTGGTGTTCTGTAACCAATAGTGTAGAGCATCTGCAAACAGTGTCTGTATTACAAATTCCAATAATCTGGGCCACATCTAGTGTCCATAATCTGTGGTGTTCTGTAACCAATAGTGAAGAACATCTGTAAACAGTGTCTGTATTACAAATTCCAATAATCTGGGCCACATCTAGTGTCCATAACCTGTGGTGTCCAGAAAGCGATATCGGAGGCAGCATGTCTGGATGAAATCCCTTTATTTTGGGAACTGCTCACATGAAAAAACGTGAATCCAAATGAGTGCTACGTTTCGGCTCTCACACAGCCTTTGTCAAGCATAGTGTGCTCTATACATACAAGAGTTTATAAAGTGAAGACTCCACCCCTTCTCAGAGGTGTGTCCAATCACTGCATTTCATTATAGATAAGTGATATAAAAGGTTAAAATTTCTCAGCCAACCGAAGTAAGGCTATACAGCTGATGTGCATACAATTCATGCCCTGTAATAAACAACATTCTCACCTGATCATAAATAGTGAAAGGGCAGATAATATCATATTGCACGCTCCCCTGCGCGTCCCTCAGTCTCCAATGCGCATGTCATACAGAGAGGAAGTGGAGGTTCACGTGACTACAACTGTCACATGACATCCTATAGCAACGCGTCCTATATACAGTATACACGACTGAGCGGAGGGGAGTTACCTCATGTGATCCATCACATGATCGCAGACAAACATGTCCTTACGATTATGTAGGAATCTACTCAGTCGCAGGCATAACTCATTATCTCTCAAGTACCGATCAAACACCCACTGTAGAAAAGATTCTTCCATGGATGTCTACATGACAGCGCGCAGTGGATGAGGACATACAGCGCACATAAATCGGGGCGTATTGTTTTGGTCGAGCGTGCATCATGAACTAATGCCGTGTGCAATGTGAATAAGTGCTCACTATACATTAGTACTTTATATCACAACCTAAAAACCTTATGTATATAAAAACACACATCACTGAGTACAATTCAGCAGAGTACATCATGGTTGAGTCACACAGACCCCACACTGAATTCAATATTCAACCCATGAGGTTGAAGGGCTTTTAATTCAAATATCCATTTAAGCTCTTTTTTACGTAGGAGCCGATGTCTATCACCCCCTTGTCTCATTTTACCCACTGAATCGATAATACGGAAGCGTAATTGGTTAACCGAGTGCCCCCGCTCCACAAAATGTTTAGCTACTGGTTTATCAACAAGACCCTTCCTTATGTTGCTCTTGTGGGAATTAATCCGCTCACGTGCCTCCATAGTAGTCTCCCCAATGTAGATGAGTCCACACGGGCACGTGATCATGTAGACAACATCATGAGACCTACATGTAAAAAACTCCTTAATTTTGTAAGGTTTACCACTGTAGGGATGGAAAAAGACATCTCCCTTAGTCATGTTGCGACAATTACAGCAACCAAGGCAAGGGTAGCAACCTATATTTCTTGGTGCTAGATATGTTTGTCCATCCCCACGGGGCTCTGTGACCTCCGTTTTCACCAGTTTGTCACGCAGATTTGTTCCCCTCTTGTATGCCATCATGGGGAAATTGTCAAATTCCTGTATCTGGGGCAGCCCTTTCTGTAAAATATGCCATCCTTGCGTATGATCTGTGTGATTTTCCCACTAAGAGCACCATAAGTGGAAACGAAAGGAATCCTTTTGTTTTCATTTTTCATTGTCCTACTCTGAAGCATAGATTCTTGGTTAACCAATGTCATTTTTTGTTTTGTCCTTTTGACTAGTTTTCGTGGGTACCTGTGTTGTTCTGTAACCAATACTGTAGAACATCTGCAAACAGTGTCTGTATTACAAATTACAATAATCTGGGACACATCTAGTGTTCATAATCTGTGGTGTTCTGTAACCAATACTGTAGAACATCTGCAAAAAGTGTGTGTATTACAAATTCCAATATTCTGGTCCACATCTAGTGTCTATAATATGTGGTGTTCTGTAACCCATACTGGAAAACAGGCATCCTCAAACTGCAGCCCTCCAGCTGTTTTGACAAAATAACAGAAAATAATGCACTATAAAATTAGATGCAAGCATAACATATGGACTAGGCCCTCACTCTTGATAAAAACTGAGACACTTGGTCAATACATTTTGATCAAAATATATCTAAGCCCACCTACCGGCGACAAGGTGGTCTCTGTTCAGGCAGGTTCCTATGCTGAACTGAGACCACCTTGTCGTCGGTAGGTGGGCTTAGATGTATTTTGATCAAAATGTATTGACCAAGTGTCTCAGTTTTTATCAAGAGTGAGGGCCTAGTCCATATGTTATGCTTGCATCTAATTTTATAGTGCATTATTTTCTGTTATTTTGTAAATGCAGCCATATACATCCACACATTTAATACCATATCGTGCAGGATGGTTTATATATATTTTTTTCTGTGATTTGGCCCTCCAGCTGTTGTAAAATTATAACTCCCACAATCCTCTGCTGTAGGCTGATACCTGTAGGCTGTTCAGGCATGCTGGGAGTTATAGTTTTGCAACAGCTGGAGGGCCGCAGTTTGAGGATGCCTGCTGTAGAACATCTGCAAACAGTGTCTGTATTACAAATTCCAATAATCTGGGCCACATCTAGTGTCTATAATCCATGGTGTTCTTTTACCAATACTGTAGAACATCTGCAAACAGCGTCTGTATTACAAATTCCAATAATCTGGGCTTAATATAGTGTCCATATTCTGTGGGTTTCTGTGCCTTATACTGTCCTGCATCTGAAAACTGTTTCTTTAACCAACAGTAAAACAATATGCGCCACATCTAGTGACAAAACCATTAATATGAAGAAGGCGAGCACTAAAGGACGGGGAAGTGGGTGTGATGCTGATGGTGCACGCAGAGGCCGTGGCCCTGGGCACAACGAAACTGTGACTGCTGCCAGTGCACCAGAAAAAAAAAACATCCACCGTACCGAGCTTCATGTCCAACTTAGCTGGGCGGCGCAGGACAACACTGTCCAAGTCGAACCAGTGTGAACAGTTGGTTGGTTGGATTGCTAAAGATAATGCTTCCAGTCGGTTAAGCACCACCCTCTCGTCCAGTCTCTGTAGCCAAGAGTCTGAGCAACTGAATTTTCACTCTGATCATCTTTTCTCCCACCATGGAGAGGCTTGCCAAACGAGTGATCCCACACTCGGCTATTCCGTGGAGCTCTTTCCAGTGCCACTATTAGATTTGGCCCTCGCGCCCAGCACGCTTGAAGAGGTACCTGAGATATTGTGCCCTGATTCCCAACCTCTTGAGCCTTCACAGTCTCAAGAAGATGATGGTGGTGAACGGCAATCATTTATTCACGAGGTGGATGATGATGAGACACAGTTGTCAATCACTGAAGATGTGGTTAGGTCAAGTCAGGAGGATGAGTAGAGTGAGGAAGTGGAAGAGGAGGTGGTGGACGTTGAGGTCACTGAACGAACATGGGAAGGTGAAAAGCTGAGCGAGGACAGCAGTACAGAGGGGGAGCGATCCACAGCACCGCAACAGTCTGGAAGAGGCAGTGGGGTTGCAAATGGGAGACGTCGGTCCACACCAAACAGGCCCGCAACCGTTACACCGAGCACCCCCATGCTTAAATCTACCTTGCCAAGGGGTAGGTGGTCCGCAGTATGGTGCTTTTTTGAAAAAAGTGCAGATGACAAAAGAGTGGTAACCTTTGCCGCATCAAAATGATCCGGAGCATGAACACTAGCAACCTCACCACCACCACCAGTATGATCCGCCACATGGCATCCAGGCACCCTAATAAGTGGGCCGACCGTCTGGGTCCACAATCTGGGTCTGCGGGTCACACCACTGCCTCCTCTTCCCCTGTGTTACGCACTGCTGGCCAATCCCCTGTCGAGGGCGCAGGTCTGGATGCCCCTTGCCCTTCACCTGGACATTCGCATGAACCGTCAGCAACGCCATCCACTTTCCTGTCCCAGCACAGCGTCCAAATGTCGATAAAGGAATTTGAACACAAACGCAAATACCCACCCACCCACAGGCCATAGCACTAAATGCGCAACTTTCGAAATTACTGGGCCTTGAAATGTTGCCATTTAGGCTTGTGGACACTGAGGCGTTCTGCAGCCTGATGTCGGCAGCCGTCCCTCGGTATGCAGTCTCCAGCCGTCACTATTTTCCACGGTGTGCTGTGCCCGCCTTACACCAGCATGTGTCCCAGAGCATCACCCGTGCCCTTACCAATGCACTTACTGTGAAGGTCCACTTCACCATGGACACATGGACAAGTGCTGGTGGCCAGGGACGCTACATTTCTCTGACCGCACACTGGGTAAATGTTTTGGAGGTCGAGAGTGAGTCAGACCCTCGGATAGCGGTCTGTCAACGCTGCAGCAGCGCTTGCGGCTTTCAGCTCACGACTGTTGTGCGATGTGAGCACGCGCTGGAACTCTACGTTCTACATGTTGGCCAGGCTTTGTGAGCAGCAGAGGGAAGTTGTGGAATACCAGCTGCAACATGTTCGTCACCTTTCGAGTCAACTGCCACTATTCACAAGCGAGGAGTGGGCATTGATGTCAGACCTCTGTGAGGTTTTAAAAAACTTTGATGAATCCACACAGATGGTTAGTGGCGATAACGCTATCATGAGCATAACCATCCCACTGCTGTGTCTACTCAAACAATTGCTGCTCACAATTAAGGAGGATGCTCTGAATGTGGCAGACAAGGAAATGGGGGAGGAATTACACAGGGTGATAGCCAGACCACCCACAGTTCGTCTTCTCAGCGTAAATTGGAACATGAAGAGGAGGAGAAGGAGGAGCTGGAGACCGTTTCCTCTGCTACAGAGGGTAGTACCTTTAGAACTGTAATTCCATCTGTTCAGCGTAGATGGGCAGAAGAGGAGGAGGAGAAGGAGGACGAGGAGATGGAGAGTGATCCTGATGTCAACATCGACATCTTGCCTGTTGGTGCTCTGGCACACATGGCCGCATTTTGGATAACACAGATTACTGGGTTTTCACCCTTCTCGACCCCCGCTACAAAGAGAACTTCTCATCTCTCATTCCTGTGGTGGAGAGGATGAGTAAAACTGTGCAATACCAGAAGGTACTTGTTGAGAGATTGCTCCAAAATTTCCATCTGACAATGCGGCCGGCAGAGTCCGTACTTCCTTAGGCAACCGAAGAAAGGAGATGAGGGGAACACACAGCAGTTCCAACAAAGGCAGGGCAACACTCACCAAGGCATAGAACACTTTCATGACACCCCGCCGGAAACCTCACCCTGAAATACTGCCTAGTGGTACAAGGAGGGAAAAGTTTTGGAAAATGGTGAAGGAATATTTGGTAGACCCAGTCAGCATCCTAAATGATCCCTCAGTGCCTTACAACTACTGGGTGTCCAAGCTGGACACGTGGCACGAACTCACGCTCTACGCCTTCGAGGTGCTGGCCTGCCCTGCTGCTAGCTTTTTTTCTGATCAAGTATTTAGTGCTGCTGGTGGCATTATAACAGATAAGCGTATCCGCTTGTTCACTGGCAATGCTGAGAGGTTGACTCAGATAAAAATGAACAAGGCCTGGATTGCCCCTGACTTAAAAACTCCACCAGAGGAGAGCTGAGCTGATGATAAACAAAAAGGCAATTTCAATCTATCATTTATAATGTACTCAATCTACTGTAGTGTATTCCCATGCACCTTTTCCACCACAAAAAAAGAGTATATGGTTGAATCTTGTTTTCTCCTCCTCCTCCTCCTCATTCAGATTATACAACCTAAATACAAAATACCAGACCGCGTACCATTACAAAAATATCTTTATTAACCAGTACAGGACCGCCTAACGCAGGGATGCGTCCTGCGGGCGGTCCTGTAGCTCTGAGATGACGCGTCGGTGCGTCATCTCGTGAGAGCCAAGATTTCCAGTGAACGCGCGCGCGTGCTCGTTCACGGAGAAGTGCGTCTCGGCAGTTAGGCTACAGGCTGCCAGCGATGATCCATCGCTGGCAGGCTGTAGATGCGAATTATATCGCATCAAACAGCTATATCAGACGCTGTTTTGTGAACAGCGTCTGATATAGCTGCTACCTGGTCCTCTGGTGGTCCCATTTGCTGGGATCGACCACCAGAGGACCAGGTAACACTGTAAAGTTGCACCAAACACTACACTAACCCCCTCCCCACCCCCCCTCACCTATTAACCCCTTGATCACTCCATCTAGACCCCCTGATCACCCCCCTGTCATTGATCACACCCCTTGTAAGGCTCCATTCAGACGTCCATATGTGTTTTGCGGATCCGTGGATTCACGGATCTGCCGATCCGATCCGCAGATCCGATCCGCAGATCCGATCTGCAGATCCTCAAAACACGGACACTGGCAATGTGCTTTCCGCATTTTGCAGATCCGCACATTGCCAGAACTATATAGAAAGCAGGGCAGTATAAATACCCCACATGTGACCCCATTTTGGAAAGAAGACACCCCAAGGTATTCGCTGAGGGGCATAATGAGTCCATGAAAAATTAAACTTTTTGTCAAAAGTTAGCGGAAAGGGAGACTTTGTGAGAAAAAACAATAAAAAATCAATTTCCACTAACTTGTGCCAAAAAAAAAATCTTCTATGAACTCGCCATGCCCCTCATGGAATACCTTGGGGTGTCTTCTTTCCAAAATGGGGTCACATGTGGGGTATTTCTACTGCCCTGGCATTTTAGGGGCCCTAAAGCGTGAGAAGAAAAATGCGTAAAAATGCCCTCCTAAAAGGTACTCATTGGAATTTGGGCCCCTTTGCGCATCTTGGCTGCAAAAAAGTGTCACACATGTGGTATCGCGGTACTCAGGAGAAGTAGGGCAATGTGTTTTGGGGTGTATTTTTACATATACCCATGCTGGGTGAGAGAAATATCTCTGTAAATTGACAACTTTGAATAAAAAAATGTACAAAGTTGTCGTTTACAGCGATATTTCTCACACGCAGCATGGGTATATGTAACAATACACCCCAAAACACATTGCCCTACTTCTCCTGAGTACGGGGATACCACATGAGTGACACTTTTGCAGCCTGAGTGCAAAGGGGCCCTAAACCAATGAGTACCTTTAGGATTTCACAGGCCATTTTTATGCATTTGGATTCTCACGCTTTAGGGGCCCCTAAAATGCCAGGTGAGTATAAATACCCCACATGTGACCCCATTTTGGAAAGAAGACACCCCAAGGTATTCCGTGAGGGGCATGGCGAGTCCACAGAATTTTTATTTTTGGCACAAGTTAGCGGAAATTGATATTTTTATTTTTTTATTTTGTTTTTTACAAAGTCTCATATTCCACTAACTTGTGACAAAAATAAAATTTTACATGAACTCACCATACCCCTCACGGAATACCTTGGGGTGTCTTCTTTCCAAAATGGGGTCACATGTGGGGTATTTATACTGTCCTGGCATTTTAGGGGCCCCTAAAGCGTGAGAAGAAGTCTGGAATCCAAATGCGTAAAAATGCCCTGTGAAATCCTAAAGGTACTCATTAGTTTTAGGGCCCCTTTGCGCACCCAGGCTGCAAAAAAGTGGCACATATGTGGTATCGCCGTACTCAGGAGATGTAGGACAATGTGTTTTGAGGTGTATTTTTATATATACCCATGCTGCGTGTGAGAAATATCTCTGTAAACGACAACTTTTAAAAATTTTTATACAAAGTTGACAATTTACAGAGATATTTCTCTCACCCAAAACACATTGCCCTACTTCTCCTGAGTACGGTGATACCACATAAGTGACACTTTTTTGCAGCCTGGGTGCGCAAAGGGGCCCAAATTCCAACGAGTACCTTTAGGTTTTACATGGCTGCTCACAATTTAGCCCCGCCCAAAATGCCAGAACAGTAAATACACCCCACAAATAACCCCATTTCGGAAAGTAGACACCCCAAGCTATTCACTGAGGGGCATAGTGAGTCCGTGGGAGATTTTTTTTTTTTTTGCCAGAAGTTAGCAGAAATGGAAACTTTATTATTTTTATTTTTTTCCTCAGAAAGTGTCATTTTCCGCTAACTTGTGAAAAAAAATGAAATGATACATGAACTTACCATGCCCCTCCGCGAATACTTTGGGGTGTCTTCTTTCTAAAATGATGTCATTTGGGGGGTATTTATACTATCTTCACATTCTAGCACCTGAAGAAACGTGACAGGTGCTCAGAAAGTCAGAGCTGCTTCAAAATGCCGAAATTCACTTTTTTGCACCATAGTTTGTAAACGCTATAACTTTTACCCAAACCAATAAATATACACTTATTGGACTTTTTTTTTATCAAAGACATGTAGAACAATAAATTTAGAGAAAAATTTATATAGAAATGTAGTTTTTTTTTAAAATTTTTACAACAGAAAGTGAAAAATGTCATTTTTTTGCAAAAATGTCGTTAAATTTGTATTAATGGCAAAAAAAGTAAAAATGTCAGCAACAATGAAATAGCACCAAATGAAAGCTCTATTAGTGAGAAGAAAAGGAGGTAAAATTCATTTGGGTGGTAAGTTGCATGACGGAGCAATAAACGGTGAAAGTAGTGTAGTGCGGAATTGTAAAAAGTGGCCTGGTCATTAAGGGTGTTTAAGCTAGGGGGGCTGAAGCGGTTAATCCATGTTAAAATTGTGCAATATGGCACATACACATAAAAGTTACATTGAGGGGGTGCATAGATGGGCGGCATCCAAGAGGAGAGACAAAGGGCAATTTACAAACATATTAATTAAACAAAGTGCAAGTGCATACAATCATAGAATTACATACCCATATTGTGTCTCTCCTCCGGGATGGCGCCAGCCCCGACGCGCGTTTCGGCGCCAGCCTTCGCAAGCCACCCCCAGACGAAGGCTGGCACCGAAACTTGCGCCGAAATTTGTTATGGTGGCACATCCCTTTTAATCATACTATCAGAGCAGTCTCCCTTTATATCAGGGCATCTCTAATGTAAATGTATGTAAATCTACACAGAAACGCATGTAATCTGCAGCATGTTTGGCTACAAAGTAATCCTGGCCATATGACAGCTGTCACTCCCAAGAAGTGTTACCACAGAAATGAATGGGCCACAGCGTGACTTACACATGTGCTGCAACTGCAGAATCACGAAAAAATCCAACCTGGTGGTGCTACATTGCGATCCTTGGAGCCATGTACCTGTTCCCCAATTCTTCCTCCTTATTAACTTCTCAAAGGGGTTGTCCCATCACACGATTCCATGGTGAGATGGGACTAAGGCTGAACTCAGGTGTCCAGGCTTGCAGAAAATGGGAGTTATATGAACAGTGTAGCAGAACAAGCTACGCTATTTCTATAACTACCAAGTTACAGTCAGAAACAGCCTACCTTGCTAAGCTATGGTATGTTTATGTAGCTTCCATTCATTGCAATAGGAACTACAGAATCATTGGAACGATGACCTGTTCAGCTGTTTCCGGAAGCCCGCTCACCTGTGGTCGGCATTTGTACTCGAGATTGTACAACCCCTTTAAGTACAGGGCCAATTTTCATTATAGTGTCTTAATTTTTAAGTAAGATCCACTACAGTTTTTTTACCTTTCTTTTCATATAGCCTGAGGGCTTATTTTCCGTATAACAAGTTGTATTTTTTAATGGCAGCAATTAACATACTCTATCTTGTATTAAAAATCGTAAGAAAAATTTTTTTTGGGGTGAAAAAAAATGTTTGTTTTGGTTTTTAATGACGTGCACGGTGTGCTAAAAATGACATGAGATTGTCATTTGACCCATAGAATAAGATTGTCAGCCTTATTCTGTGGGTAAGTATGATTATGGCGATACCAAATTTAAAAAATTCAAAAAAATAAAAACCATTCAAAATTATCAAAATTTTCTTAGCATCGCCATGTTCTGACACTAATAAATGTATAATGTTTTTGTGTGAGCTGTGTGAGTGCTGTTTTTTGGTGGGGTGAGCTCTAGTTTTTTATTTTGTTTTGGGGGACATACATTTTTGTAAAAATTTTTAGGAGGGCCAAAGGCCAAAATGTTGAATTACTCATTTTTATTATTTGTATTCTTTTTTGTGAGGGTGTTCAGCAAGCAGGAAAAGCATTCTTAATTGAAACATTTAATTGTTATGACATTTTCAAATGTGGCAATATCTGTCTAACTGCTCCGATTCTGCAGTTGCTATTGAACATCATTTGGGGGGTTAAATGACCAGGATCCTGGTCATTTATTATCTCCGGTCCTGGTCACTAAAGCCGTTGCTGGCCTGGCCACATTTCGCTATTATGTCAGGGGCGAAAAGGGTTTAATTAATCCACTGCTAAGGCTACTTTCACACTAGCGTTTTTGCCAGATCCAGCAGGGTTCAGCAAAAACACTTCTGTTACTGATAATACAGCCGTCTGCATCCGTTATGAACGGATCCGGTTGTATTATCTTGAATCCGTCATGAACTCCATTGAAAGTCAATGGGGGACGGATCCATTTTCTATTATGTCTATTGTGTCCGCATCCCAGAACGGAAAGCATGTTGCAGTTTGCTCTCTGGTATGAGAACGGAACGGAATGCATTTTGGAGCATTCCGTTCTGTTCAGTTACGTTTTGTCCCCATTGACAATGAAGGGGCACAAAACGGAAGCGTTTTTTTCCGGTATTGAGATCCTATGACGGATCTCAATACTGGAAAATATTAACGCTAACATGAAAGTAGCCTAATTCACATTTTGGCTCCATACCCTAACCTAACCAGTTCTACTGAGAGTGGTAGAATTTGAATTCCTAGTGAGAATCTCAGTGAGGCCAGCCAGGGCATGGGCCTAAATGAGGACTGACAATGGATTAATACAGAGGATTAATACTGCGGGGGCCTAAGTGGAGTCTGCTGGACAGCAGGTCTATAAGAATTTTACTAGTACTACTCGCTGTGCTGTGCATATTCCACCTAGGACCCTAAGACCCCCCTTCCCCCCATGAAAATTCCTCTGAAGAAAGCAGCTTAATTGAAAAAATAGCTCTCTGCCTAGCATTGCACTCCATATCTGCAACACTGAATACTGCTGTTTATTAGTGATAAGCGGCATAGGCAATATTCGTTTTCGCGATATTTCTCAAATGTTTGCACATAATATTCGCAATAAATTAGCCAATTCTAGAATTTGCGATCTTCATTTTCACGATTGCGCAAATTGGCACTAATGATGCGCATTTGTTGGCGTAATACATACAACTTAACATTTTATCAGGTCTGAGTAAATATTACTGATTGGTGCACTACGTATTGTTGTGACATCACATCACTGTGTCTAACAAAGACACTAATCCCTATCACAGCACAGTAATTCCTATCACACTACCTAACACCCTGCACTGGAACCAGCTACACTATATCACTATCTAACTGACTATCTCCCACTAACTATCTGTATTATATATATGAGCTAACTATCTAATGTAATTAAATAAGGATCCAGATGAGTCCGCAAAGTACAGAGCAGAGCAATAACACTGCTGTCTCTCTCAGAACTGCAAAAAACTGCAGAAAATGGCTGCTAGGCAGTTTCTTATATAGTAAAGGGGTAGGCAACATTCCTATTGGTTGCTAGGTATGTTGCTAATCTCAGACAAAGATATTGCAGTCTTCTCATTGGCCCACAAGCAAGAAGCAACAGTACTGATGAAAAAAAAACTAGAATATTCGCGATTACGAATATTTAGCACTATATTCTATATTTTTGCAAATTCTCGAAGTGCCGATATTCTATTCACGATAATAAAACTTCATGATTAGAATATTCACGATCAACACTACTGTTTACTTTATTAAAATTATGCCTCACTTCCTCTCAGGCTATGGCTGTTGGCTGCACACTTGACTGCAGCTGTCTTTTTGCTCCGCTGGGTAATTTTCCTCGCCTGAAAGGAGGGCGGCAACACAGCCTACGAGTGAGTCTGGTGTGCCATGCATGCCTTGATGATTCATCAGAACATGCACGCTCATTGATAGGTTGAAACCCTCTGGCTTCAGCATTTTTATTTGTCAGTGGCACTTATACCACTTAGCTACAATTAACAGTTCCCATTGGCGGCTGGTGCCCCCGCTGTAGTTTGGCGCCCGGAGCAATGTGCCCCTCTTCCCATTCAACTCCACTGCCTCTGATATTGTGGACACAAGCCCAAAACGTGCAGAGCAGTGCAGAGTGTGCAAGTATCTCCTCTATGGCAGTTTATCTCCACACTGCCGGAAAACTAATGCATTGCCGTGTGCAAGATCAGCAGGATGAAAATAATCTGTGGGTATTCAAACACTAACATAGGCACCACAGCATTATCGCAGCACATGATGCAAGTTGCTGGCAGTGCATTCCCTGATGTATCACTAAGTAGAGTCTGCTGCTTTTAGGGAGCTGATGGCATGTGCTTAGCCTCGCTGGAAGAGACCTAGCCAGCATTATTTCTCCCAAAAAGTCATCCCTGCCCAGTACTGTCCCCTAGCGGAGAATGTGGACTGCTCCTTGCAATTTTCACTGTGCAGCAAGATGCATGCCACTGTGGACACCTGAAGCAGCTCTTACGGGCAGGGACAGTACAGTCTCTCATGGCCCACTGAGTCAATGTTTTTTGTGGTGAGGCAGCACTGCAGCAATAAGGCCAGGACCTAGTGACACTTCCATGTTTGTGTGTCACGGCTGTATGTGAGCAACAAGAGCATACACAGTGAATTAGCTACTAACCGGACCCAAACTAGGGAACATAAAGGGTGACCCCTGTCAGACCCTAAAAGCTCTCCCTATGCTGCTAAGCCCATGTCCAGATCCAGATGGTGGATCGAGACATGCCCGTGTACCTAAGGCTGATGACCACTGTAACCCCTACAATAGTGGAAGGGGCACGGCCACCGGTGCCCTGCTCAGTATATGGACGGAACCGGGGTCGCCTCGAATCCAGTCAGCAAACAAACAGAAACACACAATGTCTGCACACTTAACTGAAGGAGCTGCAGCAGCAGTGAACACAGATCCAAAGTCAGCAGACAATATCCGAAGTACTTGCTTCAGCAGAACACAGGTCCAGTGAAAAGATATCACACAAGTGAAGAAACTCAAGCGAGCGATACAACTCAAATGAAAAGTATAATCCGCACGATTAAACAGGAAGAGGGGTCTTTTATAGGAAGAGGAATCGATCACAGGAGGGACAGCTGGGAGGAGTGAAACTGAAAGTAAAGACCTCATCACAGGGGCGGAGAAACAGAGCAGAGAGAACTCCTCCAAGCTCTAGTAGTGACATCATCACAGGGGTGGAGAAACAGAGCTGTGAGAACGTCTCAAAGCTCTGGTAGTGACAGTACCCCCCCCCTCTATGGGTGGACTCCGGACACCCAGGACCCACCTTCTCAGGGTGAGCCCTATGAAAAGCCCTGATGAGGCGAGTGGCTTTAATGTCCGACACCGGAACCCACATCCTCTCC
Source organism: Bufotes viridis (assembly GCA_033119425.1). Taxonomy (NCBI): domain Eukaryota; kingdom Metazoa; phylum Chordata; class Amphibia; order Anura; family Bufonidae; genus Bufotes; species Bufotes viridis. Next base: position 313,942,230 of record CM065592.1, read on the forward strand.
TCAGGACCATAACCCTTCCAATGAACGAGGTACTGAAGAGAACCGCGGACAATGCGAGAGTCCACAATTCCGGAAACCTCAAACTCCAGATTGCCATCAACCAAAATCGGAGGAGGAGGCAAAGAGGAGGGTACCGTGGGCTGGACATATGGTTTTAAGAGAGATCTGTGAAATACAGTATGTATCTTCCAAACCCGTGGAAGATCAAGACGGAAGGCAACAGGATTGATGATGGACAGGATCTTATAAGGCCCAATAAACTTGGGACCCAATTTCCAGGAGGGAACCTTCAGTTTAATATTTCTTGTAGACAACCACACCAGATCACCCACATTCAGGTCCGGACCAGGCACACGTCTCTTATCAGCCACACGCTTATATTTCTCACTCATCTTTCTTAGATTACTCTGAATCTTTTGCCAAATGGTAGACAAAGACGAGGAAAATCTCTCCTCCTCAGGCAAACCAGAAGGAGCCCCTCCCAAGAATGTCCCAAACTGCGGATGGAACCCATATGCACCAAAGAATGGTGACATATCAGAAGATTCCTGACGACGGTTGTTCAGAGCAAACTCAGCAAGAGGGAGAAACGAACACCAATCCTCCTGGTTCTCTGCCTCAAAACAGCGCAAATATGTCTCCAGATTCTGATTGACGCGTTCAGTCTGACTATTCGACTGCGGGTGAAAAGCAGAAGAGAAGGACAGCCGAACCCCCAGGCGAGAACAGAAAGCCTTCCAGAATCTGGACACAAACTGCGTGCCTCTATCGGAAACAATATCAGAGGGAATGCTATGCAATTTAACAATATGGTCGACAAAAGCTTGCGCCAACGTTTTAGCATTGGGTAAACCAGGGAAGGGTACAAAATGAGCCATCTTGCTAAAACGGTCCACCACTACCAGGATCACTGACTTCACTGAGGAACGAGGAAGATGCGTGATAAAGTCCATGGACAGGTGTGTCCAAGGACGGGAAGGTATGGGTAACGGGAGAAGGGGACCTGAAGGCCGTGAACGAGGGACCTTAGCGCGAGTGCACGTCTCACAAGCAGCCACAAAACCCTCCACCGACTTACGAAGAGCCGGCCACCAAAATCTCCGAGCAATGAGATCTACCGTGGCTCTACTCCCGGGGTGACCAGCAAGAACAGTATCATGATGCTCCTTGAAGAGTTTGTGACGTAACTCAGGAGGCACAAACAACTTCCCAGAAGGACAATGGGCAGGTGCCTCAGTCTGGGCAGCCTGGACCTCGGCCTCCAAATCAGAATACAGAGCATAAACAACTACCCCCTCCGCCAAAATGGGACCCGGGTCCTCGGAGTTTCCTCCTCCCGGAAAACAGCGAGAGAGAGCATCAGCCTTCACATTTTTGATCCCAGGGCGGAATTTAACGACAAAATTGAATCTGGAGAAGAACAGAGACCATCTGGCCTGTCTCGGATTCATACGCTTGGCCGACTCCAAGTACGCCAGATTCTTATGGTCGGTAAAAACGGTGATAGGGTGCCTGGCCCCCTCCAACCAATGGCGCCATTCCTCGAAAGCCAACTTGATGGCCAACAACTCCCTATCTCCCACATCATAGTTCTTCTCTGCCGGGGAGAGTTTTTTAGAGAAAAAGGCACAGGGTCGCCATTTGGCAGGAGAAGGGCCCTGGGACAAAACCGCACCCACACCCACCTAGGAAGCATCCACCTCAACAATAAAAGGTAAGGAAACATCGGGATGCACCAAGATGGGAGCAGACGCAAAACTCTCTTTAATCTTAGAGAAAGCTGCAAGCGCCTCCTCCGACCAAGAGGAAAAATCTGCCCCCTTTTTTGTCATGTCAGTGAGGGGTTTGAGAACAGAGGAATAATTCAAAATGAACTTTCTGTAATAGTTCGCAAAACCCAGAAAGCGCATCAATGCCTTCTGATTCTCAGGGAGCTCCCACTCAAGCACAGCACTGACCTTCTCCGGATCCATGCGAAAACCAGAAGCAGAGAGGAGAAAACCCAGAAAATGAATCTCCGATACCATAAAAACACATTTCTCCAGCTTGACGTACAATTTATTTTCCCGCAGAATCTGCAGAACCTGAAAAAGATGATCCTGATGGGTCTGAACATCAGGGGAAAAAAATCAAAATATCATCAAGATACACCAAAACAAATTTCCCCATTAAATGGTAGAAAATACTGTTAACAAAATGCTGAAAGACGGCCGGAGCATTCATCAAGCCAAAAGGCATAACGAGATTCTCGAAATGCCCCTCAGGGGTATTAAAGGCCGTTTTCCATTCATCCCCCTCTCTGACCCTGACCAGGTTGTACGCGCCTCTCAAATCCAGTTTAGAAAAAACCTTGGCCCCAGCAATTTGGTTGAACAGGTCCGGGATCAGAGGAAGGGGATAGGGATCGCGAATCGTGATACGGTTCAGCTCCCTAAAATCTAGGCAAGGTCTCAGAGAGTCATCTTTTTTTTAACAAAAAACCCGCGGCAACAGGTGATTTTGAGGGACGAATATGCCCCTTATCGAGACTCTCTGAGATATAGGTTCGCATTGCGATTATTTCCGGTTGTGAGAGATTGTACAGGCGTGCTTTTGGCAGCTTGGCGCCGGGAATGAGGTTAATGGGACAGTCAAACTCCCGGTGGGGAGGTAGCTCCTGAACTCCGCTCTTGGAAAACACGTCCGAGTAATCGGAGAGAAATGATGGCACAGTTTTAGTAGATACCTCTGCAAAAGTCGCTGTGAGACAATTCTCTCTACAAAACTCACTCCACTCATTTATTTGCCTTCCTTGCCAATCAATAGTGGGGTTATGTCTAGTGAGCCAGGGTAACCCCAAAACTAGAGGAGTAGGCAATCCGTTAAGGACAAAACAAGATATATCCTCCACATGAGTGTCACCTACAGCTAACCGGATATTGTGAACAATGCCCTTCAGGGATCTCTGTGAGAGTGGAGCAGAGTCAATAGCAAAAACAGGTATATCCTTTTCTAATGTGCAAACCTGAAAACCATGCATGGCTACAAATTGAGTGTCAATAAGATTGACGGCAGCTCCACTATCGACAAAAATTTCACAAGAAATGACTTTGCTCTCTAGCGCCACCCTGGCAGAAAGGAGAAAACGGGAACTGCAGGTCAGAGGAAAAGCAACAATTCCTACATCAACTTTGCCCAATGTAGCAGATGAAGCAGAGTTTGCTGATTTTACCTTTTGAGGTTTTTCTCTTATTATCACTCTTAGTACGGTTCATGAATCTCCTAGACGGACAAACATTTGCCAAATGACCAATGCCCCCACAACAAAAACACACCATTCTCTGAGGACTAAATCCTCCTTTATCAGGGGCAAGTCGACCTAGCTGCATAGGCTCTTCCTCAGAGGGAACCGAGACAGGATGAGGCCCCTGCACACTGAATGAGTCCGCACAACTGCCCCTAGACTGACAATGGCTGGACAGAGAGGTCTCGTTTCTTTCTCTTAGACGCCTGTCAAGGCGTACTGCCAATGACATGGCAGACTCTAAGGACGTTGGTCTCTCATGGAAAGCAAACGCATCTTTCAATCTCTCTGAGAGACCATGACAGAACTGACTCCGGAGTGCAGCATCATTCCAACCTGAATCAGCTGCCCATCTCCGAAATTCAGAACAATAAAGCTCCGCAGATAGTTTGTTCTGGCATAAAAAATGCAAGTTAGATTCAGCCAGAGCAACACGATCCGGGTCATCATATATCTGCCCCAGGGCCACAAAAAATCTTTCCACGGATCGAAGGGAGGGATCCCCCGATGGCAGCGAAAAAGCCCAAGTTACCCCTAAGCAGGGAGATGACAATCCTCACCCTCTGCTCCTCATTACCAGAGGAATGGGGACACAAGCAAAAATGGAGTTTGCATGCCTCTCTGAAGCGAGCTAAATTCTCACTGCCCCCGGAGAACATTTCCGGAAGTGAGACCTTTGGCTCGCAACAGACTCCATGGGTCGGAGCCGAGCCCAATGCTTGAAGCTGAGTCATAGATTGACGGAGATCCGCTACCTCCAAAGAAAGACCCTGCATGCGGTCAACCAGGTTAGAAAGCGGATCCATGTCAAAAAGGACGGTTTCGGCGGATTATAATGTCACGGCTGTATGTGAGCAACAAGAGCATACACAGTGAATTAGCTACTAACCGGACCCAAACTAGGGAACATAAAGGGTGACCCCTGTCAGACCCTAAAAGCTCTCCCTATGCTGCTAAGCCCATGTCCAGATCCAGATGGTGGATCGAGACATGCCCGCGTACCTAAGGCTGATGACCACTGTAACCCCTACAATAGTGGAAGGGGCACGGCCACCGGTGCCCTGCTCAGTATATGGACGGAACCGGGGTCGCCTCGGATCCAGTCAGCAAACAAACAGAAACACACAATGTCTGCACACTTAACTGAAGGAGCTGCAGCAGCAGTGAACACAGATCCAAAGTCAGCAGACAATATACGAAGTACTTGCTTCAGCAGAACACAGGTCCAGTGAAAAGATATCACACAAGTGAAGATACTCAAGCGAGCGATACAACTCAAATGAAAAGTATAACCGGCACGATTAAAAAGGAAGAGGGGTCTTTTATAGGAAGAGGAATCGATCACAGGAGGGACAGCTGGGAGGAGGGAAACTGAAAGTAAAGACCTCATCACAGGGGCGGAGAAACAGAGCAGAGAGAACTCCTCCAAGCTCTAGTAGTGACATCATCACAGGGGTGGAGAAACAGAGCTGTGAGAACGTCTCAAAGCTCTGGTAGTGACATTGTGTCGGTGTGGTTCCTGACGCTTATCCACTTCTTCCTCCATGGACACCCTCCCATCCCTAACATCAGCATAGCAGATCATTGCTAACCCCCTCCCTCCTTTCACATTTGTAAAGTCAAGTGTTGCCATGCAGTGTTAGAGCTGATTGGCCGGGTGAGGGTAGCCACTCAACACATCACTTGCAAAAGTGCATCAAGCATCCTGCTGGATGTCTTCCCGCCAACTCTGTTTGAGCAAATTGGTCAGTGACAAGGGCCAGAACATGGTTGCCAAGCTTCTTTTGTATGAAATAACACATGCCGTCTCCATGGCGCAGATTATAAGCCTAGTTTTACAAAAAGAAGTACACTTGCTTGCAGACGGTGCTGGAAATGTCCAGCAGACTGTCCTCATATTTCAGCTATTCTTATGCGGAAAGGACTGCCCTCCTGGACTTGCAGTGACAGAGTCGTCTATCGTTACAGACAACTGCGGTTTAAACAATATAATTTCCCTCATATTTATCTTAAAATAGACATGCTGATGCAACAAAGCACAACAATGGAAGAAGAACAGCGTATCTTGCTGTCCATCTTGTAGCTGTTGGGGACCCACAAGAAGAAAGCCTCATGGCAGAAAAAGAGGATTATGAGGATGAGGAGCTACCACTGGAGGAGGAAGAGGAATTAGTGCTGGAGGAGCAGGAGGATGATGATGGAAATGATACCAGCCATAATATCCAATCAGTTGAGGCATGGAGCCATGCTTTTAGACCCTCACTGTCAAAGGAAAATGGGGGAATGTTTTCCGCTTGTGAATGGAAGGCCAAATTACTTTATTACCAAACACTATGTAGCCTGCAGCAGCTTTCAGCAAGCAGACTCCTGAGACTTGCATGTCTGAGGCCCCTCTCTGCCCCCTGCACAGTCACCCACCTCCTTCTGTATCCACTACCACAAGCAGCAGAAGCCGCAGCATCAGTAGCCAGTTCAGTATCATCAAAATGATGAATACATTTTTCAATATGGCATGCCAGACTTAGGCAAATCAAATAAAAAAAAAGACCCTAAACGGACCCAGGATTAATCAATAATGCATAGTTCAATATCCAAAGGGCTATCTAGTTACTGTTTTAAGTCATTTTGTTTATTAAAACATAACATTTATTATTTTCTTTAAAAACATCAATCTGCCCAAATCAAATAGTTTAAAACCTGAAAATGGTCATATGGTGATATAGTTATTGCTTTTTATTTTCCTGTCTTAGTATATATTCTTTTCTATGATTTTACTGAGGGTTGTTTTAGTGTATGGGAGGTCTCATTGGGATATTCACTTCATCACTCATGAGGATGCTGCGTTTGAGCTGCGATATTATTTTTTATGTAACTGGCCATATGTTAATACAGATGTAGGAACAGTGGTGTGCTGCAGGCACCCGGCACATCTGTATGAGATAGAGAAACCTGAGAGTAAGGCCTCTTTCACAAAAGCATGACGGATTGGTTCCGGATGCGTTCAGGGTGCGTTCAATGAAACTCGCACCATTTTGCAAGCAAGTTCAGTCAGTTTTGTCTGCGATTGTGTTCAGTTCAGTTTTTTCCCTGCAGGTGCAATGCATTTTGATGCGTTTTTCATGCGCGTAAAAAAAAACCTGAAGGTTTACAAACAACATCTCTTTGCAACCATCAATGAAAAACGCATTGCATCCGCACTTGCTTGCGGATGCAATGCCTTTTTCACTGAAGCCCCATTTACTTCTATGGGGCCAGGGATGCGTGAAAAACGCAGAATATAGAACATGCTGCATTTTTCACGCAACACAGAACTGTTGCGTGAGAAAAAACGCTCATATACACAAACCGATTGAAATGAGTAGGTCAGGATTGCTATAAGCCTAGGGAAATTAACCTAGGGAAAGAGTGAATGGATACAAGCTATTACCAGCAAAAATACCCCATCGCTATTTATTAGTGTGCATCGCAATTATTCAGTGAAAAATTTGTTACTGAGTCGATACATTTGTTGCCATGATAATGCAAGAGCAATAATTTGATACAAACAGATTTAATATTGCCATAGCCCAGTAGCCTAAAGGGATATGAAGTGAATATCCCAATGAGACCTCCCATACACTAAAACAACCCTTACTAAAATCATAGGAAAGAATATACCATATTTTTCACTTTATAAGACGCACCCCCCCCCCAAAGTGAGAGGAAAATTGCTGTGCGTCTTATAAAGCGAATACTACTGAGCGCTTCCATTATGAAAGCACTTACCAGTATGCATTAGGTGCCGGGAGCCGGGAAGAGCTTACGATACTTACTGGGTGGCGGGTGCAAGCGCTTCCGATACTGATCGTCTTTGCTGGGGCCGGCGCTGTACTTTCCTGACCCCTTACAGCATCAGGATGTAGTGCGCACACTTTGACCTGATGCGGCACGCTGTCAGGTGACAGTGCAGCGCTAGCCAGAGAAGAGGAGCCGTGGCGCAAGAGAGGTAAGAGTTTTTTATTTTATTCTGATCTGAGGTTTGATGGGGGTATTACCTTAAGGGCTGACCTGAGGTCTGATGGGGGTATTACCTTATGGGCTGATCTGAGGTCTGATGGGGGTATTACATTAAGGGCTGATCTGAGGTCTGATGGGGGTATTACCTTAAGGGCTGATCTGTGGTCTTATGGGGGTTATTACCTTAAGGGCTGATCTGAGGTCTGATGGGGGTATTACCTCAAAGACTGATTTGAGTCTGATGGGGGTACTACCTTAAGGGCTGATCGGAGGTCTGATGAAGGTATTACCTTAAGGGCTTATCTGAGGTCTGATGGGGGTCTGACATAGAGGGCTGATGGGGTTCTGACATGGTGGGCTGATACGGGGGTCTGATATGATGTCCTGATATTTATGGGGGTCTGATCTGAGGATCTGATATAAAGTCTGATTCTTATTTTCCTCCTCTAAAATCTGGGGTGTGTCCTATCATCGGGTGCGTCTTATAAAACGAAAAAGACACTATATTAAGACAGGAAAATAGAAAGCAATCATTTCTATATCACCATATGACGATTTTCAGGTTTTAAACCATTTTTTGGGGCAGATTGATCTTCTTAAAGAAAATAATAAATGTTATGTTTTAATAAACAAAATGACCGAAAGCAGGAACTAGATAGCCCTTCGGCTATTGAACTATGCAAGACTGAGGCAAATCAGCAAACGGAGACCTACCACCTCAACGCCCCGGTTCAGTCCTACCTTGTCTCTGGCCTTTTCCAGGTGCATACGATGTTCCTGGACCCTGTGGGCTTCTGGGCCGGCAGACTGAAACAGTAGCCCAAACTGGTCCAGTAAGATTTCTCTGTTGTCTCTTGCCCAGCCTTTAATGTCATCTTAGAGAGGGCTTTCATTGTCGTTGGGGGCGTTGTGACACCCAAACAGACTAATTGGTCTCCACCACTGTCCAAAACATCACGTTTGTCAAAATTAACGAGGCATGGATCCAGGAGGATTTACACACTCTCCCAGCTGAGGCCCTTTTTTCCCCCGTATAACACCATGTGTTTAAACACTATGGGCCAGATTTATCATTACACTTACATCTTACTCCACTTTTACATCTGCCCAAAGTCACTTTTGGCTAGTCAGATTTATTAATGGTCCTTTAATACTGTGATAAATGTGGTTTGATGGTAGCAGTTTATCCTTCAGTAAGCGGCTTTACAAAAGTCGCACGTCTTTACAAAAAAGTCGCATGTTCTATTAAAAAGTCGCATAAGATAAGCATGGTCCCCCCTGGAGTGAAACTGCGCATTTTTTTGCGACTTTTTTGCGACTTTTTTGTGACTTTTTAAATGGTTGCAATAGTAAATCTGTCTAGAGATTCATTTACATAAGACAACACGCCCACTTTCACAAAACTGGAGAGCTTAGTGCAGAGCTTGAAAAAGTCGCAAAAAAATGCGCAATTTTACCGATTGCGCATTTTTTTTGCGACTTTTTCACTCCATTAAAGTGACTTTAGCTAATGATAAATCTGGCCCTATATGCCCCTGATAGAGGACAATTTTTGTGGAATATGGAAAAGCGCAACACATGCAATGGGGCAGTGTGTTTTTAAGCAAGCTGTTTGTTAACACTGTCAAAATCATGAACTTACCCATAGCTATATATGTCAGTCACACTTATTTGCTATTGCTGTCATTGCGTTCAATAGCTTATGGGTGGGGAGAGGATGAGCAAAAATTTGTGAAAAATTAACATCTCTCCCTATAAAAAATCGTAGGCAACTAGAGGGAGTTATATACCAATTATCAGGGCAGTTGGACAAATTTTTTGAAATTTAACGAATTTCACTGGTTATCCCCCACTTTCTGCTTTTAGGTCCCTTTCCAGGGGCTAATGCACAGGGTAGTGACTGAGAACAAGCCATTTATTTCATAACATGATATAACCTAAAATACATATAGAAGTTGGTTTCTTCTTCAGATATGGTAATTTTGATGCTTAACATGTTTGGTTGAAGTCTATAGCAATAACTGTAGCAGCTGAACATTTATCCAGTGGAGAGTGGATAAATGTTTTTTTTGCAGGAATACCCCATGATTAATGTAAAAAATGAAAATCATACATGATATAGTACATACTCACATAGTACATAGTACATGGCTACTCCCCCTGAGGAAGCTGACGCAAAACATGTGTCGGGGTCTCTTGAAGGTGCCACCAGCCGGGGCTGTATTAAGTATATGTTGTGTTGTGAATCATGTTTTTTTTATCTAGGTGGGGGAGCCACATGGTTTGATTTTGTATTTATTTATACTTGTTTTTCCATCCTACCTTTTCCAATACTTGCAATGCTATAACTTGATGTCCCGACGTGTTTTGTGCACTCTCCTTGTGGTTGTGTTTGTCTATGCCAATTTATGCATCTGTTTATTTGTTTTATCGATTTCAATAAAGATACATCTTTGGATTTACATTTTTGTATTATATCTGTGTATATGCTGAGTTCCTGGGTTTGCCATGTAGTACATGACAACCTTTTACTAACAAAGCTATAACCAGCTCTGTGCCACATGTGGATCTAGAGATCTCCAATTATTCTGCTAGATTTATTTTAAAATGTCAGCTTAGGGGGTGTATCATTTCTCAGAGGTGTGCCCTTTCTGCAGCAGCTGAAGGCATTTGAAGGATGGAAATCACCATGTGCTTCTGTCTCAGTGAGCAGGACAGATAAATTAGAAAACAAGCAAACAGCATGTTGTGCTATACAGACACAGGGCCAGATTTATCATTACACTTACATCTTACTCCACTTTTACATCTGCCCAAAGTCACTTTTAGTTAGTCAGATTTATTAATGGTCCTTTAATACTGTGATAAATGTGGATTGACGGTAGCAGTTTATCCTTCAGTAAGCAGCTTTACAAAAGTCGCACGTCTTTACAAAAAAGTCGCATGTTCTATTAAAAAGTCTCATAAGATAATCATGGTCCCCCCTGGAGTGAAATTGCGAATTTTTTGCGACTTTTTTGCGACTTTTTTGCGACTTTTTAAATGGTTGCAATAGTAAATCTGTCTAGAGATTAATTTACATAAGACAACACGCCCACTTTCACAAAACTGGAGAGCTTAGTGCAGAGCTTGAAAAAGTCGCAAAAAAATGCGCAATTATACCGATTGCGCATTTTTTTGCAACTTTTTCACTCCATTAAAGTGACTTTAGCTAATGATAAATCTGGCCCACAGTTCATTGAATAACTCAGTAGCTATAATACATTTTTAAATATATGCGATTATGAAAGTATTAAAATCCTGGTGCAGGTTTAAAAACTGTAGAATGTTTTTTTAATTATATCTAGTTATAAGAAACATAAAACAATAAAAAAAAACTACTAAAATTACCCTTTATATGCATTAAATTTTGCTAATTTGACATGTCACTTTGTGTTAATAACATTGGAATGCTTTTACTTATCCGACCGATTCTGAGACTGTTTTCTTGTGACATTATTCATTGTACTTCATGTTATTGGTCAGTTTGGTTTGATAGAAAATTAGCATTTTTTTAGGTTTGAATTTCTTACATTGTATACCTAGCTTATATACCTCAAAAATTGTTGTTAATTAACATTAACAATATGTTTACTTTATATTGAAATTATTTTATGTTATTTTATTCTTTAAAATGTCGGAAGGCTTAGCAATTTTTTTAAATTTTAATACAATTTTCAAAACCGAAATAAATGATCTGATTTTTAGAAATTATACCCCTTTTTTAAACTGATTTTATGAACTTTGTTAACCTTTTAGATGTCCCACAAGAATTAAAAGAAAATGGAGGTGACATTTCAAAATTTCACTTTTTTTGCGGATTTTAATCCATTTTCCTGTCACACAGCAAAGGTTAACAGCAAAACAAACCTCAATATTTTATTATCCTGATTCTGCAGTTTACAGAAACACCCTATATATGCTGTATGGGCACACTGCAGGCCTCAGAAGGGAAGGAGAGCAATATACTTTTTGGAGGGCAGATTTTGCTGGAATGGTTTTTGGCTCCCATGTCATATTTAGAGACCCTAAGGTACCCCTACAGTGGAAAGCCCTAATGACTGACCTCATTTTGGAAACTAAACCCCTCAATGAATTTATAAAGGGGTTCACTGAGCACTTTGACCCCATGGGAGTTTCATAGAATTTAGAATCACTTGGTAAAATTAAAAATTACATTTCTTCCAATAAAATATTGCATACTGTAAGCCCAAAATGTTTAATTTTCACAAGGGGTAAAAGGAGAAAAAGCACCACACAGTTTGTTACACATTTTCTCCTGAACAGAGCAACACCTTATATGTGGTTATAAACTCCTGTTTGGGCACACTGCAAGGTTCAGAATAGAAAGAGCACCATGTGCATTTGAGTCCTAGTTTGGTGATTTATACAGCACTGGTTGACAACTGCAGAGGCTCTGAATAGGGATGACTGAATCGACTTCGGATGAAAGATCCGAAGTCAATTCGCATAAAACTTTGTTTCAATACTGTACGGAGCAAACGTTCCGCACAGTATTAGAATGTATTGTCTCGCGAGACTTCGCATAATAACTTCCGAAATTGATTTATACTGTAAAAAAACATTTCCCAAACACGGGTTCGGTTCCAAGTTCGGGAAATGTTTTTTTACAGTATAAATCAATTTCGGAAGTTATTATGCGAAGTCTCGCGACACTTCACGAGGTAATAACTTTGGTTCATTGGAGCCAATACATTCTAATACTGTACGGAGCGCTCGCTCTGTACAGTATTGAAACTAAGTTTTATGCGAATAGACTTCGGATGTTTCATCCGAAGTCGATTCGCTCATCCCTAGCTCTGAGTAGAGATGAGCAAATTTTTAAAAAATTCAATTTGACCGGTTCGCCAATTTTTAATTTTTTTTTAGTTTGATCCAAATTCATTTAGTTAAAAAAAACTGCGCTTTCCTGGCTGCAGAGAACCTTTATAGTGGTGTAGAACACTGTGCCTTGCAGTAACATGCATAGGGAGTCTGCTGTGGTAGTGAAATAATACTGTGAGTCAGTATGACATGCAGATGACAGGCGTCATTCTTGCAATCACTGCACACTTCACTTATTTGGGCAGTCACAGGGCCAAAACTGATCAAATAACTCAAGTATGAACTCAGCCTTACAGGTTGATGTTAGCGTCAAGAAGAAGTGCACTCCTTTTGCACCCTCGTCAGCTGATTCCACATAGATGTCTACAGAACCTGTTCTATTAAATGCTTATACAAGTTTTGCCCTCCTCTGATCCGTCAGAACAATAACCCCCAAAAAACGGATTCTGTCTGTTGAGCATTCGCCTTCACTCGGTCAGCATTTGGTCAGAAATCCATCAGTATTGCTAATGCCAAAAAAAAACAGGAGTGGATCCAAAACAGAGATGACACGTGAATGGAATATTTGTATGTCTTCAGTGTTTTGTACCCACTCCTGCTTTTGGCTATCAAATCACAAGCCAATTCTGATGGGACCCTACCGGCCTTACAGATGCTACACAGACAGGATCCGTTGTGCATCTAATTTTTCCTTCCTTCTGACAGATCAGAAGAAGGGTTAAATAAGTGATGATGTCAGCCAGTCTGAAAGGCAAAATAGTGGCCCAGTCATGAAGTGGTGAGGTGGAAGCAGCATGAGGAGACATCAGAGTGGCCCAATGACAGAGTCTGGAGGTGGCAGCAGCATCAGGAGGAGACCATAGAGTGGCACAATGACAGTGTGGAGTTGGCAGCAGCACCATCAGGAGGCCACATAGTGGCACAATGACACAGTCTGTAGGTGTAGGTGGCACAATGACAGTGTAGAGGTGGCAGCAGAAGCATGAGGAGACGACAGAGTGGCACAATGACAGAGTGTGGAACTGGCAGCATCATCATCAGGAGGCACCGAGTGGCAAGGTGACATACTGTTGAGGTAGCAGCAGCATCAGGAGACCACAATGTAGCAAGGTGACGTAGTGTGGAGGTGGCAGCAGCATCAGGAGACCCCAGAGTGGCAAGATGACAGTGTGGAGATTGCAGCAGCATTAGGAGACCACAGAGTGGCATGGTGACATAGTGTGCAGGTGGCAGCAGCATCAGTAGACCACAGAGTGGCAAGGTGACATAGTGTGCAGGTGGCAGCAGCATCAGCAGACCACAGAGTGACAAGGTGACATAGTGTGGAGGTGGCAGTATCAGGAAACTACAGAGTGACCTGGTGACAGAGTGGGGAGGTGGGTGGCAATACCAGTACCAGCTGAAGATTGTGGGTGAAAGAAGGAGCACTTGACATCAGATGTGTGACATCAGACGGGAGGCAGCATCAGAATAGTAGCTGAGGCAGCTAGCCACAAGAAACTGGTTTCTTTTGTCAAAGTGTTGGTGTGGCACCATGGATGATCTAGACGGATGCATTAGGCATTGGTGGGTGGAAATCCTGACTGATCCACGCCTGATTCATCTTGACAAATGTCAGTCTCTCCACATTTTGGGTGGACAGGCGAGTTCTTCTTGGGGTAACTATGGCCCCCGCTGCACTAAACACCTGCTCTGATGCCACACTACTGGCCGGGCAGGACAGCTTTTCCAGGGCAAACTCGGCCAGTTGCGGCCACAAATCCAGTTTGGTTGCCCAGTAGTCCAGCGGATCTTCAATGTGGGGTGGCAGGGTGCTGTCCAAGTATGCCACCACCTGCAGGTCCTGCTCCAGGTCTAGCTGCTGCTGGTGAGTAGTTTCTTCACTAGGTGGGTTAAGAAAGCTGCTCATCAGCGACTCTAGACTCAAGTTGCTGCTGATGGAGCTGGAACCACCACCCCACACCACAACAGCCATGGCAGAGGAACGTGAGCGCAAAGGGCCCCCCTGAACAGACATTTGAGAGGATGGACAATGGTGCAGATAGGCAGTGGCCAACTGACTACATAGAATGTTTCTATAGTAGTTCAGTTGTCCTCCCTCTCAGTGGGTGTAAACAAAGGCCCCCATTTTGGACCGGTAGCGAGGGTCCAACAAAGTGGAGAGCCAGAAGTCATCCCTCTGCCGAATGGTGACAAGCCGGCTGTCACTACACAAGCAAGTGAGCATGCATCGGGCCATTTGTTCAAGTTACTTGGAGGGACTCCCTGCCTCCATCTCCACTGCATACTGCTACGGTGTGTCTGGGGCCTCGTCTTCCTCATCTCCATGTAACTCCTCTGGTTGCTGCTTCTTCTCCTCTCCTTTCACTTGTGTAGAAAAACCACCCATTTCGTTACACATTGCCTGTGCTCCATTGTCTACCTCCTGCTCTGGTTCAGCCCCCACAGGGCTGATGGGGCTTTGAGATGTAGGCGCCACGTCTCCAGTCCCCTGACCAGCCAGATTTACCAGCATCTGTTCCAGGACATGAAGCAGTGGAATTACATTGTTCATCCCGTAGTTCTGGCAACTGACAAATAACTTGGCCTCCTCAAAGGGCCTGAGCAAACGGCAGGTGTCACGCATGAGCTGCCACTGGCTGACATCGAAGTTACACAGGGGAGTACTCCTGTCCGCTTGGATCATCAAGAAATCGTTTATGGCCTTTCTCTGTTGGTATAGTTGGTCCAACATATGGAGGGTAGAATTCCAATGGGTGGAAACATCGCATATCAGCCTATGTTAGGGGATGCCATTCTGCCACTGCGACTCAAGGAGGATGAGCTTTGTGGTGTACGAATGGCTGAAGTGCATGCAAAGTTTCCTGTCCATTTTTAGGATGTCTTGCAGATGGATGGATGACTTCAGGAACCGCTTGACAACCAGATTGACCACGTGTGCCATGTAGGGCGCATGGCTCATTCCTCCTGATGCAGCGCCGACACCATGTTCTTCCCGTTTTCGGTCACCATGGTTCCGATTTTGAGTTATCGTGGAGAAAGCCTGGATTCGATTTCTTGATTAAGGACACGGAGCAGTTCCTCCCCTGTGTGACTCCATTCGCCTAGGCAAACGAGGTGCAGAACAGTGTGACCCCTGCCGTGCCCTGCACATTTGGTATGCTGGAGGGGCACTGTGAATTGTCCCTGCAGTGGAGGCTGAGGACAAGGTGGAGGATGAGGAGGCAGAGGTGGACATTGTCGCAGGACCAACGGCGTGGGAACGTGGAGACGGAAGTGGCGTCACTTGACCAAGTTGCTGGTGTGGCTGTGCAGGAACCACATTCACCCAGTGGGCCATAAAGGACATGGATTGTCCCTGACCATAGTTACAGCTCCACACATTGGCGTGAACCTGTGCACCACTACTTTCCGGGCAGGTAAGCTCCTGCGAAGCGGGTGGTCTACCCCGGACTTGTTTGGCTCCCGACCTCCCACTGCTGCCACCCTGCTGACTCCCGGCCACGGTAGCAACTTGATGGGTCCTCCATCCTCTGCCACCCTCTTCTCCCGATGATGACGACGCCCCTAATTTACCCAGCTCCCAAGTGCGATCAGCTATATCATGCCTGCACATCACTGATGTCCTCCTCAATGGTCTCTGGGTCAGGATCCTTACTGCTTGCAACACCAGCTCCCATGCCACTCTCCTCATCACTACTTGCCCACCTACCGGAGGAAGTAGCCGGTCTCTCCTCCAATCTTGGCTGGCCAGTAGTTGCTGACTGTCCTCTAGTAGCTCGTCCTCGCTGTACAGTGGAGCTGAACCCACAGCAAATAATAATTTTCTGGCTGAGGGAACAGAAAAGGACAGAGGCAGGTTGAGAACAGGTGAAGGCACAGGGCCTGCTCCCGGGCCATGCCAACTAAGAGTTGGGTCTGAGGAACCCACTGACTCTTGGCTGGGAGTGTCTGATGTCACTTGGGACGAAGTGGATGACCGAGTCAACCATTCAAGCACCGCTGGGTTGCTGGTCAAGACACGACCTCTAGATGACACCGGGAGCTCAGGCCTCTCGCTGAGACTCATGCTGCCATGCCCCCTTACTCTGCTGTGACCTGTGCCTGCGCCAGAAACATTTAGGCCTCTGCCACTCCCTTGTGCAGGGCCTGGCACTTCTCTGTCTGACATACTGTTAGATCAAATAAATAAATAAAAAGGAAAATAAAAGACCCCAAAAAAGTGGTAATACATGCCAAAAAGGGCTATAGAACATATAACTACACCGCTGAACGGCAAATAGGCCCTTATTCTTTTCCACTTATATACTCCTCAGAAGGCTTTAGAACATATAACTGCACCGCTAAACAGCAAATAATATATATTTTTGTGCCACTAATACACGCCAAATAGGGCTGTCATTTTCTAAATTCACCACACATTGGCTAATACTTTTTTTGTCCCACTAATACACGCAAAAAAGGACTTTAGAACATATAACTGCACTGCTGAACGGCAAATATTATATATTTTTTTGCCACTAATACAAGCCAAAAAGGGCTTTAGAACATATAACTGCACAGCTGAACGGCAAATAGGCCCTTACTTTTTTCCACTTATACACTCCACAAAGGGCTTTAGAACATATAACTACACCGCCGAACGGCAAATAATATATATTTTTTTATCCACTAATACATGCCAAAAAGGGCTTTAGAACATATGATATAACTGCGCCACTGATCTGCAAATATGTTTTTGCCACTAATACACGCCAAAAAGGGCTGTAATTTTCTTAATTCATCACACAACGGCAAAAACTTTTTTTTGTGTGCCACTAATACACGCAAAAAAGGGCTTTAGAACATATAACTGCACCGCTGAACGGCAAATATTTATTTTTTTGCCACTAATGCACGCCAAAAAGAGTTGTAATTTTCTCACTTCACCACACAACGGCAAATGCTTTTTTTTGTGCCACTAATGCATGCCAAAAAAGGCTTTAGAACATATAACTGCACCGCTGAACGGCAAATAATATATGTTTTTTTCCACTAATACATGCCAAAAAGGGCTTTAGAACATATAACTGCACTGCTGAATGGCAAATATATATTTTTTTGCCACTAATGCATGCCAAAAAGGGCTGTAATTTTCTCACTTTTCCACACAACGGCTAATAAGCCCTTTTTCCCCCACTAATACAAGCCCAAAATGCTTTAGAACATATAACTGCACCACACAAGGGCAAATACGACATATAAATATTTCCTTGTAATAAACCCTGTTAATGGCTGTATCAAACAGCACTTTCACCCCAATAACAAGAACGATTTGCTGGAATTACAGAGCTGTATAATAGCAATTTGGATCCGCAGTGAGTGCAGCAAGGTGTAATAGGACTGTTCCTATTACCCAGGCTGTAACCTCCCCTACTGAACCCTGTTCTGCTTCAATACTGTGGAATGATTCCTCCCTATCCTTTCCCTGAACTCCTATACAGCAAAATAAAAGTTTTAAAGTCTTTTCTACCACTGTCCCTAGCACCTGCTGACGTCTCTTCCTGCACTAAGTACACTGGAAAATGGCTGAATCCAAGATGGTTGAGGCTATTTATAGAGCTGTGACATCACAGGGCTGGCTGGCTGCTGATTGGCTGCATGCATGGCATTGTGGGTGAATAGAGTGTACTGCTACCAAAGGGAAGGCAGATGAAAGTAAAAGGTAACTTTTAATGGATCGATTAAAAATATAGCTGCAACACACCGTGCTTGTTACGGACCATAACCATTATGCAACTTCAAGAAGCCCTAAAGAGGCCACGCAACAAACCAGGATGCCAGTAATCATAAATAGCAAGCAAGGAACAATCTCACTGGTATAAAGTATCTCAAGTTGTCGTTCTCGTGCAGTCATGTATCAGCATTGTATAACGGTGGGATGCCTTGTATTCCAATGATCTGTGTAAGAAAAACCGGTATCCACAAATAATTTTTTTGACCATCGACTAACGTGTAGGAAGCAAGGGAATTGCAGTCCCTAGATGTCCCTATCAAAGGGAGGGGCCTAATACATCCCTACCTACCTACACGGAGTTCTTGCCCTGCAAGGAGCGACCCGTCCTGATACCTAACCCTGTGGCGGGCAGTGTCCCTAGTAAAGCCCTGCTGAAAAAATTATTTACTCTCGACTTGTCACATTTCGTTCTTTGGTGAACTCCTCAGGGGAGAAAAGGGCAAAATGCAACATGAATAATATGTTGGGGTCCAGAAAAAAGGCACATTATAATATAATAGGGTACCTAGGGGCCCAATCAAAAATAGTAGATAGAGGCCCACAGTGAATCAAAAAAATGGTCACTGTATATTAAAACACGGTTAGATGGCTAAAATAAACGTGGGTGGATAATGGATGTCCCGCCAGTGGGACGGGGCCATCAAAAGCATATAGGGACCTAGTATGCCAGCCAACTAGTGGGTGGGACTGGTAAAGGGTCTAGAAGGTCCAATTGCACCTCCACACTAAAGAGTCGAACATGCAAGCATGGTCACCAACTTGTCTTACCTCCATGCACGGCATTTAAACTTAGCGCTCAAAGTATGATCGCAAACACCGCTCCCACTTCCGGTGCTGCGGTGCTGGGTCATGTCCTCCATGTCCTGAATGCCCTATCAGTGCGCGCACAGACCGTCCGCCGCAGATGACATGGGTGCGCGCGAACACATGGTCTGTGGAACGCAGACCATGGAGCGCATCACTCAATGCAGGCACTTCCGGCTGGTGGATTAGAAGCGCGCATGCGTGACTGAAAGTCATGTGTAGGGCCGTGTCAGGACAATAAGAGGCAGTCCCCTGTCCTGGTATAGGTTTACAGTCTGGGAGGAGAGGCTGTAATAGATGCAAAGGTGGGCAAAGCATCCTGAAAACCCTAAGGCCATCTGAATATAGATGGCTAACGGGCGATTATGGCAGCAGTCATGTCAGCCAAAGTTGATAAACCAAAAATACATAAACAAAGTAGTATTTATTACAGGTAATAACAAGGTTCAACAGAACTGCCAGTATACCAAGCTGAGTTAGAGTTACATCTATCATGGTACAGTTGTGTTCAAAATTATTCAACCCCCACTGAAATTGAGTGTTTTGGCCAGTTTGACATTGATTTTGATCATTTCAGTCATCTTGTTTACAATTAAATCAAAGAGGCACTTGTAAGTCAGACAAATATAACATAACATTTATAATGAAATAACCGCAAATGTCTTTTCTGTGCTCACATCATTATCAGTTTTATTCAACCCCCAAGTGACATTCAATCTTAGTACTTAGTACAACATCCTTTTCCAGTTATAACAGCTTTTAAACGTACAGCATAGCTTGACACAAGTGTCTTGCAGCGATCTACGGGTATCTTTGCCCATTCTTCATGGGCAAAAGCCTCCAGTTCAGTCACATTCTTAGGCTTGCGCGCTGCAACTGCTTTCTTTAAGTCCCACCAGAGGTTCTTAATCGGATTTAGGTCTGGTGACTGCGATGGCCACTTTAAAATGTTCCAGCCTTTAATCTGCAACCATGCTCTAGTGGACTTGGAGGTATGCTTGGGATCATTGTCCTGTTGAAAGGTCCAACGTCTCCCAAGCCTCAGGTTTGTGACGAACTGCATCACATTTTCATCCAGTATCTCCTGGTACTGAAGAGAATTCATGGTAAGTTGCACACGCTGTAGCTTGCCTGTACCTGTAGAAGCAAAACAGCCCCAAAGCATGATTAACCCCCCGCCATGCTTCACAGTAGGCAAGGTGTTCTTTTCTTCATAGGCCTTGTTCTTCCTCCTCCAAATATAGCGTTGTTCCATGGGCCCAAACAGTTCTAATTTTGTTTCATCAGTCCACAGAACACTATCCCAAAACTTTTGTGGTTTGTCCACATGACTTTTGGCATACTGCAGTCGACTCTTCTTATTCTTTGGAGACAGCAAGGGGGTGCGCCTGGGAGTTCTGGCATGGAGGCCTTCATTACGCAGTGTGCGCCTTATTGTCTGAGCTGAAACTTCAGTACCCGCATCTGACAAATCTTTTTTCAGTTCCTCGGCAGTCATACAGGGACTTTTCTCCACTTTGCGCTTCAGGTAGCGCACAGCAGTCGAAGTCAGCATCTTCTTTCTGCCACGACCAAGTAGCGTTTCAACAGTGCCATTTGCCTTGAATTTGCGAATGATGCTTCCTATGGTGTCTCTTGGTATGTTTAACATCTTTGCAATCTTCTTATAGCCATTGCCCTTCCTGTGAAGAGAAATCACCTCTTCTCTTGTCTTCCTGGACCATTTTCTTGACTTCACCATGTCTGTAAACACACCAGTAAATGTCTAGAAGGAGCTGAGTATCACAGTCATTTTACATCTGCCTAATTGGGGCTTATTATGCTTGATTGCTGCTCCTTGACATCCACAGGTGTTTTCAATACCCGATCGCAAACACTTGAATGAACCTCTGTTCTTAAGAGTGGTAGTCTTTAAGAGGTTGAATAATTGTGTCAATGAAGAAATCACAAAAAAACCATTTAATACTGTATTACAAAAACAATTGATGTCATTTTAGTTGCATTTGGTTCTTTAAAAAGTCCTTGTAAGATTTCATTCTGAACACAATTACAAATGTACACTAAATTCCCTAAAACCCTTTACAGCATTGGGGGTTGAATAATTTTGAACACAACTGTATATCCATATCTGCAGACTCCCAAGGAGGAATGGGAGCTGCAAATAAAAAGGGGTCGGAAAATCAGCATTACAGGATTATTCAATGAAGCAACTGAAATTCAGTTGCTCATTGAGTCCTAAAGGAGCCGTTGTTTGTAAATATTAAATCCTTCGCGTTTTGCATTGTAGGATCATCCGATCCCAATTTCCTCCATGTCGTGGTGGCAAGACTTTATCAATGTCCATGAATGATACTCTGGCTTTACCAATCATTATGCTACTCGTGTATTGGACTAGCCACTGGTGTGTCCTTCCCATTGGAAATATCATTTAGGTGTTCCCCCACTCTTCTACGGAACTCACAAATTGTTTTACCAATATATTCTTTGCCGCACTCGCAGGTAAGACGGTAAATTACCTCGTTGATGAAATGATGAATAGTGTATTCCTTTCCGGTAACATTGCTTTGGAAGGTCCTACCTGTCTGGATGTTATTACAGGCGATGCAGCCACTGCATTTGTAACACCCCTTAATACCTTGGTGCAGCCAGGTATTTCTCGTACCAGAAGGGGATGTATATTCACTGGCAACCAATATGTCCCTAAGACTAGGTACATGTCGATACGTGATTTGCGGGTAGTCGCCTAAGACATCCCTCAAATCCTGATCCATCTTAAGGATCTCTCAATTATTTTGTAAAATCTCCCTAATTCTGCATGCTGCCCTATTGAATGTCATAATAAACCGAATATTGTTGGGTAGATGCTCTTGTTTGGGTTTGGGAGTAAGAAGATTCGTTCTGTTAACTCTAATGGCTGCTTTAAAGGCGTCCCTCAGAACCCTATCCGGGTATCCCCGATGTCTGAACCTGAGTCGCAGGTGGTCTGCCTGTTTTTTGAACTCCGTTTTAGTGGAGCAGTTCCTCCATAAGCGGAGTACTGCCCCTTAGGGATGCCCTTCCTGAGGGGGAGAGGAGGACAACTCTCCCATTTCAACAGTGTATTTGTAAAGGTAGGTTTCCTAAATACAGATGTCTCCAACTCACCCCCCTCAGTTTTGGTAATCCGAACATCCAAAAAAGACAGACTCGCCCCATCAATTTCACTAGTAAATCTCAGGCCTATACAATTATTGTTTAAATGTTCAACCAAGGAGCCATAGGAGACCGCATTACAGTTCCAAATTATGAAAATATCATCTATGTACCGTGCCCACAGTCCCACAGCTTCCAGGTCTAAGGAATGTTCATCAGAAAAAAACAGGGTCTCCTCCCACCAGCCCAGGAACTCCCCATCGCAATGCCCCTGAGCTGGTGGTACACCCTGCCCTCAATGGAGAGCACGTTATGCGTTAACGTGAACTCCAATAGACGGAGAACAAAGAGGCTGTGGGCGCGGTACTGGCAGCCACAGGTTCTAAGAAAATAATCAACTACCTTCAAGCCTAATTTATGGGGGATGCTCGAGTACAGGGCCTCTACATCGATGCTTGCCAAATAACTGCCCTCCTCAATATGGATCCCCTCAAGAAGTTTGAGGAGATCCATAGTGTCACATGTATACGAGGGAAGAGCCGTGCACTGTAGGTAAGGGATAGAATGTAGGCATGCGGGGACATACTGGTAATAAAAATTTATATTCGTCCACCGTAATGATCTGGGAATTCATCCAGAATTCCCTTCAGTTCCGCCAGGTAGTCCATAGTAGAGTCCTTAGATAATATCTCATACCCCAGTGGATCCTGTAACAGGGATTTACCCATACCCTTGTAGTCATGGTGGTTCATTACCACTGTGTTACCCCCTTTGTCAGAGTGTTTGATAACTATCTGGCGGTTCTGCTGGAGTCTGGAAAGAGCTCTGGTCTGAGACTGGTTTAAATTAAAAAAATGAGGGGGTCGAAGACCTTCAATTTCTTTGGTAACAATGTTAAGAAAAACATCGACACAAGATAATTTCGTAGACACAGGCGGCAATTTATGACTTTTGAGTTTGAGGTTGGTAAAGGGGCCAATACTCTCTTGACATTCAGACTCCATCTCAAGCTCATACAATAGACAGACGTCTGATAGAATCTCTGATGGAATCCACAGTTCACGGCACTGTTTACGCTCCTGTTTTTTAAAGTGTTTGTGCCAGTGAAGCTTACGCACAAAGAGGTTAAGGTCTTTGATAATATCAAATTTGTTGAAATTAGGAGTGGGTACTAGAGATGAGCGAACACCTGGAAGTTTGGGTTCGGGAAGTTCGGCCGAACTTCCGAAAATATTCGGGTCCGGGATCCGAACTCGACCCGAACTTTATCCCGAACCCCATTGAAGTCAATGGGGACCCGAACTTTTAGGCACTAAAAAGGCTGTAAAATAGTCCAGGAAAGGGCTAGAGGGCTGCAAAAGGCAGCAAAATGTAGGAAAATCCCCTGCAAACAAATGTGGATAGTGAAATGAATTAAAATAAAATAAATAAAAATTAACCAATCTCAATTGGAGAGAGGTCCCACAGCAAGGAATCATGCGTCATATCACCCACCACTGGAGAAGGCCACTTTCAATTATTTCGGCCCCAGCACCCAGACAGAGGACAGAGGTCCCACAGCAAGGAATCATGCGTCATATCACCCACCACTGGAGAAGGCCACTTTCAGTTATTTCGGCACAGCACCTAGACAGAGGAGAGAGGTCCCACAGCAAGGAATCATGCGTCATATCACCCACCACTGGAGAAGGCCACTTTCAGTTATTTTGGCCCAGCACCCAGACAGAGGAGAGAGGTCCCACAGCAAGGAATCATGCGTCATATCACCCACCACTGGAGAAGGCCACTTTCAGTTATTTAGGCCAGGCACCCAGACCGAGGAGAGAGGTCACACAGCAAGGAATCAAGCGTCATATCACCCCCCACTGGAGAAGGCCACTTTCAGTTATTTTAGCCCCAGAACCCAGACAGAGGAGAGAGGTCCCACAGCAAGGAATCATGAGTCATATCACCCACCACTAGAGAAGGCCACTTTCAGTTATTTCGGCCCAGCACCCAGACAGAGGAGAGAGGTCCCACAGCAAGGAATCATGCGTCATATCACCCACCACTGGAGAAGGCCACTTTCAGTTATTTCGGCCCAGCACCCAGACAGAGGAGAGAGGTCCCACAGCAAGGAATCATGCGTCATTTCACCCACCACTAGAGAAGGCGACTTTCAGTTATTTCGGACCCAGCACCCAGACAGAGGAGAGAGGTCCCACAGCAAGGAATCATGCGTCATATCACCCACCACTGGAGAAGGCCACTTTCAGTTATTTCGGCCCAGCACCCAGACAGAGGAGAGAGATCCCACAGCAAGGAATACGTCGTCATATCACCCACTACTGGAGAAGGCCACTTTCAGTTATTTCGGCCCCAGCACCCAGACAGAGGAGAGGTTCATTCAACTTTGGGTTGCACCGCAAGATCATGGTAAAGTTAAAAAAATGAGGATTCAATAAAGAAGTGCCCCGGAGTACAAGAATACATGGGTGAGGGAGAGGCAGTTATAAATGTCTATTCTGCACAAGGGAGGCACAGGTCCTGTGGGATCCATGCCTGGTTCAATTTTATGAACGTCAGCTTGTCCACGTTAGCTGTGGACAGGCGGCTGCGTTTGTCAGTAATGACGCCCACTGCCGTGCTGAATACACATTCAGACAAAACGCTGGCCGCCGGGCAGGCCAGCACCTCCAAGGCATAAAATGCTAACTCTGGCCACGTGGACAATTTGGAGACCCAGAAGTTGAATGGGGCCGAACCATCAGTCAGTACGTGGAGGGGTGTGCAGACGTACTGTTCAACCATGTTAGTGAAATGCTGCCTCCTGCTAACACGTTCCGTATCAGGTGGTGGTGCAGTTAGCTGTGGCGTGGAGACAAAACTTTTCCACATTTCTGCCATGCTAACCCTGCCCTCAGAGGAGCTGGCCGTGACATAGCTGCGTTGGCGACCTCTTGCTCCTCCTCTGCCTTCGTCTTGGGCTTCCACCTGTTCCCCTGTGACATTTGGGAATGCTCTCAGGAGCGCCTCTACCAGCGTGCGCTTGTACTCGCACATCTTCCTATTACGCTCCAGTGCAGGAAGTAAGGTGGGCACATTGTCTTTGTACCGGGGATCCAGCAGGGTGGCAACCCAGTAGTCCGCACACATTAAAATGTGCGCAACTCTGCTGTAGTTGCGCAGGCACTGCAGCATGTAGTCGCTCATGTGTGCCAGGCTCCCCAGAGGTAAGGACAAGCTGGCATTCAGGCCCAAGGCTCGAGGGTGGCTAGGTGGGAATTTACGCTTTCTCTCCAAGGTTTGTGAGATGGAGAGCTGAACGCTGCCGTGTGACATGGTGGAGATGCTTGGTGACGCAGGTGGTGGTGTCGGTGGCACATCCTCTGTTTGGTGGGCGGCAGGTGCCAACGTTTCTCCCGAGGCGGAGGAACAGGCCGAGGCAGCAGCAGAAGAGGGAGCAGGGGGAGCCTGAGTGAGTTCCTTGTTTTTAAGGTGTTTACTCCACTGCAGTTCATGCTTTGCATGTAGATGCCTGGTCATGCAGGTTGTGCTAAGGTTCAGAACGTTAATGCCTCGCTTCAGGATCTGATGGCCTAGCGTGCAAACCACTCGGGTCTTGTCGTCAGCACATTATTTAAAGAAGTGCCATGCCAGGGAACCCCTTGAAGCTGCCTTTGGGGTGCTCGGTCCCTGGTGGCGGTGGCCAGTAGCAGGCGAACTCTCTTGGCGGCGGCTGGTCTGCTTTTGCCCCCTGCTACCTCTTTTGCTATGCTGTTAGCTCGGTCTCACCACTGCCTCTTCCTCTGAACTATGAAAGTCAGTGGCACGACCTTCATTCCATGTGGGGTCTAGGACCTCATCGTCCCCTGCATCGTCTTCCACACAGTCTTCCGCCCTGACCTCCTGTTCGGTCTGCACACTGCAGAAAGATGCAGCAGTTGGCACCTGGGTTTCGTCATCATCAGAGACGTGCGGACTCCTATGAGGTGGTATTCCCATGTCCTCATCATCAGGAAACATCAGTGGTTGTGCATCAGTGCATTC
This sequence comes from Bufotes viridis, assembly GCA_033119425.1. Taxonomy (NCBI): domain Eukaryota; kingdom Metazoa; phylum Chordata; class Amphibia; order Anura; family Bufonidae; genus Bufotes; species Bufotes viridis. Next base: position 313,968,134 of record CM065592.1, read on the forward strand.
TATATCTTCCACCACTGGGGAAGGGCTAGGTGGATTCCCTTGGGAAACCCTGCCAGCAGAGTCTTCAAACAGCATAAGAGACTGCTGCATAACTTGAGGCCCAGACAATTTCCCTGATATGCATGGGGGTGATGTGACAGACTGATGGGCTTGGTTTTCAGGCGCCACCTGTGCGCTTTCTGCAGAAGACTGGGTGGGAGATAATGTTGTGAACGTGCTGGATCCACTGTCGGCCACCCAATTGACTAGCGCCTGTACCTGCTCAGGCCTTACCATCCTTAGAATGGCATTGGGCCCCACCAAATATCTCTGTAAATTCTGGCGGGTACTGGAACCTGAGGTAATTGGTTCATGAGGACGTGTGTCTGTGGCAGAATGGCCACGTCCTCTTCCAGCACCAGAGGGTCCACTAACACCACCACCACCGCGTCCGCATCCCTTACTAGATGTTTTCCTCATTGTTACCGTTCACCAAGCACCACAATAAGAAAAAAAATTGTTGGCCCAATGTATTGATTTCAAATTCAGGCCTTTTTTTTACAGGCACCTAACACTATCTGCCTATTTATTTATGTAGCGTATTACACTAATCCAGGCACAGCAGTAACCACTGATTTAGGGGAATATCTCTTTTAGGTCTAGTATTTAGGCCCTGGATGAAAGGTATCCTTTTATGGACAGATTTACACTTGGCCTGCAACAGCTGGAACACCAGATTCAGGGTATTGCTATTTTGGCAATTGAATTTCACCCCAGAACAAAATATATCCTTTGCAGGACACTATGAAACTTGGCCAGCCACAGCTGAAACCACTGATTTATGGTATTGCTATTTTGGCAATTGAATTTCACCCCAGAACAAAAATATATGTTTTTGCGGACACTATTATAGTTTGCCAGCCAGTGCTGGGACACCAGATTTAGGGGATTGCTATTTTGACAATTGAATTTCACCACAGAAAATAATCTATCCTTTGCCAGACAGCAGACAGTATTATACTTGGCTAGCCAAAGCTGGAACACCAGATTTAGGGGATTGGTATTTGGGCAATTGTATTTAACCCCTTAATAAAATATAGAAATTGCTATCCTGAGTTTCTAGGGGTGACAATTAGCACAGCCAAGCCCCTGATGTAGGATATAGCAAAAAAAAAAATAGTATTGATGGATTCATGGACTTGGTGGCAGCTTGTTCTGGTGCACCACAAGTCACAAAATGGCCGCCGATCACTCCAGAAAATAAGTGACAGAAAAACGCTCTGTGCAGCCTAAAAAACAGTGAGCAATTAACTAGCAGAAGTTCAATCATTCACAGCTGTAGATCGATCACTTCATTAGGTACTTTTGCTGACTCTTTCCTGACTAATCTCGTCCTCACAGTAGCTACGTCCTCTCCCTACACTAATCAGAGCAGTGTGATGTGCGGCGCTACGTGACTCCAGCTTAAATAGAGGCTGGGTCACATGCTGCACTTGCTCAATCACAGCCATGCCATTAGTAGGCATGGCTGTGATGGGCTCTTAGGGCAAGAAGTAAAACGCTAGCTGATTGGCTGCTGTGCAGCCCTTCAGAAAGCGGGAAGTAATCGCCGAACAACGAACCCGAACCTGAACTTTTTTGAAAATGTTCGGGTTCAGGTCCGTGTCCCGAACACCCCAAAATTCGGTACGAACCCGAACTATTCTCGAACTGTTCGCTCAACACTAGTGGGTACATACGATAGACCCAATTCCAAAATTTCGATTTGCTTTGTGTTAAGTGACGAGAGGAAAGGTTAATCACTTGGGGACCGGTCAGCTTTGTGGGGGTTGCATCCGATTGCTCGGGGGGGAAAACTGGGGGAGAGTCGTCTGACCTTGTTGTTGTCCCATTATTCCTAAGAAAAGACGGTCCCTCCCACGTGATCCTCCCCTTTGTCTCCCCCGTCGTTTACCTCCTCGTGGGGACTGCTTTTGACCTTTCTGAACACTGTCAGAATCTGAAATGTCTGTCTCTGTTGATGACTGTTCAGTGTAGCCACCAATATCTTTTCTATTGGCTATGGAGAAGTAGATCCTGTTTTCTTTGAGGTCCGACAGGTCTCTCACGAACTGGCGGTGCTTACATTCTTTTAAGTGATATTGATATCTTTCCAGGAAACTCTGGAGTTGTTATCCTTTGTTTGAAAATTCCGCCTCGTGAGAGAAAGTCTGTGCGACCTCAATTCTTTCAGTCAGTTTTTTATTAAGGACCTCTAGATTATTTTTCTCCTCCGTTAAAAGGAGGCGCGTAAGCTGTAGATAGCTACTTGCTGCCTCCTGTTCCGACTTGTTAAGGAAGGTTGGGTTTCTAAACCTCACTGCGGATAGAAGTGGAATCCACAAACCCCTTGGCGATATGTTGTGTTTCATATAGCTCTCCAGGCTTTGCACCTCCCACCAAGAGAGGATTTGCTCCTTATAGACATCTGTCAATTCTTTGAATGCCGTCTGGAAAGAAGGGGTGTAGTTCTTTTGAGAGAATTCCTTGTCTGAGAATACTTCTCTGGCCTTAGCCAACCAATTCTCTGCATTAATCCCTGTTGTCAAGAAACCTGCCATACTCCACAAGAGTTACCAAACTAAGCTCTTTTTTAGGATGCTTTTTGGTTTCTAAAGTACTTTTGCATTGTGGGTGAACCCTCATTCCCAGAGCTCCATGTCCTAACACGTGCAGCAACCATTTTAGGGAAAAATGCAATTCGTTACCATGAAGCGTGAGGAAATTTAAATTCGGTGCAAATCGAATTTTTCCTGGGGACTCTGTTATATTAGGTGACTTATAACAGACTCCTATCAGTATCTTTTTATTTGTTTTCCCACCATGTATTTCTACTCACGGTGACTCCACATATTCATAACCCTCACTTATATCTTCCTGCAGTGTGTGCTTTAGATAACATGTTACATAAAGGCAAACCCCTTCCAATATCTGTTTTTACTGATCGCTTTTAATTAGACCATAACTTTGTAAATTTACTGCCCTGTCATAGCTATTATCCAACCATAGCTTTTATCCAACCATGTTGCAGTTATTTCCACTTTGTCATAGTTCTTCTTAGACATTACTAATTCCAGTTCACCATTTTTATTAGTCAGGCTTATGACATTAGTATGCATACAATTGAGAGGTTTTTGGATAGTTTTTGGATTTCATCCATCCTGCTTCCGCCTCCGACGCTGCTCGCCACGGGAATCCAAGATGGCACCTGCAGCAGGATGAATGAAATTGCTCCAGTTCTCGCGAGAACTGGAGCTTCTTCTCCCTGGCTAAGAGCGGAGCGCGCTGATTGGATGTGCTCCGTGCCAGGAAGAAGACAGACACGCCCAGGACAACTTTTGCAGGCCTGCGCAGTTGAGCCGAACGGCTCATTAGCATACACAGCGGGAAAAATTCCGGGGGGCACCGTGGACAAATGGGAGCACATATTGAAAAAAGAAGAGCTGAATAAGCACCATGGGGGACAGGCAAGTAAGGGTATATCTTTATTTTCACATGCATTTTCAGGTGAAAGGTCATCTTTAATCCCTGTTACGTCCCCTATCAGGGGACATGTATCGAATAGATTTTAGGAATCGGGAGATGGAAAAAGATGCTTGGTTGGTCCTCTTACTTCCAATGTGGGCACTGCGCGTGCGCCGAGCAATGTGCTGTGCCACCAGTACAAAAAGTGTGAACTACTATTCTTACCAGTTTAATCTTTGTTTAGTGCCCTATCAGGGGACGTGTATTGAATTGAATCCTTGCATGGGGCGAGGGAGAAAAAAGCTTGCTCTGTCCGCTTCCTTCTAATTTGTGGCACTTGCAACGGAATTTGCCACCAATGCAACTAGTGTTAACTAACTACTATTCCTATCAGTTTAAGCTCTGTTTTGTCCTTTATCAGGGCTAGGGCCGGTGTAGTGAATAGATTTTTGGAACCAGGAGATGGAAAAAGACCCATGCTCGGTCCGCTTCATTTGAATTTTAGGTCACTGCGCGTGCGCCGTGCAATGTACTGTGCCACCCTACATGAGTGGTGGTCAGTGGGCACAGTACACTCAGTGGGACCGACACTCACTGGCAGGCAACTGCAATTATATTACAGAGGAAAAATTAAATGACTTTTTTTATCTGCAACGTACTGTGCCACCCGATATGAGTGGTGGGCACTGGCAGTGGGCACAGTACAGTCAGTGGGCCTGACACTCACTGGCAGGCAACTGCAATTATATTAGAGAGGAAAAATTAAATGACTTTTCTTATCTGCAACGTACTGTGCCACCCTATATGAGTGGTGTGCACACAGTACAGTCTGTGGCCCTGTGGCCTCTCACACACGGGCAGGCAACTGCAATATATATATATATATATATAGAAAAAATAAATAAAAGCAGACTGATGTACCTGCCCTAAAAAGGGCTTTTTGGGGTGCTGTCAGGACGCTGTCCTTACAGCAGATGTGTCTTTGAGGACTGGAGTGGACACAGAACACTTACCTAGCTAACGCTTTCCCTATTAATTCAGCAGCAGCAGCACTCTCCCTGCTCTAACTAACATTGCAGCTTCAGATTGAATCTAAGGGCTCTTTCACACTAGTGTTGTGAGGATCCGGCGTGCACTTCCGTCGCCGGAAATACCCGCCGGATCCGTCACAACGCCACACAACTGAAAGCATTTAAAGACTGATCAGTCTTCAAAATGCTTTCAGTGTTACCATGGCAGCCAGGACGCTACTAAAGTCCTGGCTGCCATGGAAAAGTAGTGGGGAGCAGGGGATAAGCTACTTACCCGTCCGTGCGGCTCCCGGGGCGCTCCACAATGATGTCACAGCGCCCCTACGTCGAATGGTTCACATGATCCATGCGACGTAAAGGCGCTGTGACGTCATTGTTAAGCTCCCCGGTAGCCGCATGGATGGTAAGTAGCTTCTCCCCTGGCTCCCCACTACCTTTCCATGGCAGCCAGGACTTTAGTAGCTTCCTGGCTGCCATGGTTACCATTCAGAAAGCTAAAAGTCGGATCCGGCGATACGCCAAAACGGCGTTTAGCGTAAAGCCGGATCTGTCCTTGGGGCATGCCTTCAGGTTTTTGGGCCGGAGCAAAATCCGCAGCATGCTGCCGATTTTGCTATGGCCAAAAAACGTCTCAGTACTAAACTGAAGACATCCTGATGCATCCTGAACGGATTTCTCTCCATTCAGGATGCATGGGGATAATCCTGATCAGTATCTTTCCGTCCTAGAGCCCCGAGGATGGAACTCGAAAGCAAAAACGATAGTGTGAAAGAGGGCTAAGATGCCTGCTGTCCTTGCTTTTTTTTTAGGAGGTGGGAGGGTCTGGGAGGGAGGATATGCTGATTGGCTGGAATGTGTCTGCTGACTGTGAGGTACAGGATTAAAGTTTGCTCAATTATGACGTATAGGGGGCGGACCGAACATTGCATATGTTTGCACGCCGCGTCGAACGTGAACAGGCGATGTTCGCCGGGAACTGTTCGCCGGCGAATAGTTCGGGACATCTCTAGAGCCCAGTTCTCCTCTTCTTCCTACATAAGTTCTTTAGCCAATTGTTTACCTCCCTAATCTCCCACTGACTTTCTGGTGTGGCTCATAGTACAGTTAGTATTTCAGAAAATACTACCTTTGAGGTCCATGCCCCAAGAATGCAACCAAAGTCCATGAAATCATTTTTAAGGACCCTCCACCTACCTCTAACTTTGTCATTGGTGCCAATGTGCAACTATGATCGCTGGGTCTTCACCTTCCCTTCCCAGTAATCTATCAACCTGATCTGCAATATGTCAAACTCAAGCTCCAGGAAAACAATACACAGTTTAACTCTCTCAGTCCTTGTGACAGACCGCCCTATCTGTACCCCTTATCAGTGGCGTACTGCCAATATAAATACTGCTTAAACACAATCGCCAAATGGCAAATATGATTCTGAGGAAGTCTACAGACTAAACAATACATTGACACCTTCCAACATTAAAAAACAGCTTTTAATAGATAACTCTAAAAGTAACGAAAATAACCTGAAGGATAAACTTCAAAAACTCCGATATAAGGTCAAGTCTGATAAATGCAGACAAACATCAATAAATGATGGATGAGGCAACACCGATAAAAAATAGTTATGTCCTCTCTACTTACAGTTAGTAGACACACTTAGGAGCTGTTGGAATACATCATTTCATATGTTGGATAACCTGGTGTAGGGAAAGATATAAATTATCCCTATTATACCCTGGCTTCCCTATCTATCTCTTTGCCCAGGGAAACCCCCTGATGGTGAGGGGCCCCTGTCCACATTCCTAGAACTACTAATCGCCCTAGTCAAACCCTAAACAAGATGAATATGGATAGACCAGGAAAAATAGAAGATGTTATAGTGTCTACATATAAATATATAATAAAAAGCAAAGAAATGAGTGTATGAATAAATGACAGAGGAGTGGGCACTCAATATCAGGACAGGATGAAAGGAAAACACAGACTGAAAATTAAAATTGTTTTAATAAAATAGCAGAAAATCTAAAACATACTGGGGTATAATGATGAACCCCACGCTGTAAATGTTATAAATGGATGGCGTAAAAATAACGATATAACATACACAAAAGTAGCAGAGTAAAAACGACAACATAAAATACACAACTAAGCGGTAATGAGATCTCCTCAGTGGACGTGAGTTGATGTAATAGTGTTTACTGAGGTCCAATAACCCCTAAAAGTCTCACTTGGAGAATATCCTAAAGTCCGACAATATAAAAGAGGTAGATAGAATAATAGTGGCACTAGTGTGCAGAAGGAACACGTTACCGCTCTAGTAGTAAATGTTGCAAATGGCAGCTGGGTCTCCACAAGTAGTTTTGAATGGCATCCACTTCCCTGTAATACTTCAGACACAGTAACATGCAGCGTCCCACATGACGTGTCATATAATCAGGTGAAGTGTTCTCTGAGTGGAGACCAGGTCCTAAAGTCCACCTTGTATAAGGAATTTTGTGGAACCTTTAGATCCTTGACTGGATAATGATATATCCGTATAGATATGCAGAAATCAATAAGTCCTCAATAACATCAGAGGATCCACATAAAATAGTTTGCCCAATGCTGCCCAACCATACGCATTTCGGAGGTCCTCCTCCTTCTTCAGTGGAAGACAGGTGCCATCAGCATAACTTACAGTGGCAGCTTTATGAGATATATTAAACTAGCTCTCTATCCACAGGAAGAGTGCCAGTAGGTCATAAGATTTGTTTACTTCGGATTTCTAGGGGGACCTGTGCACCTAAGTCGTTACCATTTTTAAGCTAGCTAACTCCTCTTTCGCTGCTTAGGAGGGCTGCATAAAAAAATCTGTTTTCTAATTGTCCTAACTATATTAAAATAACCATTCTATAATGTTTTGTTAAGTAAACTCATTTGCATAAACCTAATATGAGAAAGACGTAAATTAGCAGAATCTGCCTGGTTTATCAGCTGAAACACTGTTTGCAATATCTTGGCCATATTTATGCAAATGAATTTACTTGACAAAACATTATAGAAAGTTTATTTGAATATTTTGTAGTTAGGACAATTAGAAAACAGAATTTTTTTATGCAGCCCTCCTAAGCAGTGAAAGAGGAGTTAGCTAGCTTAAAAAAAAAAAAAAAAAAAATTGCAATTGTTTTCACCCTAATGGTAATGACTTAGGTGCACAGGTCCCCCTAGAAATCCGAAGCAAACCAATTATGAGACTTACTGGCACTCTCCTTTTGGATAGAGAGCTAGTTTAATATGTTTCAGGCATATAACCTTCTGTAAAGACAAGAACTGTTTTATGTTGTCTATTGTGTTATTTTGTTAATAAAAAGTTGTAAATGGTAGGAAGGAAGGGTACTAAATAATAAGTGGTTATTAATATTAGGGAAAGACAAATTTAAAATAACTTGTTTGTTCTTTGTGTTTGTTTGTCTGTTTTTTATACACAATTATGGGCAGGCCTGTGTCTCTGTGTCAGTATTGTAACAAGACATGGTTTCAGGAAGGAAAAAACAGAGAGTGAGGACGCAGACTAATCACGGATAGCTGGGGTTCACTCGGCAGGGCGCCAAAGGAAGACAATTTAAAGAATAAGTTTAGTGGTATGTCTATAGTACTAGGGGGATTAAATTGATAGCTTCTATATGTGTAACTAGTAAAGGGGTGTGCGGCTGCCTAGGTGTAACTCCAACGGGGAAACATTGGAGGTATGTACAAGAGTTTCCCAAAAAAATTGGTTAAAAAGAACAATACACCTAAAAATGGTGCCAGAAACAACCTTTGCCAGTATAAATAAAATTGTGTGTTAAGTAGAGGGCATATTTCAATAACTTCTTAAAAAGTCAATGGATAACTAGACAAATAAAAATTAAAATAGTCAGAAACTAGTTTAAAAGCATGAAAAGGTCCAAATAGCGATGACTTACTTCACCCAGGAGGGTCGGAGTGGGATGAAGCTCAAGACACCCGCTCCGAACACCTCCTGCGCCTGGATCGTGTATAAAGATGTAAAGGATTCACGGCAGTTCCATGGACTTCTGGTAAAGCCTTTTATTAGAAGCACAGGGTAGGGGTAGGTCAGGCTCAATGCGTTTCGGGGGCTGTAGTAAAGTCCCCTTCCTCAGGAGCATGTATACATGGTGTATAATACAGGTATATATAGTATATTGGGTGGAAGTTGCGCCCAAATTCAAAACTGGTGACGTCACTTCCGCCCATCACATGATCGCAAACACATGAAGTAACATATTTAGAAATATTCTTTAAAAGATAATGAGAATCAATAACAATCATTTCGTTAAGAGATATTAAAATTTCACCATTGATGGGATACATAATCCTAGATCGGAGTATGAAAAGGCCGCAGCGGCTGTATCCCTTCCGGTGTCACTGTAAAAGTTACTTCCGGTGTCAAACATAAACACCAGAAGTAAAAGCACATAGCTACATATTTTTAAGTAATCTTTAAAATATTGTTTCGCTGAACATTATAAGGAGATGTAGAGAAAGGTGTATAATCATAAATCTATGTAAGTCGAAGTCTCGGCGGGGACGTCACTTACGGTGTCATTGTGGACGTCACTTCCGCCTAGGGACGCACCGGAAGTTGTATGCGTTCCACAGGTATACAGTCATTCAAACCACAGAAAAGATGCAAAAGGCCAATGGGGATAGCTATAAATATTCCTAAAAGAGATGTCGTATAGATAGTGGTTTCTGTCCTTAAGGTGACTAGATATCTGGATTGTGGTGAGACTTCCAGTATGTGTTCCACCCTGGGACGCATCGAGAGCCAATAATGAATGGAGCATCCGGTTTTGCATTCCTAAAGAGGAGCGTACCAAGGGCATACTTGTAGAAGGACTGGCGCAGCATGTACTACTCATAAGGGATTTTTAGCCCTTTATTGTTATATGTATTAACAAGACCACCTACTCATAAGGGATTTTTAGCCCTTTATTGTTATATGTATTAACAAGACCACCAAGTCCATTGAAAGGATCCCTTAAAAAGATCGTATCTCTACCAATTCTGGTTTCTTTCTCTACTCAGCAAAATGAGAATTGATTATGTCTGATAAGATTTGATTAGTGTTATGTAAAATAAAATAAAACATAAAGAGGAAAAAAAAATTAAATTCCTTATTGCAGGTTATTTCTTACTGTGGGAATTTCTTTTTTATATATATATGAATACCGTTTATATGTATCTTCATTTATAAATAACTTGTAGAGAATTCAAAACTGCTGATACATGTTTTTTCTTTTTCTTTATAACCATTTTTTAGATTAATAGTTAGAATACTCCAGTGCTTCATTCAACCCAAATGGAGATAGCGTGTTTAGGAGAAAGATCTAGTGCATCTCTTTGCGACATAGTTTTTGATAAGAGGTTGGTATATGTTCCAGGGGCGATACTTTCAGATCTGAAGGATCACTGCTATGTTTTTCATAGAAATGCCGTGACACACTATGTGTGAGGACTCCACGTCTTATATTTGAACGATGCTCGTTCATCCTATCTCTTAGTGCCTGAGTAGTTCTTCCAACATAATGTAAATGGCAGGGGCAACTTAAGAGATAGATAACATATCTCGTACCGCAGTGGAGTTCCTGTTTAATCGGAAAAACTGATTTATCACTTATAATTTCTTTACGGCCGTGAGTTATCATGGTACAACAGAGGCAGTTCCTTTGGGCACATTTCCTGATGCCCCTAAATTTTTGGGTTATTGGATGTATAGTGCCCTTAGACATGTCAAGTGGAGGACAAGAGGGGGCAATGAAGTTTTTGAGGGTTTTCGCCCTTCTAAAGGTGATTCCGTTTTTTTTTGGAAGGATATCTTTCAAGATGGTGTCTTTTAAGAGGATACCCCAGTGTTTCGTTAGGATCTGTCTAACTTCTCTGTGTTTGGCATTGTAACGAGTGATCAGATTGAATTTAAATCTATCACCATTGGGTTCTTTTTCACGAGGTTTTAATGCTTCATTCTGTTTAAGTTTCTGGGCCCTTTTTGCTGCAGCATTCACTATGCCTTTTGGATAGCCCTTATCCTTAAACCTCTGTTTAAGTGTTCTTATTTGTTGATGCATTGTGCTGTTTTCTGTGCAGTTTCTCCGAATACGCTTCATCTGCCCATAGGGGATGTTATTTTTCCATTTGGAAAAATGACAGCTGGTATAATTCAGAAAACTGAAAAAGACTCTACAAACTTTAACTGAATTAGGATATTCAGAAGGGATTCTAGACAAAAAAGAGAAGTCATTCCTATTCATCAATTATCCCACCACAGCCCGCTTTTACTTTCTACCCAAAATACACAAATCTCTTACACAGCCCCCCGGTAGACCCATCATTTCAGGGATCAATTCACTAACCACCAATCTATCTGCCTACGTTGATTCTTATCTGCAAAAGTATGTAACGCAATTACCGTCCTACCTCAGGGATTCCTCGCACCTCATTCTTTTATTAGATGATATTACTTGGAAACCTGATTACATTTGGGCGACCTTGGATGTCGCCTCACTTTATAGTAACATCCAACACCAATTAGGACTAGAATCTATTCGCTATTTTTTACAAAACGACCCCATGATGCCTCTCAATCAGAAAGAATTCATTCTAGACTCCATCAGCTTCATTCTCCACCATAATTTTTTCACTTTTAAAGATAAGTTTTTCCTCCAAACTAAGGGAACAGCTATGGGCACCAAGTTTGCCCCCTCATATGCTAACCTATTCGTAGGGTTATTTGAGGAAAAAATGGGCCTTTTGACACATGAGAAGGTTATCTTCTTCAAAAGGTTCATTGATGATATCATACTGATTTGGAATGGGGATAAAGATAGCCTAACAAAATATATTGATGACCTGAATAAAAACTCATGGGGCCTTCAATTTACCTCTGAAATTGACCCAATGGGAGCGATATTTCTTGATCTGCACATTAAGTGCAAGAACAACAAGATAACTACACAAACTTTCTTTAAAAAGGTGGATGCGAACAGTTTTCTGAATTATACCAGCTGTCATTTTTCCAAATGGAAAAATAACATCCCCTATGGGCAGATGAAGCGTATTCGAAGAAACTGCACAGAAAACAGCACAATGCATCAACAAATAAGAACACTTAAACAGAGGTTTAAGGATAAGGGCTATCCAAAAGGCATAGTGAATGCTGCAGCAAAAAGGGCCCAGAAACTTAAACAGAATGAAGCATTAAAACCTCGTGAAAAAGAACCCAATGGTGATAGATTTCAATTCAATCTGATCACTCGTTACAATGCCAAACACAGAGAAGTTAGACAGATCCTAACGAAACACTGGGGTATCCTCTTAAAAGACACCATCTTGAAAGATATCCTTCCAAAAAAAAACGGAATCACCTTTAGAAGGGCGAAAACCCTCAAAAACTTCATTGCCCCCTCTTGTCCTCCACTTGACATGTCTAAGGGCACTATACATCCAATAACCCAAAAATTTAAGGGCATCAGGAAATGTGCCCAAAGGAACTGCCTCTGTTGTACCATGATAACTCACAGCCGTAAAGAAATCATAAGTGATAAATCAGTTATTCCGATTAAACAGGAACTCCACTGCGGTACGAGATATGTTATCTATCTCTTAAGTTGCCCCTGCCATTTACATTATGTTGGAAGAACTACTCAGGCACTAAGAGATAGGATGAAAGAGCATCGTTCAAATATAAGATGTGGAGTCCTCACACATAGTGTGTCACGGCATTTCTATGAAAAACATAGCAGTGATCCTTCAGATCTGAAAGTATCGCCCCTGGAACATATACCAACCTCTTATCAAAAACTATGTCGCAAAGAGATGCACTGGATCTTTCTCCTAAACACGCTATCTCCATTTGGGTTGAATGAAGCACTGGAGTATTCTAACTATTAATCTAAAAAATGGTTATAAAGAAAAAGAAAAAACATGTATCAGCAGTTTTGAATTCTCTACATGTTATTTATAAATGAAGATACATATAAACGGTATTCATATACCGTATATATAAAAAAGAAATTCCCACAGTAAGAAATAACCTGCAATAAGGAATTTTTTTTTTTTTTTTCCTCTTTATGTTTTATTTTATTTTACATAACACTAATCAAATCTTATCAGACATAATCAATTCTCATTTTGCTGAGTAGAGAAAGAAACCAGAATTGGTAGAGATACGATCTTTTTAAGGGATCCTTTCAATGGACTTGGTGGTCTTGTTAATACATATAACAATAAAGGGCTAAAAATCCCTTATGAGTAGGTGGTCTTGTTAATACATATAACAATAAAGGGCTAAAAATCCCTTATGAGTAGTACATGCTGCGCCAGTCCTTCTACAAGTATGCCCTTGGTACGCTCCTCTTTAGGAATGCAAAACCGGATGCTCCATTCATTATTGGCTCTCGATGCGTCCCAGGGTGGAACACATACCGGAAGTCTCACCACAATCCAGATATCTAGTCACCTTAAGGACAGAAACCACTATCTATACGACATCTCTTTTAGGAATATTTATAGCTATCCCCATTGGCCTTTTGCATCTTTTCTGTGGTTTGAATGACTGTATACCTGTGGAACGCATACAACTTCCGGTGCGTCCCTAGGCGGAAGTGACGTCCACAATGACACCGTAAGTGACGTCCCCGCCGAGACTTCGACTTACATAGATTTATGATTATACACCTTTCTCTACATCTCCTTATAATGTTCAGCGGAACAATATTTTAAAGATTACTTAAAAATATGTAGCTATGTGCTTTTACTTCTGGTGTTTGTTTGACACCGGAAGTAACTTTTACAGTGACACCGGAAGGGATACAGCCGCTGCGGCCTTTTCATACTCCGATCTAGGATTATGTATCCCATCAATGGTGAAATTTTAATATCTCTTAACGAAATGATTGTTATTGATTGTCATTATCTTTTAAAGAATATTTCTAAATATGTTACTTCATGTGTTTGCGATCATGTGATGGGCGGAAGTGACGTCACCAGTTTTGAATTTGGGCGCAACTTCCACCCAATATACTATATATACCTGTATTATACACCATGTATACATGCTCCTGAGGAAGGGGACTTTACTACAGCCCCCGAAACGCGTTGAGCCTGACCTACCCCTACCCTGTGCTTCTAATAAAAGGCTTTACCAGAAGTCCATGGAACTGCCGTGAATCCTTTACATCTTTATACACGATCCAGGCGCAGGAGGTGTTCGGAGCGGGTGTCTTGAGCTTCATCCCACTCCGACCCTCCTGGGTGAAGTAAGTCATCGCTATTTGGACCTTTTCATGCTTTTAAACTAGTTTCTGACTATTTTAATTTTTATTTGTCTAGTCATCCATTGACTTTTTAAGAAGTTATTGAAATATGCCCTCTACTTAACACACAATTTTATTTATACTGGCAAAGGTTGTTTCTGGCGCCATTTTTAGGTGTATTGTTCTTATTAACCAATTTTTTTTGGAAACTCTTGTTCAGTATTGTAACAAACAGAAATGTATCTTACTTCAGCTGTGACTAACACCAACCCCCAACATTGTCCATCTATTGTTCTCAAAGTAAAAAAAAAAACAAAGGAACTGATCTGTGATGGAAGAAAGGGGATGCACTACGCCCTTTATTTTATTTTTTTCCTTTGAGAACAATACAGTATTTATTTGTTTTTTTGCCAATGTAGGTTACTTTCACATTCTTGTTTTGCGGATCCATTTGAAAGTGATCCCTCATGCAAATGACAAAATGGAGGAAACTGTTCCGACACTCAAGCTGTTGTGAAACTACATCTCCCAGCATGCATACTTCCTCTGCTCTTCTCAGAACTCTCACAAAAAAGAATGGAGCATGCTGGGAATTGTAGTTTCTCAACAGCTGGAGTGCCAAAGGTTGCTGATCCCTGGTTTAGCAGATCAGTTTTTAAGTAGATGGCATGTTTCACCCGGTTAAAGGGGCAGGCACTGTGGATGCATCCTCCATAGCAGCCTACCCCCTTATCAGTAACATCCACAGTTCCTGCCCCTTTAACAGTGACCTCCACAACAGCCTACCCGTTACCCGTTAACAGCAGTGTTGAGCGGCAGGGGCAATATTCGAATTCGCGATCTCCAGTCATTATTTTCTTGATTGCAAAAATTCTCATAAAAAAATTCTCAAAAAAATTTGCATAAACTGGTATTTAAAAAAACTAAAATTCGCAATTCGAATATTCGTGATCAACACTAGTTAACAGTAACATCCATAGTGCCCGCCCATTTAAAGGGGTTGTCCGGGTTCATACCTCCATTTCCACCCTGGCAGCCCCCTGACAGGTGCATCAGAGCATTTTATGCTCCGATGCCTTTTGTTTATAACACACTGCCTGGCGGAAACTAGCTGAACCCAGACAACCCCTTTAACAGTGACCACTGCAGCAGCATGCCCCCTTAACAGTAAAATCGTTAATTTCTAACGATAATTTGTTTTCCCTTAGTCCAAACAGCAGCACAGATGGGGTTAACCACCCCCCGTGGACTGGCAGGACCGGCGCAATGTTTAATGAGCCCAAGACTAATAACTCAATTTAACAATTAAGTATCTCCTTAAAAGGAGGAAGTCAACCCCCAGCCCACTGTGTTTATAGTAAGAAAAAAACTAGACTTACTAGGGTGGGAAATTTGTGTGCTGCTGTTAGGACTAAGCGAAAACAAATTATCGTTAGAAATTAACGATTCCCTTACGTCCTACCAGCAGCACAGATGGAGAGATAGCAAGAAGAAACCCCTAGGGAGGGCCCTCCTGCCTGGCAGAACTAAGAAAAGTCTGCCCAAAGGCCGAAAACTCAGCTAGACTGGCATCTAGTCTATAATGGGAGATGAATGTCGATTCAGAGCTCCAGGAGGCAGCTTTGCAAATCATGTTGAGAGGCAAAAGAAGTAGCCACAACTCTAGTAGAGGGTCCCGAGATTGTGGAAACAAAGGATTCCTTAATAGCCTCCTCAATCCACCGACTGATGGAAGGTTTGGATGCCTTATAGCCTTTAAACTTACCGGCAACAGGATTAGCAGATTCTCATCTTTCCTGAACTCCTTGATCTATCCACATAGATCCGAGACATCTCGAGACGTCCAGAGGATGTCTAGCAGGTTCCTAGGAGGAAGTGGTAGATGTCGACAGAACCGGGAGGAATATCACCTGGTTGATGTTCTGGAAGGAAGGAACTTTAGGCCTACAATACGGGAGGAATCTAAGAAGGTCCTGGTCATGTAAGAAAATGGTATAGGGCTCATGTGCTGAGAGAGCTTGAAGCTCAGAGACCCTCTTGGCCAAAGTCACTGCAAGGAGAAACACAAACTTCCAAGTGACGAACTTGATGTCCACCTCCTCTAACGGTTCAAAGGGGGGAGATGCTAACCCCCTGAGAACTACTGAAAAACCCATTGAAAAAAAGGGGTCTCAGTACTGTAGGCTTTAATCTTTCAGCTCCTTTAAGGAACCGTTTGATCAGCGGGTCCTGAGAAAAAGCCTGTTAAGGCAAGCTGAGATGGCTGAAACTTGAACCTTCAGAGTAGAAGGGCAAGGCCTCTATCAAGGCCGTCTTGCAGGAACTGAAGGATAGCGGAGAGGGGCGGATCTGCAGACGCCACCTCAGTTGAGGTACAACAGGATGAGAATATCCTCATAATACAAGAGTAGGCTCTCTTGGTAGAGTCCGCTCTAGAATGAGACAGCATTCTCAGGACCGACTCTGAAAGCCCTTCTTTTCTGGGAAGGGACTGATCAACCTCCAGGCTGTCAGGTTGAATCTGTGCAGATCTGAGCAGAGGTGAGTGTCCCACGACACCAGGGTCTGCTGTGGGGGGGAGCCTCCAATATTGTCCTTGACTCAACTGGGTGAGCTAGGTAAACCAGGATCTCTTCGGCCAAAACAGTAAGATGGCTATCACCGAGGCCGGATCCTGACAGATTTTCATCAATACCCTCGGTATCATGGAAAAGGGAGGGAAGATGTAAGCCAGCCTGAACCTCCAGGATATTGACAGAGCGTCTAACGCCAGGGGTTTGTCCTCCCTGTAAAGGGAGCAGAACCTCTCCACCTTGGCATTGAACCTTGTTGCCATGAGATCCACCTCTGGCATACCCACTTGAGGACTATCTGCTTGATTCTCCGGATGTAAAGACCACTCCACCGACGGAAGACCGCGGCTCAGCCGCTATCATATTGAGGGAGCCTTGGATGTGGATCGCAGATAAGTGGGAAGGTACAACTCTGCCTAATCCAGAATCACCCCGATCTCTGACAGGAGGGGAAGTGATCTCGTGCCTCCCTGCTGGTTGATGTAAAGTACCGCAGTCACATTGTCTGACTGGACTTTCACCGCTTTGCCCCGGATCTGAGGGGCTAAGTGAAGGAGGGCTAGCCGGATAGCTTGAATCTCGCGGAGATAGGATGAAAGAAGCCACTCCTGAGGAAACCAGGTCCCGTGAACTGGAGAGTCGTCTACGTGAGCGTCCCAGCCTACTTAGGACACATCCATAGTCAATATGACCCAGATTGGCTGGGTCATAGACTTCCCGTCTAAAAGATGGCACCACCATCTGAGGGAATACCAAGTTTGCCAAGTCAGGGAGCACAGGGAGTTTAGCCCAGCAGGGCTGCCATTCCATTAGGAGAGGACCTCCGACTGTAGAGGGCGGAGGTGCCATAGAGCCCAAGGGACTGCTTCCGCAGACGCTGACATGAGCCCCAACATCTTCATGAGAGTCCGGATTGGAACTCCCCGGGGAAAGGAACTTGCCGTGTTTTGAACCCGGAATCTTCTTTCTGGAGTCAACTGGAGCGACATCCCAGTGGAGTCGATTATGAAGCCTAGATATCTTACTGAAGTCAACGGGCTCACGTTCGACTTCTACCAGCTGATGATCCAACCTAGGTGGAACAGAAAGGAGATTGTTACCTGAAGAAGTTGGGTTAGGACCGCTAGAGCAGAGGCTTTCAAAGCCAGTCGTCCAGATAAGGAATGATGGTCAGTCCTTGAAGCCTCAAAGCCGCCACCACAGAACCACCACCTTGGTAAAAGTGTGAGGGGCAGAAGAAATGCCAAAGGGAAGGGCAACAAACAGAAGATGCCTGACGACACCGGACACCTGGACCGTGATCCTGATATACTTCCTGGAACCAGGATGGATCGGGATGTGCAGATATGCATTCTTGAGGTCCAGGGTTGCCATGACGTCTCCAGGATTGACGACGTGAACTACTGACCTGATGGTTTCTACACGAAACTTCACCTTCCTTATAAATCGATTGAAATATCTCAGATTGATAATCATCCGGAGATCTCCTGAAGCCTTGGGAACCAGAAAAACTGGTGAATAGATCCCTAGGCCCCGTTCTCCTGCCGGAACCTCCTCCAGAGCCCCTTTGCAAATGTAGTCCTGAATGTAGGCCTCTAGGATCGCCTCTTTGGCAGCTTGTAGAAGGTTGATCTTGACTAGTGATGAGCGGCAGGGGCAATATTCGAATTCACGATATTTCGCGAATATTTGGGCGAATATTCGCCATATATTCGAAAATTCGCAAATTCGTAATCTCCGGACATTATTTTCTTGTTTGCGAAAATTTGCATAAAACATTCGGATAAATTAGCATAAACATTCGCATAAATTAGCATAAAAATTAGCATAAACTGGCATTTTAAAGATCCCTTTATGCAAATTTTATGCTAATTTATGCGATTTTTTTATGCGAATTTTCACAAACAAGAAAACAATGACATTATTTTCTTGCTTGCGAAAATTTGCATATAAACAATTCGCATAAAGAGAATATTCGCAATTGCGAATATATTTTGCGATATTCTAAATATTCGCGAGTAAAATTCGCAATTCGAAAATTCGTGATCAACACTAATCTTGACAAACCTGTCCAGAGCAATAGAGGTGAGGTTGACTAAATAACCGTTGGAAATGATATTCAGGACCCAGGGATCCGAGATCTCTTGGATCCATTCTTCTCAGAAGTGGGAAAGACGACTCCCGACGGGTACATGAAGCTTAGGAATAGGGAACCTTATTGGCAGGATGGCAGGAGTAACGGGAATTAACCAAGAGCCTCGAAGAGGCCCGTAGTCAGGAGGTGGATTTTCCATCTTTGGCTCCTCCACGAGAGCACCTCAAACCCTTTCGCTGTGCTCTCCAGTCACTACAAGAGCTTGTTTGCTGGCCAGACCTGCCACCGCGGTCTTGTCTGCCCTGCCCTCGAAAGGACTGCTGGGGAAGGCTCTTCATCTTCTAGTCTGAAAGGCCCTCCATGATCTTATCTAGCTCCGAACCGAACAAACGGTTGGGCTCGAATGGAAGGCCATATAAGCTGTATTTTGAGGAATTGTCAGCAACCCAAGACTTAAGCCAAAATGGAATATGGGCCGCGCTATATATTGGCCCCTGACGTTATTTGATAGTATTGTTACAGGGTGCCAAAGGCGCGCTTGGTCTCCCACGAGCCACAGACCTGCTGCTTAGCTTCAAGAACAAGGATCTGTGTTTGGCCTCGTTCCCAGGACTTGCTTTGCTAGTGGGGAAGCTCCCTCGCTAGCTTCAACTGGAGCTGTGCGGTATCGCACAAGAAGTCCGTAGCCAGGTTGATGGTCTTGAAAGCAGCCAGTATGTCGTCCTGGAAAAAACCTCTGGTTCACATCAACTTGAATTTGATCCAGGCGAGATCGGAGGAACGTAGAGACTTCAAAAGCCGCTATGGCTGTGGAAGCAGTAGCCGCAGCTGCCGTAACACCCTGTCTTAGTGTGCACTCTGCAAGGGAGTCCTGCAGCTAGACCCATCGTCTGCAGGAACCAGAGTGCGCTTGGACAACTTTGCAATAGCCATGTCCACCTTGGGAATGGATCCCCACGAATCCACCAAGGGTTAAGCCATCAGGAACATGGATTTAAACTTCTTTGTTAAAACCGGACCTTTTCCAGGTTTTTTCCACTCTATATCATGACAGAGAGGAGGGTCTCATCCGCTTTGAAGACACGAGGTGCCCGAGTAGCGGGAACAGGAGGCTCCCCACAGTCAACATCATGGTCCCCCGACCTGATGGACTTGAGCAACTTCTGTGTCTTTCCAGGGGAGAAAACACAACGTCAGCTCCTCCTCATCCGAGGAGGAAGAAACTAAGGAGACCAAGAAGGACTCTCTACCGGGACAGAGGTCTCCATAGGGGCCTGGGCACGAATAGGAAGCCTTTCCATCCAGCAGGCCTATGACTCCTTTAACAGAGCCATTGATACATATCCTGCAATGTAGGTTCACTAGATGTCAGAAACCTCTAACGACAGCTGTAACACCTGGTTTAGGTTAAGTCAACTGACCCAGGGATTCCCAAACAGTCTCCCAAGCTGGTCTTAGCCCAGCCTTAAGCTGTTTAACTTCTGCGATCTCTTGAGTGCAGGTATGATCAGCTTACAATAACCGTTGACTGCTGCAATGGTAGCAGGATAGATGCTTCCTCTTGGAATCCACTTTCCTGCCTTCCGAATCCCGCGGAGAAGACATCACTGCCGGGAAAAAAAGGGACAAATAAAACATTTGTAAACCACCTATCTACGCAGGAAAGGTAGAAAAATAGACCGGAGGCAGCTGAGGAAAAAAACACCACAAGTGGAACAACACCAATTTTAGGACTCTGGGAGCTAGCTGAAAAAGCATATGTAGCCAGAGACTGAACTGGAGCACACAGCCTCCCAAAATAGGGGAAGGGGAGGGATAGCCAATCCACCCTTCCCCCAGTAAATCCTCCACAGGAAGATGCATAAAAAATCGCATCTATGAAAAAAATTGTGCCCGTGAAAAATCACGGCCGGATTACCCGGAGGTGATGCAAAAGGAGAGTCCCCGCGTCACCTCCGGAAGATGGCGGCGCACAGGGACCGGGAATCCTGGACCAAGGACACCGCCAAAATACCCCAGCCAGGCGCAACTGCGCGGGGCTGGCAGCAAATAAGCTGCCGGCCAAACTGACAAGGTACCTAGGAAAAAAGGCAACGCCGTTTCCGAAACGAAAAGAAGGCTCCCCGCACTTTCCATAAGAAAGGGGGGAACAAACCGCCTAGTCCACCTGTCCAGGAGGACAGAAAAAAACACAGTGGGCTGGGGGTTGACTTCCTCCTTTTAAGGAGATACTTAATTGTTAAATTGAGTTATTAGTCTTGGGCTCATTAAACATTCCGCCGATCCTGCCAGTCCACTGGGGGTGGTTAACCCCATCTGTGCTGCTGGTAGGACGTAAGGGATTACACAGTGATTGCCCTTTTAACAGTGACCTACACAGTGCCCCCCCCCCCTTTAACAGTGTATAAGGAAAATAAAGCTAGTCTGCCAAATGTGAATCGAATAGATGGCACTGTTCATGACAAGTGGAGAGACGGACCGTTCTTGCAATGCATTTGTGAAACGCATCCGTATCCGTCCACAAATGCCTTCAGTTGTCACCCAGAATGGCGGATCCGGCTGCTGCAAGTGTGAAAGAAACCTTAATCCAATAAATGGCGCTTTGTATGAGGAAAATGATGCTAGTCTGCAGAATGTAAGGCATAATACTGTGAATCCAATAGACAGTGCTGTGCATGAGAAGAACTTTATGCTAATTTGCATGATATAAGGCATAAATAAGACTATGAATCCAATAGATGGTGCTGTTCATGAGGAAAATGATACTAGTCTGCAGAATTTAGAACATAAGACTATGTATCCAATAGATGGTGCTGTTCATGAGGAAAATGATACTAGTCTGCAGAATTCAGGACATAAGACTATGTATCCAATAGATGGCGCTGTTCATGATGGAAAGTAGGCTAATCTGCATAATATAGGGCAATAAGACTGTGTCTTTCACATGTGCTATGTCTTTCATATTTATGCAAATTAGTTTACATAACAAAAAAAAGTATTGAAGGTTTATTTAATATATTAGGACAATTAGAAAACCGTACATTTTTATTCAGCCTTCCTAAACAGTTAGAGAAGAATTAGCTAGCACTAAAAAAAATTAATAAAAATAAAATAAAATAAAATTATAATTTTGTCACCCTAATGATAAAGATATAGGTGCATGGGTCCCTCAAGCTATCCAAGAGCTTTCAGCCAACTTTAAGACTTACTGACTCTCAGTTAGATGAGAGATGGTGTTAAATGTCTCATGGTGCACCAGGCCTCCATTGTAAGGTATCCCGGTTACTTGTTTTATAATTAGGTGCTAGCTTGCATTATACTTGGCTTTTGGCATATAGCCTGTGTGGTTGGGTGTTGTAAATGGGCATCTAAATAAAAGTATCCTAAATTAATTATAAATGGTAGGATAAATATGAATCGTAGAATATAATTATTAATATATAAATTAATAAAAGATTTAAAAATAGCTATAAAGATATTGGAAGTGTTAGTATGGTGATTGTAGAGGTTCTGTTGTAGGTATGTTAAAATCTTAGAATATAGTTTCATGCGCTGGTTAGTAAAGTAAATTGCATTCTGATTATTTAGTTTTCTACTTTTATTTTTTCACTTTTGCCACGCAGCCTGTGGCACAAGGGGGCCCAGAGAGCATGGAAGGCCCCTACCCTACCCTACGTGACACCTCAACTCTGCCAGTTTATTCATAATTTACTCTCTACTTCTGTTCCAATCCTAACTTCCCATGCTCAGTCAGGGCCCCCTTCGACACCCAAAAGAGAACAGGTAGCACAGGCAACGCCACCGATTCCGACTCCTCCCTGTCTGACCTGTTGTCTTTGATCCAGGCTTCTTCCCAGGCACTGTGTCTGCTGCACTGCACTCTAGCCAATCAGCATTTAGCAATTTAGCAGGGCAAAGATCCTGCTGCTGATTGGCCAGTGTATCGCTGACAGGCAGCAGGAGTAGCACAGCAGCTCAAGCACACACAGAACTTTGAGAGCGCGCCTGGCACGGTAGTTGTTTTTTGCGCTCACTTGTTGCCTACCACCTGCCTCAACTCGAGTCTCAAGTCATCAGTCACCCCCAGGCCCAGACTGAAGAAGCCCTCTTGCTCCTTCGGTCACAGAGTAACCAGTACTGCCCCTGTAGTGTGCCACAGGCAAGCCAGCCGCCTGTCCGCCTACAGTAAGAGCACAGCAGTCTTAATAAAAAGTTAGGGGTATTCTTGATGGGGGGAGGGCAGCAGCAAACAGAGTTCCTGTAGGGTTAGGGGGGCACTGTAGGCTTATGGAGGACTCAGGACTAGAGTTGAGCGAACACCTGGGAGTTCGGGTTCTCCGGGTTCGGCCGAACTTTGTCGCAAAGTTCGAGTTCGGGACCCGAACCCCATTGAAGTCAATGAGAAGCCGAACTTTTGGGCACTAAAATGGCTCTAAAAATGTCATGGAAATTGCTAGAGGGCAGCAAAATGTGCTTAAGAGCATGGCATGCACTTAGATGCCTGGTCATGCTGGTTGTGCTCAGGTTTAGAACGTTTATGCCTCGCTTCAGGCTCTGATTGCACAGCGTGCAAACCACTCGTGTCGTGTCGTCTGAACATTGTCTGAAGAACTGCCACGCCAGGGAACTTCTTGGAACTGGCTTTGTTGTGCTCGGTCCCTGGGTACGGTGGGCAGTAGCAGGCATACTGTCTAGGGGATGGCCGCTCTGCTTTTGCACCCAACTCCCTCTTTTGCTGTGCAGGTGGCTCTGTGCGACCACCGCCTCTCCCTCCAAACTGCACAGGTTACTCGCTTGACCTTGATTCCATGTGGGGTCTAGGACCTCATCATCCTCCACATCATCTTCCACCCAGTCTTCACCTCTGCAAACGTGCAAACCGACACTTCCCATGTCCTCATCCTCAAACATAAGTGGTTGGGCATCGGTGCACTCAATCTCTTCCACTTCTAGGGCAGGGCTAGGTGGATGGCCCTGGAAAACCCTGCCAGCAGAGTCATCAAAAAGCATAAGAGACTGCTGCATGACTTGGGGCTCAGACTGCTTGGCTGATTGGCTGATTTGCAACGGGGTGAGGAGCTAGATAGATGCCCATGGCCTGCAGATGCCAACTTTGACCTTTCAGCAGTGGACCAGGTGGGAGACAATGTGAAGGTACTGGAGGCACTGTCAGCCACCCAATCTACTAGCGCCTGTACTTGTTCTGGCCTCACCATTCGTAGAGCGGCATTCGGGCCTACTAAATAACGCTGGAGGCTCTGTCGTCTACACGAACCTTAGAAAGGGGATTCATTTGGGCGTGTAGTTGGCACAGATCGACCATGTCTTCTCCCTGCAACAGGAGCTCTACCAACACCAAAAGCACCAGGGCCACGTCCCATATTTGATGCTCTCCTCATTTTTTGTGGTCACCCATCGAAGTAAAAGGCGTTTTTACTAAATTTAGTTCCCTGTCAGCAATGCAGAGCAGGGGTTTTTCACCGGCAAAACTGGGTTAATGTCACCCACCAATGGAACAGATGATTTTTACTAATTTACCTCCCTGTCACCTATGCAAAGCAGAGGTTTGTATATGGCAAAAATGGTAAAATGTCACCAACCAATGTAACAGATGATTTTTTACAAATTTACCTCCCTGTCACCTATGCAGAGCAGGGGTTTGTATATGGCATAACTGGGTTAATGTCACCCAAGAATGTAACAGATGATTTTTACAAATTTACCTCCCTGTCACCTATGCAGAGCAGGGGTTTGAATATGGCAGCAAAAATGGTAAAATGTCACCTACCAATGTAACATGATTTTTACAAATTTACCTTCCTGTCACCCATGCAGAGCAGGGGTTTGTATATGGCAAAAATGATAAAATGTCACCCACCAATGGAACAGATGATTTTTACAAATTTACCTCCCTCTCACCTATGCAGAGCAGGGGTTTGTATACGGCAGCAAAAATGGTAAAATCTCACTAACCAATGTAACAGATAATTTTTACTAATTTACCTCTGTCACCTATGCAGAGCAGGGGTTTGTATATGGCAAAACTGGGTTAATGTCACCCAAGAATGTAACAGACGATTTTTACAAATTTACCTCCCTGTCACCTATGCAGAGCAGGGGTTTGTATACGGCGGCAAAAATGGTAAAATGTCACCCACCAATGAAACAGATGATTTTTCCAAATTTACCTCCCTGTCACCTATGCAGAGCAGGGGTTTGTGTACAGCAGCAAAAAATGGTAAAATGTCACCCACCAATGTAACAGATTATTTTTTACAAATTTACCTCTCTGTCACCTATGCAGAGCAGGGGTTTGTATATGGCAAAACTCATCACGATAACTCGCACTGCACTTCAGATTACGTACTGCAGCATTCTAACTCAGATGACGGCCTAAATTCGGGTCCAAGAGCAGCGTCAACCACTGCTGAAGAATCCCAGCAGACTCCTTTCACACAAGTGACCTCAGTTAACCAAAAACCCCGCTTTGCACGAGACAACAGTTTCATAGGACATCAGCCCTTAATGCCCTCAATGCAACCTGCATTCAAATCCTTTAAGAGGAAACAAGTAGATGGTGACTACTACAGCAACGATCCACCAAGCAAAGATCCAGGTATGTCAGAGTTTCTAAAATTCTTTGCCCGATGTGAGTTAATAACCAAGGGGCTCTCCAAGTTTGATGACAGACCTGAGAGATATAGGTCATGGTGATCATCATTCAGAAATACAATCAGAGACCTAGATCTGTCTGCATGTGACGAAATTTATCTTCTTGTCAAGTGGCTAGCAAATGAATCGGCAGAGCATGCAAAGCGGATTAGAGCAATTAATATTAACTACCCAAACACAGGGTTAAACATGATATGTGAGAGACTTGAGGACTGTTATGGCTCACCAGAAGAAGATAGAGAACGCACTCTTCAAAAGAATTGAGGATTTCCCCAAGATCCAGAACAAAGGGTTCCAGAAGCGGAGAGAACTGAGTGACCTGCTGACAGAGCTCCAAGTTGCCAAAGCTGAAGGAGATTTACAAGGTCTGGCATTCTTAGATACTGCACGTGGTGTAAACGCTGTAGTACAAAAACTACCTTATAACCTGCAAGAGAATGGTACAAGCAACAGCACAATGTCCGATTTCCTTCATTCTCATTCTTTGTGAACTTCGTGCACCAGCAAGCAAATACTAGGAATGATTCCAGCATTGACTTCTCAATGTTTGACACCACTTACCCCAAACCAGGTAGGCCTGTCTCACTTCGGAACATGAAAGGTACACATGTTGCAGTACACAAGACCAGTGTATCTTCCAAAGACCCCTCAAACAAAACCTACAGTACCTCAGAGTCTGAAAAGATCTCAACCAAAGACTCCTGCAGAGAATGTCCTCTACATAAGAAACCACACTCATTGCTGAAGTGCAGAGGATTTAGAGAAAAACTTCTCAGGGACCGCAAAACTTTCCTCAAGGAGAACCACATTTGTTACAGGTGTTGTGCAATAACCTCTCATCTTGCAAAAGCTGTGAATGCAATAGTGAAGAGCACAATACAGCCTTAGACCCTGGGCCAGCTCCATGGACTCTCACACCCTCAGAACAGGCTGTAGAGCACGGTGGGGAGGAGAGAGACACAGTACCTCCTGAAGTAACACCCCAGTGCCCTGAAGTCTGTGGAGAAAGTCTTAGTAACAAATCTTGCTCCAAGATCTGTCTTTTCACAGTTTACCCCATTGGTCATAAAGAGAAAGCAGTAAGGTTGTATGCCATCCTTGATGATCAGAGTAATAGATCTCTTGCTAACTTAACTTTCTTTGATATCTTCAATATTAAGGGACACTGGTCACCATAGTCACTTAAAACTTGCACAGGTGTGAGTGAAGAAAAAGGCAGAAGAGCTACTGGCTTCCAAATTGAATCCATAAATGGTGAAGCATCCCTACCTTTACCTACCTTGATTGAATGCAATCGGATGCCAAACAATAGAGAAGAAATTCCTACATCTGAGGCCGCATTACATCATGCACGTCTAAAATCCATAGCACATCTCATACCTGCACTCGACCCAGAGACCCAAATAATACTTCTGCTTGGAAGAGATATCATAAGAGTCCACAAGGTGAGAAAACCAATAAACGGTCCTCACAAATCTCCATATGCCCAGAAGCTTGACCTAGGGTGGGTCATTATAGGTGCCAAACGCAGTGAATTCTCTTTACAAAAGTACCTAGGAGAATGGACATCCATCCTTCTTTCACCCTTTTCCTAACAGGTTCCTTGTAAGAGAAAAGCTGGCAACTGTACTATATGCTGACTCTTCAGAAATCGAGAACCATCTTTGTGGTGAAGACCAAGACCCCTTGGGGTGCAAGGTGTTCCAGAGGACAAAGAAAGACCACACGATAGCTCCCTCTATTGAAGATAAGGCCTTCTTAAACATAATGGAGCAAGGATTCTTCAAGGATTAAACAAACACCTGGGTTGCACCACTGCCTTTCAAGACACAGAGACGTTGTCTTCCCAACAACAGGGATCAAGCCTTTAAACGCTTCTGTTCAATCCAACGCATGCCAGGGATTTGAAAGATCTAGACTTTGCAACAGACCAGATACCTATGCAGCACAGCCTAGGGCTCAGCTGGGACCTCAAATCTGACACCTTTACTTTTCAGGAGGACCAAGAACAGAAACCCTTCACATGACATGGAGTCCTATCCACCATTAACAGTCTATATTATCCATTTGGATTTGCAGCCCCTGTGATCATTCAAGGTGAGACTCTGCTCAGAGAGTTAACCACAGATTTATGTGATTGGGATTCACCACTTCCCTCAGAAAAAGAGGCACTATGGGTAACATAGAGAGACTCTCTAAAGGCATTATCTAATGTGCGTATGCATAGGCCATATGCCCACTTCTCTCCTGCTGAGGTTGAGTCAAGGCAGCTGTGCATATTTTGTGATGACTCAGTAAAAGCAATCACTGCAGTTGCTTACCTTAAAATTATAGACATCAAAGGCCAGGTCCAAATTGGCTTTACAATGGGCAAAGCAAAGCTGGCACCAAGTCCTGAGCTTACCATACCAAGACTGGAACTTTGTGCTGCTGTTCTGGTAGTAGAGCTAGCAGACCTTATTGTGTCTGAAATAGATGTAAAACTTGATAGCACCGTGTTTCATACAGACAGCAAAGTAGTGTTGGGCTACATTTACAATGAGACTAGGAGATTTTATGTCTATGTTCAGAACAGAGTTCAAAGAATCAGGAGGTCTACACAGCCTACCCAGTGGCACTATGTACCAACTGACCTCAACCCTCTAGACCATGCTACAAGAGCTGTTCCTGCAGCCCACCTTAAAGATACCATGTGCCTCACAGGACCACCATTGCTCTACAGGCCTGTACTTGGCACTCTTGAGAAAAACTAATTTGAGCTGCTAGAACCAAACGTTAATGCAGAGATTCGTCCTCATGTTTCTGTACTCACCACAAAAGTGTCTAACAGAGAGCTTGGATCCAAACGATTCAACAAGTTTTCTATGTGGAAATCACTGAACAGAGCTATAGCTGGCTTGAGCCAAATAGCCAAATCTTTTAGAGCCACACCTACAGAATCAGAGCACTTCAAAGGTTGGCATTACTGTCACAAAGCCTATACAGTGGACGAGCTTACACAGGCCAGAGACGTTATTATCCGTTGTATCCAACAAGTGGCTTATGCTCAAGAATTCGAACTCATCCAAAATCAAAAGAGTGTTCTAAAAGACTGTTCCCTCAAGAGACTTGACCCCTTTATAGATTCTATCTTTCTATAGCTGGGAACTTCAAGGATCACCCATGAGACCCTCTCAACCTTTATGACCGAAGTAGTGGCGATCATAAATGCCAGACCTTTGACTTCAATATCTAACGACCCAGAAGATCTTTTCTTGCTCACCCCTTCCACTCTTCTCACCCAAAAGGTCGGTACAGCATCAGCTCCTCCTGGTGAGTTTAGTACTAAAGACTTGTACAAATGTCAGTGGAAACGAGTCCAAACCCTAGCAGATGCCTTCTGGCATAAATGGAGGAAACAATATCTCTCTACACTGCATGTCCAGAATAAATGGCAAACCAGCAAACCCAACATGGGGGTTGGTAATGTTGTCCTTGTCAGAGACCCTCAGTCAAAAAGAAATGACTGGCCTTTGGGACTGATAAACAAGGTGTTCCCAAGTGAAGATGGGAAGGTTAGAAAGGTGGAAGTTAAAGTCTGCAGGCAACATGAGCCAAAACTCTTCCTCAGACCCGTTACTGAACTGATTTTGTTGCTCTCTCCAGACGTGACTTAATGTGGTGTCCTATAGATACCAGGCAGGGAGTGTCATGCCTTCAGCAAGTTTATTGTTAATTTATTTATAGTTTTCATGTATAGTCGATTTGCTTCCTGTATAATTCTCTGTTGATTGTGTAACAGCACCCTCTAGTGGCCATTTTACATACAATTGCAGCTATTCATACTAGAAGTTTGGTCTACTTCAGCTTCCATACCGCAGTGACATCATCAGCCCTGCACATAGCAGCCATCTTCCTCATTTACAGCCATCTTTCCAAAGGTTTGCACATGGTCTGGAATACTCTGGAGCCATTCTCCACATCTAAGCTCACTGTAGCATCGCTGGTATGTCACATAGCCTCATTACAGCCTGTTTACATCTGTTTGCATATGTATTTTGCATATCATTTTTCCTGCTCTTTTATAGTAGCTGCAGTTAATAGTTAGGGACCATGTCTGGACATTTAAATAGCATAGCGTGCTCATGGTTAAATCCTGTAAATCTGTGTTTGTATGTGCATTGCTATGCACAGTAATGTATGATATGCATTGTAATATGTTAGACCACATTAGTAAATGTAGTATTTTTCTGTTCCCCAGTTTCACTGGGCATTTACATCCTTGCAATAAAGATAGAGTTGGACGATACTCCATTGTCAATTCATTGCCAGGATAAGGTTTAGCTGTCTGTCAAGCTATGTACCTTCACACATAAGGAGGACAGAACAGCCTCGTTCAAACTTCAGTGTTTGGTCAGTGATTTTCATCAGTGATTTGTGAGCTAAAAGCACAAGTGAAGCCTCCACAGACATAAGGTATAAGGGAATGATCTGTACCTGTTCTGGGGTTTTGACCCATATCTGGTTTTGGCTCACAATTTTGGCTCACAAATCACTGATGGAATTCACTGACCTAACACTGAAGTGTGAACGAGGTCTGAGTCTGCTTATAAACCTGCTACTCCCTGCAAACAGTGAAGATTTTTTTTCTGGATTCAAATGGATTACTGGAGTGTGGTTCACCATGGAGGCAGATGTAGCAAGGTGCACGTCACTTGCGAAATTTAAGGAGCCAAACCCCCTGTTTGACTTCTGAAATGTCACAAGTGACGTGCACCACGCTATGTCTCCCTTCATGGTGAACCATGCACAGTATTCAAGATGCTACCGCCGTTATTGGACTTTTATAAACAGATACTAATGGACTAGTATGATGTTGATTTACATCTTTTTTTGTATATGAGGTATATTTAACCAAGAGATTTTGGCTATATCTGATCCCTTTCCATTTTATTGTGATTATTGGACTGGAATGGCAGGTCCTATTTTCAGGAAGACGACAATTAGCAGTGAATTAAACATGGCAGTTGTTCAATCTATACCTCGTTTAATCGGGCTGGATTTTTAACCCTTAGATGTTTTTAGGTAACTTCATTATAAGTTCTATTTTATATCAGCATATATTTGCCTGTAGAAAATCACATTGTTACCATATTGGTCCTGCTTAGGATATGTTTAGACCTTATTTTTTTATTATGTAAATTTTTCCATAAAGGTTTTTTTTTTTTGGTAGAAGAAAGTGTGGTCTGCCTCACTGTCCTGTACAGAGGGATACAGTAATAAAATAAAAAAGTGCAGTACTGTATGTTGGAAGTCAGTGGCAACATTTACCACTGAATGCCCATGCAGTTTTACATGTTGTGGCCTTCCATTAGAGGTATATCTTTGTTACTGCGGGACTACAAAATTGATGGTCTATCCTAGGATAGGCCACCAATATTAGGGAGAGTTCACATCATCGTTAATTTTCCATTCGTCTGATCCATCAAAAGAACAGAAATAAAATTTTAAAAAAAACAGGATCCAGTAAAAAAAATCCTGTGCATCAGTTATGCACATTTAGCATCTGTTTGAGCCATTTCCGTCTGAGAGCCATTATTTTGGATGGAAAAAAAGCACTACAAGTAAAACTAGATGGTGTAGTTTCTGAAGAAACCATAGGATATTGGCTTGAAATAAAACTGTGGGAGGAGTAGCACTCTACCAAAAATCAATTCGAGACATTTGATTGGTTGTTGGCTCCACCCTCTTTTTCTAACCTTGAAATGGAAACACCCAATTGCCACATTTGTGATATTTGAGGTCCTTGACATCAATAATGTGAGAATGGCAGCATTTTTCGTTTTTTCCATTTAAATCAATCAAAAAAATCTGATTGGCTGTTTTTGGCTCCGTCCACTTTTTAAGTTTGAATTCCAGTCACCCAGTGACCGAATATATCAAGTTTGAAGATCCTGCCATTAACAGTGGAAGAGTGGCAGCAATTTAAATATTTCTATTGAATAGCAATAGATAATATTTGATTGGCTGTTTTAAGCTCCACCCAGTTTACATAATTTTAACCCCAGTCACCCAGTCATGGTCTGTGCCAAGTTCAAAGCCTCTGGCTTTAAAAATGTGTGAATGGCAGTATTTGAAAGTATTACATTGAAGTCAATAGTTGAAATCTGATTGGCTGTTTTAGGCTCCACCCAATTTTCCTAAACTTTGACAACAGTCACCCAGTGAGCAATTGTGCTAAGTTTGGGACACTTGGTATTTAAACTGTGATAGTAGCAGCAGTTTATCATTTTTTTATTAATGTCAATGGCTGAAATCTGATTGGCTGTTGTTGTCCCGCCCATTATTTTTTTTCCCAATTGTTAACTACAGTCATCCAGTGACTAATACTTTAAGGTTTGGAAATTATGGCATTTAACATGTAAACATGGCAGCAGTTTTATTTTTTCTACTGAAAATCAATAAGTGAAATTTGATTGGTTGTTGATGGCTCCGCCTACTTTTTCTAACCTTGAAGTGAAAACACCCAATGACCACATTTGTGATATTTGAGGTCCATGACATCAATAATGTGAGAATAGCAGCATTTTTTATT
The DNA here is from genome assembly GCA_033119425.1 of Bufotes viridis. NCBI lineage: Eukaryota > Metazoa > Chordata > Amphibia > Anura > Bufonidae > Bufotes > Bufotes viridis. The sequence goes on from CM065592.1 coordinate 313,999,855, forward strand.
TTTCCCATTTAAATCAATCAAAGAAATCTGATTGGTTGTTTTTGGTCCTGCTCACTTTTTGGAATTTGAATCCCAGTCCTCCAGTGACCAATTGTGCCAAGTTTGAGGACCCTGCCATTAACAGTCTAAGAAAAGCGGCAGTTTTAAATTTTCCCATTCAAACAAATGGCTAAAATTTGTAAATTTTTAACCCCAGTCACCCAGTGACCCCTGGTGCCAAGTTTGGGTACTCTGGCTTAAATACTGTGAGAATGACAATTTTTTAACTTTTCTCATTGAAGTCAATAGGGAAAATCTGATTGGTTGTTTGTGGCTCCACCCACTTTTTAGAGTAATCGAAATGCATCAGGTTGACCCCATGACTAAGTGACCCAAGTTTGGCACGGAGGGTGGGATCGGTTAACAAAGCACAAGCAAACTATTTGGGTATGTGCCGAACAAGTGTGCAAAGTTTGGTAATTTTACTCCTGAATAGTGATGAGCGGGAGGTGCCATATTCGATTGAATATTTGTCATATATTCGTCAAAATTGAATATTCGTCATTATTCTATCTATTGCGAATGTTACGCGAATTTATATTCGCATCGCGAATTAAACTTAGAGCTGGGTTCCTAATGGTTGTCAACCATTAGGAACTCAGCTTTAAGTTAAATTCGCCATGCGATTAATATAACCTGTATTACTCGCATTGCGAATTCAACTTAGGGCTGGGTTCCTAATGGTTGTATTGCTAGAATATAACGAAGATTGAGAATATAGCGCTATATTCTCAATCTTCATTATATTCTAGCAACGACCATTAGGAACTCGGCTCAAAGTTTCATTTGCGAAGTGAACATATACTCGCATTGCGAATTGATCTTAGAGCTAAGTTCATAATGGTTGTATTGCTAGAATATAACGAAGACGACGAATATCACGAATTCACGAATATAGCACTATATTCTCAATCTTCGTTATATTCTAGCAACAACTATTAGGAACTCAACTCTAAGTTAAATTCGCAATGCGAATTTATATTCGCATCGCGAATTAAACTTAGAGCTGGGTTCCTAATGGTTGTCAACCATTAGGAACTCAGCTTTAAGTAAAATTCGCCATGCGATTAATATAACCTGTATTGCTCGCATTGCAAATTCAACTTAAAGCTGGGTTCTTAATGGTTGTATTGCTAGAATATAACGAATATCGCAATGCGAATAATTCAGGTTATATTAATCGCATTGCGATTACAACTTAGTAAAATTTGTGAGATCGTGATTCTCACATCCGACAGTACATTTTAGCATGGAGGCGTTCCCATGCACACAGGAAGTCGGCGGAAGTCGGCAGAAGCGGCAACGGGCATTGACTGGAGCGGGCAGGGAGCCAGGAATCCTCCGGACAGGTAAGAACAGCTTTTGGGAAGTGGGAAGACAACCAGAGAGCAACAAGGATTAACGTCTAAAAAAAACAAAAAAAAAACGAATATTTGAAATTGCAAATATATAGCGCTATATTCGCAATATTCGCAAATTATCGAATTTGCGATATTCACAATAAAAATTCGCTATTCGAATATTCGCGCTCAACACTACTCCTGAATTGGTGGGAGGAGTAGCGTATAGAAAATAGCCAACTTTTCATTGGCCGTTGCTAGCTTCGCCTACTTTCGGTGTCTTCGGTGGTCCGCTGCAGGGGCCTGGAGGGTGGAATCGCTTATTAAAGCACAAGCAACTTACCTCACTATAGAAACGTATAAATGAATGTCGCACAAGGTCAGCTAGAACCAGCTGAGGTGAACCACGCCGATCAAGATACACCCACTTAATCTAATAGAGAAAAATCTGGAAAAGTGGCTGGGCACACTCAGATAATCCGGACCATACAGTGTAATTCATATATAAGTTTATTACAATAATTAATAAAATCAAGGTTGTGCACACTCTAAGAACAATGTATTATAGCAGCAACAGTCTTCGGATTAGCACCAATTGGATTACAAAAAAGGAGCAATATTCCTAATAAATGTACACAGCACCAATCAGGATTGAATAATGAATAGATAAATTGCACTATAGCAGCAAAAACTTAAATTCATACACCAGATAATAGATATATGGCAACAAAAATAAGTGGTGACGCAGTATAGTCAATAACTAAGACCGCAATGGGTATGGGGTAATACTCTGACGTACTGTAGGTATAAGCAATGTATAGTGATCAATGTCCAGCCAACAAAATTCGTTACTCCAAGTGCTCCAATATTAAATAGTCACAGTCCTCAGAGGATCGCAAGTTGAATGAGCGGCGTCCCACTCTGGGCGATTGAGTGGCGGAGTCCCGTCACACAAACACGTGTTCTTCCAAGCTAGCTTGTTAAAAGTACAAAACAGTCTTACCCGGATCTTGGGTACCGATTCTCCCTTCGATATGTTGTAGTTTGGCATATGTAACCCCAAAACTGTAGGAGGAGTAGCGTATAGAAAGAGAGGAGGCGCTAGTAATAATAATAGGCTGAAATGTAAACAAAAAATCGAAGAACAATATGTTGGCCTTTCAAGCCAACATCATGATTGAAGGAGCCACACCACTTCTGAACACTTTTATCAAAGCCTAATACAGAGACCTATAACATTTTATATGATCTCGCAAATAACCAGGACCAGCTTAAAGGGAGGACAACTGGGTTGTGGACCCCAGGGCTTCTACCACTAAACTTGGAGTAAAGGATCTTCAGGTTTGGACTGAAGCTCCTTCTGAACCTGCAGATGTCACAGTGAATGTGGAACTAAACCAAAATAGCAGCGGGCAGCTGCTGTACCTGCATTAAAAAGTGAGCTTGACTTTTTTCATAGGTAGCTGCATACTTAACCATACAGTAATAGGAGTTATGTAGGGAGGGGGGGGGGGGGAAACGGGATCAGGAGGCTCAATTCATGAAGATAGAGGCAGTGGAAAATGTTCTCTGTGTTGACTCAGTGTTCAAAATTTGCCTTATAAATGTTGTATATGTGTTAAAATGTCTTTTTTTTTCTCCCAAGGACATTCCCTACATGGTTATAAAGTAATGAAGTATTAATTTGCTTTTTCTTCACAGAAAATAGTAGATCATGTTTCTTGATGGATGATAATCTAAATGCAGACTGTTGTGAGAAAATAAAGCCAAAATGTGCCTCCATATCTGAGTGAGTTACTTCCTATTAGTATGTGAACATTTCTAATTTCAAATTGTGTTACAATTACAGTTGTTTTACAGTTTTAAATATAGATTTCCTAATTCTATAGATGGTAAAAACATTGCCAGATTGTCAAGCAATGCCCCAAATGTATCTCAATGGCTCATACTAGATGATAAATTTGGTGCATTGCTAGAAGCTAAAAACTTTTGTCTAACGTTATACTGACTGTTGGGTGGCTTAGTTTGGGACAGAATTTTACGCCATAATTGCATTGTAGACCAATCGCCTTTCATGTGAAGCCACAGCCATTTTTGCCAAATTGCTCCACATTAGTAAATATGAGCCATTGTTTCTTGTTTATTTGTTACAGTAAATGCACGAGCCCTGTTTATAAAATTAGAATTTTTACTATTTCCACTGATGCCATCAATTTCCATTGTTCTTAAAAGCATCCAATGGACATAAAACTGGATAATAAACACCATTGTAATTGACAATCTTGGACAGCAGTGGTATTGTTTATTTTCCATTATTTTGTCCATTGGATGATGTTCTTGTTCATGTATTGTGCACTGTATTTTGTGATTACAAGATGCACCTGACCATAAAATGCACCCCAGGTAGACAACAGAAAAGTAGAAAAAAAAATATTTTTAACTTATTATCCAATTTCTGAAACAGCCCCCCCCCCAGGTTATCCAATTTCTGAAACAGCCCCCCCATGTGCCGGGCCCCTCACGGGTAATATACTTACGCCGCTCCCGGCGCTGCTCCTGGTTGCTGCACCGCCGCTGCTGCTTCTCCCCGTACACGGATAAAAACATCTGGTGTTGGGTGGGGGGGGGGGGTCAGCCAATGGCAGGTGGGGACAGGGACGAGCCTCCCTAGCATCACGGCTGATGCCTCCGTCCCCGCCTGCCATTGGCTGCTATCGCCCCCCCCCCCGACAATGGATGTTTTTATCCGTGTACATGGAGAAGCGGCAGTGTGGGTACCAGGAGTGGCGCCTGGGAACAGGGTAAGTATATTACCTGTGAGGGGCCCGGCACATGGGTGGGCTGTTTTAGAAATTGGATAACCCCTTTAAAACTTTCCTGACATATAATGAAGTGTAGAGGTCAATGTCACTAACTTTGGTGGTCTAGGGTAGAAGGGGTTAAAGGGACACTAAACCCAGAATTCAAACAAAAAAAAGAGCAACCAACAAAATGTAACATAATATCCTTTTTTTTGTCTTTGCTATTTGCTGTTGTTTCGTCAGATATCACAATTGTAGACCATGAAAAATACAATAGAAAAGCAGTACATTGTTCTCTTCGGCTGCAATTATGACTTTTACCCATTCCTTTCCCGCCTCTGATGCTAATGCTTGTGAGCCACGAAGTTTAGAAGGCAGGGACTGCATACATTTGGTCTACACAGTGAGTGAGGCCATTCTATTGGAAGAAATCTCCTAGTTACTAATAGTACAAAATAGATTTGGTAACAGCACCAGCCGTAGACCATTTTCCCAGTGGGCTGTCTGACCCTGTGCCACCTCCCCACACTGTAACTATTAAGGTTTTAATGTGTCTGTGCATGTATACTAGAACTTAATGTTCCCAGTCATCTGTATCGCCGACCTCAGGACGGCGATACAGATGTCTGTGCTGTGGCAGAGAAGAGAGAGGCGTGTCTGATAGGCCTGCAGCCTATCAGAGGCCGGTGAAGTGTCTTTTTTTTTTTTTTGTACAATACTGGAACATGATAAGGGGGTGCTACTGGCACATAAGGAGGGACTACTGGCACATGATAAGGGGGGGGGCTACTGGCACATAAGGGGGGGCTACTGGGATATGATAAGGGGGGCTACTGGCACATAAGGAGGGACTACTGGCACATGATAAGGGGGGGCTGCTGAGATCTATTGCTCTGAGTTTAGGAGGAGGAATGATTCGGCTCTCCGTAGTCAGTTTTGTCAGGGATTATCAGAGAGGCTGAAGGACGCTTTTGCCTTTCATGAGAATCCTGAGTCTCTGGAACCCGCTATGTCTTTTGCAGTATGCATTGATAGACGCCTGAGAGGGAGAGATCTAAGGGCCCCCACTAAGCACACTGGAAAATGGCTTATTACTAGATGGCTGAGGCTATTTATAGGGCTGTGATATCACAGGGGCTGGCTGGCTGCTGACTGGCCGCATGCATGGCATTGTGGGTGATCCCTCGTTCCCAGAGTTCTTTGCTCCATGTCCTAACACGTGCAGCAGCCATTTTAGGAAAACATGTGATTCGTTACCACGAAGCGTGAGAAAATTGGGATTCAGTGCGAATCAAATTTTTTCTGAAATTTGGATCGAATTCGACTTCATCAAATTCAAATCGCTCATCTCTATCCATAGACACTATGGTCAAGAGAGGACCCTATTGACTTCTATGGGAGATTTCCTAGGCATGCTCTGTGACCTGTGTAGAGGTAATTGTACAAGAAAACACTAGATAAGCTTTGACAATCACCTATTGTGAAGGGTGGACCCTGACATATCTATACACAGAGATGATATAATTTCAGGCAGGTTTAGAACAATACAGACCATTAGAAAACGTGGTGTTAAACAGGCACTGCACTTGTAGTCCATTGCTTATGGCAATCAACAGCAAAAAATTGCATACAATGGAAGATGCCAGCAACGGACTACAAGTACCACAATAACCATCCTACATAAGGTAACAATTATGTGGATATAAAGAATAATCAAAGACTAAACAAAAGTAAAGACAGGTGCACTCTGCAGTAATACTAAACCCTCACACTGATGTAAAATTGAGAGGTTAGTTCGACATATCCTACTAGGAGGACATGTCTTAAGCTTGGGCACCACACCAAGGTCTCTCAAAGTAGCCTGAATGTAGCCTGTAGATGAAAAACAGGCACAATTAAATAGGAGTTTATACACCTCCATACATAATACTATACAGACCATTAGAAAACGTGGTGTTAAACAGGCAGGATATGCTCAAACCCACATGCGGTTGTGCATATATATAGGGGAGCATATCCTGCACGTGTAGTCCGTTGCTTATGGCAATCAACAGCAAAAAATTGCATACAATGGAAGATGCCAGCAACGGACTACAAGTGGGTTTAAGCATATCCTGCCTGTTTAACACCACGTTTTCTAGTGGTCTGTATAGTCTTATGTATGGAGGTGTATAAACTCCTATTTAAATGTGCCTGTTTTTCATCTACAGGCTACATTCAGGTGCACCTGTTTAAGCCCTGGGCCATATCAGCCAGTCTCGGGTGGGGCTCACAGGCACTTCCCACCTCCCATTGCAGGCATGGCTACATGCTGGAGGTTACTGGTAAGCTGTCTGTGAGTCAGGCCTTATGCTCCCGTAATCCGCCCACTGGCCCCTGGTATTGCCCAAACGGCACAGGTAGGTGAGTGATAGGGCCTCGGGCTACTTTGAGAGACCTTGGCGTGGTGCCCGAGCTTAAGACATGTCCTCCTAGTAGGATATGTCGAACTAACCTCTCAATTTTACATCAGTGTGAGGGTTTAGTATTACCGCAGAGTGCACCTGTCTTTGCTTTTGTTTAGGTTTAGAACAATATATAACTACAGTAAAGTGATCTATTTTTATAGACCAAGAAGTGCATACAATTATTATACTGTTTATTATTAAAATATATTTTTATTTTTTTTATAGAAAATTTAAAATAACATCACAAAAAATTCTTTAAAAATATGACACATTCAATTTAAGTTCCCAGTCTGCCTCTGGCTGCAGTATGTACATAAAAGCAGCTATAAAACATACAGTTGAATAGATAATCTGCCTAGTTATGCATTGCATAGTTGTGCAGATTTGCCTTTAGCAGCTTTGGAAAGCTGGGTACCATGTTGATATCAAGCTACATATGCATACCCAGCTTTTGAAAATTACACAGATGGACAACGGCATTGCAGCAGCAAATTTTTTCATACTAAGCCAAGACTCTAACACCTAACGAATAACTATACACAACCAATCCCAACCAGTCCCATTAGTGCCCCCGCATAGTAATTTTCCTTTTGAGCTACCACACAGTGGTAATGCCCACATTTTGCCCCCTTCACAGTAGTAATGCCCATATTGTGACCCTTTTTCTGTAGTTATGCCCACATTGTGCCCCTTTTACTGTAGATATGTCCACATTGTATCCCTTTCACTGTAGTTATGCCCAAATCATGCCCTGTCAATCATTATGCCCACATTGTGCCCCTCACATTAGTTAAGCCCACAGGTAACCCTTCACAGTAGTTATGCCCATATGTGTCCGTTCACAGTATTAATGCTCACAGGTGCCCCTTCATAGTAGTTATGCCCATATGTAAAAGGTAAGTCCAGAGACCGCGCTAAAGGAGAGAGATGTATATAGATCTTATGCGTAGTGTTGATTCCTTAGACAACTGATGATAACACCATATGGTCAACTGAACTGGAACCCCAGAGATGGACTGTTAAACAAAAGAGACACACAATTGCGCAGAACACCCCAGATGAATTCGCAGACAATTGATTTTATTACACTCACAAAATTAGTTAGTAAAAACGCACATCAAAAATCGCACATCATATCTATCGCGGATGATCGCAGCTGCCCGACCCGGGTTTCGCCTGGAAGGCTTCGTCAGGGGCTTGCTGGGTAATTGAACCCAGAAGCAGTTATATAGCCTGGGAAGGCTTATTCCATATGTCATGAGTGCAATAGTAAACAATAGACAATGCGTAATAAGAACATAGTTCCACAATAAATATCCTGATGATAGGCTGAAATAAATAAATACAATCGGATAACGGTAAATAGAAATATAAGTAAATCAATCGCCAACAGCTGACGCGATTTTTAAAAAACCGCACCAGACCGCCGCGATAATAACATCACATAGGATTACTATCAGGAAAAATTACACAGAAAATATTAAAATGTGATTGAATCATACTGAGAGCCAACACCTAAAAATCGATGGACTAAAAAAACGTAAATAAATAGCATCGCACCACAAATAATCGCGTAAAATCGCATAAAAATTCTGATAAAATGTTTCAAAAATGCCAATAACAGTATAAAAGTGAAACTAGACTAATTGGAAATGTGAATAAAATGGCTTTAATATCCCACTCTATATTGAGCCCAACTGGTTGGAGAGTGCCCAGTTCAAAAATCCAGAATGCTTCTCTTTTATTAATTTGTTGTGTTGGGTTGCCCCCCCCCTCCAGTTTAAAATAACTGATTCAACCGCCATGAAGCGTAAGCCCACTGGATTTTTTTGATGGACTGTAGCAAAGTGGGCTGACACACTATGTGTCATCAAACCCTTTTTAATATTCCTCACATGTTCTGCGATTCTCGTTTTTAATTTGCGCACGGTCCTACCTATATACTGCGTACCGCAGGGACATTCCAACAAATAAATGACTCCTGCGGTCTCGCAAGACATATTACCTTTAATTTTACAGACTTTCTGATTTGATCTACTAGTCACTTCTTTAATATTCAAAGTGGACTTATCGCTCTTATTGCGGTTTTTGCAGTTCCCGCAAAATCCACACCATGTAAATTTGCCTGTAAGTTTCTTCTGTTCGGGTTTGGTGGTAATATAACTTCGGACTAATTTGTTCCGGAGGGTGGGGGCTTTTCTGAAAACAAAAGGGGGTTTATCCGGAATGGAAGGACCTAAAACTGGATCGTTTTTTAAAACATACCAATTTCTCTTAATAATATTTTTGAGAGCAGGGCATTGTGTGGAAAAAGTGGTGAGATATGCAAATTTAAAATGATCATCGGTATCTCTTCTTTTCTTTTTGGCTATTATCTCTCCAGGGGATTTGGGTGTAACCTTCGCCATTTTCTTGACCTCTAATCTATCATGTTCTAATTTACTCTGGTTATACCCCTTGTCCATAAATTTTTTGGCTATGATTGAACTTTGCTTGTCATAATCTGCAATCTCCGTACAGTTTCTCTTTATTCTCTGAAATTGACATTTCGGAATATTCTTGATCCATGGATCATAGTGGCAACTAGAGGCATCAATATAACAATTTCTATCTGTTGGTTTAAAATATGTAATAGTATGTATGTTGCCATTATTGATCGATATTTCAAGGTCCAAAAATTGCACTCCTTCTTTACTGATATTTTCGGTGAAGACAATATTCCAATCATTGTCATTAATATAGTCCAAAAAATTTTTAAAAGAAGACTCATCCCCCTGCCAAATGCAAAAACAATCATCAATATAACGTTTCCAAGTGTGTAGATGGTTATTAAGTACCGATGTGGATGGATGGGGGTCTAGATACAAGAACTCCCAGTACGCCATAAAAAGGTTAGCGAAACTGGGTGCAAATTTCGCACCCATAGCAACTCCGGATATTTGGAGGTAAAAATTATCACTGTACCAAAAAAAATTGTGAGTAAGACAATACGTAATACATTCTAAAATAAAAGTTTTATGTTTTTCCACCAGCTTTTCATCTTGATCTAAAAAATTTTTTACACTTTCCAACCCTATGTTCATAGGAATAATTGTGTAAAGGGACGTAACATCGACCGTCATCAGATAAGTGTCATCTGGCAATTGATCCAGACCCTGTAATAGCTCTAAAACCTGTCCTGTGTCTCTCAAATAGGATTTAGTACTGGACACATACTTTTGCAAAAAAGAGTCCACATATTCAGAGAGTCTGCTAGTGATAGACTCCAAACCAGATACAATTGGTCTGCCCGGGGGGGGTCTTAGCGTCTTTGTGGACCTTGGGCAAATAGTATATCACGGGGATTTTTGGGTGAGCACAATTTAGATATTCATATTCTTTTTTATTCAAAATGCCCTCTTTATTCCCCTTATCCAGGAGGATCCCCAACTGTTTCTTAAATTCCATAGTCAGATTGCCTTTTAATTTTTTATATGTGATCTGATCACTGAGGATTCTTTCCATCTCTTTCTCGTATTGGTGTTTGTCCAGGACTACAATCCCCCCCCCCTTATCAGCTGGCTTGATAACCAGGTTATGATTTTTTTCAAGATTTTCTAGAGCTTCCTTATCTTTTTTAGTAATGTTCGGTCTGCCGTTCTGAATATTGATGTCCTGGAGGCCTTTCAGGACTCCCCTCTTAAAGGCATCCAGACATTCATTGTCTTTATTGACCGGATAAAAACTGGACTTATTCCTTAAGTTAGTATGAATGAAACGGTCAGTAGATGCCGCTTTTCCCATAGGGTTTTTCAATGCATATTTACATACATTAAGCTTTCTTATAAACCTATGTACATCCAGGTACATTTCAAATTTGTTTCGTTTGAATGTAGACATCAATATTCAGAACGGCAGACCGAACATTACTAAAAAAGATAAGGAAGCTCTAGAAAATCTTGAAAAAAATCATAACCTGGTTATCAAGCCAGCTGATAAGGGGGATTGTAGTCCAAGACAAACACCAATACGAGAAAGAGATGGAAAGAATCCTCAGTGATCAGATCACATATAAAAAATTAAAAGGCAATCTGACTATGGAATTTAAGAAACAGTTGGGGATCCTCCTGGATAAGGGGAAGAAAGAGGGCATTTTGAATAAAAAAGAATATGAATATCTAAATTGTGCTCACCCAAAAATCCCCGTGATATACTATTTGCCCAAGGTCCACAAAGACGCTAAGACCCCCCCCGGGCAGACCAATTGTATCTGGTTTGGAGTCTATCACTAGCAGACTCTCTGAATATGTGGACTCTTTTTTGCAAAAGTATGTGTCCAGTACTAAATCCTATTTGAGAGACACAGGACAGGTTTTAGAGCTATTACAGGGTCTGGATCAATTGCCAGATGACACTTATCTGATGACGGTCGATGTTACGTCCCTTTACACAATTATTCCTATGAACATAGGGTTGGAAAGTGTAAATTTTTTTTTAGATCAAGATGAAAAGCTGGTGGAAAAACAAAAAACTTTTATTTTAGAATGTATTACGTATTGTCTTACTCACAATTTTTTTTGGTACAGTGATAATTTTTACCTCCAAATATCCGGAGTTGCTATGGGTGCGAAATTTGCACCCAGTTTCGCTAACCTTTTTATGGCGTACTGGGAGTTCTTGTATCTAGACCCCCATCCATCCACATCGGTACTTAATAACCATCTACACACTTGGAAACGTTATATTGATGATTGTTTTTGCATTTGGCAGGGGGATGAGTCTTCTTTTAAAAAATTTTTGGACTATATTAATGACAATGATTGGAATATTGTCTTCACCGAAAATATCAGTAAAGAAAGAGTGCAATTTTTGGACCTTGAAATATCGATCAATAATGGCAACATACATACTATTACATATTTTAAACCAACAGATAGAAATGGTTATATTGATGCCTCTAGTTGCCACTATGATCCATGGATCAAGAATATTCCGAAATGTCAATTTCAGAGAATAAAGAGAAACTGTACGGAGATTGCAGATTATGACAAGCAAAGTTCAATCATAGCCAAAAAATTTATGGACAAGGGGTATAACCAGAGTAAATTAGAACATGATAGATTAGAGGTCAAGAAAATGGCGAAGGTTACACCCAAATCCCCTGGAGAGATAATAGCCAAAAAGAAAAGAAGAGATACCGATGATCATTTTAAATTTGCATATCTCACCACTTTTTCCACACAATGCCCTGCTCTCAAAAATATTATTAAGAGAAATTGGTATGTTTTAAAAAACGATCCAGTTTTAGGTCCTTCCATTCCGGATAAACCCCCTTTTGTTTTCAGAAAAGCCCCCACCCTCCGGAACAAATTTGTCCGAAGTTATATTACCACCAAACCCGAACAGAAGAAACTTACAGGCAAATTTACATGGTGTGGCTTTTATGGGAACTGCAAAACCGCAATAAGAGCGATAAGTCCACTTTGAATATTAAAGAAGTGACTAGTAGATCAAATCAGAAAGTCTGTAAAATTAAAGGTAATATGTCTTGCGAGACCGCAGGAGTCATTTATTTGTTGGAATGTCCCTGCGGTACGCAGTATATAGGTAGGACCCTGCGCAAATTAAAAACGAGAATCGCAGAACATGTGAGGAATATTAAAAAGGGTTTGATGACACATAGTGTGTCAGCCCACTTTGCTACAGTCCATCAAAAAAATCCAGTGGGCTTACGCTTCATGGCGGTTGAATCAGTTATTTTAAACTGGAGGGGGGGCAACCCAACACAACAAATTAATAAAAGAGAAGCATTCTGGATTTTTGAACTGGGCACTCTCCAACCAGTTGGGCTCAATATAGAGTGGGATATTAAAGCCATTTTATGAGTATACACATTGTGCCAGATTTATCATTACACTTACATCTTACTCCACTTTTACATCTGCCCAAAGTCACTTTTAGTTAGTCAGATTTATTAATGGCCCTTTAATACTGTGATAAATGTGGTTTGACGGTAGCAGTTTATCCTTCAGTAAGCGGCTTTACAAAAGTCGCACGTCTTTACAAAAAAGTCGCATGTTCTATTAAAAAGTCGCATAAGATAAGCATGGTCCCCCCTGGAGTGAAATTGCGCATTTTTTTGCGACTTTTTTGCGACTTTTTAAATGGTTGCAATAGTAAATCTGTCTAGAGATTCATTTACATAAGACAACACGCCCACTTTCACAAAACTGGAGAGCTTAGTCGCTTTTTGCGACTTTTTCACTCCATTAAAGTGACTTTAGCTAATGATAAATCTGGCCCATTGTCCCTATTTTATTCACATTTCCAATTAGTCTAGTTTCGCTTTTATACTGTTATTGGCATTTTTGAAACATTTTATCAGAATTTTTATGCGATTTTACGCGATTACTTGTGGTGCGATGCTATTTATTTACGTTTTTTTAGTCCATCGATTTTTAGGTGTTGGCTCTCAGTATGATTCTATCACATTTTAATATTTTCTGTGTAATTTTTCCTGATAGTAATCCTATGTGATGTTATTATCGCGGCGGTCTGGTGCGGTTTTTTAAAAATCGCGTCAGCTGTTGGCGATTGATTTATTTATTGTTCTATTTACCATTATCCGATTGTATTTATTTATTTCAGCCTATCATCAGGATATTTATTGTGGAACTATGTTCTTATTACGCATTGTCTATTGTTTACTATTGCACTCATGACATATGGAATAAGCCTTCCCAGGCTATATAACTGCTTCCGGGTTTAATTACCCAGCAAGCCCCTGACGAAGCCTTCCAGGCGAAACCCGGGTCGGGCAGCTGCGATCATCCGCGATAGATATGATGTGCGATTTTTGATGTGCGTTTTTACTAACTAATTTTGTGAGTATAATAAAATCAATTGTCTGTGAATTCATCTGGGGTGTTCTGCGCAATTGTGAGTCTCTTTTGTTTAACAGTCCATCTCTGGGGTTCCAGTTCGGTTGACCATATGGTGTTATCATCAGTTGTCTGAGGAATCAACACTACGTATAAGATCTATATACATCTCTCTCCTTTAGCGCGGTCGCTGGACTTACCTTTTACATGAACTAAAAAGGAGGAAAGGACTGACTCCATTACCCCGGCGACTGCTGCTATATAAAAAACGCAAGTGTCACAGGAACATTTTATCTTTTTTCTGATTTTATGCCCATATGTGTCCGTTCACAGTATTAATGCCCACTTGTACCCCCTTCACAGTAGTTATGCCCACATGTGTCCCCTCATAGTAGTATTGCCCACATATTCGCTCTTCACAGTAGTAATGCCCACATGTGCCCCCTGGCAGTAATTAAACCCCTTTCACAGTATTACCACAGTAATTATGCCCACACGTGCTCCCTCATAGTAGGTATGCCCACATGTGCTCTTTCACAGTATTTCTGCCCACAAGTGCTTCCTTCACAGTAGTTATGTCCACATGTGCCACCGTCATAAAAGTTATGCCCCTTTCACAGTATTCTGAGTAGTTATTAGCCAGGGGAGTACTGCTAAAAAGCAAGAAGAGTAATTTGCTATGTCTACCCAAGATTTGGAGGTGTCATTGCGCAGTACGTCTAAAAGCCGGGCATAGGCAGTAGAGTGATAGTAGGGAAGGCAGACCAACTCCCCACCCCCCCACCTCTTAAGAGCGGGTCAGCAGTGTCCAATTAATCCTTGGTTTACCCGGTGACCATACAAATTGCGTGAAGCATCGGCGTATTTGAAACCAGAATACAGCCGGAATACGGAGGGGGATGATCTGCAGGAGATAGAGAAATTTGGGCAGAAAGTATCTTTAATATACTAATTCTGCCAAACCAGCAGAAATCCCGTCTACTCCAGGTCTCCAAGTCCCCCCGGAAGTGCTGGAGGAGAGGGGTAAAGTTTAAGCTATAGAGTCATGACAGGTCAGCAGCAATTTACACACCCAGGTGGTGTGTTCCAAGCGATACGCAGAATTCTTGATAGCGGGAATGTGGGAGATGGCCAGTTTTCATCTAAGAGGCCTTGCCAAAAAACACCCACTCTTGTTTCCATATTTGTAGAATTTACTAGGACATATTTTGATCATACGCTTGTAAGACGTCTCCAGGAGGCATTTAGCATCTAGACGAGCGTTGTGGAGATCACGGAGAGTCGTCAAGGAGAGTGCTCATTGTGGGCAAGCTCTATGGCTAGGTTCACACGACGATAAGTCGCGCGACAAATAGGGCACAACTTCACTGCAACATTTGCAGTCACACTATTGTCGCGCGACAATTTTTATAATGGAAGTCTATGGTGTCGCATTGCGACATGCGACATGCTGCGACTGCAACACGACAGTCGCAGAAAAACCCATCTTGAATGGATTTTTTGCGACTGTCGCGTCGCAGTCGCAGCATGTTGCATGTTGCAATGCGACACCATAGACTCCCATTATAAAAATTGTAGCGCGACAATAGTGTGACTTTTTGCCACGTGACATGTGAACCTAGCCTAAAGAGGCAACGTTTTGTAACGCAAGTTTGAGGGAGTGTCCTCTCTCCTTCTTGAGACGGGAGTCATGTTTAATGAGAACCCCGCGCAGGACACAATTCTAGGCTTCCCATTGTATCGGAGTGGGGTCTGCACTATGGTCAGAGAAAAGGTTTGTTACAGTAGTGGTAAGATCGGCAGCGCACACCGGGTCAAGAAGGAGAGATTAATTCAAGCGCCAAAGGGGGGTTTAGAGAGCAGAATACCTTGGCGTGGTCAGAGCACTGAATATTGCCTATTTGTGTGGTGTCCAACCAGGAAAGGCCCAATTGTTGAAATAAAATATAGTCTATTCGGCTGTAGGAGGAATGAGGGGCGGAGTAAAAAGTGTAGTCTTTATCTGCTGGGTGTTGGAGGCGCCATGGAACATATAATTGTAGTTGGAGCAGTGCTATTTTTTTAATGGTCGAGTAGGGGAGGGAAGCTCTTCCAGTTAAATTGTCAAGCGTAGGGTCCAGGGTTAAATTAAAGTCGCTGAAAAGTACGACCGTTCCGCAAATGAGGGGCAGTGCCGTATCAACTACAGTAGGTCCAAAATAAAGGTGGTCTGATTTTGATTGGGAGCGTAGGCGTTAAGAAACGTGAATTCACATCCACCAATCAAAAGCGACAGAATCAGGTATCTGGCCCCAGGATTGGCAGTACAGCCTAGCACCTGGTGAGGCAGAGATTTATGGATCGCTATGGCGACTCCCTTCGATAATTTGCCAGGTGGTGTGGTGCCACACAAATGTCAGGAGCTCCTCCCTCCTTGAAATCTGTTTATTGAATGCATAGAATGTGTACCTTCTGTCGATGGAAATGGTGGAGTACTTGGGTTCTTTTTTCAGGGGTGTTGAGGCCCTTTGTCTTGAAGGACGCTATCTTGAGTGATAGAAAATAAGGAAAAACGTTCCAGCAATCCGATTAAAACCTTGTCGCTTTATTTTTCACAGTGGCAAAAATTCACATACGTGGTTAACATGTTTCGGGCAAGTGAGCCCTTACTCGTAACCTGAGTACTGTCACTGTAAAAAATAAAGCACCAAGGTTTTAATCAGATTGCTGGAACGTTTTTCCTTCTTTGCTACATATATTGAGGACTGGTCCGGTCTGTTCCGTGCAAGGAGACAATGAATGGTGAGCTGGAAGTCTTGAATGATGTCATATCTGTGAAAGGGAAAAAACACAAGGAACAGAGGTAGGGGAAGGACAAACAGATAACAAAAAAAAAGAAAGGAGAAAGAAGGAAAGAGAAGAGGGATTAGGTAACTACAGTGACAAAAATCTATTTGAGGTAAATAACAGCCAGAGAAGAGCGAGCCTGCTACAATCCCTGTCTAAGTAAACTAACAGGCCTATATCACCAATTGCTGAGAAAGTGAAAGAGAACCAGAAAGGTGTATGGCGAAGAAAAGAGGAAAGCCACTTCGGCTTCAAGACATTAGTGATGAGCTGCAGGGGCCATATTCGTAATCGCGAGATTTTATAATTTTTTTTGTAGAATATTCGTTATATACGCCAATATTCACGACTATTCTAAAAGCCAATATATAGCACTATATTCGCTATAGTGCTATATATTAGTTTTTTAGAATATTCGTCATTGACGAATATTCTAAAAAACTAACATATAGCACTATTTTGAAAATATTAGTTTTTTAGAATATAATTTTTTTTTTTCAATCTCTACGCTTGCTCCACTTCTAGATACTACTCCCCGACAAGCGTCCCCATCAACTTCAATAGTGATGAGTGCCAATTGAATAATATTCACATACTCCTAACCGATAAGCGTCCCTGTCACCATGGGAACGCCAGGTAGTTAGAATATACCATCGGATCTGAGTTTTCACGATCTCACTGAGATCGTCAAAACTCAGATCCGATAGTATATTCTAACCCCCAGGTGTTCCCATGGTGACAGGGACGCTTGTCTGGGAGGAGTATGTAGAATTGGAGCAAGCGTAGAGATTGAATTTTTTTTTATAAATTCTATAAAACAAATATATTCGATATAGTGCTATATATTTGTTTTTTAGAATATTCATCTTTTTTTCTCCATGTGAATTCATGATTCCTCCCTGCTGAAGTTGCTTGTGGGCCAATGACTCATTGGCCCACAAGCAAGAAGCAGGGAGGAATCATGTGTTCAGATGGGAAAAAATGACGAATATTCGAGATAACGAATATATATGTTCGTACTATTTGCGAATTATCAAAGTTGGGATATCCGCGATTAATATTTGCTATTCAAATATTTGCGCTCAACACTACAAGACATTAGTCCCAGTGAGTAACAGCAGGTAGTACCTCAGGTGACAGAGGCGGGTGGCAGTGGCGTAGTGTGGGGGGCCGGGGGACAGTTGCCCCGGGCACAAAATTTCAGGGGGCGCCAGTAGGGCCGCACCGCCAATTAGATAAAATGAGGCGATCGCCCCAGGTGGTGCGGCCCTGCTGACAAGTGTGGGGCAGCGGCAGGGCACAGGGAGATGAGGGCTTCCATTGTGGAAGCGCTCATCTCCATAATCATCCATATCGCCGTTCTCAGGACAGCAATACAGATGGATGCTGTGGGGCAGGGGAGAGGTGTCTCCCTTGCCTGTTCTTCTGGCCGCCTGAGCCGTACAGTGAGGGACACAGGCCGGAAGAGACCTGCATCGCATTGCTGCCAGCCTGATGGAGGTAAGTATAAGTGTTTATTTTTTTATATGGTATAATACTTCTTACTGGCACATAATTGGGGGCATCTATGGGGGCACTTCTTACTGGCACATTATTGGGGGAATCTATGGGGCACATTTTACTTGCACATGATTGGGGGCACTTTTTACTGGCAAACTATTGGGTGGTACTATGGGGGCACTTCATACTGGCACATTATTGGGGGCACTATGGGGGCATCTACTGAGGCCACAAAGAAGGGATATTTTACATGGCTGGAACTATGGGGAAGGGGGGAGAGGAACACTATGCAAGCTTCTACTGAGGCCACAAAGAAGGGGTATTTTATATGGATGGGCTCTGTATAGGGGCATTTTATACTGGGACACATTATTGTGGGTACTATGGGGATGGGGGAGAGGAGTACTATGGGGTCATCTACGGGGGCAATAAGAAGGGGTATTTTATGCTTGCAAATTATGGGGGACACTGAGGGCATCTACTGGGGCACTATATATGGGGCATTTTATACTGGTACATTATGGGGGCACTAGGAGGAAGGGGGAGAGGAGCACTATGGGGGCATTTACTGGGGGCACTATATAGGGGTATTTTATACTGGCACATTATGGGGGCATTATGGGGACATTAGCTCAACTGGGGGCATTAAAATGGGGTATTTTTGCACTGGCATACATTATAAGGAGGACGTTATGTTTACACTATTGGTGTCAGGGGAACTATTTCCTGGGCACAGTTATTTTAGGGCACTGTGTGCCAATAATTATTGGAGGGCACTATTGGAGGGCATGGTACTAGTATTGTCAGGGGGTTTATGTGTTCCTGCAGTATAACATTGGGGAGCACAGCGGCACAGTATTGGGGGTGGTAAGATGATTTGTCCAGAAGATGGGAGAATGATGGAAAAGTAGTAAACTAAGATTCTCTTTGTCAAACCGCAGAGACGAGAAATGGCTGAAGATGAGGAAAGAGAACATCTACATCAAAGGAGACGTCACTGGATGTTAAGAGGTATGGGGCGCTGTATTACCCAGTATGTTCTGTAGTGATGGGAGGGTGGATATATAATTTGGCCCACCCTGCCGCATCCTGGCACCAGACTTCAGGTCTCACTGTGCGTGTTCTGAATTCTGGGGGCTCACATCCATCTACTACATTATCTGTACTCAGAGAGTTATCACTGTATTATCTGTGGTGTTACGTATGACTGCAAGTGATATCTACTACATTATCTGTAAAAAGGGCCGTGACCACAAGTTTGGGGGGGGGGGGGGTTTCACAATACTTGGCTTGCCCCAGGTGCTGGCAACCCATGCTATGCCACTGGTGGGTGGTGATCCTCTTCGGGGACCAGCTGATCGTCCTTTGTCGTCATTCACGAGGAGTTGACATGGTTGGTCCAGGTGTCTCAGTGCTGGCGATCTGGTGGAGGTAAGGTTGTCTCCGTGTCGTTGGAGCAGGAGGAATGATGGGTGGCCAGGAACCCAGGTCGATTGGTGGCAGGTCTAGTTGTTGCAGGAAGTGTCGTAAGTCCGAGGGGTGACGGAGAACAACAACCTGAACTTTGGCAAAAAGGGCGAATGGGTAACCCCTATGATATGGAATTCCACGGTCCCTGAGAAAGTCCAGTAGTGGGCCTAAGGCAGCTCGTTGTGACAAAGTATGGCGTGAAAGGTCCTGGATGAAAGCAGGCCGCTGCGCGCGCGTGGGGAGCACGATTCAGAAGTCCGATCCGGACTGTGGGCCCGCTCATGATCCTTGGCGGAGGCATCACAATGGTCGCAGCCCCCTGGATCTCACAGGCATTGAGTAATACACTTACAGCCAATGCATCACAATACAGTATTGCGATGCATTGTAAAGGCGATTAGACCCCTAAAAGTTGAAGTCCCAGAGTGGGACAGAAAAAAAAGTGTAAATATTTTTTTAAAGTTTCAAGTAAAAAAAAAAAAAAAAGCGTCTTTTTCCCAAGGTAAAGTTAACATTTTTTTTTTAAAATAGGTAAAAAAAGAAAAGTAGACATATTAGGTATCGCCACATCTGTATCATCCAGCTCTATAAAATAACTAAAAATAAAATAAAAACTGTGCCCCCCCAAATCATACCAATCTAACCGTCGCCTCATCCCACAAAAAGTGAGCCCCTACCTAATACAATCACCCAAAAAATAAAAAAAACTATGGCTCTCAGACTATGGAGACACTAAAACATGATATATTTTTTTGTTTAAAAATGATATTGTTGTCTTAAACAAATAAAAAAAGTATCCATATTAGGTATTGCAAGGTCCGTAATGACCTGCTCAATAAATATACCACATGACCTATCCCCTCAGGTGAACACCCTAAAAAAAAAAAAGTGTGTCAAAAAAGGCATTTTTTGTCACCTTACATCATAAAAACCAATACCAAGCGATCAGAAATTCATATGTCTTCTATCTGTGAGGGTGGGCAGTCTGCTTCACAGAGGAGGCGGGGACTTAACTACTTATACCTCCCACCTGGGTGGCCGCGGCATGCTGTCCCAGCGCCGACATGCTGCCCCTAGTGATAGAGGGGAATGTGTGTGTGTTTGTCTGTTTGTTTAAAGTTCTCATTGTGCCCAGGCATTATAAGTCCAGAATGGCCAGTTATGTGTGTTTAGGGACCTAGTAATGGGCCACTGCTGGGACATGTTGTTTCCATGATTTTTTTTGGCAAACAAAAGTTGTTGCTCTGGCCTGCAGCATGTGGTGAGGTTCAGCTCAGATTATAGGAGCAATCCCCCAAGAGTTGCCCCATACAATTTCACTCCTACATGTGGATGTTTCTGGGTGCTAGGAGTTTTTTTTGAGCGACACATGCTGCAGTGCAGTTTTGATTTTTCTGGGGCGAGTGCTATGGTACTCAATCAAATCTAGGACTGGGTAACCATATAGCCTGCCCTTTGTCTATTTTCACTACAGTGCAGACTGGATCCATGAGACTGGTTTATCTGTCAATAACTGACCAGTGCTCACACTAGCCGCAGTATCCCTTCCGCACTGTGTTTGTCTATGTTAGTTGCATCTATCACGTTGACATCCTCTTGAGTTTTAATAGGATAAAACAAATGTTACATTTTAGTGTTTCAAGCATCCCTATAATATTGGAATACTGAGCTCTCTGAGAGGGTTGCATACTGCATTTAATCACAAGTGTGCACCCTAAAATAGTATCAATCAAACCGTCATCTCATACCGCAAAAAATGAGACCCTACCTAAGACACTCGCCAAAAAAAAATAAAAACAATATGGCTCTCAGAATATGCAGACACTAAAACATGATTTTTTTCAAAAATGCTTTATTATGCAAAACTGAAACAAACCAAACCAAAAAAAGTATACATATTTGGTATTGTCACATTCGAAACAACCTGCTCTATAAAAATATCACATGATATAACCCGTCAGATGAACATTGTAAATAACAAACAATAAAAACTGTGCCAATACAGCTATTTTTTGTTACCTTGCCTCACAAAAAGTGTAATATAGAGCAACATAAAATCATATGTACCCTAAAATAGTACCAACAAACCTGCCACCCTGCCGTGTGCCCGTGCATCAGTTTACGACCACATATGGGGTGTTTCTGTAAACTACAGAATCAGGGCAATAAATATTGAGTTTTGTTTGGCTGTTAACCCTTGCTCTGTTACTGGAAAAATGGATTAAAATGGAAAATTTACCAAAAAAGTGAAATTCTGAAATTTAATTTCCATTAATTCTTGTGGAACACCTAAAGGGTTAACAAAGTTTGTAAAATCAGTTTTGAATACCTTAAAGGGTGTAGTTTCTAAAAGGGGGTCACTTTTATGGAGTTTCTACTCTAGGGGTGCATCAGGGGGTCTTCAAATGTGATATGGCAGCTAAAAATTATCCCAGTTAAATCTGCCTTCCAAAAACCATATAGCGTTCCTTTCCTTCTGCGCCCGGCCGTGTGCCCATACAGCAGTTTATGACCACATATGGGGTGTTTCTGTAAACTACAGAATCAGGGCAGTAAATATTGAGTTTTGTTTGGCTGTTAACCCTTGCTTTATTAGCGTAAAAAAATTGATTAAAATGGAAAATCTGCCAAAAAAGTGAAATTCAGAAATTTCATCTCCATTTTCCATTAATTGTTGTGGAACACCTAAAGGGTTAACAAAGTTTGTAAAATCAGTTTTGAATAACTTCAGGGGTTTAGTTTATAAAATGGTGTCATTTTTGGGTGGTTTCTCTTATGTAAGCCTCACAAAGTGACTTCAGACCTGAACTGGTCCTTAAAAAGTGGGTTTTGGAAAGTTTCTGAAAAATTTAAAGATTTGCTTCTAAACTTCTAAGCCTTCTAATGTCTTCAAAAAATAAAATGGCATTCATAAAATGATCCAACCATAAAGTAGACATATGGGAAATGTAAAGTAATAACTATTATATGAGGTATCACTATCTGTTTTAAAAGCAGAGAAATTGAAATTCGGAAAGTTGGGAATTTTGCGGTAAATTAGTTATTTTTTATAAATAAAAATGAAATTTTTTGACTCAATTTTACCACTGTCATGTGACGAGAAAACAGTCTCAGAATGGTCTGGATAAGTAAAAGTGTTTTAAAGTTATTACCACATAAAGTGAAACATGTCAGATTTGCAAAAATCTGCCTGGGATTTAAGGTAAAAAGTGGCTCGGTAGTGAAGGGGTTAGTGGAAGGGTACTAACAATTTTATCAACGTGTACGTCAGCATATCAAATTTTAAAGGGGTTATCCGAGACTAAAACATTTCCCCCATATGCCTGGGATCCTCACACTAAATATACTTAGCTGGCTCTGACATCTGATATTTTCAACCGCGCAGAGGGAGAAGCAGCAGCGACGGAGCAGAGACCAGGACCTACATAGGGAGCGGGGAGCCAGGTGAATATATTCATTGTGAGGGGTCACAGCAGTAAGTCCCAGTGCCTCCCCAGTATGGCTATGGGGGAAGCCATTGGTTGTAACTAATAATTGTTTCACACGAGCAAGTTCAATGCATTTCTAAATCTATGAAATGCTATACAATTCTATCAGTCCTACGTAGGTCAGGACGGGAGCTCTCGCAGACACACGCTGCGAGTTCAACGCATTGCAATTGTTCGTGTAAAAACAGCCCAATGCTGTTTATCTCTCTGCAGAAATCCACAGCATTAACACTGTAGTTTATATGGAGGCAGGGCTCCATAAGAATATAGCAAACCTTAAAGTAATTGAAAACTCAATTCTTTGCAAAGTTTTGTCAAAGATATCTAATGATTGCAGATTATAGTCATCTAGGGTGACTTAAAAAAAAGTTTTATGAATAGAATTTTAAATAAAAAAAATTACCAAAGACCACCACTCCCCCGCCCCCCCAAAAACAAATGAAATAAAACAGAACAAAAAAAACCATTCACAACCTGTTGATTTCTCTGAATGGGGGAACAAACCTACCTCTTACTTATTGGGTGGGGGTCACAGCAGTTAGTCCACCTGTAAAAAAAAACAGTAGTTATCCCCTAGCCAGTAGAAAAGGGCTATGTTTTAACCTTTTTTCGACCTGCATCGTACATGTATGGCTGGAGTCGGGTCTTTAAAGATGCTGGCTACTCCAGAGAGGAGTAAGCATCTTAAAATAGCACCAATCTCAGCCTTTGCAGCAGGGTGTCAGCTGTATGTTACAGCTGACACATGCTGCTGATGGCAGCGGTTCCGTTTCTGTCATCCTCAAGCAGTAAATATATGGCATGGTGAGCTAAAGGGGTTGATGTTTTTTTTTCTCTAATTATGACCTATCAAGATCAATATCAGATAGGAGGGGGGGAGGGGTGCGTGGAGGGGGCAACACCTGGCACCCCCGCCAATCAGCTGTATGATCAAGTGGATAGGATGAAGCCGTCCCATAGAAGTGAATGAGGACGCATAGTTGTAATTACACTGCTCAAAACTGCAGACCACACGATTTACCTTCTGCAAATGTGAACATACCACCAGATTTAACTGCCAGAGATGTGAGCATACTACCGGATTTACCTGCTAGAGATGTAAACATAGCTTTAGTGGATAATTTTATGACCATTGAAAGAAACCACAGTGGTGCTTGTAGTCACCTCATTAAATTTACCGTATTTTTCGCCCTATAAGACACACCTGCCCATGAGACGCACCTAGGTTTTAGAGGGTGAAAATAGGAAAAAAAATATTTTGAACCAAAAGGTGTGCTTTTGGTGGGTTTTAAACTAATGGTGGTCTGTGGATGACACTATTATGGGGGATCTTTGGATGACACACTGTTATGGGGATCTGTGGATGATGTACTGTTATGGGGGGATCTGTGGATGACACACTTATGGGGATCTGTGGATGACGCACTGTTATGGGGGATCTGTGGATGACACTGTTATAGGGATCTGCGGATGACACTATAATGAGGGATCTGTGGATGACACTGTTATGGGGGGGATCTGTGGATGACACTGTTATGGGGGATCTGTGAATGACACTGTTATGGGGGATCTGTGGATGACAATGTTATGGGGGGGATCTGTGGATGACACTTTTATGGTGGGATTTGTGGATGACACTGCTATGGGGGGGGGAGGGGATCTGTGGATGACATATATAGCATCATCCACAGATTCCCCCCCCCCCCATAACAGTGCTCCTGTGTAAATACTGACCCCATACAGGGGGTGGAGGCTGGCAAGTGATGTCAGAATCATGGCCCAGTGCAGTCACTGTGTTCTATTACACTGAGCCCAGCTCACCGCAGTCCTTATATGTAAACTGTACACCTGGGAGGTTTGTTAAAGTATGGCAATCCTATACAATATTAGCCCAATCCCCTGTAGTACTCACAAACTCCGGTAGCAGACAGACTGGGAGCGTAATTTCACTATGTCACGTGCCTGCTCCTCCAACTTTATGAATGAAGCAGGCGGAGCAGGCGCGTGACGTAGTGAGTGACTTTACGCTCCCGGCCTGTCTGCTACCGGAGTTTGCACCAGGCCCCGCCATGATTCTGACATCACTTACCGGCCTCCAGCCCCTCCTCCCTTCCCGCTGACACACCGCAGGTCGCGCTGTGCAGCATCGCGGACGGCAGTGTATCAGCGTCAGCAGTGTAAAAATGGCAGCATTCGTCCCATAAGATGCACTGCCATTTTCCCCCCACTTTTGGGGGAAAAAAAGTGCACTTTATAGGGCGAAAAATACGGTAGTTGCCTGGCCAACTTTGGGTCACGACTGCATAAGCAGTGAACTAATAAGAGCTGAGTGCTGTTTATTTTTCCCTAAAGCCTGGTGTACTTAATGTATTGTGTTTACAGTTTTTTTTGGTGCTGGACTGCCTCATATTCCATTTGCCTGCCTTTCTGTCACATCTTGATCCCTTTTGGTTTTGACTTTGTTGTGATTTTTATTTACTCCCAGCATAGTTAGATTATTCTCTTGACCTTTTTGCTTCACCAGTCAGTGACTACTCTGTAAAGGTAATCTTGGTACTTGCAACAGTGAAGGGAGGATCCCTATATAGGGGTTAAAGGGTGAAAACCTATAATATATTTAGTATATGGGCTACGTAGAGATGGGGCAATCCTTGTTGGGCTTCTCTTTTTTTAAGCCATTTTTTTTTTATAAAGTGATCACGATTTTTGAGAAGCTTTCCCTTAGGCCCCTTTCACATGGGCAAGTTTTCCGTGCGGGTGCAATGCGTGAGGTGAACGCATTGCACCCGCACTTAATCTGGACCAATTTATTTATATGGGGCTATGCACAAGAGCGGTGATTTTCACGCATCGCTTCTGAGTTGCGTGAAAATAGCAGCATGCTCTAGTTTCTGCATTTATTCACGCAACGCAGGCCCCATAGAAGTAAATGGGGCTGCGGGAAAATCGCAAGCATCCGCAAGCAAGTGCGGATGCGGCGCAATTTTCCCGCATGGTTGCTAGGAGATGGGGACCCAAGCTTTATTATTTTCCCTTATAACATGGTTATAAGGGAAAATAACAGCATTCTTTAATACAGAATGCTTAGTAAAAGGACAATTGAGAGTTAAAAAATATAAAAATTAACTCACCTCCTCTAATTGATCGCGTAGGTGCCGGTCTCCTGTTCTCTCTTCAGCTGTGGGTAACGGACCTTTGGTGATGTCACTGAGCTCATCACATGATTCATCACCATGGTGTATTTGTTAAGTTCCCCTTCTCTCTTTGATAATAAGGTATTTATATACATATTGTGACAACCACAAAGTAAACACTCCCTAGTTATTTCATAATAAGAATGGAAGAATTAACAGCACAGTTTGACTGACTTCCCTTCTCTTAGTTCCATACTAAATGGGGAGCTTGGCGGAATCTTTGTAGCTCATGAATTCTATTAATAGACATAAGAAAAGCTTATTTCCTGTTCTTCTGTTAACCCTCTATGAATCCTTGCCTCCCTCTTCTTTTTGCCCCCTCCCCCCCTTTTTGTCTCTATTTCCCCCTAACCTGGTTTCCCCTTCCGTTTGTTACTGGGAGGTTGTAAAGGTCATCCCATGAGTGATAACCTTGTTTTATAGCAGTTTTGTTAATTTTATATCTTCAACTAATTATACCTTATAATAGGTTGGGTCCAGCCAAATATGCTGAAAGCTGTAACTACCCTTGTGCACTACAACATGTGTCCAAAACATATCACAAATGTGGTACAAGGCATGCATGCCAGTTTTTTGGGTACAAATTGACCCAGAATTTTGGTGCATCTAACTTAGTAAATCTCCCTCTATATACATAAACAGTACTTTTTAGATAAAAGGAACATTTTCTGTTACCACATTTTGCCATCCCCACCTAATACCTCTGTTTTATAGCTGAGGAGGCCTCATTCTGAGATGTAATTTCTTTTTGTAAAACTGACCTTCTGTGATCCAGTAATCATTCTAACCTCTCTGAGACCCAATGAGTCTTTCTAATGATTTGCACAAGCTTAGTCCTAGGGAAATAGGTAGTACTGAGGCCTGCAAAATGCACAGGTGCCCTCAAAAGTACAAAATGGCCGAAAAACAGCATGTGTAAAAGTGCCTATTACCAATTGATTCTTCTAATTATTCACTTTATGTATGAACGAGATTTAAAAAATAAGAAATTAAAGGTGTTTGTGGGACAGATTTTTAAACCAAATAGCTATTTATTTATGCAATTAATTAATGTTTAAATGGAATAAATAAAAACTGTGCTTTAAAAACATGAAGTTTATTGGCAAATAGGATGTAGCTGCCACGGCCTGACGAAGCGGAGCCAAACAGACGGTAAGTCAATGGGGACGGATCAATTTTCTCTGACAAAATCTGGCACAATAGAAAACAAATCCATCCCCCATTGACTTTAAGTGGAGTTCAAGACGATTCGTCATGGCTATAGAAGACATAATACAACTGGATCCGTTCCTGACGGATGCATGCGGTTGTATTATTATAACAGAGGCGTTTTGCAGATCCATTACGGATCTTCAAAAATCACTAGTGTGAAAGTAGCCTAATCCGTACATTTTAAATTGACAGTGACTTGAGCTCAGAAGCAGAAGTATCAGGAAATCAGGAACTATTTCCGGACTATCTTGAAGAAGAATCACAAGCCTCTGTAATCACTGCAAAAAGAAGCAAGAGTGGCACGCCATATGTAAGTACTTCAATAAGGCTTCATTCACATCACCGTTCAGCCTCTCCTAAACGGAGCAGGAGAACTGAAAGGACGGATTTGGCACATAACTGAGCCAAACGGAGCCTAAAGACCCAATAGACTATAATGGGGTCCGTTAGGTGTCCGCACAGAAGATGATTTTGGAGCGGAGACAAAAGTAGCACATGCAGGACTTTTGTCTCCACTCCAAAATCATCTAATGAGCGGACACCTAACGGCCCCCATTATAGTCTATGGAGTCTTTAGGCTCCGTTCGGCTAAGTTATGTGCCGAATCCGTCCTTTCTGTTCTCCTGTTCCTAAACAGAGCAGGAGAACAAAAAGGCTGAATGGTGATGTGAACGAAGCCTAAACCATTTACTTATTGCAAGTTGTTTATAAAGACCAAGTTAAAAAAAACATCCCGAGCGTTACCCTTGACATAAGTGATGAAGATCAACTATTCCATTGGTTAAACAGTGCTGTATGTTATACTATATACAACTACAATATGACTACATAATTCATATATGCAATATGAATCAGTCGGCACTGCGGATGTAGCGTAGCAGTGAACGTGTCCTGTACCTTTATCACAGATTGTGCCGAAACCCGCCACAGATATGTGGCAATAAAGAAATACTTTTCAAGAAATCAAGAGTGAGTGACAGTAAAGGCACAGATTGTGCCGAAACGCATCACAGATATTTGGCAATACAAAAGTACTTTGAAAGAAATCAAGAGTGAGTGCCGGTCCTTTGCTATTACTACATAATACATATAATGACTTATGCAGGTTGCATTCAAAGTTTAAAACCACATTGAGATGAGACAAGGGACTTGTGAACCCCATTATTTGAAATGGTGGGGTTCCCAGTTTTGTACCCCCCAGCAATTGTACATTTAGCGCCTATTGTGAGGATAAATGCTAAATGTCTTTTGTTGTAAACCCCTTTAATTAGTTTTTTTTCTGTATATTTCCTTTTGAATTAGCTTTGAAACTATGTACAGCTGGAGGCAATTTTTTTATGATTGCATTTTACTCATTTTTGGCTAAAAATAATTTTTTCAATTGGCCTTTATTAAAAAAAATGATCCATTCTGTCACAAAGGGTTGGCTGTTTTTCTAGCTGTGGGATTGGTACTTTCACTTTGTTCCGGTCATCTAATAAACCTTATCTCTAAACTACTAAGAGGAACTCGTAACTAGGGTAATGACCACAGCACTCGTCCAGTGAGGCTTTTGGTGGGTGCACGTCTCGGGTCAGTCTCTTTTCCACCTTAGAGACTTAGATGCATATTACTAGTTGGAATGTATGAGACAGCACACCAAATGACGTATTTTCAAAATGCTTGTTTTATTCCATTTGTTTCAACACCAGTGGTATATAGTAGTGCGACGTTTCGGGCCCAATAGTGGGTAGGACCACATGGGATCACCATATGCCCCAGCCTGAAGAAGGGCACCACTCTTGGGCCTGAAACGTTGCACTACTATATACCACTGGTGTTGAAACTAATGGAATAAATCAAGCATTTTGAAAATACGTCATTTGGTGTGCCGTCTCATACATTCCACGAGTTATAAACCAATAAGAGGTGATGAACACTTATTTAAACCACATTTTTATCAGTAAGATAAGAATTGAGCTATAATGAGTGTTTATAAGAGACCAGAGATAAGGAGCCCGTCAGTTCCTGGCCTGGTGGAAAAGACAGAAAACCCAAAGGGTGCTAGTAGAGTATGTCAGCTCTGTACAGAAAAAAAAAGGATTACATATTGTTAATAAAGACCAATTTAAAAAATTATTTTTAGCTCAAAATTAGTACAATGCAATAATTAAAACAGTGCCCCCAAAGGTGTACATAGCCTTTAATAAAGTTACAGTATATTATTGTCTCCACGTTCCTTAGGCTTTCTATACATTTATATAAAGAGCAGCTATAGTGTCAGGTGAATTTTCCGAACCTGCCGTCATTATTGTGTATCTAAGGAATTAGAGTTGATCTTATTTACATGTATTAGGCATGTGTGGTCAATACTAAGACCTCATTTACTCGTTCCAAGAACATTACTATGGACCAGAGGACATTCTTTATGTGTGGAGGAAAGGCAACTTAGACATCAATGCTGAAAAGGATTTTATTCAGTTAGAGTAGCTGAACTCTAAAATGCCTCACTCCAAGAGTGTAGTAGATATACGATGTCCGCATTTAAAAGGAACTACCAGCTCATTTGCTTAATAGCAAATGGCATTGCCAATGATTAATTTAACATTTAAAGTAGCACTCCCACAATGATTTTTATTCTCTGGCCCGTTAGAAGCTACATGATGTAAAATGTAGTGAAGGTAATCTTACTGGTCACAGTATTTGTGAGTTAGCCACTCCTTTCACTATCCAGAGCAGGCGTCCTCTTATGCAATGTGTGGTTGCAGAGTCTCACTAAACAGAGAGGACATGCATACTAACCACCAACTGTTTACTAAGAAGGAGCAGTTCTGTTTTCTCAGCTCACTTCATTGGGAGTAGCCCTGCAGTTACCAGCTCTGTCCACTACACACAATGGAGGAGGCTGTAGTTTTGCTGCTGGCTACTTGGACCAGAGCTACTGCAGAACAGATGTTTGGTGTTGGACTCCTGCTGATCAGATTGGCTTATCAATATAATAGGACTGGAAACCCCCTTTAATAGGGTGGAGACTAGCTTCTCGGTTGTTTTCCATACACAGAGATTTCTCTCTTCTAAACCTCTCACATGCCCAGAAGCAGCAGCAGCATGAGGAACATTATACAGCACACTGGGATGAGATAGTAGAACACATACAAGAAGGACAAGCAGCATTTCCTTGAATCTGTCTCTTCACACTCCATAGATGTCTCTTGAATTCAACCCTTACCTGAACTCTCAGTGAGGCTAATAATCCTCATTTCTGTCTCACTAAGGGTACTTTCACACTAGCGTTTTGGATTCCGTTTTTGAGATCCGTTTCAGGGCTCTCACAAACGGTCTAAAACGGTTCAGTTAAGCTCCAATGCATTCTGAATGGATAAGGATCCGTTCAGAATTCATCCGTTAGGCTCCGTTCCGCTTCTATTCTATTTTGGAGACTGACACCAAAATGCAGCATGCAGCATTTTGGTGTCCGTCTGAAGAGGCGGAGCCTAACGGATCCATTTTTAATTACAATGTAAGTCAATGGGGACGGATCCGTTTTCAATGACACAATATGGTGCATTTGAAAACGGATCCGTTCCCCATTGACTTTCAATGTAATTCAAAACGGATCCGTTTTGGACTTTGTCATTTTTCTTTTAACTAATGCAAACGGATCCGTTCTGAACGGATACAAACGTTTGCATTATAGGTGCGGATCCGTCTGTGCAAATAAACTATAGTAAATAAATAAAATATAGTTACATTCAGTCCATTAGGCAGGTAAAAGGGGGGGAAAGAAGTGGTGAAATAAGCGTTTTTTCCCCCCCAGAAATTACAAGTGGGTTTTAGACGTCGGTCTTAATAAGACCTATAACTGGTGGTGGATCTGTCGGAGTTATGAAGATGCGCAGGCCTCTACATAACTTCTAGCAACGCTTCTAAATGTAAGACAGCTTTCTAGAGAAGGAGAAGAAAATGGTAAATGAGACGGACCTACTGGCCTCCTCCCTTCTCCGCTCATGCCACACACACTTTGGCCTCATGCACACGACCGTTGTTTGATTCCGTGTCCATTGCTCCGTTTTTCGTGATTTTCTGCGGACCCATTGGTTTTCAATGGGTCCGTGGAAAACTCGGAAAATGCACCGTTTGTCCTCCGCGTCCGTGGTCTGTGATATCAGTCCGTCAAAAAAATATAACCTGTCCTATTCTTGTCCGTGAAAAATGGTCATGTCCGCTAAAAAAACGGAAGACACACGGAAACACAACGGAAGGCAAAAACGGACACGGATCACTGAACAACGGAACCCCTTTTTGCGGACAGCATAAAAAAAGGTCGTGTGCATGAGGCCTTTTTTGGACCTGGCGTGAGTGGGGAGAAGTCACAGATAGCGGTGTTGCGCCGCCATCTGTTCCTGTAATATGCCTAATATACTGTAGGCATATTTCAGTATAATAAATGATCCCCAAGATTTCTAAATTAGACTAGATTTAGACTGTTTTTAGTATTATTGATTTAAAGAAAACCATTTAACTGTTAATTATAATTATCATTGTTTGTCTTGCAGCCTCGCAGTCATGAATATGAAAATTCCTCTAATGCTGTGTCGGAGACCAGTTTTCAGAAAAAACAGTTTTATAAGTTTCTAATTTTTCCTGGTAAATGGATCAAAGTTTGGTGTGACAGGCTGACATTGTTGGCACTACTGGACAAGTACGTATATTCATTATATTATACCTGCATTCTCCTAAATCTCCTCATCCAATGTAAAAATGCTGTTTAATGGAGTCCAACGTTTTATACATTACTGTGTGACAGATTTGCATTACCATTGCTGTGCTCTTACATACAGTGCATTCGGAAAGTCTTCAGACCCTTCCACTTTTTCACCTGATATTGCAGCCTTGTGCTAAAATAATTAAAAAAATCTGAATTTTGGAAATCTTATTGAAAAGAAAAAAACGAAAATATTGCATTTACATAAGTATTAAGATTCAGACTCTTTACTCAGGACTCAGTTGAAGCACCTTTGGCTGCAATTACAGCCTCCAGCCTTCTTGGGTATGATGCCGCACATTTTGAACACCTGAATTTGGGGATTTTCTGCCTTTCTTCTGTACAGATCCTCTCAAGCTCTGTCAGGTTGCATGGGGACTGTCGTTTGGCAGCCATTTTCAGTTCTTTACACACATTGTCCCACCCTCCAGAGCACCCTCCCACTTAACAGTGACCTATAACAGTGAAGAAAAATGATTCTTATGGGAACCTGGTGTAAAACTGTGTATGTCACGACTGAAGGACCTGCAAGCTTCTATTGGCTAATAAGGGTCATGTGATTGTGCCATATTTGCATATTTTTTTTAAATATCTCAAGAACGGTACATCTGAAAGAGCTGAAACCTTTATGAAAGCCTTCCCAGACACCTCATGTACCTATATGCTAAATTTGGTGTCCAATGGTTCAAGCATTTGGATGCCTATTGAAGACAGACAGACACTGATTTTTATAATATAGACTAGCAGAATGACTAGGCTTCACACAGGTGTTTTTTTTTTTTTTTGTGTGGTTAAAGGATGACATTCAAAATGCATCCCATAACAGTGATATCCATGATGCTCTGCCACCCCTTAACGGTGAACTTTACAGCATCCTGCCCTCTTAACGGGGTTGTTCACTTTTCACTATTGATGACCTATCATCAGTATACATGGCTGCCTTCTCTTCAAACAGCAGATAGGCAGGGATGCCAGGATTCAGATTCTTGACAATTTGATATTGATGACCTGTCCTCAGGATAATATCCTCAGTAGTAAAAAGGGGAAAAGCCCTTTAACTGTGACCTCCACAGCGCCTCACCCCCTTACCAGCACCCTGCCCTTCAACATTGACCTTAACACCAGCCGTCCCCTTAACAGTCACATCCACCCACCCTCTTAACAATGACATCCACAGCACCTCACCCCTTTAACACTCCAAAGTACGTCACCCCTTAAGTGATCTCCACAGAACTCCTCCCCCTTAAGTCACCCCGCAATTCCTCGCCCCCTTTAAAAATAACCTCTACAGCGCCCCGTCCCCTTAACAGTGGCTTTCACAGAGCCTGCTACCTTAACAATGACCTCTACAGCACCTCGACTCCTTCTTGCATTTGGACGTAACTGTACATCCAAATCGCAAGTAATTTACTGCGTCACGTCCAAACTGCTTGCCGGGGCTGTGACACTATAAAGTGTCACAGCCCCGAAGTCTCCGATCTCCCGGAGAGCAGAGACACCGGAGAAGCCGGCAAGGGACCAATCAGAGTTGTCCCTTGCCGACAAGCTCTCCGATTGGTTAGTCTCTGCAGACTAACCAATCTGAGAGCTTTAGTGTTAAAATGCCAGTTTCAGGCTGTGATCTCCACCCTGGAGATCGCAGCCTGAAATCGGGTAAGACCCTTTGTGTGCCCCCAGTAACCCTGATCATGTCTGTAGCCCCCAGTGCCTCTGAAAATTCCCCCCATATGCCTCCAGATGCCCTCATTGCCCCCTGTAGCTGGCTTCACTTCACTTACAGCTAACACTCTGCTACTGCGGCCAAAATCAGTCTTGGCACCGATCTCAACTGTCTAACCCCATAGATGCCACGGTCAGTAGCCGCCCACAGAATCCATGGATTTGAGAGGGAGCTCCCTCTCTCTTCCATCAGGCTGATGTTGCTGCAATGGCAGAGGCCCGATGGTTGCCATGGCAATCGGACGCCTTACAAAGGCATCCAGGCTGCCATGTACCTAAGGCTGATCAGACCCTGGGGGTCTGATCAGCCTTAGTATAAATGTAGCACTGACTATACAGTGCATTGCAATAGATGACTATTGCAATGCAATGTATAGCCATCAGGCCCACTGGATCTTTCAGATCAAAATGGGTCTCGATTAAAAAAAAAGTGTAAAAGAAAATGAAAAATAAATGTTTTAATAAAAATAAAATAAAAATTGTCTCGTTCATTTAGGTCATTAAAAAATGAAAAAAATAAAATAAATCTATACTGTACATAATTGGTATCGCCGCGTCTGTAATGACCTAATCTATAGAAGTATCATGTTACTAATCCCGCAAGTTTAACGCCGTAAAAAAACAATGTAAAAAACTATGACGGAATTGCTATTTTTGTCACCTCACCTCCACAAAAAATAAATAAAGTGATCAAAAAGACATATGTACCCCTAAATAATACCAATAAAAACAACAGCTCATCCCGCAAAAAACAAGCCCCCCACACATCTACATTGATAAAGAAATTAAAATGTTATTGACGTTAGAATATGGTGATGCAAAATATCACTTATTTTAAAAATAAAAGTGATTTTATGCTTTAAAAGTAGTAAAACTATATAAATGTGGTATCGCCATACCTGGATCAACACAGAGAATAAAATGATCATATATAGAGTTGAGCAAACACCTGGATGTTCGGGTTCGACGAGTTCGGCCGAACTTTCGAAAAATGTTCGGGTTCGGGATCCGAACTCGACCCGAACTTCATCCCGAACCCGAACCCCATAGAAGTCAATGGGGACCCGAACTTTTGGGCACTAAAAAGGCTGTAAAACACACCCGGAAAGGGCTAGAGGGCTGCAAAAGGCAGCAAAATGTAGTTAAATCCCCTGCAAACAAATGTAGATAGGGAAATGATGAGTTAACATAAAATAAATAAAAATTAAACAATATTAATTGGAGTGAGGTCCCATAGCACAGAATCAGGCTTCAAGTCACCCACCAATGGAGAAGGTCACTTACTATTATTTTGACCACAGCACCCAGACAAAGGAGAGAGGTCCCACAGCAGAGAACCAGGCATCATATCACCCACCACAGGAGTAGGCCACCATTTAGTTACTTTGACCCCTACACCCAGACGGAGGAGAGAGGTTACACAGCAGAGAATCAGGCATCATATCAACCACCACAGGAGAAGCCACCATTTAGTTACTTTGACCCTGCACCCAGGAAGAGGAGAGAGGCCCCACAGCACATATTCTGGCATCATATCAGCCACCACAGGAGAAGCCACCATTGAGTTACTTTGACCCCTGCACCCAGGAAGAGGAGAGAGGCCCCACAGCACATATTCTGGCATCATACTAACCACCACAGGAGAAGCCACCATTGAGTTACTTTGACCCCTGCACCCAGGAAGAGGAGAGAGGCCCACAGCACATATTCTGGCATCATATCAGCCACCACAGGAGAAGCCACCATTGAGTTACTTTGACCCCCGCACCCAGGAAGAGGAGAGAGGCACCACAGCACATATTCTGGCATCATATCACACACCACAGGAGAAGGCCTCTTTCAGTGATTTAGGCCTTTGGACCCAGACAGAGGAGAGAGGCACCACAGCACATATTCTGGCATCATATCAGCCACCACAGGAGAAGCCACCATTGAGTTACTTTGACCCCTGCACCCAGGAAGAGGAGAGAGGCCCCACAGCACATATTCTGGCATCATATCACCCACCACAGGAGTAGGCCACCATTTAGTTACTTTGACCCTACACCCAGACGGAGGAGAGAGGCTTACACAGCACGATAATCTGGCATCATATCAACCACCACAGGAGAAGCCACCATTTAGTTACTTTGACCCCTGCACCCAGGAAGAGGAGAGAGGCACCACAGCACATATTCTGGCATCATATCAGCCACCACAGGAGAAGCCACCATTGAGTTACTTTGACCCCTGCACCCAGGAAGAGGAGAGAGGCCCCACAGCACATATTCTGGCATCATATCACCCACCACAGGAGTAGGCCACCATTTAGTTACTTTGACCCCTACACCCAGACGGAGGAGAGAGGTTACACAGCAGAGAATCAGGCATTTAGATCACCCACCACAGGAGTAGGCCACCATTGAATCAGACCCCGGCAACCATGTCAGATGGCACAAGCATAAGCTTTATATCAATCAGCACAGGAGAAGGCGACTTTGAAAGACTTTGACCCCTACACCCAGATGGAGGAGAGAGGTTTCACAGCAGAGAATCAGGCATCATATCAACCACCACAGGAGAAGCCACCATTTAGTTACTTTGACCCTGCACCCAGGAAGAGGAGAGAGGCCCCACAGCACATATTCTGGCATCATATCAGCCACCACAGGAGAAGCCACCATTGAGTTACTTTGACCCCTGCACCCAGGAAGAGGAGAGAGGCCCCACAGCACATATTCTGGCATCATATCACCCACCACAGGAGTAGGCCACCATTTAGTTACTTTGACCCCTACACCCAGACGGAGGAGAGAGGTTACACAGCAGAGAATCAGGCATTTAGATCACCCACCACAGGAGTAGGCCCCAATTTAATGGGACCCCGGCAACCATGTCAGATGGCACAACCATCAGCTTCATATCAATCAGCACAGGAGAAGGCGACTTTGAAAGACTTTGACCCCTACACCCAGACGGAGGAGAGAGGTTTCACAGCAGAGAATCAGGCATTTAGATCACCCACCACAGGAGTAGGCCCCCATTGAATCAGACCCTGGCAACCATGTCAGATGGCACAACCATCAGCTTTATATCAATCAGCACAGGAGAAGGCGACTTTGAAAGACTTTGACCCTACACCCAGATGGAGGAGAGAGGTTTCACAGCAGAGAATCAGGCATCATATCAACCACCACAGGAGAAGCCACCATTTAGTTACTTTGACCCCTGCACCCAGGAAGAGGAGAGAGGCCCCACAGCACATATTCTGGCATCATATCAGCCACCACAGGAGAAGCCACCATTGAGTTACTTTGACCCCTGCACCCAGGAAGAGGAGAGAGGCCCCACAGCACATATTCTGGCATCATACTAACCACCACAGGAGAAGCCACCATTGAGTTACTTTGACCCCTGCACCCAGGAAGAGGAGAGAGGCACCACAGCACATATTCTGGCATCATATCAGCCACCACAGGAGAAGCCACCATTGAGTTACTTTGACCCCTGCACCCAGGAAGAGGAGAGAGGCCCCACAGCACATATTCTGGCATCATATCAGCCACCACAGGAGAAGCCACCATTGAGTTACTTTGACCCTGCACCCAGGAAGAGGAGAGAGGCACCACAGCACATATTCTGGCATCATATCAGCCACCACAGGAGAAGCCACCATTGAGTTACTTTGACCCCTGCACCCAGGAAGAGGAGAGAGGCACCACAGCACATATTCTGGCATCATATCAGCCACCACAGGAGAAGCCACCATTGAGTTACTTTGACCCCTGCACCCAGGAAGAGGAGAGAGGCACCACAGCACATATTCTGGCATCATATCAGCCACCACAGGAGAAGCCACCATTGAGTTACTTTGACCCCTGCACCCAGGAAGAGGAGAGAGGCCCCACAGCACATATTCTGGCATCATATCAGCCACCACAGGAGAAGCCACCATTGAGTTACTTTGACCCCTGCACCCAGGACAGAGGAGAGAGGCACCACAGCACATATTCTGGCATCATATCAGCCACCACAGGAGAAGCCACCATTGAGTTACTTTGACCCTGCACCCAGGAAGAGGAGAGAGGCCCCACAGCACATATTCTGGCATCATATCAGCCACCACAGGAGAAGCCACCATTTAGTTACTTTGACCCCTTCACCCAAACAGAGGAGAGAGGTTCCACATCAGAGAATCAGGCATCATATCAACCACCACAGGAGTAGGCCACAATTTAGTTTATTTGACCCCTGCACCCAGGAAGAGGAGAGAGGCCCCACAGCACATATTCTGGCATCATATCACACACCACAGGAGAAGGCCTCTTTCAGTGATTTAGGCCTTTGGACCCAGACAGAGGAGAGAGGTCCCACAGCAGAGAACCAGGCATCATATCACCCACCACAGGAGTAGGCCACCATTTAGTTACTTTGACCCCTACACCCAGACGGAGGAGAGAGGTTACACAGCAGAGAATCAGGCATTTAGATCACCCACCACAGGAGTAGGCCCCAATTTAATGGGACCCCGGCAACCATGTCAGATGGCACAACCATCAGCTTCATATCAATCAGCACAGGAGAAGGCGACTTTGAAAGACTTTGACCCCTACACCCAGACGGAGGAGAGAGGTTTCACAGCAGAGAATCAGGCATTTAGATCACCCACCACAGGAGTAGGCCCCCATTGAATCAGACCCTGGCAACTATGTCAGATGGCACAACCATCAGCTTTATATCAATCAGCACAGGAGAAGGCGACTTTGAAAGACTTTGACCCCTACACCCAGATGGAGGAGAGAGGTTTCACAGCAGAGAATCAGGCATCATATCAACCACCACAGGAGAAGCCACCATTTAGTTACTTTGACCCCTGCACCCAGGAAGAGGAGAGAGGCACCACAGCACATATTCTGGCATCATATCAGCCACCACAGGAGAAGCCACCATTGAGTTACTTTGACCCCTGCACCCAGGAAGAGGAGAGAGGCCCCACAGCACATATTCTGGCATCATATCACCCACCACAGGAGTAGGCCACCATTTAGTTACTTTGACCCCTACACCCAGACGGAGGAGAGAGGTTACACAGCAGAGAATCAGGCATTTAGATCACCCACCACAGGAGTAGGCCACCATTGAATCAGACCCCGGCAACCATGTCAGATGGCACAAGCATAAGCTTTATATCAATCAGCACAGGAGAAGGCGATTTTGACAGACTTTGACCCCTACACCCGGACGGAGGAGAGAGGTTTCAAAGCAGAGAATCAGGCATTTAGATCACCCACTACAGGAGTAGGGCCCCAATTTAATGGGACCCCGGCAACTATGTCAGATGGCACAACCATCAGCTTCATATCAATCAGCACAGGAGAAGGCGACTTTGAAAGACTTTGACCCTTCACCCAAACAGAGGAGAGAGGTTCCACATCAGAGAATCAGGCATCATATCAACCACCACAGGAGTAGGCCACAATTTAGTTTATTTGACCCTGCACCCAGGAAGAGGAGAGAGGCCCCACAGCACATATTCTGGCATCATATCACACACCACAGGAGAAGGCCTCTTTCAGTGATTTAGGCCTTTGGACCCAGACAGAGGAGAGAGGTCAGAGATTAGCTTCATATCCCCAGCACAGCAGAAGACCGCTTTATTTGACTTAGGCCTCAGCACCCAGACAGAAGACAGAGGTAGCATGGCAGAGGTTATGGCTTCATGTCACCCGTTAGTTTAACCGCCACTTTCATCTGGTTAGCCCCGGCGCCCAGACAGAGAAGAGTTTCATTCAACTGTGGGTTTCATAAAATTTGTATCAAATAAAGAAGTGGCCCGTAGCACAACAAGACATGTTTTAGGCAGTTAATAAGGACTACTCTGCACAAGGGAGGGACAGGTCCTGTGGGATCCATGCCTGGTTCATCTTTATGAAGGTCAGCTTGTCCACGCTGGCTGTGGACAGGCGGCCGCGCTTGTCAGTAACGACGCCCTGCCGTGCTGAATACGCGCTCAGATAAAACGCTGGCCGCCGGCAGGAAAGCACCTCCAAGGCATAACATGCTAACTCTGGCCACGTGGACAATTCTCAAACCCAGTAGTTTAATGGGGACCGAACCATCCGTCAGGATGTGGAGGGGTGTGCAGACATACTGTTCAACCATGTTAGTGAAATGCTGCCTCATGCTAACACGTCTGTATCAGGTGTCGGTGCAGATAGCTGTGGCGTGAGACAAAACTTTTCCACATTTCTGCCATGCTAACCCTGCCCTCAGATGAGCTGGCCATGACACAGCTGCGTTGGCGACCTCTTGCCACCCTCTGCCTTCACCTTCCACCTGTTCCCCTGTGACATGTGGTAATGCTCTCAAGAGCGCCTATCAGCGCAGTGCTTGTACTCAAGCGCATCTTACGGTCGCGCTCCAGTTCAGGAATTAAAGTGGGCACATTGTCTTTATACCGGGGATCCAGCAGGGTGGCCACCCAGTAGTCTGCACACGTTAAAACGTGGGCAACTCTGCTGTCGCTGCGAGGCATTGGAGCATATATTCGCTCATGTGGGCTGTGGCTACCCATGGGTAAGGACAAGCTGTCCTCTGTGGGAGGCGATCGTCATCGCCCACCGTATCCCCCAGCCACGCACCAGTGATGGGCCTGGGCTGCCACCCCGCTGTGAACTTGCGCCATCCTCGCCCCCTCCACCTCCTCCTCCTCATCCTCCTCGTCCTCCAGTCACAGTGCCTTGGCTGGCGACTTGTGAACCTGTCCTCTGCTGCTTAAACAAACCTCCTCTGAGCCAATTCTGAACAGACTGGCCCGAAAGTGTTAGAAACGAGCCTCATCCTCCTCCTCCTCCTCCACCTGGGCCACCTCCCTAACATCATTGCCCTAAGTGTTTTCTCAAGGAGACATAGAAGTGGTATTGTAACGCTGATAACAGTGTCATCGCCACTGGCCATGTTGGTGGAGTACTTAAACAGCGCAGCAGGCACACAGGTCTCGCATGGAGGCCCAATCATTGGTGGTGAAGTGGTGCTGTTCGGCAGTACGACTGACGCGAGCGTGCTGCAGCTGAAACTCCACTATGGCCTGCTGCTGCTCGCACAGTCTCTCCAGCATGTGCAAGGTGGAGTTCCACCGGGTGGGCACGTCGATATGAGGCGGTGAGCGGAAGGCCGAGTTCCGCTGTAGCGCAGACAGGCGAGCAGCGGCAGGATGTGAACGGCGGAAGCGCGCACAGACGGCCCGCACTTTATGCAGCAGCTCTGACATGTTGGGGTAGTGGTGAATGAACCTCTGCACCACCAAGTTCAGCACATGCGCCAGGCAAGGGATAAAGGCCAAACCGCTAGTCCCAGAGCTGCCACGAGATTTCGCCCATTATCGCATACCACCAGGCCTGGCTTGAGGCCCACCGGCAGAAACCACTGGTCGGGTCTGTTGTTCAATACCCCGCCACAACTCCTGCGCGGTGTGGGGCCTGTCCCCCAAACATATGAGTTTCAGAATGGCCTGCTGACGCTACCCCGGCTGTGCTGAAGTTGGTGGTGAAGGTGTGTGGCTGACCGGATGAGCTGGTGGAAGCAGTGGAGGAGGAAGCCGAGTAGGAGGAGGAGGCTACAGGAGGCAGAGAATGATGCCCTGCGATCCTAGGGGCGGAAGGACGTGCGCCAAGGAACTGTCCGCCGGGCCCAGCCGCCACTACATTCATCCAGTGTGCAGTTAGTGAGATATAGCGTCCCTGGCCGTGCTTACTGGTCCACGATCTGTGGTTAGGTGGACCTTGCCACAAATGGCGCTGCGCAGTGCACACTTGATTTTATCGACACTTGCATGTGCAGGGAAGGCACGGCTGTCTTGGAGAAGTAGTGGCGGCTGGGAACCACATACTGCGGGACAGCCATGGCCATCAGCTGTTTGAAGCTGTCTGTGTCCACCAGCCGGAATGACAGAGATTTCAAAGGCCAGCAGTTTAGAAATGCTGGCGTTCAGGCCAAGGGCTCGAGGGTGACTCGGGGAATTTGCGCTTCCTCTCTAAGGTTTGAGATATTGAGAGCTGAACGCTGCTGTGTGATATAGTGGAGACGCTAGTTGACGGTGGCGGTGGTGGTGTGCGGTGGCACATCCTCTGTTTGCTGCCTCGGCAGGTGGCAACATTCCTCTCGAGGCGGAAGCCGAGGCAGCAGCGGTAGAGGGAGCAGGGGGAGCCTCAGCGAGTGCCTGGTTTTAAGGTGTGTACCCCACTGCAGTTCATGCTTTGCATGTAGATGCCTGGTCATGCAGGTTGTGCTGAGGTTCAGAACGTAATGCCTCGCCTCAGGCCTCTGATGGCAGAGCGGCAAGTCACTCGGGTCTTGTCGGTAGGACATTGTTTAAAGAAGTGCCATGCCAGGGAACTCTTTGAAGCTGCCTTTGTGGGGCTGGGTCCCTGCTGGCGATGTCCAGCAGCAGGCGAACTCTGGGGCGGCGGCTCGCCTGCTTTGGCCCCTGCTCCTCTTTGGCTTCGCTGTTGTCTCGGTCTCACCACTACCTCTTCCTCTGAACTGTGAAAGTCATCGCCACTGACCTTTCAGTCCATGTGGGCTCTAAGACCTCATCGCCCTCTGCATCGTCTTCCACCCAGTCTCCCTCCCTGACCTCCTCCTCCTGTTCAGTCTGCACACTGCAAAAGACGCGGCAGTGGGCACCTGTGTTTCACATCATCAGAGACGTGCGGACTCCGATGAGGTGGTATTCCCATGTCCTCTTCATCTGGAGACATAGTGGTTGTAGCGCCAGTGCATGGTATGTCTTCCTCCACTGGGGAAGGGCTAGGTGGACGCCCCTGGGAAACCCTGGAAGCAGAGTCTTCAAACAGAAGAAGAGACTGCTGCATAACTTGTGGCTCAGACCGCTTCCTGATATGCTTGGGGGTGATGTGACAGACTGATGGGCTTGGTTTTCAGGTGCCACCTGTGCGCTTCCGCAGAAGACTGGGTGGAAGACCATGTGGTGAACGTGCTGGAAGCACTGTCGGCCACCCAACTCGATTAATGCCTGTACCTGCTCAGGCCTTACCATCCTAAGAGCTGCATTGGGCCCCACGAGATATTGCGGTACATTCTGCCGGCTAGTTGAGGGAGTTCGTCCTCTACCGTGTGCGCCTAGGACCGAACGGCCAACGTCCTCTACCAGCAACAGAGGCTCCACGGACACCACCACGACCGCGCCCTCGTCCCTTAATAGTATTTTTTCTTCATTGCTGCGATTCAACTCGCACCACAATGAAATATATTATT
This sequence comes from Bufotes viridis, assembly GCA_033119425.1. Lineage (NCBI taxonomy): Eukaryota > Metazoa > Chordata > Amphibia > Anura > Bufonidae > Bufotes > Bufotes viridis. The sequence goes on from CM065592.1 coordinate 314,042,750, forward strand.
TTTTATAAGCAAAATCCCCTCACTGGAATACTTTCAGTCTTTTGACTGTATGGATTACAGATGGAATGACTGTTATATGTGAGTACCGCTTTCTTTGACAGATTCTAGTATGGGTACATATATGTTTTCCCAACCCCAGCACATTAGTTTGCTAATTCCAGATGTATGGAAACGCAGGCCTAACTGTATCTAGTATATTGAACGCCAGATAAACTAACTTGGCCTTTTTTAAATAAAAAAATTCCCTCACTGGAATACTTTCAGTCTTTTGACTGTATGGATTACAGATGGAATGACTGTTATATGTGAGTACCGCTTCTTGACAGATTCTAGTATGGGTACATATATGTTTTCCCAACCCCAGCACATTAGTTTGCTAATTCCAGATGTATGAAACGCAGGCCTAACTGTATCTAGTATATTGAACGCCAGATAAACTAATCTTGGCCTTTTTAAATAAAAAATTCCTCACTGGAATACTTTCAGTCTTTTGACTGTATGGATTACAGATGGAATGACTGTTATATGTGAGTACCGCTTTCTTTGACAGATTCTAGTATGGGTACATATATGTTTTCCCAACCCCAGCACATTAGTTTGCTAATTCCAGATGTATGAAACGCAGGCCTAACTGTATCTAGTATATTGAACGCCAGATAAACTAACTTGGCCTTTTTTAAATAAAAAATTCCCTCACTGGAATACTTTCAGTCTTTTTGACTGTATGGATTACAGATGGAATGACTGTTATATGTGAGTACCGCTTTCTTTGACAGATTCTAGTATGGGTACATATATGTTTTCCCAACCCCAGCACATTAGTTTGCTAATTCCAGATGTATGAAACGCAGGCCTAACTGTATCTAGTATATTGAACGCCAGATAAACTAACTTGGCCTTTTTTAAATAAAAAAATTCCCTCACTGGAATACTTTCAGTCTTTTGACTGTATGGATTACAGATGGAATGACTGTTATATGTGAGTACCGCTTTCTTTGACAGATTCTAGTATGGGTACATATATGTTTTCCCAACCCCAGCACATTAGTTTGCTAATTCCAGATGTATGAAACGCAGGCCTAACTGTATCTAGTATATTGAACGCCAGATAAACTAATCTTGGCCTTTTTTAAATAAAAAATTCCCTCACTGGAATACTTTCAGTCTTTTGACTGTATGGATTACAGATGGAATGACTGTTATATGTGAGTACCGCTTTCTTTGACAGATTCTAGTATGGGTACATATATGTTTTCCCAACCCCAGCACATTAGTTTGCTAATTCCAGATGTATGAAACGCAGGCCTAACTGTATCTAGTATATTGAACGCCAGATAAACTAACTTGGCCTTTTTTAAATAAAAAAATTCCTCACTGGAATACTTTCAGTCTTTTGACTGTATGGATTACAGATGGAATGACTGTTATATGTGAGTACCGCTTTCTTGACAGATTCTAGTATGGGTACATATATGTTTTCCCAACCCCAGCACATTAGTTTGCTAATTCCAGATGTATGAAACGCAGGCCTAACTGTATCTAGTATATTGAACGCCAGATAAACTAACTTGGCCTTTTTAAATAAAAAATTCCCTCACTGGAATACTTTCAGTCTTTTTGACTGTATGGATTACAGATGGAATGACTGTTATATGTGAGTACCGCTTTCTTTGACAGATTCTAGTATGGGTACATATATGTTTTCCCAACCCCAGCACATTAGTTTGCTAATTCCAGATGTATGAAACGCAGGCCTAACTGTATCTAGTATATTGAACGCCAGATAAACTAACTTGGCCTTTTTTAAATAAAAATTCCCTCACTGGAATACTTTCAGTCTTTTGACTGTATGGATTACAGATGGAATGACTGTTATATGTGAGTACCGCTCTTTGACAGATTCTAGTATGGGTACATATATGTTTTCCCAACCCCAGCACATTAGTTTGCTAATTCCAGATGTATGAAACGCAGGCCTAACTGTATCTAGTATATTGAACGCCAGATAAACTAACTTGGCCTTTTTAAATAAAAAAATTCCCTCACTGGAATACTTTCAGTCTTTTGACTGTATGGATTACAGATGGAATGACTGTTATATGTGAGTACCGCTTTCTTTGACAGATTCTAGTATGGGTACATATATGTTTTCCCAACCCCAGCACATTAGTTTGCTAATTCCAGATGTATGAAACGCAGGCCTAACTGTATCTAGTATATTGAACGCCAGATAAACTAACTTGGCCTTTTTTAAATAAAAAAATTCCCTCACTGGAATACTTTCAGTCTTTTGACTGTATGGATTACAGATGGAATGACTGTTATATGTGAGTACCGCTTTCTTTGACAGATTCTAGTATGGGTACATATATGTTTTCCCAACCCCAGCACATTAGTTTGCTAATTCCAGATGTATGAAACGCAGGCCTAACTGTATCTAGTATATTGAACGCCAGATAAACTAATCTTGGCCTTTTTTAAATAAAAAAATTCCTCACTGGAATACTTTCAGTCTTTTGACTGTATGGATTACAGATGGAATGACTGTTATATGTGAGTACCGCTTTCTTTGACAGATTCTAGTATGGGTACATATATGTTTTCCCAACCCCAGCACATTAATTTGCTAATTCCAGATGTATGAAACGCAGGCCTAACTGTATCTAGTATATTGAACGCCAGATAAACTAACTTGGCCTTTTTAAATAAAAAATTCCCTCACTGGAATACTTTCAGTCTTTTGACTGTATGGATTACAGATGGAATGACTGTTATATGTGAGTACCGCTTTCTTTGACAGATTCTAGTATGGGTACATATATGTTTTCCCAACCCCAGCACATTAGTTTGCTAATTCCAGATGTATGAAACGCAGGCCTAACTGTATCTAGTATATTGAACGCCAGATAAACTAACTTGGCCTTTTTAAATAAAAAAATTCCCTCACTGGAATACTTTCAGTCTTTTGACTGTATGGATTACAGATGGAATGACTGTTATATGTGAGTACCGCTTTCTTGACAGATTCTAGTATGGGTACATATATGTTTTCCCAACCCCAGCACATTAGTTTGCTAATTCCAGATGTATGAAACGCAGGCCTAACTGTATCTAGTATATTGAACGCCAGATAAACTAACTTGGCCTTTTTAAATAAAAAAATTCCTCACTGGAATACTTTCAGTCTTTTGACTGTATGGATTACAGATGGAATGACTGTTATATGTGAGTACCGCTTTTTGACAGATTCTAGTATGGGTACATATATGTTTTCCCAACCCCAGCACATTAGTTTGCTAATTCCAGATGTATGAAACGCAGGCCTAACTGTATCTAGTATATTGAACGCCAGATAAACTAACTTGGCCTTTTTAAATAAAAAAATTCCTCACTGGAATACTTTCAGTCTTTTTGACTGTATGGATTACAGATGGAATGACTGTTATATGTGAGTACCGCTTTCTTTGACAGATTCTAGTATGGGTACATATATGTTTTCCCAACCCCAGCACATTAGTTTGCTAATTCCAGATGTATGAAACGCAGGCCTAACTGTATCTAGTATATTGAACGCCAGATAAACTAACTTGGCCTTTTTTAAATAAAAAAATTCCTCACTGGAATACTTTCAGTCTTTTGACTGTATGGATTACAGATGGAATGACTGTTATATGTGAGTACCGCTTTCTTTGACAGATTCTAGTATGGGTACATATATGTTTTCCCAACCCCAGCACATTAGTTTGCTAATTCCAGATGTATGAAACGCAGGCCTAACTGTATCTAGTATATTGAACGCCAGATAAACTAACTTGGCCTTTTTAAATAAAAAATTCCTCACTGGAATACTTTCAGTCTTTTGACTGTATGGATTACAGATGGAATGACTGTTATATGTGAGTACCGCTTTCTTGACAGATTCTAGTATGGGTACATATATGTTTTCCCAACCCCAGCACATTAGTTTGCTAATTCCAGATGTATGAAACGCAGGCCTAACTGTATCTAGTATATTGAACGCTCAGATAAACTAACTTGGCCTTTTTTAAATAAAAAATTCCTCACTGGAATACTTTCAGTCTTTTGACTGTATGGATTACAGATGGAATGACTGTTATATGTGAGTACCGCTTTCTTTGACAGATTCTAGTATGGGTACATATATGTTTTCCCAACCCCAGCACATTAGTTTGCTAATTCCAGATGTATGAAACGCAGGCCTAACTGTATCTAGTATATTGAACGCCAGATAAACTAACTTGGCCTTTTTAAATAAAAAAATTCCCTCACTGGAATACTTTCAGTCTTTTGACTGTATGGATTACAGATGGAATGACTGTTATATGTGAGTACCGCTCTTTGACAGATTCTAGTATGGGTACATATATGTTTTCCCAACCCCAGCACATTAGTTTGCTAATTCCAGATGTATGAAACGCAGGCCTAACTGTATCTAGTATATTGAACGCCAGATAAACTAACTTGGCCTTTTTAAATAAAAAAATTCCCTCACTGGAATACTTTCAGTCTTTTGACTGTATGGATTACAGATGGAATGACTGTTATATGTGAGTACCGCTTCTTTGACAGATTCTAGTATGGGTACATATATGTTTTCCCAACCCCAGCACATTAGTTTGCTAATTCCAGATGTATGAAACGCAGGCCTAACTGTATCTAGTATATTGAACGCCAGATAAACTAACTTGGCCTTTTTAAATAAAAAAATTCCCTCACTGGAATACTTTCAGTCTTTTGACTGTATGGATTACAGATGGAATGACTGTTATATGTGAGTACCGCTTTTTGACAGATTCTAGTATGGGTACATATATGTTTTCCCAACCCCAGCACATTAGTTTGCTAATTCCAGATGTATGAAACGCAGGCCTAACTGTATCTAGTATATTGAACGCCAGATAAACTAACTTGGCCTTTTTAAATAAAAAAATTCCTCACTGGAATACTTTCAGTCTTTTGACTGTATGGATTACAGATGGAATGACTGTTATATGTGAGTACCGCTTTCTTGACAGATTCTAGTATGGGTACATATATGTTTTCCCAACCCCAGCACATTAATTTGCTAATTCCAGATGTATGAAACGCAGGCCTAACTGTATCTAGTATATTGAACGCCAGATAAACTAACTTGGCCTTTTTTAAATAAAAAAATTCCTCACTGGAATACTTTCAGTCTTTTGACTGTATGGATTACAGATGGAATGACTGTTATATGTGAGTACCGCTTTTTGACAGATTCTAGTATGGGTACATATATGTTTTCCCAACCCCAGCACATTAGTTTGCTAATTCCAGATGTATGAAACGCAGGCCTAACTGTATCTAGTATATTGAACGCCAGATAAACTAACTTGGCCTTTTTTAAATAAAAAAATTCCCTCACTGGAATACTTTCAGTCTTTTGACTGTATGGATTACAGATGGAATGACTGTTATATGTGAGTACCGCTTTTGACAGATTCTAGTATGGGTACATATATGTTTTCCCAACCCCAGCACATTAGTTTGCTAATTCCAGATGTATGAAACGCAGGCCTAACTGTATCTAGTATATTGAACGCCAGATAAACTAACTTGGCCTTTTTAAATAAAAAATTCCCTCACTGGAATACTTTCAGTCTTTTGACTGTATGGATTACAGATGGAATGACTGTTATATGTGAGTACCGCTTTCTTTGACAGATTCTAGTATGGGTACATATATGTTTTCCCAACCCCAGCACATTAATTTGCTAATTCCAGATGTATGAAACGCAGGCCTAACTGTATCTAGTATATTGAACGCCAGATAAACTAACTTGGCCTTTTTAAATAAAAAAATTCCCTCACTGGAATACTTTCAGTCTTTTGACTGTATGGATTACAGATGGAATGACTGTTATATGTGAGTACCGCTTTCTTTGACAGATTCTAGTATGGGTACATATATGTTTTCCCAACCCCAGCACATTAGTTTGCTAATTCCAGATGTATGAAACGCAGGCCTAACTGTATCTAGTATATTGAACGCCAGATAAACTAACTTGGCCTTTTTTAAATAAAAAAATTCCCTCACTGGAATACTTTCAGTCTTTTGACTGTATGGATTACAGATGGAATGACTGTTATATGTGAGTACCGCTTTCTTTGACAGATTCTAGTATGGGTACATATATGTTTTCCCAACCCCAGCACATTAATTTGCTAATTCCAGATGTATGAAACGCAGGCCTAACTGTATCTAGTATATTGAACGCCAGATAAACTAACTTGGCCTTTTTTAAATAAAAAATTCCCTCACTGGAATACTTTCAGTCTTTTGACTGTATGGATTACAGATGGAATGACTGTTATATGTGAGTACCGCTTTTTGACAGATTCTAGTATGGGTACATATATGTTTTCCCAACCCCAGCACATTAGTTTGCTAATTCCAGATGTATGAAACGCAGGCCTAACTGTATCTAGTATATTGAACGCCAGATAAACTAACTTGGCCTTTTTAAATAAAAAAATTCCCTCACTGGAATACTTTCAGTCTTTTGACTGTATGGATTACAGATGGAATGACTGTTATATGTGAGTACCGCTTTCTTGACAGATTCTAGTATGGGTACATATATGTTTTCCCAACCCCAGCACATTAGTTTGCTAATTCCAGATGTATGAAACGCAGGCCTAACTGTATCTAGTATATTGAACGCCAGATAAACTAACTTGGCCTTTTTAAATAAAAAAATTCCCTCACTGGAATACTTTCAGTCTTTTTGACTGTATGGATTACAGATGGAATGACTGTTATATGTGAGTACCGCTTTCTTTGACAGATTCTAGTATGGGTACATATATGTTTTCCCAACCCCAGCACATTAATTTGCTAACTCCAGATGTAATGAAACGCAGGCCTAACTGTATCCTAGTATATTGAACGCCAGATAAACTAATCCTGGCCTTTTTAAATAAAAAATTCTCACTGGAATACTTTCAGTCTTTGACTGTACGGGATTATACAGATGGAATGACTGTTACATGTGAGCACCGCTCTTGACAGATTCTAGCATGGGTACATATATGTTTTCCCAACCCCAGCACATTAGTTTGCTAATTCCAGATGTAAGGAAACGCAGGCCTAACTGTATCTAGTATATTGAACGCCAGATAAACTAACTTGGCCTTTTTTAAATAAAAAATTCTCACTGGAATACTTTCAGTCTTTTGACTGTATGGATTACAGATGGAATGACTGTTATATGTGAGTACCGCTTTCTTTGACAGATTCTAGTATGGGTACATATATGTTTTCCCAACCCCAGCACATTAATTTGCTAATTCCAGATGTATGAAACGCAGGCCTAACTGTATCTAGTATATTGAACGCCAGATAAACTAACTTGGCCTTTTTTAAATAAAAAAATTCCCTCACTGGAATACTTTCAGTCTTTTGACTGTATGGATTACAGATGGAATGACTGTTATATGTGAGTACCGCTTTCTTTGACAGATTCTAGTATGGGTACATATATGTTTTCCCAACCCCAGCACATTAGTTTGCTAATTCCAGATGTATGAAACGCAGGCCTAACTGTATCTAGTATATTGAACGCCAGATAAACTAACTTGGCCTTTTTAAATAAAAAAATTCCCTCACTGGAATACTTTCAGTCTTTTGACTGTATGGATTACAGATGGAATGACTGTTATATGTGAGTACCGCTTTCTTTGACAGATTCTAGTATGGGTACATATATGTTTTCCCAACCCCAGCACATTAATTTGCTAATTCCAGATGTATGAAACGCAGGCCTAACTGTATCTAGTATATTGAACGCCAGATAAACTAACTTGGCCTTTTTAAATAAAAAAATTCCCTCACTGGAATACTTTCAGTCTTTTGACTGTATGGATTACAGATGGAATGACTGTTATATGTGAGTACCGCTTTCTTTGACAGATTCTAGTATGGGTACATATATGTTTTCCCAACCCCAGCACATTAATTTGCTAATTCCAGATGTATGAAACGCAGGCCTAACTGTATCTAGTATATTGAACGCCAGATAAACTAACTTGGCCTTTTAAATAAAAAAAAATTCCCTCACTGGAATACTTTCATGGCTTTTGACTGTATGGATTACAGGTGGACTGGTATTAGTAGGGGTGACACAAGCACACCCAAGTCCCTGATGTAGGATTTCTATGGCACAGACCACTATTACAAGTGATTAATGGACGTTGGGAGAGATTGTGCTGCAGCACTAGTCCCAAGATGGCCGCCGCCTATCAGCCCAGTAACATGTGCCACAAAATGGTCTGCACAACCTTTAAAAAAAATAGCCTTGGACTGTGCTGCTAAATCGCTATTGGTCTGAATCCCAGGTGTAGATGTCTGACTTGTTTGGAGCTTTGGAATGCACACTGTGGCAGCTTCTGCTGCAGCACTACAAGTCGCAAAATGGCGCCGGCGGTCAGCCCAGGTACATGTGGATGGAAAAATCACTCTGGCCACTCTAAAAATAGCCAATCCCTATCAAAAAAGCAGCTCAGCTGCAGTTGTTCAGATGAATCACAGGTGGAGGAGAGAAATTTGCTTCCAGTTATTCAATTATCCCTGCCTATTCTCGCCCTAGCATCAGCTGCGTCTATCCCTGTTCTATTCACATCGGGAGTGAGCACGTCCCGACGTGCGCACAAGCTTATAAAGAGGCTGAGTCACATGCTGCACTTGGCCAATCACAGCCTTGCCAATAGTAGGCAAGGACTTGTGTAACCCAAAATGATACCAATAAAAACTACAGCCCGTCCTGCAAAAAACAAGCTCTCACACAGCTACATTGGTGAAAAAATAAAAATGTTATGGCCCCTAAAAACAATTTCAGCAAATTACCATATTCTTCGCCCTATAAGACGCACTGGCCCATAAGACGCACCTAGGTTTTGGAGGAGGAAAATAAGAAAATTTTTTTTAACCAAAAGGTGTGCTTTTGGTGGGTTTGGAACTAATAGTGGTCTGTGCATGACACTATTACTGGGGATCTGTGGATGGCACTATTATGGGGGATCTGTGGATGTCACTGTTATGGGGGGGATCTGGGGATGACACTGTTATGGGGGATCTGTGGAGGACACTGTTATGGGGATCTGTGGATGACGCACTGTTATGCGGGATCTGGGGATCTGTGGATAATGCACTATGGGGGATCTGCGGATGGCACTGGTATGGGGGGATCTGGGGATGACACACTGTTATGGGGGATCTGGGGATGACACACTGTTATGGGGGATCTGTGGATGGCACTGTTTTGGGAGATCTGTGGATGGCACTGTTATATATGTGTCATCCACAAATCCCCCACCCTATAACAGTGCCATTCACAGACCGCCCCCCCACCGAATAACAGTGCCATTCACAGACCGCCCCCCCACCCCATAACACTCCACCCAGAGACCTCCCACTCCTTAACAGTGCCATCCACAGATGTCCCACATAAAAGTGTCATCCATAGATCCCCGCCGCTCCAGTGCTGCCTTATGCAAATATAAAATGTCTCATAAAATTAAAGGTGATTAAATTATTAAGGATGCTCCCTCACTTGTAATATTACTGAACACAGTAACATCTTCTGTACAACACAGGCAGGCCGGGCGGGCGGCAGCGTAACTCCCTGATGTCACGTGCCTGCTCCACCTGCTTCATTCATAAAGTAGGCCGCGCAGGCACGTGACATCAGGGAGTTACGCTGCCGTCCGCCCAGCCTGCCTGCGTTGTACAGAAGCTGTTACTGTGTTCGGTAATATTACAAGTGAGGGGGCATGTTTAATCGTTTAATCACCTTTAATTTAATGAGACATTTAATATTTGCATAAGGCAGCACTGGAGCGGCGGGGCCGGAGTACAGTGAACGCACCGGCCCCGCCGCAATTGCCGGCCGCCAGCTCCTCCTCCCAATCCCTCCCCGCTCACACATCGCAATCTCATAAGATGCAGGGGCATTTTTCCCCCATTTTTTGGGGGGAAAAAGTGCGTCCTATGGGGCGAAAAATACGGTATATGTTAGAAAATCCTGATGCTGCTTCTTCCCTTCTGAATGCTGCCGTTCCCCCAAACAGTGGTTTACGACCACATGTATGGTGTTGCCGTATTCAGGAAATAATGCATAACAAATTGTGGGGTGCACTTTCTCCTGTGAGCCTTGTGAAAATGAAACATTTGGGGCTAAAGCAACATTATATTGGAAATAAAAGTTAATTTTTCATTTTTCCCTATCGCCCATGACAGCACCCTTGAGAGACCGCCTCCATCCAGGACAGGAAACAGGAACTTTCGTGGAGAGTACAAAAGGCCAGCCCAGACCTCATCACCTCTGTTCCTGTTTCCTGTCCTGTGGATAGGACGAACCGTGGAGAGTTTTATTAAATCTAGGCTGCAGGTCCCCCGGTCATTCATACCTTATTGGGGGCTCCCTGTGGAGGCATAAGTCTCCTCTTGGAGCCGCCGATTAAGCCTGGGCAAGCGGTTCTGGTCCTGCTTTTATGCGGGCTGGTCGTTCCACTGGCCATCCTGGAGCACTGTGAGGTGTTTCCAGCATGCCGGAACTCTCTGGCGTGTGTCGGCGGGTCCGGAGCTCTTCTCCCTGCTGCGCGGCGTACGGGCGCAGTACCGCGAGACTTGGACCGGAAGTCTCACGCGGCATTTCCGGCGTTTGGAACGCAGGCTGGAGCCACAGCCCTGGACGGCGGAGGTAATCCCGTGTTAGCAGGCGAGATTTGGTGTGCTTCCGGGCGGGTTTTAAGCCGGAAGCACAGTTCTTTAAACGGAGCTGCTAGGGAGCGCCAGCAAGGACCCGGCTTTTCAGCGCAGCCTGAACCCACCCAGCCAGCCTACACCCAGAGGAGGATCCCGACCTCGGCAGGTGCTCTGTCCATAAGAAAATGGAGGAAGAGAGCACACACGCGCTGATGTTCAGGAGGGTCACGACACCAGACCGGTACTCCTGGTGGGGTAAGGGGTTATACCCCAATCTATTTCTATTTACGCTTCATTTTTAATAGGGCCTTCTTTTGTTTGTCTTTTTTAGACTATCAGAGAAGGCCCTAAGAAAGCCACTGCAAAAACGAAAGGCAAAGAATGCGCAGTTTGTAAAAGAAGATTGGCCTCGACTTGGCAAAAGAAATTATGTCAGCAGTGTACGGATAGGATAGTGGAACAGGAGTCGCCTTCCTCCTACAAAATATAAAAGAGATAGTCAAATCTGAAGTTTCTGATTCCATGAAGCTTTTTAAAAAGTATATTCCAACTTCTTCTAAACAATCTGGAACAAATGAAATGTCTGACTCTGGATCTTCAGTTAAAAGTGATGCGGGAGAAATTTCTGATAGCTCAGACTCGTCCTCTGACGACGAAAATTTGGGCAGATCCTCTTTTCTCCTGAAGATACAGACGGTTTACTTAAAGCAATTAGAGGCACAATGAAGTTAGATGACACGAAAGAACAAAGATCAGTACAAGACATAATGTTCGATGACTTAGGACGAAAAAAATCACGAGTATTTCCCCTTAATGAGAACATAAAATATTTAATTCAAAAAGAATGGAAAAAACCGGATAAAAAATTCTTTATTTCTAAATCTATGAAGCGTAAATACCCCTTTGAGGAGGCAGACACCACTAGTTGGGATAGAGCCCCCAAAATAGATGCGCCCGTGGCAAAAATTTCTAAAAATACAGCCTTGCCTTTTGACGACCTAGGTTCCCTAAAGGACCCGATGGATAGACGAGCAGATACTTTCCCTAAACAAGCATGGGAAGTCTCTTCTCAGGCGCTAAAACCTAATATAGCGACAACATCCACGGCTAGGTCAGTCAAGTTATGGCTCCAAGAGCTGGAGACTCATATTCAGGATAAAACTCCAAGAGATCAACTACTTTCTGTTTTTCAAACTATCTTCAAAGCAGTTGATTTTATTTCAGATGCCTCGGTGGATGCCTTGAAGTTAAGCGCTCGTGCTGCTGCATTATCAAACTCTGCAAGAAGGGCGATCTGGCTTAAAGGTTGGTCAGCCGATACCGGATCCATAAATAAGTTATGTGCCATTCCATGTCAGGGAGACTACTTATTTGGGGCAGTCCTTGACGACCTTCTTGAAAAGGCTGCAGATAGTAAGAAAGGGTTTACTGATGCTAAAACTAGACCAAATAAATTTGGTAGGAGGCAGTTTTTTCGGAGGAACAAAAAAGGATTTAATAAGAATAAGACCCAAAACTTCAAGAACCAGCCTAGGAAAGATAAAGTGTTCCTCTTTCAGCAGAAATCAACTTCAAGTGCTAAGTCAGGTCCACAATGACGGTGTCCCTCCGGTGGGCGGCAGGCTGTCTCTTTTTCTGACAAATTGGGAGAAAATGGGCCCATGTCCTTGGATTCTGGGAATTATAAGAAACGGTTTTCGTTTAGAGTTTTCCTGTCGCCCACCAGACAGACAAAAAGTCACGGACGGCTCAGGAGATTCTCTAAAGGGTATGACATTAAGACAAGAGGTATTGTCTTTAGTAAACAAAAAAGTATTGATTCCGGTTCCGAAAAGAAAGAGGAAGAGGTTTTTATTCAAATCTCTTTTAGTACCCAAGCCAGATGGAACACTCAGAGTAATTATAAATCAATAAAGGATTTAAACCAATATCTCCAATACAAAAATTCAGAATGGAGTCAATACAGTCTGCGATGAAACATTTGTACGAAAGATGCTTTATGGGCACTATAGACATAAAAGATGCCTATTACCATATACCCATTCATCCAGAACACCAAAAATATCTACGAGTGGCAGTCGCCACAAAAGAAGGCACTTTGCACCTACAGTATGCAGCTCTTCCGCTCGAATAGCTCAGGCACCAAGGTTATTCACAAAAGTAATGGCGCAGATCATGGCCTATATGAGAAAGCAAAATCTGTTAGTCATCCCATATTTTGATGATCTATTAATAGTAGCAGATTCAAGAGACAATCTAAAAAGAGAGATCACAGAGATCCTAAAGATTCTAGAAAATCTAGGATGGTTAATAAATCACAAAAAATCAAATTTACAACCGTCTCAAAGGTGTGCTTTTCTGGGCATGATTCTGGACTCAGTAAAGATGTCTTGTTTTCTTCCTCAGTCCAAGATAGACAGGATAAGGAAGGAAGTCACTGCATTGATATTTTCAAAGAAGAGGACTATCAGACAAGGTATGGCAGTCCTAGGGAGAATGACGGCAACCATACCAGCGGTCAGGTGGAGTCAATTCAGGTCAAGACCTTTAGAATGGCAGATTCTGAAAGAAATACAGACAACTTCTCTTCTGGAAGCTCCTCTTTTTCTACCAATTCAGGAAATACAATCCCTTCAATGGTGGTTAGATCCACAAAATCTCTCACAGGGTCTCCAGTGGGAATCATCAAGGTCTCTGACTCTCTAATAATTACCACCGACGCAAGTCCTTATGGATGGGGAGCAATATGTCAGGGGGTGTCTCGACAAGGAACCTGGCAGCTAGGAGAAAGAATAGAATCTCAAAACATGAGGGAGCTCAGAGCAGTTCTCTTAGCTATAAAAGAATTTCTGCCAGAAATAAGAGGAAGAGAACTAAAAATCTTCTCAGACAACATTACTGTAGTGTCGTACCTAAACAAACAAGGTGGCACCAGGTCAGTGAGTCTAATGAATCTGACAAAGGAGATTTTTCTTTTATTCATGCCCCATGCCTCTGATCTGAAAGCAGTTCATCTAAAAGGCACAGAGAACAGTCAGGCAGATTTCCTAAGCAGGCAGACCTTGAGAGAAACAGAGTGGTGCCTGAACCAGGAAGTATTTCTACAGATTTCTCACCTATGGGGTTATCCCGTACCTGGATCTGTTCGCCACAAGAAAAAACAGAAAATGCAGGCATTTCTTTTCCCTGAACAGCAGGGACCGGCCAACAGGAATAGATGCACTATCCCTTCCTTGGCCAGACGAACTACTCTATGCCTTTCCGCCATTAAGAATGATACCCCAAGTTCTACAGAAGTTAAGGCATCACAGAACCAGGCTAATTCTGATGGCTCCCTTTTGGCCTCGCAGAACATGGTTCAGTTGGCTCAGGAAGCTTTCGATAGCAGACCCATGGATTCTGCCAGACCGGGAAGATCTTCTTTTTCAGGGTCCTATATGCCACCCAGATGCACAGCAGTTACGGCTGACTGCATGGTTCCTGAGAGGGAGATCTTAGAACAGAAAGGTCTCTCTAAAGAGGTGGTTTCTACTCTGCTATCAGCCAGAAAGGAAGTAACGTCACTGATATACCTGAGAATCTGGAAGACTTTTCTATCCTTCTGCAAGTGCCAATAAATGTATTGGATCCTCCTCCGTTACCACTAATATTAGATTTCCTACAAAAGGGTTTTGAGAAGAAGCTAAGGACCAGTACATTGAAAGTTCAGGTCTCAGCTCTAAGTGCCTTTTTCGACTGCCATATTGCCAATCACCCATGGATAAGGAGATTTTTCAAAGCTATTAATCGTCTCAGTCCCTTGCCTAGGTCCCTTTTACCACCTTGGGATTTAAATCTAGTCCTGAACAGCTTAACAGAACCCCCTTTTGAACCTATGAACGATCTTTCCCTAAGGTTTCTGTCTCTAAAGGCTGCTTTCCTGGTAGCAATTACTTCAGCGAGACGAGTAGGCGAGATTTGTGCGTTTTCAATCTCGCCTCCTTATACTATCTTTACAGAGGACAGAGTGGTGATCAAGCCTGATCCGTCATTTTTGCCTAAGGTAGTAACCATGTTCCATAGATCACAAGAAGTAATTTTACCATCCCTATGCCAAAACCCGCAGACGGATAAAGAAAGAAAATGGCATACATTAGATGTCAGGAGATGTTATATTATATCCAAGCCACAGAAGGTTGGAGGAAAAGCAACAGACTATTCGTTCAATATGCTGGAAAGAACAAGGGTCATGCAGTTTCTTCTAAGACACTTGCTAGATGGATTATTCAAGCCATTAACCTAGCTTATTCAACTACAGGGAAATCTCCACCGGCGAATCTGAAAGCTCATTCTACCAGGGCAATGTCAACATCCTGGGCAGAGAAAGCGGATGCATCTTTAGAACAGATATGTAGAGCAGCAACCTGGCAAACCCCATGTACCTTTTTCAGACACTATAAATTAGACCTGAGTGCTAAAGATCAATTAATCTTTGGCAGAAAGGTGCTCCAGGCGGTGGTCCCTCCCTAAAAGGATTACTTGCCTAGTCATCTCTCAAGGGTGCTGTCATGGGCGATAGGGAAAGACATGATTACACTCACCGGTAATCTCTTTTCCATAAGCCCATGATAGCACCCGTCATTTATTCCCCCCCAAAAAAAAAGAGAGAGAGAGATTTGGTTTAATATGTTTTTCAGGACATGTTCTTGCTACTAACTGAGGTGATGAGGTCTGGGCTGGCCTTTTTTACTCTCCACGAAAGTTCCTGTTTCCTGTCCTGGATGGAGGCGGTCTCTCAAGGGTGCTGTCATGGGCTTATGGAAAAGAGATTACCGGTGAGTGTAATCATGTCTTTACAGCCATGCGTTTCTAAAGTCTATGAAACACTTGTTAGGGCAAAGCATTCACTTCACCCCTAGATTTATTCCTTGAGGGGTGTAGTTTCCAAAATGGGGTCATTTTTGGGGGTTTTCTTTCTAGGGGTTCCTCAGGGTCTCTTCAAATATGACCTGGCACCTGAAAACCATTCCAGCAAAATTTGCCCTCCATTAACAATATGGTGCTCCTTTTCTTCTGCGCCCTGCCGTGCACCCGTACTGCAGGTTCCGACCACATATGGGGTGTTTCTGTAAACTGCAGGAAACAAGAAAACAAGAAAACAAAGGCTTGGGTCAGTAAAAACATTCCAGAGTTATGTCAGATTTAAAAAATGGGGCTCCGACATTTGGTCCAAACTGGCTGTTGCTGGAAGGGGTTAACATTGACCTCCAGAGTACCCCATCACCTTAACTGTGACCTCCACAGCGCCTGTCCCCTTAACATTGACCTTCAGAGAGCCGGCGCCCTTAACAGTGACCTCTACAGCATCTTGCCCCTTAACATTGACCTCCATAGTACCCCGCTCCCTTAACACTGACCTCGACAGTGGCCCGACCCTTTACTGTGACCCTCAAAAGCGAGATACCCCTAATATTGACCTCCACAGCAGCCCACCCCCTTAACAGTGACCTCCACAACATTCCGCCCCTTTAACATTGACCTCCACAGGGCCCTTCCCCTTTTAAGATTGACTTTCCCCCACTGGGATCCTTAATATAAGACCTCCACAGCACCCTTCCCCCTTAAAATGTGATATCCATAGCACCTCGCCCCTTAACAGTGACCTCCACAGCACCACGCCCCCTTAACAGTAACGTCTAACAGTGAAGAAAAATGGCTGAGTTGTTAGGGAAACCTGGTGTAACTGTGTATATCAAGACTGAAGGACCTGCAAGTTTCTATTGGATAATAAGGGTCATGTGATTGCGTGAATAGCGGTTAATATGTGAGTGAAGCTGCAAGCTCCTATTGGCTGATACATTTTCTGGGACTATCCTAGAGAGCCTGTCGTTTTACCGTGCATAAATAACAGACAGACAAAAACTCATTTTTATATATATAGACTAGCAGGATGACCCGGCTTCACACGGGTATATTTCACGTATTTCATTTAATGTTTGTGTGTGAGGTTAAAAGATATCCACAGTGTCCCCCATAACAGAGACCTCTACAGCACTCCCCCCCCCCTTAATAGTGACCTCCACAGCAGCCCACCCCATAACTTTGACCTCCACAGCAGTCTGTCCCTTTAACAGTGACCTCCACAGTGCCCCACCCTGTTAACTGTGACCTTCACAGCCCCCACCCCCATGACAGTGTTTCAGCGGCCTGTCCCCTTAAGACTTACCCTCCACAGTACCCTTCCCTTTAATATTGACCTTCACAGCAGCTCACCCCCTTAACAGTGACCTCTAAAAAGGCCCGACCCCTTAACAATGACATTCACAGCAGTTCGCCCCTTTAACAGTGACCTCCAAAGTACGCCGCCCCCTTTAACTATGTCTTCTACAGCGCTCGTCCCCTTAACATTGACACCTAACAGTGAAGAAAAATGGCTGAGCTGTTATGGAAAACTGGTGTAACTGTGTATGTCAGGACTGAAGGGCTTATGAGTTTCTATTGGGTAGTAAGGGTCATGTGAATGTGTGAATGGTAGTTAGAATGTCAGTGAAGCTCCAAGCTCCTATTGGCTAATAATTTTTGGGGGAATATCTGAGGAATGATACATCCTAGAGAGCTGAGACCCGGTCTAAAACCTTCCAGGACACCAGATGTACCTATGTTCCAAATTTGGTGCAGATTGTTTGGCTGAGCATAACGAACAGACAGACAACAGACAGAAATTAATATATATATATATATATATATATATATATATGTATAACAAGAGATTAAGAAAATTGCTTTATGGCAACCCCATGGGCCATAGACACAATGATCAGGAGGGGACCTCATTGACTTCTATGTGAGAGCTTTCTAGACATGCTCTGTGACCTGTGCAGAGGTTACTGTACAAGGAAGGAATAGATAAGCTTTGCTAATAACCTACTGTGAATGGTGGATCCTGTCTTATCTGTCATTCTAATACTGCCTGTAATGATATCACCTCCTTGTATAGACAAGCAGGTGACTGCAGTAAAGTCTGTACAGACCAAGAGGTGAAGGGGAATAACGATCAGGGTGAATAGGAAAAGGGTTCAAAAGATCTCAGGTTCTAGCCCCCTAAGGGAGTTAAAAGTTGTCACTGTTAGGGTCCATTCACACGTCCGCATTTATTTTCCACATCCGATCCGCATTTTTTGCGGATTGGATGCGGGACCATTCATTTCAATGGGTCTGCAATATTTGCGGCAGCACACCGTGTGCTGCCCGCATCCGTATACCCGTTCCGCAGCTCCGCAGAAAAATAGAGCAGGTCCTATTCTATTCCGCAAAATCAGGGCCGTGGTCTCATAGATTTGTATGCTTCCGCAAAAAATACGGATGTCACGCGGATGATATCCGTATGTCATCCGTTTTTGCGGATCCGTTTATATAGTTCTGGTCACAGGATCCGCACTTCCGGGTCCGCAATTACGGATCCGCACTTCCGGGTCCGCAATTGCGGATCTACACTTCCGGGTCCGCAATCACTTTCCAGAAAAAAATAGAACATGTCCTATTCTTGTACGCAATTGCGGACAAGAAAAGGCATTTTCTATTTAGTGCCGGCGATGTGTGGTCCGCAAATTGTGGAACACACATCGCCGATGTCCGTGTTTTGCGGATCCGTAGATCCGCAAAACACTTGCGGACGTGTGAATGGGGCCTAAGAGTAAAAATAAATAAAAAAATGTATACTTTAAATTCCCCCCCTTTCCAAATTTTACATATAAAAATATATAAACTAAAAAAAACACATTAAGGATCCGCAACACACCCTGCAGGCACCCCCATAGAAATGCCGGAAGTTCGGGGCCGAAGCCCAGAAGTTTGGGGCCACGCTCCGCAAATAGAGAATGAATGGGTCCGCACCCGTTCCGCCAAATTGTGGAACGGATGCGGACCCTTTTGCGGACGTGTCAATGGGGCCTAAGTATCGCCTCACTTGAAAATGTCTGAACTATTAAAAAAATTGAATAACAATGATCAAGATTCGTACGTACCACAAAAATGGTACCAATAAAATAATAAAATTTAAATTTCATTTCACAAAAATCAAGCACTCATATAGCTCTGTAGACCGAAATATAAAAAAAGTTGTGGCTGTCAGAAAATGGTGATGGAAAGAAAATGTGGATTTTTTTTTTTTTTTCTAGTTTTTTTTTTCAATTTAACCCCACAAACAAATTTTCCCCATTTTCCATCAAATAGTACAATTTATCGCCCAAATAATAAGCCCTTATATATGCTGAATGGAAAATTTAAAAAAGTTATCGCTTTTGGAACGTTGGGAGGAAAAAACAAAAATACAAAAGCAAAAATGGGTCCCGTTCTATATGCTCTGAAAACAATACAAACAATGAAGATCTTTCAAAAACAGACTGAGAAAAAATATAAAATGTACACATTAAAATTATAAGTGTCTCTGTTCAGTCAAATGGAAAACTACTGAAAGAACAGAAATTATTTTTTAACACTGTAGACATGAATCCCTTAAAAAAAAGTATGATTTCCATATTTCAAGTGTAAAATCGAAAACCATACAAAAATATTATAGTACATATTACTATTCAAACATACTATTTAAGAATGTATTAGGGTTAAACCCAGCTGGGCCAAACATGGTGGATGGATCAACATGGCCGTAGGATTATTGCCATAAGGGACAGAGAACTAGTACTGTCGCTGCTATATAATATGTTAGCCAAACAGGGGCTGTTGCTGGTAAGGGGTTTGGCTGGTAAGGTGCATGGCACAATATCCACATTATTGCTGTTGTGGCCTGTGGTCTCTTGAAAATGCCCCTATTGTATGAGAATTACATACAGGAGCCACTTGGGGCCAATAATTGACCACCATATACATTTTACCTAATAATTAAAGTTATACTGTACATACTTTTAACCCTTGCATCCTGAAACTACATATGAAGAGTACCTAGTGGTACAGCAGGCAACCGGCAGTTTAATCCAACGAACTGTTAACCCCTTAGTGACCAAGTCTGTTTGGGCCTTAATGACCAAGTCACATTTTGAAATTCTTGCATGTGTCACTTTACCAAAGAATAAGTATGTAAGGGTTTTGCACATTCAAGTAATTCTGACATAGTTTTTTAGTCATATATTGTACTTTATTTCAGTGGTAAAATTTAACCAATACAATTTGTGTATATTTATTAAAAAATCTATGAAAATAAAAGTAAAAATTATCATTCTTTCCTATTTTCAACTGTAATATTTCACATAAATACATATTCACAGCAAATGAGAGAAAATATTTTTAGATGATTAACTCGGTTACTGTCTTTGAAATACGCCATATACTTATCTTTGTGGTGCATACAGATGAGAAGTGAAGCTTTGCACTTGTAAGGGAGGCAGATTTCTTGTGTTTGTCAGCAGTAGCCCCCCTCTCCCTAACTTCCACTGTGGTGTCTGCGTGCAAGGTGGTCAGCATATGTTAGTGATCCAGCAGAATAAGCATACCCTTAAAATCATATACTTTAATTACTCTATTTAAAATGGGATACAGTCCCGATTAGTGATAGTTATTGGCCAATAATGTAATACATCTAAAAACCAGACATATAAATGACAGGGGATCTTGCTGAGGAAAGACAAGAAAAGGAATGCAGGGGGAGGGGGGGATATTAACCTACCCAGCCCCTACACTAGCCATGTGGTCAGCATATATACATCCTTCCTGTCCATCTACATTACTGCAAGCAGCTAGTCACTAGAGATGGCCTTGCGGTTCGCCCGGCGGTCATTTCGCGGTGAACTTTGCGCATTCCCGATTTGCCGAACATGCGAACATATGGCACTATTCGCATGCGCCATATTCTTTTTCATTGCGCCAAACTTTGACCCATGACACATCCATCAGGTGGGACAGGACAGCCAATTGAGATGTTTCAGCACATGGACACACCCTCACCCTGTAAATGAACCAGATCTGGCAGCCATTTTACATTCTGTGTTTTGCCAGTGTAGGGAGAGGTTGCATTGTGAAGCAGGGACAGACTGTTAGGGACATCAAACTCTAGCTAATATTACCTTAAAATCCTTTTTAAGGACTGGTATATTTGTGTTATTGATTGGTGTGACATACTGAGGGGTGTGATATACCTATAATATACTTTCTAACATAGAAAGTATATAGTGCATTTGTATTGTGCAGCAGTTGTGTGGGGTTCTGCTGTGATACCTCAGGTATATAGAGGGACAAGCGCCATTGGAATAACTATTCTCAATGGGTGTGATATACCTGTTGCCCCCCAAAAAACTGATTGAGGGGTGCGATACACCTGCTTCCACAAAATACTGATTAAGGGGTTTGATATAACTGCTTCCACAAAATACTGATTAAGGGGTGCAATATACCTGCTTCCACAAAATACTGATTGAGGGGTGCGATATACCTCCTTCCACAAAATATTGATTTAAGGGTTCTATATATCTGTTTCCACATAATTC
This sequence comes from Bufotes viridis, assembly GCA_033119425.1. Classification (NCBI taxonomy): domain Eukaryota; kingdom Metazoa; phylum Chordata; class Amphibia; order Anura; family Bufonidae; genus Bufotes; species Bufotes viridis. Next base: position 314,063,972 of record CM065592.1, read on the forward strand.
TGATTGAGTGGTGTGGTATACCTGCTTCTACAACATACTGATTAATGGGTTCTATATACCTGCTTCCACAAAATACTGATTGAGGGGTGCGATATACCTGCTTCCACCAAATATTGATTAAGGGGTTCTATATACCCGTTTCCACGAAATACTGATTGAGTGGTGCTATATACCCGCTTCCACCAAATATTGATTCAGGGATTCTATATACCTTTTTCCACAAAATACTGATTGAGGGGGTGCGATATACCTGATTCCACAAAATGCTGATTAAGGGGTTTGATATACCTGCTTCCACAAAATACTGATTGAGGGGTGCGATATACCTGCTTCCACCAAATATTGATTAAGGGGCTCTATATACTTATTTCCAAAAAATACTGATTGAGGGTGCGATATAACTGCTTCCACCAAATATTGATTAAGGAGTTCTATATACCTGCTTCCACAAAATACAGATTGATGGGTGCGATATACCTGCTTCCACCAAATATTGATTAAGGGGTTCTATATACCTGCTTCCACAAAATACCGATTGAGGGGTGTGATATACCTGCTTTCACAAAATACTGATTAAGGGGTTTGATATTCCTGTTTCCACAAAATACTGATTGAGGGGTGCGATATAACTGCTTCCACCAAATATTGATTAAGGGGTTCTATATACCTGCTTCCACAAAATACAGATTGATGGGTGCGATATACCAGCTGCCACCAAATATTGATTAAGGGGTTCTATATACCTGCTTCCACAAAATGCCGATTGAGGGGTGTGATATACCTGCTTTCACAAAATACTGATTAAGGGGTTTGATATTCCTGTTTCCACAAAATACCGATTGAGGGGTGCGATATACCTTCTTCAACGAATTATTGATTGAGGCCTGTGATACACCTGCTTCTACAACATACTGATTAAGAGGTTCTATATACCTGCTTCCATAAAATACTGATTGAGGGGTGCGATATGCCTGCTTCCACTAATTATTGATTGAGGCCTGCGATACACCTGCTTCCATAAAATACTGATTGAGGGGTGCGATATACCTGATTCCACCAAATATTCATTAAGGGGTTATATATACCTGTTTCCATGAAATAGTGATTAAGGGGTACGATATACCTGCTTCCACCAAACATTGATTCAGGGGTTCTATATACCTGTTTCCACAAAATACTGATTGAGGGGTGCGATATACCTGCTTCTACAACATACTGATTAAGGGGTTCTATATACCTGTTTCCACAAAATACTGATTAAGGGGTGCGATATACCTGCTTCTACAACATACTGATTGAGGGGTGCAATATACCTGCTTCCACCAAATATTGATTAAGGGGTTCTATATACCTGTTTCCCCAAAATACTGATTGAGGGGTGCGATATAACTGCTTTCACCAAATATTAATTCAGGGGTTCTTTATACCTGTTTCCACCAAATACTGATTGAGGCCTGCTATATAACTGCTTCCACAAATACTGCTCTTCTCTAGGGACTTTGGTACAGGGTCATTTTGAGAATGACAGGCAGAGGAAGAGGCAGGCCGTTCCGTAGGGGTGGTAGGCATTGGGCAGGTGCACCAGGCCAGAGTCTAAGTGGAAAGTTGGAGAAGGTGCGTGCAATTACGCACCAGAGTTGGTTGAGTGGCTTACTTACCCTTCCGCTTCTGCACCCTCCTCATCCTCTGTATCTGCACCCTCCTCACTTTCTGCTGTGTGCACCCCCAAAGACACCACCACCACCACCATAGCCCCTCCACTTGAGTTAGTGGACTTATTTTTTCATCCATTCCCAGACCTTACTGATGTCAGCCATTCTTGGCATGGGATCAGGAAGCGGAGGTAGCCAAGGCGGCCACCCAGTGGTCTGACGACAGTACCCAGATCAGCCCAATGAGAGAGGTCCCCGCTGTTGCTGCCTACTCCGAGATCTCTAATGTCAGTGGCAGTGAAGGTGACGATGACGTGTCAATGGACGTCACGTGGGTGCCCACAAGAGAGGAAGAGGAAGGGAGTTCAGAGGGAGAGACGGAGCAGCAGAGAAGGAGGAGAAGCAGGCAGAACTCACAGTGCACAGGAGGCAAAAAGAAGACTGCAAATGTATCGGGAGCGAGCCATCCACCATGCACAGTAACATCTGGCGCTCCCAGGATTTTAAAAGTAGAAAAATCCACAGCACTCTTCAGTTTAGGTGAAAAAACGGTTACTTGATTAGTAACAGCAGCATACAGATAGCAACGTTTCGACCATCTCTGGTCTTCATCAAGCTATGAAATCACAATGTGAAATGTGCCTTTAAATAGTGGGTCAGTGGGTGTGTCCCTTGTGGGGTGTGGATGTTATATCACATGATCTAAATCTTAAAAAATGCAGTGACTAATTACACCATCTATACATTATCTAAACTTATTATTGCATAATACTGACTGGTGAAGGATCCCAGGATGCCGGCACATGGCTCCGCAGTGTGGGCTTTTTTTAACGTGTCAGCTGCTGACAATAGTGTTGCCATCTGCATAAGTCGCTGTAAGCCCAACACTCACCTAGGGACGACCGCCTTAAGAAGGCACCTGGCCACCCATCACCGAGCCCAGTGGGAGCAACGCCGTCAAAGCCACACTCCTGGCGCTCCACATCCTGCCTCTTTTCCTTCTTCTCTCTCCTCCAATTTGTCCTCCCCTCCACCTTCCACCGTGCCATTGTCGCGTTCATCTGGCAGAAGGCAGGCTTCCGTGGCCCAAATGTTCGAGCGTAAAAAGTTGATGACGCCATATAACCCTCTTGCCCAACGGCTGACTGCTGGCTTGTTGGAACTGCTAGCCCGCCAACTACTGCCATATAAACTGGTGGACTTGGAGGCCTTTAGAAAATTTGTGGCCATTGGCACACCGCAATGGAACATCCCCGGAAGGAAATATTTCTCCCAGAAGGGCATCCCAGAGCTATATGGCTATGTTCAGCGGCAAGTGAATATATCTCTGGCACACAGTGTTGGTGCCAAGGTACATCTGCCACAGACATGTGGTCTAGCAAACACGGCCAGGGAAGGTATATAACTTTTACTGCCCACTGGGTGAACCTTCTGATGGCCGTCAAGCATGTAACCCGTGGCTCCCATGTGTATTTGGAGTTACCGCCATGGATTGCATGCAGGTCTGCCTCTTCTTCTCCTACTCCATCCTCTGTCTCCTCCTTGGCTGACTCCTCCTGTTCCACTGCTACCGCCTCTTCCGCTGCACCCACCAAGCTCCCCAGAACCTATTCGACGTGCTTGGTGAGACGTTGCCATGCTGTGCTGCGGCTGTTGTGCCTGGAAACCAAGAGCCACACTGGTCCTTGTAACGGAGCTCCGTGTACTCCGACCGAGTACCCTCTGTTGATGGACGCTTCCTAGCTTGCGCCGAGGACCACAAGCACCGGACACCACAGCCACCGCAGATCCCACAACCGCCGTAGCTTAGCTGGAGCCTCGCCGTCTTCCGTCCACCCTGGATTGGCTTCTGTCCTCCAGGACCGTGTGGGGAAGACCTCTCCTCCAGTAGAGCGTATCCGGAACAAGCTCTTAAAAGAGCTAAGTGATTAGAGCTCAAGGGAGTATGTAGAACATAGCAATCCCCAGTGTGATATAGCAGTTCCCTCCAATAACGAGACAAGGCTACGTATTGAGGGTCAAAAGGAACTCTTTCTTGGATGGCAAAGCTTGGCCTTTTATGCTAGTCCTCCAGCAAGGGCTACTCCCCCGGGGACCTGATTGAGTTCAGGCACACAAAATACAGTGACCAATCAACATACAGCCAGATATATCACAACCCCACATGGTCTATTGTGCTTGCTGATTAGGTCACAGGCAATGTCCATTGTGAATGTTGATTAGGTCACAGGCACTGTCCATTGTAAATGCTAACTGTCACTGGGGCCATAGTCACAGGGTAATAGGCTGGCAAGCATGCCTCTCCAATGCCCAGGGATAAATGGCAGTTTGTCACAGTCCTGCACTGCTTTCAGCTCTGCGGTCACAGGCCGATCAGTGGTTAACCCCTCTCAATTTGACAGTTGGTAAAGTGTCTGTGACAACGGTGCCAAACTGCTGAGTGCGCTAAAACAGGGCAAAATGACACACGTGCCATGCATGGCACACTTCCTTAACTTAGTCATGCAGCGATTTGTTGCCAAATTCTCCGGGGTCCAGGACACCTTGCGGCAGGCCAGGAAAATATCTGGCCATTTTAGAAGATCTTACATGGCCATGGCTCGCCTTGCTGACGTTCAGCAGTGACACCACCTTCCCTTCTGATATCTGATTTGTGACAGCCGGACGCGCTAGAACTCCACCTTGTATATGCTCGATAGGCTGCTCCAGCAGCAACGTGCTGTTAACGACTACCTGTACGAACTCCTCAGCAGGACAGGTTCTGGGGAGCTTGGTTTCTTTTCACTATGCCAGTGGCTTGTCATGTGCGACACATGCAGACTTCTGCAGCCATTTGATGAGATCATCAAACTAGTCAGTCGCATCCAGGGCGCTATCAGTGAGATTGTACCTTACGCCTTCTTTCTGGAGCGTGCATTGCATCGTGTCATAAGCCATCGAGGAGCAGAAGCTGGAAGATAAGGAAGTCACAATGCTGAATGAATTCCCAGTGGGGGCTACTCCATCTTAACCCCTTAAGGACCGGGGGTTTTGGGGTTTTTGCGTTTTTGTTTTGCGCTCCCTGCCTTCCAAAAGCCATAACATTTTTATATTACCGCTCACATAGCCATATGACGGCTTGTTTTTTGCGGGACAAGTTGTACTTTTTAACGCTACCATTTTATTTTTGCATGTGATGTAGTGGGAAACGGAAAAAAAAATTCCAAATGGGGTGAAATTGCAAAAAAAAAGCAATTTCACCACAGTTTTACGGGTTTTTAAATTACAACGTTCGATTTGTGATAAAACTGACTGGTTAATTTTATTCTTCAGGTCAGTACGAATCCGGCAATACCTAGTATGTATAGTTTTACTTGCGTTTTGATAGTGAAAAAAAAATTAAAAGTGGGAATTTTTTTAATTTTATTTTTTGTCGCCATGTTTTGACCCCTATAACTTTTTTGTAATTATGCGTACGGAGCAGTGTAGGGGCTCATTTTTTGCGGGGCAATCTGAACTTTTAATTGTCACCATTATGGGGTGCGTATGATGTTTTGATCACTTTTTATTCATTTTTTTTTAGGAAATGAAGCGTCCAAAAATGGCGAATTAGCCATTTGGATGCTTTTTTTCTGTTTTTATGTTTACCGTATGGTGAATATTTTTTAATATTATTATAGTATGGGCGTTTTCGCACATTGCGACACCCATTATGTGTAGTTTTTTTATTTTTTTATTTATTTTATTTTCATTTTGGGGAAAGGGGGGTGATTTGAATTTTTATATTTTTTTTATTTTATTTTTATTTTTTAAACTTTTTTTTTTTTTTTTTTTACCACTTTCTTATAGTTCCCACAGGGAACTATAAGATGCAATCATCAGATTTCTATTCTCATATATTCCAATGCAATAGCATTGGAATACTTGAGAAAATCGCATATTTCCTATGGAGCCTATTACAGTCATAGGCTCCATAGGAATACTATGTAGTAACCTAGGTTTCATTCACAGAAACCTAGGCTACTACATGCATGCTCCGGTTCCCCCTTGTGGCCATCAGGGGAGTCGGAGCACAAACCGAAAGTGAATTGACCAGGATTGACCACGGCATCTGAGGGGTTAAATGTCCGCGATCGGCATCGCTGCCGGTCACGGACATGAGCTGCGGGTGTCAGCTTGATGAATCAAGCGTTTACCCGCAGCTCATGCGCCCGCTCCGGGCGCCATCTTTAAAGTGCGGACGAAGGGCGTACATGTACGCCCTTCGTCCTTAAGAGGTTAATGTTGAGCACGAATATTCGAATAACTAATTTTAATTACGAATATCGCCACTTTGATAACTCGTGAATATTTAGAATATATTTCTATATATTCGTTTTTTGAATATTTGTCATTTTTCATCATCCACCAAAAGTGAACACTGAACAGTAAACATGATTCCTCCCTGTTTAGGGTGTCTGGTTCCCAAAAAAACTGTTCTTATCTGTTCGTGCTCCCTAGGATTTCAGCCCGCTTCAGTCAGTCCCGTTGCCATAAGCATGAAGCGTCCCCATCACATGGGAACGCCTCGGGGTTAGAATATACTGTACCTTCGGATCTGAGTTTTCACGATCTCACAACAGCGAATAGTATTGTGTTAGACTATCCAACCAATAGAGGGGGGTGTTCATGAGCTATGAACAGCACCATCTATTCGCTGTTGTGAGATCATCTCACAACAGCAAATAGTCTTACATAAGACTATGAAACCAATAGAGGGCACTGTTAATAACTCATGAACAGCGACCTCTATTGGTTGAATAGTCTTATGATAAGACTATTGGCTGTTGTAACATCGGGAAAACTCAAATCCGATGGTATATTCTAACCCCGAAGCGTTCCCATGGTGATGGGGATGCTCCATGCACACGGCAACGGGCACTGACTGGAGCTGGCTGAAATCCTAGGGAACCCGGACAGATAAGAACTGTTTTTTTGGGAACCAGACACCTTAAGCAGGGAGAGATCATGTGTACTGTTCACTTCAGATGGATGATAAAAAATGACAAATAATCTAAAAACGAATATATAGCAATATATTCAATATATTAGTTTTTATCGAATATTCGTGAATATATGATGAATATTCTACAAAATATTAGTCAAATATCGCAAATTCGAATATAGGCTCTGCCGCTCATCACTACTCCATCTGAGACAAGTCCTCAGGAGTCTGAAGAGGAGTCGGAGGACGATGGTGGCTGGGGGGAGGAGGAGCAGCAAGAAGAGCAGGCTTTAAATGGGACTTTAAACTTTTCGGGGATCCTGACTGGGCGATGAGCAGGAGCCAGGGCACTACACCGCTTCCAATTAAGTGCAAATGGGGGCCTTCATTCTCTAGTGTTTGAAGAGGGACCCTCGTATAAAAAGCATAAAAGGCAAGGACCAGTACTGGGTGGCAACGTACTTAGACCCCCAGTACAAACAAAATGGCAGACATGTTACCAGCATCACAGAGGGCTGGCAGAATACAGCATTTCCAGGTCTTGCTGCGATATATGCTGCATTCTGCATTCAACCCAAAGCAAAACAGGTACGGGTACCAATCCTACCGCGCCTGCAAGAAGAGGGCGGTTTGAAGATGTGTTGGTCATTTCGGATATAAGATCATTCTTGCAGCCAACCCATTGACAGCTGTCCTCCGGATCCAGCCTCAGGGAACGCCTAGTCCGACAGTTGTCTGACTACATGGGGTTAATGGACACTCTGAGAACCAAGGAACCCCTGGACTACTGGGTGCAGGCTTGACCTGTAGCTAGAGCTGGCACAATTTGCCATGGAACTCTTGGCTTGCCCCACGTCGAGTGTCCTGTCCGAAAGGACGTTCAGCACGGGGGGGGCGGACGAGGATCTTAACCGATAAGCGCACTTGCCTAGCTCACGACAGAGTGGACTACCTCACATTTCTAAAAATGAATGAGGCATGGATCTCAGAGGAATTCAACACCTGTGAGGACCACGTTTAATTGAATTTCCTCATGCCAGCACGCACATATCCGCCACCACCTAGAACAAAGAATGCTCCTTGTCTTATGTATATACAGCAGAATAAAAGGCCTGTTCTCCACTAGCCTACAGTAAAATTGTTATCCACTGACCGCCTAATATACCTCCAGCCACATAATCACTTGTTCTTTTCTGTCCGGTGAATGCCTAATTTTTGGGGCCCGTATTCCCGTGGCCTAAAATAAAATTTCTCTAGGCTCCAGCAGGGCACATTTTTGAGAGTTTCCCTTTAAGACGCATAAAAATGGCCCCTGATTAAAATAAATATTTTTGGTGGGAATTTTTGCCATTGATCCCCCTCTGGTATGTCACTGTCCATGTTGTGGGACTATTTGTGCACTTCTAGTAAGTATTTGGTGGCTGCAAATATGACCTGAAGGTTTTTCAGGTTCGCCTGCCATTAAAGAGAATGTTCATGAGTGGGAATCAGACAGTGGAAGCCGGATATGGTCGGCTTACACGCAAGAAAATAAAAAAAAAGGGGGGGGGTGTTTTCAAGGGAGCGCCAGATCAGATTGTCGTGATCTATGAAATAAAGAAAATCTTGTGGTATATGTTAATTTTAGGGCATTAACCTATAAAATTATCTCGCCGTTCCTCCCAGTAGTTAAGTATCAGATAAAAACCACTTAAGGATAGAGTGTAAATAAGATATAAAATCAAATAGATCCAATAGGCACTTACTTCACAAGGGGGCTGTCTCTAGGATAAGCTCAAGACACCTGAGACATCACCCCCCCGGCCAGGATCGCCTGTAGGATCTCAGTGAAGGACATCAGCCGGACACGCAAGCTTCTGGTCTTTCACCTTTAATAAAAATCTTCGTCCTCCTGACGAAGCTTTTCATAGCGAAACACGTGTCGAGGTTCTGCACTGTGGGGATTCCGGGCCCTGTGTGTCATTGACATGGGTATGTACCACTCCATTAGATCTTATTTTTAGATCACCAATAATATCTGTATTGCATACCATAGCCACCTTGTTTGGGGCTTTGTATGGTTGATGCCTGTGTCTATGATATGAGTATTGGCTATAATCATGTTTTGGATTGACTGATTCTTGACTGTCTGCTATGGGTGAAAGCCCCCAATTATATGTGATATATTTTCACCATGCTTATGGCCAATATGGACTATACATCTGGGTCAATTTAACTTTAAATTTAAATCAAATAGACCTGTTTTGATATTTAGGTACCTAGACCTCCCGCAGTAGGTTTTTTCCACTATCATATACCTCACCGTTTTTGATCTGTAAATATCTTGGTATAGAGAATTTTTATGAATTTTGTATTATACTGAATAAAGGTGTAGCTCAATTTTACATAAGAGTCAGCCATTCACCCATTCTAAAATTCTGTTCAATTGGATTGCAGTAGAAACCCTCTGTAGTAAGGGTAAACCAATTCCTCCTCTATTGAAGGGCAATTGGAGAATCTTATAGGCGATTCTGGGCCTAATATTTCCCCATATGTATTTAGAGCTTAATCTTCTGAACTGGGTGAGGAAGCTTCCCGGCAAACGTATGGGTAACGACTGGAGAAGGTATGTTATTTTCGGGACGATTAAAGTGTTGAATATATTCCTTCTACCCCACCAAGAAATGTGGGTTGGGGACCAGGAGCTCCAAACGCCTGGGATACTTTTCAGGAGGGGTATACAGTTGGCTTTAAATAAGTTATTGAAATCAGGAGTGATATTGATGCCCAAAAATGTAATTGGCGTAAATGGTGCTGCAGCTTGAAGCTCCTGGATTACCGAATCGTGTACATTAACACCCAGCGCTAGTGACTTTGACGGATTTATTTTATAATTGGAGATAAAGCTTAACGAGTAGAAGATTTTCATAAGAGCCGGGAAGGCCTGGGAGGGATTTGAAATTAACAATAAAAGATCGTCAGTGTAAACTGCCTGTTTGATGTTCATGGATTTGCATTTTAGACCCTGTATCTCTGGTGTTTGTCAAATGTGTTGTATCAAGGGTTCTAGAGACTAAAATAGGCAACAAAGGGCATCCCTGTCTAGTACCGTTTTTTATGTGTACGGCCTGGGATATTATATTGTTAATTTTTATTTGAGCGCTGGGTGTCTCACACATGGCCATTATAGCCTCTATAAAAGTTTTGTTGAAGCCAATCTTTGACAGGGTGCCCCCCTTTTATGCGTCCGTACTCAAAAGTACTAATGGGGTCTGTCTCTTCTTGGTGAGGGTAATGGCATTTACTGCCTTATATGTATTGTCCTGGTCTTCTCTGTTAGGGACAAATCCACATTGATCTGGATGATTAAGGGAATGTAACAGTGGTTTAATCCTAGAAGCTAAGATCTTAGCGAAAACCTTGATATCTAAGTTCAATAGTGAGATGGGACGATAATTTGAGCATAGTGTGGGGTCCTTATTTGGTTTATGTATTAAAGATATGTGGGCGGATAGCGTTTGTGGGAGGAATGGGGAACTGCTGATCGCAGAGTTATATGTGTTAATCATGTAAGGTGCCAGACAGTCTGTGAAAGTGGAGTAATATAACAGTGGCAGTCCATCTGGGCCTGGTGCTTTCCCTTAAGCCATGTTTCTTAACGCCTCCAATAGCTCAGACTTTTTGTAATGGGGTTGTAAAATTTTTAAGCTTGGTCAGCCGAGAGGGAAGGGAGATCAAGTGAATTTAAAAAGGAGTCAGTTAATTCCTCCTTTGTGGTTTTTATTACCTCTGTATCAGATGCGTTAATATTGTATAAAGCAGAGTAAAAGGCATGAAAAGCTTTTGCAATACCGGTGTCTTCTGTTGACAAGGAATTGTCTTGTTGTTTAATAGCCATAATTATAGTCTTCAGCTTTCTTTGTTTCAACAAGGCCAACATGAATTTAGTTGGTCTATTACCATGCGCGGAAAATTTCTGTCATAGCGAATGATAGTACTTTGCTGATTGCGCATTTAGCATGCCTCCAATTCCTCTCTCAGCTTGACCAATTCATTTAAAAGTTGTACAGATACAGATTGTTTATGAGCTGTTTCTAGGGCTCTGATTTTATCGTAGAGAGAGACTATTTTCTCTTTTCTAACTTTATTTAAGTGGGAACCTATGGAAATAAACCCTCCCCTAATGACCGACTTATGTGTCTCCCATAGGATATGAGGGAAAATCCCCTCAGTATCATTGAGAGTGAAATATTCTTTTAGACTTGCCTCAATTCGTTCTTTGACATTCAAATTATCTAGAAGGGTTTCGTTCAACCTCCATTGAAAGATTTTGGGGCGGCTATCGGGCACTGTAAAGGACATAAAGACCAGGAAGTGGTCTGAGTGAATCATGGTGCCAATGGTGACTTCCTATGATAGGAATTATGTGGAGCTGAGAAGAAGGTATAATCCTTGGTGGCAGGGTGAAATGATCGCCACACGTCCAACAAGATTGTCTGCGGAACAGTTTTTAATCGCCACCAAAGACTTGAGGGGATCTTATTACTTACCTGTAGAGGAGTCAAGGGGGGAGGGTGCATAGATATGTTGAAGTCCCCAGCGATAATGACTAAGCCGTCCCTAAATAGTTTCAATTCTTTCATCACTGTTTCATGCCATGATTTATGTGAGCAGTCGGGGGCATAAAATGTTGCTTACGTTACGCGTAAAGTTGAGAATCATTATACCCTTTAATAAATATATATCTTCCATTTTCATCTACCTTTGTCCCAACCAGAGAGAAATTAGTGTGTTTGTGTATGCCCACACTTGCACCTAATTTGTTGACATGCTCTGAGATACTATGGAACCACTGATTGTACGGAGAGCGTGAAAGATCTGGCACTTTCTGATGTTTTAAGTGTGTTTCTTGAAGAAACACTATGTCTACCTTTTCCTTATGAAAGTGTTGTAGTATTTGGCTTCTCTTAACAGGGGATTTCAGACCCCTGACATTGTATGTCACAATACGTATATCATCCATATTGACAATGTCATGGGGGAAATGCAGAGAGTATATGGAGGCGCATCTTACCCTGTAGCCCAAGGAAGTCAAGAGCTGCACTTACCTGCTCACCTGCACGGAGTGTCCTGAAAACCAGGTAGAGGTGGATGTCTAGAGGGAGGAAAGTAACAAAAACAAAAAGCTTAAAAGTTAGAATGATATAAACAAAACAAATAACATTAATGTTCCTCATAAGGGAGCCAACAAGTGGGATAACTATTGTCTCCTGGGAAGACCAAACCTGGCCTTTACACCTAGTCAAGTGGTCCAGGCGTAAGTAGAGGATCAGGAGAGAAAACAAAAGGAAAGGTAACTTAAGGATATTAAGTAGATACGTGAGGAGATTGTTATAATAAAGATAGCTATGAAATATCAGGCTAGAAAAGGGAGAGCTAGAGGAGGAGGGAAAAAAGAAGAAAGACAGAATGACTATCGCCCATCTTTCTCTACTGGGCTGAACCCCACAGCCCATATCTGGCAAGTTGTGAGCCAGTATGCTGACCCCTAGGTATGAGGATTACTAGTGCAGTAATGCATGGGCGGTCATGGTCCAATCCCCGTCAGGGAGAGAATCAAGTCACCAATGCACTAAACTATTTGAAAACTTCTCAAAATTTAAGCAAAGAGTATTAAGGTGCTTGTTGAGTTCTAGTTCTCAACCGTCTCCATCAGCGATAATTCGGTGAGGTGTCAGCCTGCCCTGTCTCTTCTTCTGTCTTTGTGCTTTCCCTGGACCAACTTGTTCCCAAGGCGTCGGTGGAGTGACCTCTGAAGGGATGCAAATGTCCGTTGTCATCGACCAGTCAGGGATATCCAAGTCGTCTATATCCAGGGTTCTCAAGGCCTCTTGTAAGTCCCCATGGTTTTTAATGATCAGCTTCTTGTCCTTCCACTGAATTAGTATTCCAAAGGGGAAGAGCCAACGGAAGGCTATACGCTTGTGCCTGAGATAGTCTGTGAATGGTTTCAATAAGCGTCTTTTTTGTAGTGTGGCGGGGGCCAAGTCTTGAAATAGCAATATTTTAGGGCCCTAGTATTCGACTGTGTCGCTTTCCCTTGCTTTTTTCATGACTAGCTCTTTCTTATTGTAGTTCAGGAACCTACAGATAATATCACAAGGAGGATCTGATGGTTTGGGTTTCGGGCGGAGGGCTCGATGTGCTCTTTCAAAAATGATCCGCTGGCCATAGTCCTCTCCCATTAATGAGGAGCATATTTCAGTGACAACTTTAGCAACAGCTTCAGAGGCAACTGACTCCAGAACGCCCCTAATGTTGTTACGACAGCCCCTATTGTCTTGGTCTTCAAGGTGGTGGTCAAGATAAGTGATGTGCTGCTGGCATGTAGACAAGGTCTCAGAGTTCTTTTTAGTGTATTCCATTAGGGTCGTTTGGGAGGATTCCAGGCTTTCAACCCAAGGACAATTATGCTTTGTCCTTTTTTCATCAAGAACTGGATTCACAGCTTTAGCAAGAGCCTGTGAGATAAAAGATCTTGAGATGGGAAGCTCCGAAGTCACTTCCATAGAATTCACCAAGTCACTTTCTTTATCAGAATGAGAAACAACAGTCTTAGAGGAAACATTTTTCGTGGTAGCGACGTTAGCGTTTACTGAAGATTGTTCTTTTTTCATGATGTACTTGTCTAAACCTGTTGGTGCATATGAGAAAGTTGGCGTTATCTAGGCGGATCAGGTCTCGATCCAGGGTGTCTGCCAATCTTCACCATAGGTTTAAGACCTCAGGGCCCCCTTGTAGTAAGTGGTTCTCCTCACATATCTAATTTAATGACATGTTCAGGGGTTATAGTGGCATCTTCACGCCTTTGCAGGCCCACTAGCGGTTGTGGATTTTTCCAGAATGCTGTACTTGCAAAGATCGTGTTAGGAAATTGGTCTATCAAGTGGGTGCTGCTATCACTTGTCTATTAACTGATGTGGTGAGTCTGCCGTGGACACCAAATATGCTGCTGGTATCTGCAGGTGAAAAGGAGCGCTCAATCCTGTGTCACCCTTTAATGCAGGGTGGTTAACTTTTCAGCCTCCACAGTTCCAAGTGTGGGATATTTATTGAAAAGTAAAGAGGGCTAACGTGCTAGTGTATCTTGTGCATTGGGTGCACCTACTGTGCAATGAGGCGCAGGCACCTACTGTTGTGAGGCTCAGATGAAGCCTATGTTGGGGCTTAAAAGACTAAAGTAGAGTCCGAGTTGCGGCCTGGTGCACCAGCGGTCATGTAGGGGCGGTTGATGGTCGCACAGTGCACTGGAGTAACCTCCGGTTGTGGAAGGCTCTCATCGGTTGTGTCGGCGTTGCAGTGCTTGCAACACGCCGTTGGTAGGAAAGTCCAAGATGGCGACGGAGCCAAGAGTGATGAAGCACGGCAGTGAAGCGGGGGAGCGGTAAGTCGGGAAGAGTGACTTACCAGACCCGCGCATGTGGTAGACGGTTCCTGACGATCTATCCCGAAGGTGTCAATGTCTGGTCGGGTTCACGGGTGTCTTGGCCGCAGCTTGAATGGCCTGGCCGGGATCTGGGTCTCAGCTAGGCCTGATAGGGCCGGAGTTCGTTCTCCCGACTCCTGGCAGATAGAAACACCAGACAAAGTGTAACCTGCAGCCCGTGTCCTCCTGAGTTGGGGTATACAAATATGGGGTATCCCAAAGGAGCTGTAGCGCTGAGATGCCTCTGGATAAAATTGGGATGCCGGAGCTCAGCAAATTAAGCGTCTCAATTTATTTAGCAGATCATAAGCTAGGTCACTAATGGGAGAGACTTGTCAGAAAAAGCAATAAACTGTATTAGAACTTCATTGATGTTTCGGGACATAACTACTGCAAACACAGGGGTGAATGTGGACAGTACTTGCAATCCAGAGCCTTGTAAGATCGGATGGATGGCTTTTTGACAATGCCCATATTAAGGGTAAGGCCCAAAAATTTTAGGGAAACTTGTGGGGGTCCACCTTTTTAAGTAAATTGATGTGGGCTTTTGTACAGCAAATTGCAGATTAGTTTGCTGTAAAATTAATTCCAGGACTTTATTATCCACAAACAAATGAAAAAATTCATAGGGGTTAAAATTTGAGACTTACATATTAAGTTGGGGAGAAGGTAAAAATTGGGGTACTTGGGGGGAAATGAAGTCGCAGGATCCCACGCAGTGGAAGGGACAGGAACATTGTGAATGTAATGAAGTGGCGACTTCTACCACCAAAGGGCTATAGGTTCCAGGGATGGAAACGGAGCTAGGGTCACCGTTATCTGAATAAATTTCCACCTCTAATCCAGAACTGTCAGAGCATAGAAAATCATATGCCTGTGAGGCGGGCTGACCCCCAGGGGAGATAGGGTCCCAGTGTTTAGGAATGCTGAGTGGTATGTTGTGGTCTTAATAGTTTTTGTGTCACGGTGCTCCTACCTGGATACTAGCTTTCCCGGGGTTAGGCTCCATAGCAACAAAGGAGTTGTAGTTGGTGGAGTAAGTAGAATCCAGACTTGATAAAGTTTAATGGTTTTTACTTGAATAATGATGCGACAAACTTGCGTCATCCAAACAATACTTGATATAAAATAAGATATTTTTCTTGGCTCCAGCAGGCTAAAGTTAAACTGACAGGTAAACTTGAATACTTTGCTTTATGTCTGTGCCTCTGTGCCAATCTCTGTCTTCAGTCTGGTTTCTATCAGCTTCAGTTACTGTTTCTCATGAGAGTGAGGTATCCTGTGACCCGTTTTGCTGATTAGGGTGTCTTTGGCACCGTTTTCCCTCTCAGAGGTACTAAGAAGGTCATTTATTAAGCTGATATATGCCTATATTAGACATATTTGAGGCACAGATTGTGGTGCAACAGCTAGTTGTGCCGCATTCTGCGACTTCTCCCCGCTCACGCCAGGTTTAAAAAAGTGGGTGTGGTGTGGGCAGGGAAGGGAACAGGCTGGCCCATCTCATTTACCATTTTCTACGCCTGTTTCAGGCGTAGAAAAAGGTCTAAATGTAAGACTACCCTGAAGCGGTCTAACATTTAGAACTGGCGCAGGATCCGATGAAGTTATGAAGAGATCGGCGCCTAATAAATGTGCCCCTAAGTGCTTTCTATATCAGGAATGTGCTGCTCTCTGAGCTACTTTTCCAAAGCTCCTACAGCAGTGAGGGGAAACGCCCCATCACCACACTGTGCAACATACTCTCTTTCTCCAACTCTCAACTCCACTTCTCACCTTCTCCACTCTCGACTCAACTATAGCTTCCTGCAACAGGACTAGCCCACCTCTGCCCAAAAGGGGGAGAATGGAACGGTAAGTTCCCTTATATCTAAAGGTACTCTCTCTGCCAGATACACTGCCACCTGCTGGACAACCATGCACATTATATGTAATAACAGTTGCATAACAATATTATTAAGGCACAGTATCAGAGGACCTGGAATTAAATACACAGATGACATTCTTTGCTACGTACAGACACTGCTTTTCCGCTTTTTTCCACATCATCTAATACCGATGATATGTAATCAGGAATATCCAACTCCTCCCCTCTCTGCGTCTTGCTGACTTTTCTCAGACATGGAGATGGCAAAGGATGATTTGGAAGCAATAAAGCCAGCAAAAGAAGGCGATGGTCATCATTGAGACATGGTCCCTTTGAGGGGTGCATAAAAAAAGGATTTCCATATTCAACTACATACTACTTCCATAGTCAACTACATGGAAAGGGAGGGACTGTAGTACCAGTATGTTCAGCTTCTGCACCGTTGGATGAGTGCACTCATGCTGTTGTCTTTTTGCAATCATCTCGGTGATTGATTACTGTCGAAACAAGTAATGAGGAGAAAGAGGAGCATCAGGAGCAATAGACAACATTGAAGTCCATGGGAAGGAATGACAGCTTCCTTCTGCTGACGAATGTGGTCCGGTGGGAGATGCAGTCCCTTTGGAGGGCCCAGGCAACTGTTTGTTGGCCATAGTATAGAGTAACTGTACCAGTAACGGATTAACACTAAATGCTGCAGCAGTTGAACAAGATACACGTGGCTATATATTAGACCACCTTTAATACTGAAGCATAGTAATTCTATATATCAATTAAAAGATTAATGTGGATTGTGTCAACAGTTGAACAAGAGGCAATAAGCACATGGCAATATATTAGACCACCCTTTAGTACTGAAGTACAGTAAATCAAAAATGACTGAAATTTTTGCAAAAAAATGCCATTTTTCACTTTCTGTTGTAAAATTTTTCAAAAAAAACTACATTTCTATATAAATTTTTCTCAAAATTTATTGTTCTACATGTCTTTGATAAAAAAAAGTCCAATAAGTGTATATTTATTGGTTTGGGTAAAAGTTATAGCGTTTACAAACTATGGTGCAAAAAAGTGAATTTCGGCATTTTGAAGCAGCTCTGACTTTCTGAGCACCTGTCATGTTTCTTCAGGTGCTAGAATGTCAGGAAAGTATAAATACCCCCCAAATGACACCATTTTAGAAAGAAGACACCCCAAAGTATTCGTGGAGGGGCATGGTGAGTTCATGTATCATTTCATTTTTTTTCACAAGTTAGCGGAAAATTACACTTTCTGAGAAAAAAAAAAAAAAAAAAAAGTTTCAATTTCTGCTAACTTCTGGCAAAAAAAAAAAAAAATCTCAGACGGACTCACTATTGCCTCAGTGAATACCTCGGGGTGTCTACTTTGGGGTGTCTACTTTCCGAAATGGGGTCATTTGTGGGGTGTGTTTACTGTTCTGGCATTTTGGGCGGGGCTAAATTGTGAGCCGCCATGTAAAACCTAAAGGTACTCGTTGGAATTTGGGCCCTTTGCACCCAGGCTGCAAAAAGTGTCACTTATGTGGTATCGCCGTACTCAGGAGAAGTAGGGCAATGTGTTTTGGGGTGTATTTTTACATATACCCATGTTGGGTGAGAGAAATATCTCTGTAAATTGTCAACTTTGTATAATTTTTTTTAAAAGTTGTCGTTTACAGCGATATTTCTCACAGGCAGCATGGGTATATGTAAAAATACACCCCAAAACTCATTGCCCTACTTCTCCTGAGTACGGCGATACCACATGTGTGCCACTTTTTTGCAGCCTGGGTGCGCATAGGGGCCCTAAAACCAATGAGTACCTTTAGGATTTCACAGGGCATTTTTACGCATTTGGATTCCAGACTTCTTCTCACGCTTTAGGGGCCCCTAAAATGCCAGGACAGTATAATTACCCCACATGTGACCCCATTTTGGAAAGAAGACACTCCAAGATATTCCGTGAGGGGTATGGTGAGTTCATGTAAAATTTTATTTTTTGTCACAAGTTAGTGGAATATGAGACTTTGTAAAAAACAAAATTATAAAAAAAATATATATATCAATTTCCGCTAACTTGTGCCAAAAAATAAAAATTCTGTGAACTCGCCATGCCCCTCACGGAATACCTTGGGGTGTATTCTTTCCAAAATGGGGTCACATGTGGGGTATTTATACTGACCTGGCATTTTAGGGGCCCCTAAAGCGTGAGAATCCAAATGCGTAAAAATGCCCTGTGAAATCCTAAAGGTACTCATTGGTTTTAGGGCCCCTTTGCGCACCCAGGCTGCAAAAAAGTGGCACACATGTGGTATCGCCGTACTCAGGAGAAGTATGGCAATGTGTTTTGGGGTGTATATTTACATATACCCATGCTGCGTGTGAGAAATATCGCTGTAAACGACAACTTTTTACATTTTTTTATTCAAAGTTGTCAATTTACAGAGATATTTCTTTCACTCAACATGGGTATATGTAAAATACACCCCAAAACACATTGCCCCACTTCTCTGAGTGCGGCGATACCACATGAGTGACACTTTTTGCAGCCAAGATGCGCAAGGGGCCCTAAAACCAATGAGTACCTTTTAGGAGGGCATTTTTACGCAATTTTCTTCTCACGCTTTAGGGCCCCTAAATTGCCAGGGCAGTATAAATACCCACATGTGACCCCATTTTGGAAAGAAGACACCCCAAGGTATTCTGTGAGGGGCATGGCGAGTTCATAGAAGATTTTTTTGGCACAAGTTAGCGGAAATTGATTTTTATTGTTTTTCTCATAAAGTCTCCCTTTCTGCTAACTTTTGACAAAAAGTTAAATTTTCATGGACTCACTATGCCCTCAGCGAATACCTTAGGGTGTCTTTCTTTCAAAATGGGGTCATTTGTGAGGTGTTCGTACTGTTCTGGCATTTTGGGCGGGGCTAAATTGTGAGCAGCCATATAAAACCTAAAGGTACTCGTTGGAATTTGGGCCCCTTTGCACACCAGGCTGCAAAAAGTGTCACTCATGTGGTATCGCCGTACTCAGGAGAAGTAGGGCAATGTGTTTTGGGGTGTATTTTTACATATACCCATACTTTGTGTGAGAAATATCTCTGTAAATTGACAACTTTGAATAAAATTTTTAAAAAGTTGTCGTTTACAGTGATATTTCTCACACACAGTATGGGTATATGTAAAAATACACCCCAAAACACATTGCCCTACTTCTCCTGAGTTCGGCGATACCACATGTGTGACACTTTTTTGCTACCAAGATGCGCAAAGGGGCCCTAAAACCAATGAGTACCTTTAGGATTTTACAGGCCATTTTTACGCATTTGGATTCTCACGCTTTAGGTCCCCTAAAATGCCAGTACAGTATAAAAACCCCACAAGTGACCCCATTGTGGAAAGAAGACACCCCAAGGTATTCTGTGAGGGGTATGGCGAGTTCACAGAAAAAAAAAAATTTGGCACAAGTTAGCGGAAACTTTTTTTTTTACAGTCTCATATTCCACTAACTTGTGACAAAAAATAATATTTTACATGAACTCACCATACCCCTCAGCGAATACCTTGGGGTGTCTTCTTTCTAAAATGGGGTCACATGTGTCATTTTTGTACTGCTCTGGCATTTTAGGGTCTCCGCAATCATTACACGTATGGCCAGCATTAGGAGTTTCTGCGATTCTCCTTATATTGAGCATACGGGTAATGAGATTTTTTTCCCGTTCAGCCTCTGGGCTGAAAAAGAAAAAAATGAACGGCACAGATTTCCTCATTCGCATCGATCAATGTGGATGAAAAAATCTCTGCCCAAAAATGTGCAAAAAAAAAAAAACGGCACAGATTTCCTCATTCGCATCGATAAATGTGGATGAATAAATCTCTGCCAAAAAATGTGCAAAGAAAAAAGTAGTAAGGCCCCATTCACACGTCCGCAATTCTGCGGAATAGATGCGGACCCATTCAGTGTGAATGGGGCTGGCGGTGATGCGGAGAGCACACTATGCGCTCGCCGCATCAGCATTTGCGGAGCTGCGGCCACAAACTTCCGGGTTTCGGCCACCAAACATCCGGCCGCAGCTCCGCAAAAGATAGAGCATGTCCTATTCTTGTCCGCAATTGCGGACAAGAAAAGGCATTTTCTATATAGTTTACCTTGTAGTAGTTTAGCTTGTCCCCGACGTGATCCTGTGAACGCGCGCGTTCACAGGAAATCTCGCCTCTCGCGAGATGACGCGCCTGCGCGTCAAAGAGGAATAGACCGACCGCCTGCAGGACGCAATCCTGCGTTAGGCGGTCGGTAAGCGGTTAATACTGAGGCACAGTAATTTTATTTATAAACTGTCAGCAGTTCAACAAGATGCAGATGCCGATATATTAGACCTCCCTTTTATACTGAGGAATGGTAATTTTATATAGCAACTAAAAGATTAACGGCAAATGTGTCAGCAGTTGAACAAGATGCATGTGGTGATATATTAGACCACCCTTTAATACGGAGATACAGCAATACTATATATAAACTAAGAGATTAACTGCAAATGTGTCAGCAGTTCAACAAGATGGAGACAGCCATATGCTAGACCGGCCTTTAATACTGAGGCACAGTAATTCTTTACATAAACTACAGATTAACTGGGATTGTGGCAGCAGGTGAACAATATACACAGGGCAATTACACTTAACCTGCACTGTCCCTGCAGTCTCCCTATGCTCTCTCTGAGCTCTTCCTACAGGTGTCTAAAAACTCTCTCTACAATCTCTCTACACTGTTCCTGCACTCTCCCTATCCCATATTCTACAATTAAAAGCTTTGTGCAACACTGTCCTAGCACATAAGCATTTGTCACTTCTCTCCATAGGCTCTGTTCACAGTGAAATGGCAGAGACCATGCAGGATGAGCTTTTTATAGGGCAGTGACATCACAGGGGATGACTATCTGCTGATTGGCTAGCTGCATGGCATTATAGGTCATATCACGTTCCCAGGCTTCTTACTTTCACTTTGTAACATGTGCAGCAGCTATTTAAAAAAATATATGATTGGTTACCACGAAGCGTAAGTAAATTCGGCTTTGCAGCGAATCAAATTTTTCCTAAACTTCGGATCGAATTACTCAAATTCTGGGCTGGCTTTCTTGTGTCTTTTCCTGAGGAGAGGTTTCTTTAAAGCCTCTCTGCCATAAAGCCCGCATTGGTGGAGTGCTGAAGTGATGGTTGACCTTCTGTAAGTGTCTCCCATCTACACACAGGATCTTTGGAGCTCAGCCAGAGTGACCATTGGGTTTTTGGTCACCTCTCTTACCAAGGCCCTTTTCCCCTGATTACTTCATTTTGAGGGTTGGGCAGCTGTAGGAAATGTCATAGTTGTTCCAAACATCTTTCATTTAAGAATTCTGGAGGCCATTGTGCCTCCACACAATCCTGTCTCTGAGCTTTACAAGCAAGCAGTTATTTCCTTCTCAGGGCAATTTTGCTCTAATTTGTCAGCTGTGAAACAGTGGAGTCTTTCCAAATCATGTCCAACCAACTGAATTGTATCACAGGTGGATTCCAATCAACGTGTAGGAACATCTCAAAGATGATCAAGAAGAATGGGAGGTCCCGAAGCTAAATTTGTCAATGCAAAGTTTACAAATACTTATGTACATGTGAAATTTACTTTTCAGTTTAATAAATTTGTTTATGAATGACAGATGCTGCAACATGGCTATACGGTGACATCAATATGAGGTATAAGTCAGGAAATCATTCTGACATATGCTGTATATCTAACAGACATCGCAAAACAATGTGTGAAAACAGCCTTAGGCCAACCACAGATGAGCTAGTTCAGTGCTCCAAATTTGCAGCGTGTGTCAATGTGAAATGTCTTGTTCTGACCTTCGCTCCTCTGACAGGATCACAAAGCATTAAAATGATTTATCATACTGGGTATCACTTGGAGTCTTGAAATCTACTGAATTGTACTGACATATTGCTGTGAGTATAAGGCCTCATGCACACGACCGTTTTTTTATGCTGTCCGCAAAAAGGGGTTCCGTTGTTCAGTGATCCGTGTCCGTTTTTGCCTTCCGTTGTGTTTCCGTGTGTCTTCCGTTTTTTTTAACGGACATGACCCAAAAGATTTTACCAAAAGACAGGCTGACAATGTTTCCCAAGTGCCTGCCAAGGGATCCGCAAAAAAAACGGACACGGAACGCGGATGACACACGGATGGCCATCCGCATTTTTCACGGACCCATTGACTTGAATTGGTCCGTGAACCGTTTTTCACGGACAAGAATAGGACAGGTTATATTTTTTTGACGGACTGGAATCACGGACCACGGACGCGGAGGACAAACGGTGCATTTGCTGAGATTTCCACGGACCCATTGAAAACCAATGGGTCCGCAGAAAATCACGAAAAACGGAGCAACGGACACGGAATCAAACAACGGTCGTGTGCATGAGGCCTAATACAATAGATTTCAGGAATCTCAAGTCACAGAGCACTATAAATTATTATAATGCTGTGCAATCCTGTAAGAGGAGCAGAGGTCAGAACGGAACTTCACACTGACACATGCTGCGAGTTTCTCGCACTAAACTTGCGCGTCTGTTTTTTGCTTTAATGGCTATGCAGTGGTATAATTCTGAGGTATACAGTCATGAGAAAAACAACATATACCCTTTGAACTATGGTTTTATATAATGACATAATAAAAAAACTAATATATGGTCCATAAAAGGTCTTATTAGATAAATACTACCTTAGATGAACAACACAAGACAACTTATACTGTGTACTTATTTAACAAAATTCAGAGGCTGTGTGTGAAAAATCAAATATACCTTTTTTAATGGTCACCGGGTGTGAACCCGCTGTCCCATGTGACCAACTTCTTCAGAGGGGGATGACTAAGTGTACCCCTTGTTCTACACAATACCTCTGATGGTGAGGATAGACTTTCCCAATGGGTGCACCAGGCCCTGCCTCTGAAAGGAGTTGGAACACCAGGAGAGCTCGGTGATTAGGAATTAAAGAGGACCTGTCACCACAGAGTTCAATGCAATCTGAAAGTATAATGTTATACAGCAGGAGAAGCCTAGCAGATTGATGTATAGTTGTGTGAGAAAATATTTAGTAAAACTTGTAATTTATACATTTATATATTTGCTTTTTTGCAGCCCAGTGAAAAACTATTGGTACAGGAAGGAGGTGTTATCAGTGATTAATAGGATTGTGTGTATAAGTATGCATACAAAGATAGCTGTGAGTCACTGATAAGACCTCCTCCCATGTCTCTGAGAATCAACATCCTGTTGACAGCCATCATTTGACCACTGCAGCCAATTACTAGATCCGGCGGTGATCTGTCACTCATGCGGTATGTCACTAGGTAACATGCCTCATGGATGA
This sequence comes from Bufotes viridis, assembly GCA_033119425.1. Lineage (NCBI taxonomy): Eukaryota > Metazoa > Chordata > Amphibia > Anura > Bufonidae > Bufotes > Bufotes viridis. The sequence goes on from CM065592.1 coordinate 314,087,311, forward strand.
TAGGTCACTGCTTAGGCCAGTGATTAGGTGCAGCAGTCACATGATATCTGTAAACAGGATGTTGATTCCCAGTGTCCCCAGACCTGCAGAGGTGGCCATGGAGTGGTGCATCTGGAATCTGTTAAATAAGCTGGTCTGTTTAGTTAGTTTAGTAAATTAGATAATTCCTTTAATAAATAGATGGATATATGCTTTGAAAGAATGATGGATAGATGAGTTGATAGCTGACAATTTTTTTGGATAGATAAATGGATGACAGATTGATCAATGGACAGATTGATGGGTTGATAAGTAGATTGATAGTTGGATAGATAGAAAGAGAGGTTAATGAATTGGTTGGTAGATAATCAATAACAGATTGTATGAAGAGCCTTATTTAATTTGTTTTTGTTTTGCAGAACAGAAAATATTGGCGAGAACATCTTAGCCATATTGTTGGCCATTTTTGTGTCATTTTTTGGATTTTTAGTTTTGCAAAAAGATGTCTTTAGAGATGCTTGGGTATTCCAGTTTTGTGTTGTAATTGCTAGCTGCCAATTTTGCCTTCTCAAGGTAAGAATATTTAATTATCAAGTATTTTCTCCATCCTAGTAATATGGTCCACCGCTCTCTTCCACTCTATCACAGTGGAGAGGTCTTTTTTAATCCATCATTTTGAAATAAGGAGTCTTGCTTGAAACAATATTTTACAAAGTATTTGTTTATCCATTCTTGAGATCTGCAAATGCATCATACCTCCTAATATAAAATGCCAATGGATCTCCCTCTATCGGAACAATTTAGGACATCTCCATACCAAATGGAAGAGGCCTTCTTGCTCCCTACCACGTCTAGGACATTCATCTGTGGTTTTATACCCATTTTATTAAGCAATAGAGGAGATTGATACAGCCTATGAATAAAAAAAAAATGAGAAACCCCGTGAGGGACCCTCATTGAGACCATAGATCTATTCTTCAATACTTCTTCCCACTGTTCCTCCGATATCCCATGTATATCTTTTTTTCCATTTCTCTTTAGCCACTATGATAATTAGAGATGAGCAAATTTCTCAAAAATTCGATTTGGCCGGTTCGCAGAATTTTCCGGAAAAATTTGATTCGATTCAAATTAATTTGCGATGAATGGCATTAAAAATGGCTATTTACGGGCTGCATAGAGCCTTTATATGGGTGTAGAACACTGTGCCTTGCAGCAACACGCATAGGGAGTGTGCTGGGGTAGTGAAATAATACTGTGATTCAGTATGACAGGCATTGCTATTAGAATCACTGAACACTTCACTTATTTGGGGAGTCAAGAGGCCAAAACTGACCAAATAACTCAAGTATAAACTCAGCCTTAGAGGTCCACGTTAGCATCAAGAAGAAGTGCACTCCTTTTACACCCTTGTCAGCTAATTCCACATAGATGTCTATAGAACCTGTTCTATTAAACGCTTATACAAGTAGAGGCCCCCCCCCCCCCCGACAGAGTGGAGAGGGTGTCAGCAGTAAGCTTGTGTTGACATCACTGATTAATTTGCCCTTCCTCTGATCCATCAGAACAATAACCCACAAAAAACGGATCCTGTCTGGGGTACATATTGGTAAACATTTGCTCAGTAATCAATGAGTATTGCAAATACCAAAAAAAACAGGTGTGGATTTAAAACAGAGATGACACGTGAAGGTAACATTTGCATCTCTTCTGTATTTTGTACCAACTCCTGCTTTTGGCTACCAAATCATAAGCCAATTCTGATGGGACCATACAGGCCTTACAGCTGCTACACAGACAGGATCCGTTGTGTGTCTAATTTTTCCTTCCTTCTGACCGATCAGTAGAAAGGTCAAATAAATTGTAATTTCAAGAAGGTCAAACAAGGACAATAGTGACCCCGTCATAGAGTGGGGAGGGTGGTAACAGCATAAGAAGTCCACAGAGTGGCCCTATGACATAGTGGTGAGGTGGAAGCAGCATGAGGAGTCTGTAGGTGCCGGCAGCAGCAGCATTAGGAAAAGGCCACCGAGTGGCACAATGACAGAGTCTTGAGGTGGTGGCAGTATGAGGAGGCCACCGAGTGGCACAATGACCGAGTCTGCAGGTGATGGCAGCATGAGGAAACCACAGAGCAGCACAATGACAGAGTCTTGAGGTGGCTGCAGCATGAGGAGACCACAGATTGGAACAATGACAAAGTGTGTAGGTGGCGGCAGCAGCAGCATCAAGAGGAGGCCAAAGAGTGGCACAATGACAGAGTATGTGGAGTTGGCAGCAGCATGAGGAGACCACAGAGCGGCACAATGACAGAGTCTGGAGGTGGAAGCAGCATGAGTAGGCCTCAGAGTGGCACAATGACAGAGGGTGGAGGTGTCGGCCGCAGTAGCATCAGGAGGAGTCCACGGAGTGGCACAATGACAGAGTCTGGAGGTGGCGGCAGCATCATGAGGCCACAGATTGGCAAGATGACATACTGTGGAGGTGGGTGGCAATACTTTGTCAATTGTCTTTTTATTGAAAGCAGTAAAAACGAGCTCAGTTAAAGAGGACCTTTCACTGGTCTACAGCTTATCAGTTAAAGCTATGTACATTGAGAGCGGCACCCAGGGATGTCCCTGCACTTACTTGTATCCCTGGGTGCCGCTCCGTTCGTCCTCTGTAGCCCCCGGTACCGGCGCTCCTGTAATTTTGCCTGGGGCGGAGACTTCTTCTTTTGCCCTGGGCATCTTCTTCTCCCAGGGCTGGAGCGATGAATATAAGCTGAGCGCTGCGATTGGCCAGCGCTCCAGCCCTGGGAGAAGGAGACGCTCAGGGCAGAAGAAGAAGTCTCCGCCCCAGGCAAAATTACAGCAGCAGGAGCGCCGGTACCGGGGGCTACAGAGGATGAACGGAGCGGCACCCAGGGATACAAGTAAGTGCAGGGACATCCCTGGGTGCCGCTCTCAATGTACATAGCTTTAACTGATAAACTGTGGACCAGTGAAAGGTCCTCTTTAAGCAGAGAGATAAATGTGCACAAAAAGGAATAGTAAAACAGGGTTCGCAAGTGCCAATAGTAATACACAGTGGTATAATTTGTACATTTTTATGTCATAGATTATACATATACTTGCAACGTTTTGTTTGAAGGCTAACAATGTTCCAAAAGGGGTAAAAAGAAAGGGAAGTCCTTAAAACTGGACTATCGCGGTCTACAAGCCTATTCGGCTTGTTCAGCGGTAACATATGAAAAGCTCACGATTAGCAAGTTCATGACAATCAGGTTTAATTCTGAGATGACGTGCTGCGGGGGGAGGGCAGTGGATGCAGTGGATCAGGGTTCGCTGCTAGTGAGATGATGAATGGTTTGCTTGCCTGTAGGCGATCCAAGTGGCCCACAGTTTCTGATGCTTTTCATGAGCCCTGGCTTCCCAGCTAGCTAGTTCTTCCAGTCTGAGCAGGCTGTCTACCTTAGCTAACCAATGGGAGAGTGTTGGAGGTTTGGTGCTGAGCCACTTTTGGGGAATAAGCAGCCGGGCCGCTAGTATCAAATGTGTTGTTAGGTTACCTTTAGAAGGTGTCAGGGCTTTCGTGGGGAGCCATAATAGAACCAGTTCTGGGGTTAGCTGTATACAGCTGCCCAGCACAGTGTTCATAATCGCCGAAACCTCATCCCAGTACGGCTTTATCTTAGGGCAGGACCAAAGGATATGGAATAGCATACCCCTTTCCTCTTTACACCTCCAGCATAAGTCATTGTCACTCAGGCTGCTAAGGAATAAATGCTTGGATGTACGGTACCACTGTTCTTCAATTATATAAATAGTAAAAAATATAAATCTGAAGGAGTCGGCCCTCTACATAGCAATGAGGGGGGTGTTGCAGAGAGCGACGAGGATAAAGCAAAACTATTAAATATTTTTTTCTCCACTATATTCACTGAGGAAAATAAACTGTCAGATGAAATGCAGAATGTAAAAGTAAATCCCCCATTAAAAGTGCCCTGTCTGACCCAGGAAGAAGTACAACAGCGACTTAAAAAGATTAAAATAGACAAATCGCCAGGACCGGATGGCATACACCCCCGTATCCTAAGGGAATTAAGTGATGTCATAGCCAGACCATTATTTCTGATATTTACGGACTCTATAATAACAGGGAATGTTCCACAGGATTGGCGCATAGCAAATGTGGTGCCAATATTCAAAAGGGTCCAAAAACAGAGCCTGGAAATTATAGGCCGGTAAGTTTAACATCTATTGTTGGTAAACTGTTTGAAGGGTTTCTAAGAGATGCTATTTTGGAGTATCTCAATGAAAATAAGCAAATAACGCCATATCAGCATGGCTTCATGAGGATCGGTCATGCCAAACAAATTTAATCAGCTTCTATGAGGAGGTAAGTTCTAGACTTGACAGTGGCGAATCAATGGATGTCGTATATCTGGACTTCTCCAAAGCATTTGACACCGTACCTCATAAAAGGTTAGTAGATAAAATGAGGATGCTCGGACTGGGAGAAAATGTCTGTATGTGGGTAAGTAACTGGCTGAGTGACAGAAAACAGAGGGTGGTTATTAACGGTAGATACTCAGATTGGGTCACTGTCACTAGTAGGGTACCTCAGGGTTCAGTATTGGGCCCTATTCTCTTCAATATATTTATTAATGATCTTGTAGAAGGCCTGCACAGTAAAATATCTATTTTTGCAGATGACACTAAACTGTGTAAAGTAATTAACACTGAAGAGGACAGTTTTCTGCTACAGAGGGATCTGGATAGATTGGAGGCTTGGGCAGAAAAATGGCAGATGAGGTTTAACACTGACAAATGTAAAGTTATGCACATGGGAAGGAATAATGCAAGTCACCCGTACATATTAAATGGTAAAACACTCGGTAACACTGACATGGAAAAGGATCTAGGAATTTTAATAAACAGCAAATTAAGCTGCAAAAACCAGTGTCAGGAAGCTACTGCCAAGGCCAATAAGATAATGGGTTGCATCAAAGGGGCATAGACGCCCGTGATGAGAACATAGTCCTACCACTTTACAAATCACTGGTTAGACCACACATGGAGTACTGTGTACAGTTCTGGGCTCCTGTGAACAAGACAGACATAGCAGAGCTGGAGAGAGTTCAGAGGAGGGCAACTAAAGTAATAACTGGAATGAGGGATCTACAGTACCCTGAAAGGTTATCAAAATTAGGGTTATTCACTTTAGAAAAAAGACGACTGAGGGGAGATCTAATAACTATGTATAAATATATCAGGGGTCAGTGCAGAGATCTGTCCCATCATCTATTTATCCCCAGGACTGTGACTGTGACAAGGGGACATCCTCTGCGTCTGGAGGAAAGAAGGTTTGTACACAAACATAGAAAAGGATTCTTCACTGTAAGAGCAGTGAGACTATGGAACTCTCTGCCTGAGGAGGTGGTGATGGTGAGTACAATAAAGGAATTCAAGAGGGGACTGGATTTATTTCTGGAGTGTAATAATATTACAGGCTATAGGTACTAGAGAGGGGTTGTTGATCCAGGGAGTTATTCTGATTGCCTGATTGGAGTCGGGAAGGAATTTTTTTTCCCCTTAAGTGAGGAAAATTGGCTTCTGCCTCACAGGGGTTTTTTGCCTTCCTCTGGATCAACTTGTAGGAAACAGGCCGAACTGGATGGACAAATGTCTTTTTTCGGTCTTATATACTATGTTACTATGTTACTATGTTACTGCGTAAGTTCTTTATATGAGTGCTTCTGTACCTTCACACAGCGGGAAAACCCATGTGAATGAGCATGAATGCGGAGAATGTCTGTCTCCAAGAAGGTCACATTGAAGTCTGTGGCCCATGTGTGTATGTACTGCGGAGTCACCCGGGTTCGAGGGGTGTTCAGGGCTGTGTAGAGCAGAGAGATCAGCTTATGCTGAGGTGCTGGGGGCGTCATGAGTCTCTCAAACCACGTAGGAGAGGTGGTGAGTAAATTTTAGGTCCCCAACATCTCAGCGACTGGCCTCAATGCAAAAAGGTCTAAAAAGTTGGCACTGTCTAGGACAGCATTGAGGGGGTGTTGTTTCAGCAAGTCTCCCCGCAGTCCACCCATGAAGTCTGCCGTCGAATGGTCGTGGAGCCGGCTCCAAATCTGGGGAACCTGCATCACCGTAGGTCTGGCCAAGAATGGAGCTAGGTCAGCTGGCATCAACATGGAAGGGTTGGGTAGAAGTTCCCCACCTCTGTTAAAATGTCTGACGACCATGCAGGTGCCTTTCAGCAAAGTGTGTGAGTGTAGGGAGGAGGACGTCAGGCCCCACAATGCTGCCCTTTGAGACGGTGTGAGTTGCAGGATCTCCAGCTCTGTGCCTAATGTACGATAACAAGGTACATGTAATTGTAACCATCTCCTCAAGTGTATGGCTTGATAGTAGAGAAGAGTGTCAGGTAGTGCGAAGCCTCCATAAATATGTTTCAGTATCAGTCTGTGGTGTGCGATTCTAGCGCCCTTTCCACCCCATAGGTAAGTCTCAGAAGTTTGTTAAAAAATGAGGCAGGAATAAAGATGGGGAGCATTTGCAAGACATACTGTAGAGGATTTTAGGCACGAAGGCTTTCAGAATGTTTTTTTTCTCCCCATCCAGGATGCGTACGTGAGACGTAGGGATTGCAGCTGCTGCTGAATCTCCGTCAGTAAGGGGGGTATAATTGAGGCTAAACAGTTTGCTCGGGTTGGTTAGAATTTTAATCCCCAAATAGGAGACGCAGGAGGACTGCCACTGGAAGGGGGTAATCGATTTAAGATTGGCTACCACGCTCACGGGGGCTGTTATATTCATGGCCTCGGACTTCGAGTGATTAACTTTGTAGTTAGACAATTTGTCATATTGCTCAAACAATGCTAACAGACACGGGAAGGCCTCGACCGGGTTAGAGACCATGATCAGCAGATCATCTGCATAGGTGACATTGCTATATTCTATGGAATCGTTAGCAGCCCGAACTCTGTGGATCTCTGATCGCCTGGAGAAGAGTCTCCATGACCAGGATGTATATGGCCGGAGACAAGGGGCAGCCCTGCCACGTCCCGTTACGTATGGGAAAGGATGGTGAAAAGGTGCCATTTACCCTTATTCTAGCGCTCGGGTCACTGTACAGCTACATGACTGCCTCCCGAAACCGTTCCGGAATACCAAACCTATGCAGCGTTTTCTTCATGAAATCCCAATTTACCTGGTCAAAGGCCTTCTCCGCGTCTACATTGAGGAGGGTCAATGGGAGGTGTTTTTTAAGGACCATTGGATGGCCGCTAAAACCCTACAAGAATTATGGTTCCCTTCCCTCCCTGGTACGAAGCCCGCCTGATCGGGGTGGATAATCCTGGGGAGTAGTAGGCTCAGACGTAATAACTTAGCCCAAAGCTTAATATCGACATTCAGGAGCGATATTGGCCTATAGCTGCTGCACATAGTAGAGTCTTTCCCAGGTTTGGGCAGAATGGTGACATTAGCTTCTAGAGACTGCTTATGGAGGTGGGAGCCGGTGAGGAGTGCGTTGCACCAGGAGGTGAGATGTGGGATCAGGATTGTAGAAAACTTTTTATAATAGGGAAGCCATCTGGGCCAGGGCTTTTACCAAGCGGCAATGATGACAGTATCTTCCGTATTTCAGACTTGGTGGCTGGCGCTAAGAGGGAATCCCCTTCCTGGGCTGTGATTCAGGGTAGATTCAGCTGCTCTAGAAACTGGTCCATCTCTTTCCCTAATAAGGGGTCTGATGGTGCAGAAGGGTCCGTTAAGCTGTAAAGCCGCTGGTAAAATCTCTGAAACTCCGCAGCTATTTCAGTCATCTTATGCAGTATATCTCCCTGTGCCGACTTTATGCGTTGGATATACATGGAGTCTTTCCTCTGTTTAATAAGGGAGGACATGAGTTTAGTCCCCTTGTCCCCATGAGAATAGAATTGGAACTGGGAGTACTGATAGGCTTTAGCGCAATGGATGTTAAGGTGATCTTTGAGCTGGAATCGTAATTGGGTTAGGTCTGCTTGGGTGTCAATTTTTTTAGTACGCTTGTGGATAGACTCCTTATCTGCAATCTGTTTAAGGAGGGAGTGTATGATTTGTTGCCTCTCTTTTTTTACCTTACTACTAAGAGCTATAAGCTCCCCTCGTAGTACTGCCTTATGCATCTCCCATAAGGTTGTGAGTGGCATTCCGGGTGTGGCATTTTCAGAGAAGAAACGCTCCAGCTTCTGTTCAAGGATTTTAACATCCGAAGACTTGTCTAAAAGCGTTTCATTTAGACGCCATTGCCTATATGGGGTGGGAAGGCAGGAGAAACGCAAAACCGTGGAGACCGGCGCATGGTCTGAGACCGTTATAGGGTCTATAGTTGAGCTCTCTACTATATCTATAGTGTTGCTAGAAAGGAGTACATAATCTAATCTCTTGTATGTGTTGTGCGGGGCCGAGAAAAAGGTGTAGTCCCGTCCGTCAGGGTGAACTAGTCGTCAGGTGTCCAGTAAGTGGGCATCAGATAGGTAGCTGTTGATGTACCCTATCACCGATTGAGTCAACTGAGAGGTGCCATCTGACGCGTCTATGAGGGGATTTAAGGTGACATTAAGGTCTCCGCCTATTAACCAAATTCCCTCTGCGAACAACCCCAACTTATGAATGGTATTCCTGATCCACTGCTTTTAACCTCTTTTGGGGCTGTAAAGGCTAGCTAAGGGTTATTTTCTGCGTGCCTATCATGCCCTTCACAAATACAAAACGGCCCTCAGGGTCAGTCTGCGTAGCTTTTAAGGTGAAAGGGACACGTTTAGAGATGGCTATTCCCACTCCTCGTTTAGCCGTCCCAAAAGTGCTGAGAAACCAGTGTTGGAAATAGAATTTTTGGAGAGTAGGCACGGGCGTAGGAAGCGGGGGGGACGGGAGGATCGGATCCCCCCCAGGAAATAATGCGGGGGGGACAGGTATGCAAAAATCCCCCCAGCGGCAGCAGGGCAATGTGTGCGGCGGTGGCAGGGCACAGGGAAATGAACGCTTCCATTGTGGAAACGTTCATCTCTATAGTCATCTGTGTCGCCGTCCCCAGGCCTAGTGCCGGCAGCCTATCAGATGTTGGTACAGGCGGCGCGATGACGTGAGCCGTACAGCGCGGGACACAGGCCGGAAGAGGCCTGCATCGCATCGCTGTGACGGATGGAGGTAAGTATAAGTGTCTTGTTTTGTGTGTGTGTGTGTGTGTGTGTGCACGTTTATTTTTTTTTTAAACATGACCCACTGGCCCATAAGGGGGGGGAGAGATTTTTGGCACTTGGGAGGGCGGAGAGATATGTGGGTGTGGCTTGAGGGTTGGCAGGGACACAGGGGCCCCATAAGTGCTGTCCCCCCCAGATTTTTGGGGCTTCCTATGCCCATGAGAGTAGGTATATTGGACTCTCGAAAGTGAAGCTCCTGAAGGAAGCATATATCTGAATGGGATTTTTTGAGCAGACTGATGACCTGAGAGCGCTTCTGTGGGGTATTGAAACCTCTAACATTGAATGAGGTACACTTGAGACTAGGAGTCATGAATGTTAGTCGAAAGGTTTGGTGGCCGGGAGATACCAGCTTGCATCATTGACCAGAAAAAGTGGGAAAGAACAGTAACAACATGGAACATAACTTGAGGTAGTGTAATAGACACTCTGGGGGGGGGGGGGGTGGCTCCTATGCCGGCAGCACCGCAGCATGTCAATTAGATGCGGCACCACGGGCGTAGCGGACCATCCATTATGGCGCGTGTACCAGGTCTGCGCCCAAAATCTCCTGGTATAGGTTGGTTGGTCATTGTGCATCTGATCCATCAAGACATGAACCAGTGCACCCTGCTGCCTGGCGCTACATTTACAATAGCTACTTAAAAGTCCAGCTAACAAGAAAGAGAAAAAAGTGGCGTGTGGCGGGTCCGGCCTAAGCCGGGATCCCCAACACATTAGCTAAGAGTATGAATGGGGGGATATTCTGAATATAAGAGTCCGGTGATACTTGCGTGCTCGGTAGGAGCCGGAGATAACGTTCGTCAGCTACATACAAAGTCACATCTAAGTGTGGATTGCTTATGGGTGCTCATTAGGACACCAAGTAGAAGGAGTGTTTCAGGTGTCTCTCATCTTGTGAGCAGGTCGCTTCTTCGGCGGGGCCTAAGACCAGGTCTGTATCTCCGGTAGGTCCGGCAGCGGAACACTGGATCCAGCAGATGGTAGCCACAAGGGGATGTCCAGCGTATCTGTTTGCAGGAGTTCCCACGCTGTTTGTAAGTCCGAGGGTATTCGGATGATGCATCTTTGGCCTCCAACTGCAAAAGTAAGGCCAAAAGGAAAGAGCCATTTGTATGGGGTCTTAATGTGGCGCAGGTAATCTGTAAGAGGTCTCAGGGCCTTCCGTTTATTCAGCGTGGAAGGAGCAAGATCCTGGTAGAGGGAAAGTTTAGCCCCCTTAAAGACAACCTCTTTCTGGCTTCTTGCAGCCTGCAGCAACGCCGCTGTGTCGACATACCTCAAGAGGCCACACAATATGTTCCTGGGTTTTTTTGGAATCTTTGGGCTTTGAGCTTTGGCTTTGGCCGCAGGGCGCTGGATGCGCTCTATATGAACCTCAGCCGCTCTGGTGGGCCCCAGCAGGTGGGAGAAGATGGCGCCTGCGGTGTCCGGCAGTGTTTCATGGAGAAAACTTTCAGGGAGGCCCCGTATATGGAGGTTTTTCCTCCTACTACGATTCTCCTGGTCTTCTATGAGGGAGTAAGCTGTGTCCAGAGAGGCAGCGAAGGCCATGGTGGTATCGCTGGCAGCCTTGACGTAGTTCAGTATGGCTGATTGATTGTTCTCAAGGATCTTCACGCGGTGACCTATGTGCTTTACATCAGCTTTTATCTCCTTGAGGTCATGCATGACCAGAGTGAGTGCGGACGACACAGCCTGCTGTATAAACTGTCTGGATGTCGGATTGAAGCTCAGCGGTGCAGACGCTCCCAGCTGGTCTGTCTCAGCGTCCGCCTCCTCCCCCGGATCTCTCACCCAGTCCTCGAGGTCCGGCGGCGCCATCTTGGACGCAGTAGGTGCCGTGATGGATGACTTCTTATGCAGGAATTTCTCCATGACGGAGACACCCCGTTTGGGTTTGCTTGCTTCAGGCTTATCTTTAGTTTTACTTCTACTGATTTTGCCCATTCTGTGCGAAGTTAGACTGCAGTTTTAGCCAGTTTGCAGGGTGACAAGGAGGAGAGCTCTCCTACATGCGTTTGACTCGGTCGGCTGGCAATACTGACCCGGTGGTTGGCAATACTTGTACCCGCTGAAGATGATGGTGGGTGAAAGAAGCAGAACTTGGCATCAGATGTGTGGCATCAGGTGGGTGGCAGCATCAGAATAGTTGCGGAGGCAGGTAGCCAAAAGAAACTGGACTCTATTGTCAAAATGCATCAGTCTGAAATCCTGGAAATCCTGTGGAAATCCTGGCTGATCCTCGCCTGATTCATCTTGATGCAGTGTCCCACTATGTGCTGTATGTGGGCACTTTAAACTCTTGCTAAATGTCATATCAAATGTATTGTGGTATCGTGCCGTAATTCCCTTTAACAGGCTGGCAGTATCATTTTCCTTTATTCGCTTCTAGATGGTGTTGGCACCACTTATATACAGTTGTGTTCAAAATTATTCAACCCCCACTGAAATTGAGTGTTTTGGCCAGTTTGACATTGATTTAGATAATTTCAGTCATCTTGTTTACAATTAAATCAAAGAGGCACTTGTAAGTCAGACAAATATAACATAACATTTATAATGAAATAACTACAAATGTCTTTTCTGTGCTCACATCATTATCAATTTTATTCAACCCCCAAGTGACATTCAATATTAGTACTTAGTACAACATCCTTTTCCAGTTATAACAGCTTTTAAACGTGAAGCATAGCTTGACACAAGTGTCTTGCAGCGATCTACAGGTATCTTCGCCCATTCTTCATAGGCAAAAGCCTCCAGTTCAGTCACATTCTTAGGCTTGCGCGCTGCAACTGCTTTCTTTAAGTCCCAACAGAGGTTCTCAATCGGATTTAAGTCTGGTGACTGCGATGGCCACTTCAAAATGTTCCAGCCTTTAATCTGCAACCATGCTCTAGTGGACTTGGAGGCAGGGCTGTGGAGTCGGTAGATAAATTGTCCGACTCCGACTCCGACTCCTCAGATTTTGAAACTTCCGACTCCGACTCCGACTCCTCGACTCCGACTCCTCTGTATTTAATATGCAAATACGAAGCTGTTCCACCAAGTTCTTCTAATCTTCTCTAGCACAGAGAGGTAGTTGAGCAGAAGCTGCTGCCTTCTCCTTTGTGTGCTGATCTTCTGCTGAAGATAGAGGAGTGGGAGGATCCAGGAAGGGGCAGGGGAAGGGGCATTTATTTTAAAACATGATTTTTCTAGTAGAATCCCATAGTCATGTTTAAAATTTAAGCTAACAATCTGAGTTTACATGTTTTATAGCCTTAGCTGAATGATAGCAGTTTTTCAAATGGTTTACAGCTTCAGTCTTGAACTATTGACTATCCATTCCCTTCACTTATACAAGTGTCTCCAGTCCTTAATCAGTTATCAGTGAGAGGCGAGGATAACCATGGGTTCCCTGTAACAGCAGACCACAAGACAATGGAAAGTGTAAGTATTGCCGCTCCTTAAAGGGACACTGACAGGCTGATTTTCCAGCTAAAGATATATATATACTGGTATTCATCAGAGAATTAGGAATAAAACTATACTAATGTTACCCCCAGTTAAGCTGTACTTGTGTTTAAAAAACATTTTAATCTGTATGCAAATTCACTATCTTTGTGCCCAATGGGGCAGCGTCTCCTGCGGCTTTGTGCCCAGCCGCGCCCAAGTACAGCTTCCCAGCGCTGTTCCCCTCGTTATTATTCACTGCTCTGGCCTTTTTTTCAGGCTAGCCGAGCGCTGAATTCCTGCGCAGGCGCACGTGTAGAGTGCTGGCAGCAGCCTCGTCTGGCTATGCTGAGGCTGTGCCAGCTTTCTCTCTTCCTCCTCGCTACCTAGTCCTGTCTAGTGCTGCCAGTACTCTACATGTGCACCTGCCCCCTTGGGCACAAAGGTAGAGAATTTGCATATTGATTAAAACGTTTTTAAACACAAGTAAACCTCAACTGGGTGTAACAGTCGTCTAGTTGTATTCCTAATCCTGTGATGAATACCAGCAGATATATCTTTAGCCGGTAAATCAGCCTGTCAGTGTCCCTTTAACTGCATAGTGAAGCATATGAAAAGCATGCTTCTTCACGGTCACTTAACGTCTTTGTTTAGCAGTAACGTGACGCACTGCATGCATTGGCCTTTATTCTTACAGTAGAGAAGTAATTAATTATAACTTTATCTGAATTGGGACATTTAAACTTGCTTTTTTTTTATTCCAATTTTTTTATTCCAATTTAAATCTAGTAGGAGTCGGAGTCGGAGTCGGTCCATTTTTTGCCGACTCCGACTCCAGGTACCCAAAATTGCCTCCGACTCCGACTCCTCGACTCCGACTCCGACTCCACAGCCCTGCTTGGAGGTATGCTTGGGATCATTGTCCTGTTGAAAGGTCCAACGTCTCCCAAGCCTCAGGTTTGTGACTGACTGCATCACATTTTCATCCAATATCTCCTGGTACTGAAGAGAATTCATGGTACCTTGCACACGCTGAAGCTTCCCTGTACCTGTAGAAGCAAAACAGCCCCAAAGCATGATTGACCCCCCCGCCATGCTTCACAGTAGGCAAGGTGTTCTTTTCTTCATAGGCCTTGTTCTTCCTCGTCCAAACATAGCGTTGGTCCATGGGCCCAAACAGACTGTTTCATCAGTCCACAGAACACTATCCCAAAACTTTTGTGGTTTGTCCACATGACTTTTGGCATACTGCAGTCGACTCTTCTTATTCTTTGGAGACAGCAAGGGGGTGCGCCTGGGAGTTCTGGCATGGAGGCCTTCATTACGCAGTGTGCGCCTTATTGTCTGAGCTGAAACTTCAGTACGCGCATCTGACAAATCTTTTTTCAGTTCCTCAGCAGTCACACAGGGACTTTTCTCCACTTTGCTCTTCAGGTAGCGCACAGCAGTCGAAGTCAGCATCTTCTTTCTGCCACGACCAGGTAGCGTTTCAACAGTGCCATTTGCCTTGAATTTGCGAATGATGCTTCCTATGGTGTCTCTTGGTATGTTTAACATCTTTGGAATCTTCATATAGCCATTGCCCTTCCTGTGAAGAGAAATCACCTCGTCTCTTGTCTTCCTGGACCATTCTCTTGACTTCATCATGTCTGTAAACACACCAGTAAATGTCTAGAAGGAGCTGAGTATCACAGTCATTTTAAATCTGCCTAATTGGTGCTTATTATGCTTGATTGCTGCTCCTTGACATCCACAGGTGTTTTCAATACCTGATCGAAAACACTTGAATGAACCTCTGTTCTTAAGAGTGGTAGTCTTTAACCACTTGCCGCCACGCTAACGCCGATGGGCGTCAGCGCGGCGGCTCTCTCAGGTCTCACTGCCGCCTATCGGCGTCATCTCGTGAGACCCGAGATTTCACATGAGCAGCGCGCGTCGTGCGTGCGCGTTCATGTGATCGGGCCGGGACAACTGAAACTACAGCCTGCCAGCGCTGATCATGCGCTGGCAGGCTGTAGATCTTGAAAAAACCGCATTTAAATCGCATATCAGGCGCTGTTTTTAAACAGCGTCTGATATGCACTGCTATCTGCTCGTCTGGTGGTCCCTTTGTTTGGGACCAACAGAGAAACTATAGGAAAAGTGCACCAATCACTACACACACCCCCCACCCCCATCACTGATTAACCCCTGATCACCCATGTCACCCCCTGATCACCCCCTGTCACCCCCTGTCACTAATCACCCCCTACAGGCTCATTCAGGCGTCCGTATGTGTTTTGCGGATCCATGGATCTGCGGATCCATGGATCTGCGGATCCATAAAATACGGACACCGGCAATGCGCTTTCCGCATTTGCAGATCCGCACAGAACTATATAGAAAATGCTTTTTCTTGTCCGCAATTGCGGACAAGAATAGGACATGTTCTATATTTTTGCGGAGCGGAAGTGCAGACCCGGAGCGCGGATCCGTAATTCCGGATCGAGCGGGACAAAGTCTGTCCCCATAGAAATGAATGGGTCCGCAATTCCGTTCCGCAAACAGAATTTCGGACGTGTGAATGGGGCATAAGGGTCCCGTTATCACCGCCAGTTAGTTAGCTACTTGTTAGTTAGCTAGCACCCACCGCACCGCAATCACTGATTTTGGCAGAGATTTTTCATCCACATTGACCGATCGCGAATGAAAAAATCTGTGCCGTTCATTATTTTTTTTTTTCAGCGCAGCGGCTGAACGGAAAAAAATCTCATTACCCGTATGCTCAATATAAGGAGAATCGCAGAAACTCCTAATGCTGGCCATACGTGTAATGATTGCGGAGAACCCTAAAATGCCAGGACAGTATAAATACCCCACATGTGACCCCATTTTAGAAAGAAGACACCCCAAGGTATTCCGTGAGGGGTATGGTGAGTTCATGTAAAATTTTATTTTTGTCACAAGTTAGTGGAATATGAGACTTTGTAAAAAAAAATATATATATATATATATATATATATATATATATATCAATTTCCGCTAACTTGTGTCAAAAATTTTTTTTTCTGTGAACTCGCCATACCCCTCACAGAATACCTTGGGGTGTCTTCTTTCCACAATGGGGTCACATGTGAGTATTATCTCACCTGGCATTTTAGGAGTGCTAAAGTGTGAGAATCCAAATGCGTAAAAATGCCCTGTGAAATCCTAAAGGTACTCATTGGTTTTAGGGCCCTTTGCGCATCTTGGCTGCAAAAAAGTGGCACACATGTGGTATCGCCGTACTCAGGAGAAGTAGGGCAATGTGTTTTGGGGTGTATTTTTACATATACCCATACTGGGTGTTAGAAACATCTCTGTAAATGACAACTTTTTAAAAATTTTATTCAAAGTTGGCAATTTACAGAGATATTTCTCACCCAGCATGGGTATATGTAAAATACACCCCAAAACACATTGCCCTACTTCTCCTGAGTACGGCGATACCATGAGTGACACTTTTGCAGCCAAGATGCAAAGGCCCAAATCCAATGAGTACCTTTAGGAGGGCATTTTTACGCATTTTCTTCTCACGCTTTAGGGTCCCTAAAATGCCAGGGCAGTATAAATACCCCACATGTGACCCCATTTTGGAAAGAAGACACCCCAAGGTATTCGCTGAGGGGCATAGTGAGTCCATGAAAAATTAAACTTTTTGTCAAAAGTTAGCGGAAAGGGAGACTTTGTGAGAAAAACAATAAAAATCAATTTCCACTAACTTGTGCCAAAAATTTTTTTCTATGAACTCGCCATGCCCCTCATGGAATATCTTGGGGTGTCTTCTTTCCAAAATGGGGTCACATGTGGGTATTTATACTGCCCTGGCATTTAAGGGCCCTAAAGCATGAGAAGAAAATGCGTAAAAATGCCCTCCTAAAAGGTACTCATGGGAATTTGGGCCCTTGCGCATCTTGGCTGCAAAAAGTGTCACTCATGTGGTATCGCCGTACTCAGGAGAAGTAGGGCAATGTGTTTTGGGGTGTATTTTTACATATACCCATGCTGGGTGAGAGAAATATCTCTGTAAACTGACAACTTTGTATAAAAAATTTAAAAAGTTGTCGTTTACAGCGATATTTCTCACACCCAGCATGGTATAATGTAAATACACCCCAAAACACATTGCCCTACTCTCTGAGTACGGTGATACCACATGAGTGACATTTTTGCAGCCAAGATCGCAAAGGCCCTAAAACCAATGAGTACCTTTAGGATTTCACAGGGCATTTTTACGCATTTGAATTCTCACGCTTTAGGTTCCCTAAAATGCCAGGTGAGTATAAATACCCCACATGTGACCCCATTTTGGAAAGAAGACACCCCAAGGTATTCCGTGAGGGGCATGGCGAGTTCACAGAATTTTTTTTTGGCACAAGTTAGCGGAAATTGATATATTTTTATTTTTTTATTTTGTTTTTTACAAAGTCTCATATTCCACTAACTTGTGACAAAAATAAAATTTTACATGAACTCACCATACCCCTCACGGAATACCTTGGGGTGTCTTCGTTCTAAAATGGGGTCACATGTGGGGTATTTATACTGCCCTGGCATTTTAGGGGCCCCTAAAGCGTGAGAAGAAGTCTGGAATCCAAATGCGTAAAAATGCCCTGTGAAATCCTAAAGGTACTCATTGGAATTAGGGCCCTTGCGCACTCAGGCTGCAAAAAGTGTCACACATGTGGTATCGCCGTACTCAGGAGAAGTGGGGCAATGTGTTTTGGGGTGTATTTTTATATATACCCCTGCTGGGTGTGAGAAATATCTCTGTAAATGACAATTTTTAAATTTTTTATACAAAGTTGTCAGTTTACAGAGATATTTCTCACTCAACATAGGTATATGTAAAAATACACCCCAAAACACATTGCCCCACTTCTCCTGAGTACAGCGATACTACATGAGTGACACTTTTGCAGCCTGGTAAAGGGCCCTAAACTAATGAGTACCTTTAGCTTTACATGGCGGCTCACAATTAGCCTCGCCCAAAATGCCAGAACAGTACAAACACCCCACAAATGACCCCATTTCGGAAAGTAGACACCCCAAGGTATTCACTGAGGGGCATAATGAGCCCGTATGAGATTTTTTTTTTTGCCAGAAGTTAGCAGAAATGGAAACTTTATTATTATTTTTTTCCTCAGAAAGTGTCATTTTCCGCTAACTTGTGAAAAAAATGAAATGATACATGAACTCACCAAGCCCCTCCGCGAATACTTTGGGGTGTCTTCTTTCTAAAATGGTGTGATTTGGGGGTATTTATACTTTCCTGGCATTCTAGCACCTGAAGAAACACGACAGGCGCTCAGAAAGTCAGAGCTGCTTCAAAATGCCGAAATTCACTTTTTTGCACCATAGTTTGTAAACGCTATAACTTTTACCCAAACCAATAAATATACACTTATTGGACTTTTTTTATCAAAGACATGTAGAACAATACATTTAGAGAAAATTTATATAGAAATGTAGTTTTTTTTAAAAATTTTACAACAGAAAGTGAAAATGTCATTTTTTGCAAAAATGTCGTTAAATTTTTATTAATAGCAAAAAAAGTAAAAATGTCAGCAACAATGAAATACCACCAAATGAAAGCTCTATTAGTGAGAAGAAAAGGAGGTAAAATTCATTTGGGTGGTAAGTTGCATGACGGAGCAATAAACGGTGAAAGTAGTGTAGTGCGGATTTGTAAAAAAGGGCCTGGTCACTAGGGGGGTATAAACCTGTGGTCTTCAAGTGGTTAAGGGGTTGAATAATTGTGTCAATGAAGAAATCACAAACGTTTAATACTGTATTACAAAAACAATTGATGTCATTTTAGTTGCATTTGGTTCTTTAAAAAGTCCTTGTAAGATTTCATTCTGAACACAATTACAAATGTACACAAAATTCCCTAAAACCCTTTACAGCATTGGGGGTTGAATAATTTTGAACACAACTGTGTGTATATATATATATATATATATATATATATATAGCTTGGAGGGGGGAGTTAGTAAGTGTGTGCAATGTTAATCAAGAAGTTAAAGGAGGAGGTGGAATTTTTTTATTTACTCCTAAATATTTCAAAAGAGATTTTACCGCATATAATTGCAGTGCTTAATGCAGAAAACAAGATTGTTTGTTTTCCAATGAAATAATTAAAAAAATATTTTACCGCATATAAGTGCAGCTTCATGCTGAATGCAAGATTTTTTTCCACCAAAATATTTCAAAAAAATGTTACCGCATATAAGTGCAGTGCTTAACGCAGAATACAAGATTTTTTTCCAGTGAAATAATTCAAAAAATATTTTACCGCATATAAGTGCAGCGCTTATTGCAGACTGCCTGTTTCTTTTTCTACTGATATATGCCTCTAAAGGCTTTACCACATATAACTGGAACATTGAACGTCGAGTATATTTTTCCACGTATATACGCCAATAAAGGCTTTTCAACAGAGTAATAGGCTGTCTGTCCGTTGTAAAAAATCAACTGCGCCTGAGGCGGAGTGATATGAAGTGAACGGGACGTAGCGGAGGAGTACTGAGTACGACCCTATGCGCTTTCACCAGAAATAACTGCGACAGTGCAGTGCGTACATATTTTTCTTTTTTAAATTAAATACGCGCCTATATGCTTTCAACAGAAATCACTGCAACAGTGTAGTGCGTATATATATTTTTCTTTTTCTACTGTAATAGGCCCCTATACCCTTTCACCAGAAATAACTGCACAAGTGACCCGAGAATATATATTTCTTGTTGGACGGAAAAAGGCCACTATACGCTTTAACCAGAAAACAATTAAAGAGCGAAGTGCGTATATATTTTTCTTGTAGTACTGAAATACGACCCTATATGCTTTCACCAGAAATGACTGCAAACATGCAGTGCATTTATATTTTTTGTGTATTACTGAAATACTGCCCTATACTCTTTCACCAGAAATTACTGACAATGATTTTAGCGTAAATAACAATGAAAGTGACCTGCGTATACATTTATCTTTTTCTACAGATGAAAGCCACTAAAGGCTTTTCAACATGGCACTTGTACCCCAATAACTAATTGCTGGAATGACAGAGCTGTATTATGAGACTATCTGGATCCACAAGTAATGTTTACCTGCACTTGTAAATCGCTTTGTTTAAGGGTCCATTCACACGTCCGTTGTTTAGTTCCGCATCTGATCCAGATTTTTCGGAATAGTTGCGGACAGAATTCGGACCCATTGATTTTTAATGGGTTTATAAAATATGCGGACAGCACAAAGTGTGCTGTCCGCATAATTTTCTCAGTACATAGTGTCCGTCAAAAAATAAAACATGTCCTATTCTAATCCGAAAATTGCGGATAAAACTTTATTGGAATAGGAAAATGTATTCTTCTATCCGTTTTTTTTTGCGGATCCGCAAAAAACGGATGACAAACGGAAAGAATTCTTGGAAAATAGGATCCGCAAAAAACGGACGTGTGAATGGACCCTTACAATGAGGATTTTCCTATGACTCTCCCTAGCATCTGCACACATTTCTCCCTGCCTGTGAAATGATTCCTCTCACTATCCTTTCCCTTCACTTGTAAATCGCTTTTTTTCACAATGAGGATTTTCCTATGACTCTCCCTAGCATCTGCACACATTTCTCCCTGCCTGTGAAATGATTCCTCTCATTATCCTTTCCCTGCACTAGTAAATCGCTTCTTTCCTTTTTTTTTTTTAACAATTCGTTTTTCTTTCACTCTCCCTAGAACAAAGTACGATACTGAATGGCAGAATCTAAGATGGCTGCCATATTTAAAGGGCTGTGACATCACTGGGCTGGCTGGCTGCTGGTTGGGTGCATGCATAGCATTATGGGTCATCCCGCCTTCCCAAAGTTCCTTGCCCCATGTCCTCACACATGTTGCCGCCATTGTAGCCGCCATGTTAGGAAAAATTACGATTCGTTACCACGAACCACGAGGAAATTCGCATTCATTGCGAATCAAAATTTTCCTGAAATTCTAAACGAATTCCACTTCGTCAGCTTCGATTCGCTTATCTCTAATGATAATCTTACATTGTTTAATTTTCAACAATAGCCTATATCTTCTTGAAACACATACTTTTTCCTTTCTATTATCAAAAAGTTGATTAATATTCTCCATAGGGGCCTTTTTATATTTCAAGTAGTCTACTGATGATGAATTCATTGCTTCTCTCAATTGTAAATGTCTGAATAATTCTTTATTCGGAATCCCATATTCTTTTTTGAGTGTTTCCTGTATTTCTTGCAAATTAATATTATTCCATATAGGAGTAAAATCTGTATATCCTTTAATATCCATACTGATAAAAATCCTGATATACTCTAATTTTTGTCCCTTCAATTCGAAACTTCTCAGAAGCTCTAACCTCCCTCCACGCCACCTCCCGGTCTCTATAGGAAACAAACTTAGTCAAAATTGTTCTTGGATATTTTCCTGGCTAACCTCCTTTGATTAGGAACTCTGTGCGCTTGCTCAATAATTAAGGAGTTAGACAACGTCCCAGGTTTACAGTTCTCTACAATCCATTTTTCCATAAAGCCGACACAATCCGATCCTTCCATTCCCTCTGGTATTCCTACCCATCTCAGATTTTTTTCTTCTTGCACAATCTTCTATATCTATTAGCTTACTCTCCATGGCAGCATTCATTTGTTTTAGAGATACTACATCTTTCTCCAGCTTAAATACGAAGTCTTCCACCGGTGACAGTCACCTCACCTTTTTCAAATCATCTCTAATTAGTGACACATCTGATTGGATGCCCCCAATCTGAGTAACTGCCTTCCCCATCTTACTCTCTAACCTTGTTACCGCTCTTAAGATTTCTTTCACCATTTTTGGGTCAGAGTCTCCTTTTTCTCCCTCCACTTCTTTCCCTTCAGGGACATCAACATTTTCTTCCAAACCAAGCTCTATCCCCTCCCCATCTCATTTCCAGGGTTAGGGGGTCTTAATGGAGAAGATGTAGGTGTCAGATATTTACTTAAAGCATTTTTTTTCTGTCTTGTATCTACACCCAGGCCCCCAGCGGAACGTCTATTATCATTGTTAGTATTATATCCATGTTGATCATCTCTTTTTTTAGGTGGCATTTTATACAGGAGTAATTAAATTACAAAAGCCAATTAGTAAAAAATATACTGGTTAGAGATCTGTCAGTCCAGGTTTAGTACACATTAGTGAGATACGTAGTAAATTGAAAAAAAATGTTACGGCAGTCTATAGGGGGGTCACAGTCCCAAAGCTGGTTTGGTTTCACAACGGTTAGGGGGTAGAGGAAAGGGAGTTAATAAGGAATCCAAGACGGAGTGGTTAAGAGGGAGCAAAAACAAGTAAGAGGAAGCAAGCAAGAGTTGCAAAATAGAATTATCTTTCTTAACTTCAGTCCAAAAAGAAAAATCTTTATTCCGGCTCCCTCTTTAACTTCTTTTCCTCCTCTCTTCCTCTTATGCCCGACCGCTTTGAATACAATACTCACTGAGGGTAGACAGCCCCACTCTCACCCGGCTTCCACAGCGATATCACAATCCCAGATGCGTTATCTTCAGACCCCCCCACCTTCGACCGACCAACCTCCACCACGAACGGCAGGAACACGCAGTTGACCGGGACGTTGCACTGCTACCCTCTCTGGATCTGGCTCCAGCCAGGAAGACCAAGCCGCATTAGTTCACATGCACTGTGTCTCTCCTGGCATCTTCCCTCTGCCTTCACATGGAAGGCCCGCTCACTGCGAATTACAGAGGAGAGGGAGGGGCCGAGCTGGCATCCCGCGTCAGGCACATTCCATGCTCCTCCTCAAAGTTCGTGTTAAGCTAAAATCTTAGTTGTACAGTATGGATTTTCTATACACCCAATATTGTAGATGGTTGTGCGCATCCACACTCAGTAGAGTGTTTTGCATCTTGCCAAATGTTATAGAAACAAAACAATAGCTGATTTCAGGGAGACCAGCTACAGAAAACACAGCGAAGCCAATCCAAAGTGCAAAGCTCCCTGGAAAACAGTAATATGAAAAAATAAATGTGGAGATTGGGTCTACAACACAATGACAGCCAGATACAGTATCCTTCAAAGGAAGGAAAACCGAGCAAAGGGGTGTCTCCATTACAGAGATCACCAAATCCACCATATTACGTGTCCCCTATGTCAAGATCACTCTTTTTTTTTTTTAAAGATTTAAGGATGTGATGAGGAAAACCTAAGCCAGTTATCCATCCACAGACAGCTTTTTCGGGGTGTTTCCCCTTATCAGTGTGGAATAGGATTCTGGCTAACTGGGAGCAATGCCTTGGAGACTACTCAAATAAAACAATAGCTGATCTCAGGCAGACCAGCTACAGAAAACACAGCGGAGCCTCATTTAAGAGTCTCAACACAGCAATCCAAAGTGCAAAGCTCCCTGGGAAACAGTAATATGCAAAATAAATGTGGAGCCTCAGTATCGGGTCTACAACACAATAAAAAACAGATATCCCTCAAAGGAAGGAAAACCGAGCAAAGGGGTGTCTCCATTACAGAGATCACCAAATCCACCATATTAAGTGGCCCCTATAAGGGATATCTGGCTTTCATTGTGTTGTAGACCCAATACTGGGGCTCCACATTTATTTTGCAAATGTTATAGAGACAGTGACTTCTTTATACATTTTCATCTTTATTCAAATGTATAAAACAGTCCAGTTTCTGCAAAAAACTTCTACTACAAGTATCGTGCTAGGATATACCATCAGTTTCTTATTGGTTGGTGTAATGGGAGGTGTATTTAATATATTCTATAAATGTCCCTAGATTCAATTACATACACCTTCTAATATAAAGGGATATCACTTTTCACCCCATTGGTTGATACAAGTGCATGTTTCCAGAAATACTGGCCTGCAGGAGGCTGTACCATGGCTTGCATTGTTAAGGTATCAGCTAGTGGGATGTTAACTGGTCAGTATCTAGTCCCCTTTTGCGTAGATCCCAATAAAGTTGCTGGTTATTCTTAGAAACGCACTCAGATTGGGTCACTGTCACTAGTGGGGTACCACAGGGGTCAATATTGGGCATTATTCTCTTCAATATATTTATTAATGATCTTGTAGAAGGATTGCATAGTAAAGTATCAATTTTTGCAGATGATACTAAACTGTGTAAAGTAATTAACACAGAAGAGGACAGTATACTGCTACAGAGGGATCTGGATAGATTGGAGGCTTGGGCAGATAAGTGGCAGATGAGGTTTAACACTGACAAATGTAAGATTATGTATATGGCAAGGAATAATGCAAGTCACCAGTACATACTAAATGGTAAAACACTGGGTAACACTGACATGGAAAAGGATTTAGGAATTTTAGTGAACAGCAAACTGAACTGTGGAACCCAGTGTCAGGCAGCTGCTGTCAAGTCCAAAAAGATCATGGGTGTCATCAAAAGGGGCATAGATGCCCCTGATGGGAACATGGTTCTACCAGTTTTCAAATCACTAGTCAGATCACACATTGAGTACTGTGTAAGTTATGGGCCCCTGTGAACAAGGCAGTCATAGCAGAGCTGGAGAGGGTTCAGAGGAGGGCAACTAAAGTAATAACTCAAATGGGTGGACTACAGTACCCAGAAAGATTATCAAATGTAGGGTAAGGGCTCCTTCACATCACCGTTTGTCTTTTTTGTTCTCCGGCTCCGTTAAGGAGCCGGAGAACAGAAAGGATGGATGCTGGACATAACTGACACCAACGGAGCCTAAAGACCCCATAGACTTTAATGGAGTCCGTTTGGTGTCCGCTTAGAACGTGATTTTTTAAGTGGGCACGAAAACCCTGCATGCAGTATTATCGTGTCCGCTCAAAAATCATGTTCTGAGCGGACACCAAACGGACCCCATTAAAGTCTATGGGGTCTTTGGGCTCTGTTGGTGTCAATTAGGTGTCAATTATGTCCAGCATCCGTCCTTTCCGTTCTCCTGCTCCTTAACGGAGCCGGAGAACGGAAAAGACAAACGGTGATGTGAATGAGCCCTTATTTAGTTTACAAAAAAGACGACTGAGGGGAGATCTAATTACTATGTAACTATGTATAAATATATCAGGGGTCAGTACAGAGCTCTCTCCCGTCATCTATTTAGTCCCAGGACTGTGACGAGGGGACATCCTCTACGTCTGGAGGAAAGTAGGTTTCTACACAAACATAGAAGAGGATTCTTGACGGTAAGCGCAGTGAGACTATGGAACTCTCTGCCTAAAGAGGTGGTAATGGTGAATTCACTAAAAGAGTTCAAGAGGGGCCTGGATGTATTTCTTAAGGGCAGTAATATTAAAGGTTATATTTACTAGAATGGAGAAGGGAGCACGGACTGCAGGAGAATGTGCCTAATTTATGACGAGGCTTGTGCCATGTGTGGTAAGGTGCAAGGTACCGTTGTCGATGGCAGGTACGTGTCACCGAGGTTCCTGGCCTCGGTGAGGTGAGAGCCGGGTTTTTATGTGTCAGCAGCAGCTAGTGCTGCTTGACATTGTTAGTTAGTTTGGCTGCAAAGCCAATCCGGGCCGGCTCTTACTCGGAGTAGGCAAAGAGTTGGGTGGGTGCCTACTCCCCACAGTCCAGGCCGGACTTTATCCGGGCCTTTAAAAGGCAGCCTCCTCAGCAGCTGAGGGGGTGATTATCCTGGAGCTGGTGTTAGGCTGTGGAATCATCTGAGTTTGGGAGTTTTGATCCATTCTGTGCTGTGTGGAGTTCACGCTGGAAGCAAGAGCCCAAGCAAGGAGGAGTGCAGACGGCCTGGAAGCATGAGGTTGATAGCCTTGCGGCTGGACTGACAGCCAGGTGCGAACCTGCACCTAAAACCTCCCAGGTGACTGGAACCTGGTTTTGGACTGTTTTGTTTTGCCTCATGATTT
This sequence comes from Bufotes viridis, assembly GCA_033119425.1. Lineage (NCBI taxonomy): Eukaryota > Metazoa > Chordata > Amphibia > Anura > Bufonidae > Bufotes > Bufotes viridis. The sequence goes on from CM065592.1 coordinate 314,112,882, forward strand.
CTGATGTGTGTGATTTAACACCAAGAGACTGTTTATTGTTTATGTTGTGCAAGTGTGAATAAAACACTGATTATTGCACCTTCTGGACTCCCTTTTGCCTCTGTACTGCACCTGCACCGCTATCTACCAGAGCGACTCCCCACATTTGGTGGAGGATGCGGGCATGCGCAGTGAGGCTGGCGTGAACGCCGAACTTTGTTTGTTTTGCTGAGCACAAGTGAATGTCATATGTCAAGCCGGCAAAGTTTCAACACGTGAACCCTGACAAGATGGAGGCAGTTGTAAAGGCTCTCGTGGAGGCCAATTTACAGCAGCGGGAGGCCAACAAGCAGCAGCAGGAGACAAACCAGCTGCTGTTGCAACAGGTAATGGCTTTGCAATCGTCTGGAGCCTCTCACCGTGCCCATGATGCCCGGAAAGCGGTCCGTGCAGTGATTCCAAAGATGACCCCCGAGGATGATGCTGAGACCTACCTGGCAGTCTTCGAAAAAGTGGCCGTGAGGGAGAAGCTGCCCCGTGACCAGTGGGCTGAGGTGGTCGCTCCGTTCCTGGCTTCCGGACCCCAGCAGGTGTTTTTCGACTTGGCGGACGACCAAGCGGCCGATTATGACACCGTGAAAGGAGAGATCCTGGCCAGACTGGGGGTGAACGTGCTGGTCCGTGCTCAAAGAGTCCACCAGTGGGACTTTAAAACGACTGAACCCGCTAGGCCGCAGTACTACGATCTGCTGCACAGGCTGCAAAAGTGGCTGCAGCCTGATGTTCTAAGTCCGGCTGCTATGCTGGACCGTCTGCTGGCCGACATCTTTTGGAGGGCCCTGCCTTATCCCCTCCAGCACTGGGTCGGCCAGGCGTCTCCGGTATGTGCCCTGGAGATGGTCGACCTGGTGGAGCGTTACGAGGCCACCAGAAACCTGCAGGGGAGTCTTGCTGGGAAGGGGTCAGTCATCCGGCGACAGAGAGGCCTGCACGGAATGTACCCCCTGCGGATCCGCCTCCCGTGGTATGCTGGAGGTGTCAGGAGCCAGGCCACATCAGGGCCGACTGTCCGCATCGGGGTGAGCCGATGGTTGTGAACTACGGGGTTCGCCACTCCCTGTATGCACGGAAGCTGTGCGCAACTGGCACCCGTGAGGTGCAGGATAAAAACCACCTGTGTCAAGTAGAGGTGGGAGATTCCCTGGCGGTGGCCCTGCTGGACTCCGGGAGTCTAGTCTCCCTGGTAAGAGCTGCCCTAGTACGGCCTGCGGAGTATACCGGCCGTAAAATTGGGGTCCTGTGCATCCACAGAGACTTAAAAGACTACCCCACTGCACTAGTGACTTTGTCCACAGCGGCTGGTAAGTGGACCCACGAGGTGGCTGTTGCTACCAAACTCCCACATGAACTGATACTTGGGAGGGACTTCCCAGGTTTCCCGGCGCTGTGGCCGGCAATAAAAGTGTCTGATGGACCCGAGACAGGGGTAACCCTAGTAGAGTGGCCTGATACCACTGGAAGGCCAGAACCCTGGGAGCCCGAGTCTGAAGGCCCAGCGGTAGGGGTGACCACTGCTCCAGCGGTAGAGGGGGAGACAACCCCACTGAGGGTAATGGTGGGAGACACGGAGAACTTGCCACCGGGACCTGAGTTGGCAGACCTCAATGTCTCCGGGGAAAATTTTGGGACCGCACAACACCGGGACCAAACCCTAACCAGGGCCTGGGAAAGTTTTGTAATGATTGATGGTAAACCCCAGAAACCTGGGGCTGAATTAATGTTTCCGCGATTTATTGTTCTTCAGGATATGTTGTATCGGGTGAACCAACTCCGAGGTGAGCCAGTTGAACAGTTGGTGGTGCCCACCGCATATTGCAAGCTTGTTATGGAGCTTGCCCACCAACATGTTCTTGGGGGACACTTGGGGTGGCAGAAAACCCAGGACCGCATACTGCAGCGGTTTTATTGGCCTGGTGTGTTTAAGGAGGTAGAAGAATATTGTAAATCCTGTCCGACCTGTCAGGTAAATAGCCCCCAGCCGCATTACAGAAGTCCCCTGGTCCCTCTCCCAATAATTGAGGTCCCATTCGAGCGTATTGCCATGGATCTGGTCGGACCCGTACCGAAGTCTGCTAGGGGTCACCAACATATCCTGGTGATTCTGGACTATGCTACTCGATATCCAGAGGCGGTGCCTCTGCGACATACCTCGGCTAAGCTCATTGCCAAAGAGTTAATGGAAATGTTTTCCTGTATGGGCCTGCCAAAAGAGATTCTGACCGACCAAGGGACCCCTTTTATGTCCAAAGTTATGAGGGAACTGTGTAAATTGTTGCGTATAAAGCAGTTACGGACGTCCGTGTACCATCCGCAAACAGACGGTCTTGTCGAGAGGTTTAACCAAACTCTAAAAAATATGTTAAAAAGGGTGGTGTCTAGAGATGGGAAGGACTGGGATCTGCTTCTGCCCTATCTCATGTTCGCAGTGCGAGAGGTGCCCCAGGCCTCTACTGGGTTCTCGCCCTTCGAACTGCTTTATGGCAGACACCCTCGGGGCCTGTTGGATATCGCCAAGGAAGCGTGGGAACAACAGCCTGTTCCCCACAAAAGTGTCATTGAGTATGTCACCCAGATGCAGGAACGGATGGAAAGGGTGTTGCCGCTGGTCCGGGAGCATATGGAGGCAGCGCAACAAGCCCAGAGTAGGGTATATAATCGTCAGGCTCTGGTTCGGGACTTCAACCCGGGAGATCGGGTTTTGGTTCTGGTGCCCACCCTTGACAGCAAGTTCCTAGCTAGGTGGCAGGGCCCCTATGAGGTAATCGAGAAGGTAGGGGAAGTAAATTACAAAGTACACCAGCTGGGGCGGCGCAAGCCGGAGCAGGTGTACCACGTGAATTTACTGAAGCCGTGGAAAGACAGGGACACGGCCGACGACAACAGCACCCGGCCAGGGCTTCTAGGTGACAAGGGTCCAGCCCCACAGTTCGAGGCCTGCGAAGCGGTAGCCACGGTAAAAATTGCAGACAGCCTGTCTTCCAAACAAGTTCAGGAAGTCAGGGAGTTCATCAGTCGGAACACGGATGTGTTCTCGGACCTCCCTGGCCGCACGTCTCTCATCCAACATGACATCGCCACTGAGCCTCAGGCCAAAATCCGGTTAAAACCATACCGGGTACCCGAGGCTCGGCGACGGGCCATCATGGACGAAGTGCAATTAATGTTGAAGCTCGATGTCATTGAGGAGTCGAAAAGTGAGTGGGCCAGTCCCATAGTCCTAATACCTAAGCCGGATGGGACGTTGCGGTTCTGCAACGATTTTCGCAAGTTAAATGAAGTGTCCAAGTTTGATGCGTATCCCATGCCCCGGGTAGACGAGCTTGTTGAGAATTTAGGGCAAGCCCGTTATTTTTCTGTGCTCGACCTCACTAAAGGGTACTGGCAGGTACCCTTAACGGAGTCGGCCAAGGAAAAAAACGCTTTTGTTACCCCGCAGGGCCTGTATCATTACAAGGTATTACCCTTTGGCCTGCATGGCGCCCCCGCCACCTTCCAAAGGTTAATGGATATTGTGCTGCGACCTCATCGTCGGTACGCCTTGGCCTACTTAGATGATGTAATTATCCACAGCACCGACTGGGAAAGCCATTTGCCCAAAGTGCAGGCGGTAGTAGATGCCCTGAGGAAAGCTGGTCTAACCGCCAATCCAAAGAAGTGTGCGATTGGGTTGGAAGAGACCAAATATCTGGGATATGTTATTGGGCGCGGAGTCATCAAGCCGCAGGTAACTAAGGTAGAGGCCATTCGTAACTGGCCCCGACCGGTCACCACCAAGCAGGTAAAGTCCTTCCTGGGAATTGTAGGGTACTACATGCGATTTGTGCCCCACTTTGCCACAATAGCAGCGCCGTTGACAGACCTGTTGAAGGGGCGAAAGTCTGGGAAGGTTAGCTGGAGTGAGAAGGCGGAGGAGGCTTTCTCTGCTCTGAAGTCGGCCCTGTGTGGGTCCCCGGTTTTGGTGACGCCCGACTTCAAGAGAGAATTTGTGGTACAGACCGATGCCTCTGAAGTGGGCCTCGGGGCTGTACTCTCTCAGTAAATCAATGGGGAGGAGCATCCCGTGGTTTTCCTGAGTCGCAAACTCACCCCAGCCGAGACCAGGTACAGTATAGTGGAGAGAGAGTGCCTGGCCATCAAGTGGGCACTAGAGTCTCTCCGCTATTATCTGCTAGGGAGAAAGTTCCGTCTGGTGACCGACCATTCCCCTCTAAAGTGGATGTGCCAGGCGAAAGACAGGAATGCTCGGGTCACCAGATGGTTCTTGTCTCTGCAGAATTTCAAGTTTTCGATAGAACACAGGGCAGGCCGCTTGCATGGTAACGCAGATGCCCTGTCCCGCGTCCACTGCCTCACATGTGTTCACCCCCTCAGGGTTGAACAAAGGGGGGGGGGGGTATGTGGTAAGGTGCAAGGTACCGTTGTCGATGGCAGGTACGTGTCACCGAGGTTCCTGGCCTCGGTGAGGTGAGAGCCGGGTTTTTATGTGTCAGCAGCAGCTAGTGCTGCTTGACATTGTTAGTTAGTTTGGCTGCAAAGCCAATCCGGGCCGGCTCTTACTGGGAGTAGGCAAAGAGTTGGGTGGGTGCCTACTCCCCACAGTCCAGGCCGGACTTTATCCGGGCCTTTAAAAGGCAGCCTCCTCGCAGCTGAGGGGGTGATTATCCTGGAGCTGGTGTTAGGCTGTGGAATCATCTGAGTTTGGGAGTTCTGATCCATTCTGTGCTGTGTGGAGTTCACGCTGGAAGCAAGAGCCCAAGCAAGGAGGAGTGCAGACGGCCTGGAAGCATGAGGTTGATCGCCTTGTGGCTGGACTGACAGCCAGGTGCGAACCTGCACCTAAAACCTCCCAGGTGACTGGAACCTGGTTTTGGACTGTTTTGTTTTGCCTCATGATTTCGGATGTGTGTGATTTAACACCAAGAGACTGTTTATTGTTTATGTTGTGCAAGTGTGAATAAAACACTGATTATTGCACCTTCTGGACTCCCTTTTGCCTCTGTACTGCACCCGCACCGCTATCTACCAGAGCGACTCCCCACACATGTCATAAATTAGGTGCAATCCTCCGATGGCACAGGGAATATCAAGGCAGCCGTGCCTCGTCTCTACAAAGTTTAACAAACTGACCTCTTACTTTCCTACTTTTCCATCATCCTTCCACCTTCTCAATACCCCACCCCCAATACTGTGCCGACTGTGCTCCCCAATACTTTCCTGCAGAATCAGTCCCCCTGAATATACTGGTACCACACAGATAGTGCGTCAGTACAAAAACACCCCTTTATATTGTGCGCTAGTAAAAAAAAATCCCCCCTTCCTTTAGATCAGACCCCATATACTGTAAAACCCTAAAATTTATCCCCCCATTTCAGACCAAACCCCCTTTAGACCGCTATGTCAGACCCCATAAGACCCCAGTTTTAGACCTCAGATCAGAGCCCTATGAGACCTCCATGTAAGACCCCGACCCAATATCAGACATCAGATAAGACCGCCATTACAGCTCCAGACCCCCATATAAGACCCCCATTAGACCTCCAGACCCCCATATGAGACCTGCAGACACCCATTAGACTTCCAGACCCCCAATCAGACCCCCATTAGACCTCCAGACCCCCATTCAGACCTCTGCAGACCCCCCAGTCAGACCTCCAGACCCCCCATTCAGACCTCCAAACCCTCCGGTCAGACCTCCAGACCCCCCAGTCAGAATTCCAGACCCCCCCATTAGACCACTCCAGACCCCCATTAGACCTCTCCAAACCCCCCATTAGAACACTCTAGACCCCCCAGTCAGACCTCCAGACCCCCCATTCAGACCTCCAAACCCTCCGGTCAGACCTCAAGACCCCCCAGTCAGAATTCCAGACCCACCCATTAGACCACTCCAGACCCCCAGTGAGACCTCTCCAGACCCCCCATTAGACCTCCATATAAGACCTGAGATCAGACTGTAAAATAATAAAGTAACTTACCTCTCCTGCGGCCACTCTCCCTGTCCTGGCTATCTTCTCTTCTCAGTGCCCGCAGCGACAGGTCAGAGTGCTCTCTATATGCAGGCAGTCAGGACACAGCAGCGCGGGCCCTGAGAAGAGGGAGCAGGAGGATGGGTAAGTACTGTACAGCGCTCACAGCGCTTCTCTCCCTCTCCTCCTGCAGACTATTGAGTGCTTCCATTATGGAAGAGCTCGCTAGTATTCCCTTTATAAGATGCACTGCATCTTATAAAGGGAAAAGTACAGTACCACTGGCAAGGGGGGCCCTCTGGGCCCCTCTGGCTTAGGGACCCCGTCACAACTGCGACCGCTGCGACCCCTATAGTTAGGCCAGTGCTAAGTATCTTCCCTACTAACCCTATCTTAAAAGCCCTAACCCCTTGCTCTGATATTATATGCCTTTCCCTCAGCACCTTATTGTGTACCCCTTAGTTATCAGAACAGGAAGAGCCTTTGGGGGGGTCACTAGTGAAGTAGTGAGTGAGTAAATGTATTGTATTGTGTATGTAGAATTTTGGGTGGGCATTAATATTGTACAGGGATAGTTGATGTGTTGTTAATATATATTGCGCCACATGTAGTGTTAGTATACTTAATACATATTGCTGGTTATTATGTGTCTTGAAGTATACTGAGACTATACTGTGTTTATATATTTTATGTAACATACTGTGTTAGATTTGTGTACAATAAAAGTATATTTGTTATTAACACCATGTCATGACTTAACCTGTACACAAATAAGGAAAGGTAATAGAAAGAGTTATACAAAGTGTGGGGAGTCGCTCTGGTAGACAGCGGTGCGGGTGCAGTTTAGAGGCAAAACAAGGAGTCCAGATTGTGCATCAAACAGTGTTTTATTCACACTTGCACACCAGAAATGAAAACAGTCTCTTGGTGACAGTTCACACACAACAGAAATCATGTGGCAAAACCAAAAACAGGCCAACACAGGGTCCAGTCACCTTGGGTGGTTTAAGTGCGGTTCACACCTAGCAGTCGGTTCAGCCGCAGGCGATTCCTCCTTCAGTTTGCAGGGAAACACCACCTTGCTGAGCTCCGTCCTCCAGCACAGAGAACTCCTCAGTCCTGTTAGCAGGCTCCAGGATAATCACACCCAGACACAGCTGATGGCTGTGTTTTATACCCAGCCCAAAACTCGGACTGGACCGTGGGGAGCAGCCACCCACCCTACTCTTTAGCTGCTCCCAGTAAGAGCCGGCCCGGATCGGCTTTGCAGCCATGCTATTTAAAAGAGTCAAACAGCACTAGCTGCTGCAGACAAAAACCCGGTTCTCACCTCACCGAGGCCAGCAACCTCGGTGACACGTACCTGCCATCGCAAATGACACCTTGCACCTTACCACATACCCCCCTTTGTTCAACCCTGAGGGGTGAACACACGTGAGGCAGTGGACGCGGGACAGGGCATCTGCGTTGCCCTGCAAGCGGCCTGCCCTGTGTTCCACGGAAAACTTGAAATTTTGAAGAGATAGGAACCACCTGGTGACCCGAGCATTCCTCTCCTTGGCCTGACTCATCCATTTGAGGGGGAATGGTCGGTCACCAGACGGAACCTCCTCCCTAACAGGTAGTAGCGGAGAGATTCGAGTGCCCACTTGATAGCCAGGCACTCCTCTCCACTATACTATATCTGGACTCGGCGGGACTGAGCTTACGGCTCAGGAAGACAACGGGATGTTCTTCCCCGTTGACCTCCTGCGACAGTACCGCACCGAGGCCTACCTCCGAGGCGCCGGTTTGTACGACAAACTCCTTGTTGAAGTCGGGTGTCACCAAAACCGGGACCCACACAGGGCCGACTTCAACGCGGAGAAAGCCTCCTCCGCCTTCTCACTCCAGCTAACCCTCCCAGACTTTCGCCCTTCAACAGGTCTGTCAATGGCGCTGCTATTGTGGCAAAGTGGGGCACAAACCTCATGTAGTAACCTACAATCCCCAGGAACGACTTTACCTGCCTGGTGGTGACCGGTCGGGGCCAGTTACGAATGGCCTCTACCTTAGTTACCTGAGGTTTGATGACTCCCGCCCAATTACATATCCCAGATATTTTGTCTCCTCTAACCCTATGGAGCACTTCTTTGGGTTAGCGGTCAGTCCGGCTTTCCTCAGGGCATCCACTACCGCCTGCACCTTGGGTAAATGGCTTTCCCAGTCGGTGCTGTGGATGACTACATCATCTAAGTAGGCCGAGGCGTACCGACGATGTGGTCGCAGCACTATGTCCATTAACCTTTGGAAAGTGGCGGGGCGCCATGCAGGCCAAAGGGTAACACCTTGTAGTGATACAGGCCCTGCGGGTAACAAATGCGGTTTTTTCCTTAGCCGACTCGCTAAGGGTACCTGCCAGTACCCTTTAGTGAGGTCCAGCACAGAAAAATAACGGGCTTGTCCTAAACTTTCAACCAGCTCGTCTACTCGGGGCATGGGATACGCGCCAAACTTGGATACTTCATTTAACTTACGAAAGTCGTTGCAGAACCGCAACGTCCCATCCGGCTTGGGTATTAGGACTATGGGACTGGCCCACTCACTTTTCGACTCCTCAATGACCTCGAGCTTCAACATTAACTGTACTTCCTCCGCGATGGCCCGTCGCCGAGCCTCGGGTACCCGGTATGGTTTTAACCGGATCTTGGCCTGAGGCTCAGTGACGATGTCATGTTGGATGAGAGACGTGCGGCCAGGAGGTCCGAGAACACATCCGTGTTCCGACTGATGAACTCCCTGACTTCCTGAACTTGTTTGGAAGACAGGCTGTCTGCAATTTTTACCGTGGTTACTGCTTCACAGGCCTCGAACTGTGGGGCTGGACCCTTTTCACCTAGAAGCCCTGGCCGGGGCTGTGGTCGTCGGCCGTGTCCCTATCTTTCCACGGCTTTAGTAAATTCACGTGGTACACCTGCTCCGGCTTGCGCCGCCCTGGCTGGTGTACTTTGTAATTTACTTCCCTACTTTCTCGATCACCTCATAGGGGCCCTGCCACCTAGCTAGGAACTTGCTGTCAAGGGTGGGTACCAGAACCAACACCCGATCTCCCGGCTTGAAGCCCCGTACCCGAGCCTGACGATTGTACACCCTACTCTGGGCTTGTTGCGCTGCCTCCATATGCTCCCGGACCAGCGGCAACACCTTTTCCATCCGTTCCTGCATCTGGGTGACATACTCAATGACACTTTTGTGGGGGACAGGCTGTTGTTCCCACGCTTCCTTGGCGATATCCAACAGGCCCCGAGGGTGTCTGCCATAAAGCAGTTCGAAGGGCGAGAACCCAGTAGAGGCCTGGGGCACCTCTCGCACTGCGAACATGAGATAGGGCAGAAGCAGGTCCCAGTCCTTCCCATCTCTAGACACCACCCTCTTTAACATATTTTTTAAAGTTTGGTTAAACCTCTCGACAAGACCGTCCGTTTGTGGATGGTAAACGGACGTCCGTAACTGCTTTATACGCAATAATTTACACAGTTCCCTCATTACTTTGGACATAAAAGGGGTCCCTTGGTCTGTCAGAACCTCTTTTGGCAGGCCCACACGGGAAAACATTTCCATTAACTCTTTGGCAATGAGTTTAGCTGAGGTATGTCGCAGAGGCACCGCCTCCGGATACCGAGTGGCATAGTCGAGAACTACCAGAATGTGTTGGTGGCCCCTGGCAGATTTTGGTACAGGCCCAATTAGATCCATAGCGATTCGCTCAAACGGGACCTCAATAATTGGAAGCGGTACCAGAGGACTACGGAAATGTGGCTGGGGGCTAGTTATCTGACAGGTGGGACAGGACTTACAATAATTCTCTACCTCCTTGAACACACTGGGCCAATAAAACCGCTGCAGTATGCGGTCCTGGGTTTTCTGCCACCCCAGGTGTCCCCCAAGAACATGTTGGTGGGCAAGCTCCATGACAAGCCTGCGATACGCTGTGGGCACCACCAACTGTTCAACAGGCTCACCTCGGATTTGGTTCACCCGATACAACATATCCTGAAGGACAATGAATCGCGGAAACATTAATTCAGCCCCAGGTTTCTGGGGTTTACCATCAATTATTATGACACTTTCCCAGGCTCTGGTTAGGGTTTGGTCCCGGTGTTGTGCGGTCCCAAAATTTTCCCCGGAGACATTGAGGTCTGCCAACTCAGGTCCCGGTGGCAAGTCCTCCGTGTCTCCCACCATTACACTCAGTGGGGTTGTCTCCCCTCTATCACAGAAGTGGTGGTCACCCCTACCGCAGGCCCTTCGGACTCGGGCTCCCAGGGCTCTGGCCTCCCACAGGAACCAGGCCACTCTGCTAGGGTTACCCCTGTCTCAGGGCTATTAGTCACTTTCACCTCAGGCCATAGTGACGGAAAACCAGGGAAGTCTCTTCCAATTATTAGTTCATACGGTAGCTTGGCGGAGATCGCCACTTCACAAGTCCATGTGCCGGCCGCCGTGGACAGAGACATTACAGCCGTGGGATAGTCCTTTAAGTCTCCGTGTATGCACACCACCCCAACTTTCCGGCCCGTATACTGGGAGGGCTGTACCAGGGCAGCACTTACCAGGGTTACTAGGCTCCCTGAGTCCAGCAGCGCCACTGCAAGATTATCACCGACTTGCACCTGGCACAGATGACGATTGTCTAGGGTCTCGGGGTGCCGGTCGCACACAGTCTCCGGGCATACATGGAAGCCCGGTACCCATAATTGGTCTCCATGGGTTCTCCCCACTGTGGACAGTCGGCCCTCACATGGCCAGGCTCGTGACACCGCCAGCAGACTATCGGGGCCGGGTCTACAGGGGGTACACCCCGAGCAGGTTTCTCGGGTACCAGTCGTCGGGACTGGATGGGAGACCTCCGGGTTTGACCGGCCCTCCCAACAACACCTCCTTTCAAGGTTTTTGTGGCCTCATAGCGCTCGACCAGGTCGACTCATGTCCAAGGCATTAGTGGGTGACACCTGGCCGATCCAGTGCTGCAGGGGTACGGCAAGGCCCTCCAGAAGATGTCAGCCAGCAGACGGTCCAGCATAGCAGCCGGACTTAGAACCTCAGGCTGCAGCCACTTTTGCAACCTGTGCAGCAACTCATAATACTGCGGCCTGGCGGGTTCAGCCGTATTAAAGTTCCACTGGTGGACCCGCTGAGCCCGGACTAACACGTTCACCCCCAGTCTTGCCAGGACCTCACCTTTCACGGTCGTGTAGTCAGCGGCTTGGTCATCTGGGAGGTCAAAAAATACTTGCTGGGGTCCAGACGCCAGGAACGGAGCGACGACCTCTGCCCACTGTTCTCGGGTAATTTCTCCTCACGGCCACCTTCTCGAACACCGCCAGATAGGTCTCCACATCATCCGAGGGGTCATCTTAGGGATCGCGGCACGGACAGCTTTCCGGGCATCGTGGACGCGGTGGGACGCTCCTGCCGCTTGCAACGCCATCACGTGCTGTAGCAGTAGCTGGTTGGTCTCCCGCTGCTGCACGTTAGCCTCTATGAGGGCTTTCACAGCCGCCTCCATTTTGTCGGGGATCACAGGCTGCAACTTTGCCGGCTTAATATAGGACATTCACTTCTGCTCAGCAAAAACAAGTTCGGCGTTCACGCCAGCCTCACTGCGCATGCCCGCATCCGACACCAAATGTGGGGAGTCGCTCTGGTAGACAGCGGTGCGGGTGCAGTTTAGAGGCAAAACAAGGAGTCCAGATTGTGCATCAAACAGTGTTTTATTCACACTTGCACACCAGAAATGAAAACAGTCTCTTGGTGACAGTTCACACACAACAGAAATCATGTGGCAAAACCAAAAACAGGCCAACACAGGGTCCAGTCACCTTGGGTGGTTTAAGTGCGGTTCACACCTAGCAGTCGGTTCAGCCGCAGGCGATTCCTCCTTCAGTTTGCAGGGAAACACCACCTTGCTGAGCTCCGTCCTCCAGCACAGAGAACTCCTCAGTCCTGTTAGCAGGCTCCAGGATAATCACACCCAGACACAGCTGATGGCTGTGTTTTATACCCAGCCCAAAACTCGGACTGGACCGTGGGGAGCAGCCACCCACCCTACTCTTTAGCTGCTCCCAGTAAGAGCCGGCCCGGATCGGCTTTGCAGCCATGCTATTTAAAAGGGTCAAACAGCACTAGCTGCTGCAGACAAAAACCCGGCTCTCACCTCACCGAGGCCAGCAACCTCGGTGACACGTACCTGCCATCGCAAATGACACCTTGCACCTTACCACAAAAGGAAAAAAGAGGGAAACTAGCCAACCCCTATTGACCCTTGCAGAATGAGTGGTGATATTATTACCGATGTTGGTATTATTAATATTGTGACATTAATATATTTTTAATAACACCTGCATATCGTTTACTTATCAATATTAATTATTACTATTCAGCAGTGATATTAATAATTAATATTAGCCCTTTACCGTTGGTGTTCAAGTAGTATTGGTTTAGCGCTGTGTCCCCTTCACAGTGGGGCTCGCAATCACCAACTCAGGGCAGAGCTGCATAACAGCTCTATTCAGTTCACCAGCGCTGCAGTCTTTTTTTCTTGACCTAGACCCTAACAGTTTTATTCCCATTGATCGGAAATTGAGGGAATATTCTACCGATATATATGTTCTTATTGCTGTAACATACAATATATTAAGCTGCTATTCAATCCATCTATATCAGGTAAAAATCTATCTGTGAACACATTTGTAGAATAAAAAAGAAAAACTTCTGTGACTCCATTTTACCACAATAGCTGACAAATCATTAGCTTACCTGTAGACTTTGGAAAAATTTGTTGGAGACAGACAGGATGTAGTTAACAGTATGCAATGAAAGCAAAACCCAATTTATCAGAACAATGGCAACTCTCTGGCAGCAGGATACCGTCAACTTGTCTGCGTCTAACAAAAATGTTAGGTGTTTGACCAGACTACCCTTGCCTTTTAGTGAGACAAACTGTATGATAAGGACATCTGGCAAGTTAATTTTTCTTATTTTAATTACAGTACAACCTAGACTTGGTGTAATATGAACCCATGATGTACAGAATCTTTATATAGTCTTACAATCCTTATTAAAGATGCTCAGCTAGGTATAGTCACCAACTGTGATATCAGCCAGAGTAGAGAGAGGGGGGGCCTGTCAGGAAAGAAGAAGAGAAACATTTCTCCTCTCTCTGTGTAACTGTACATGACCTAGAGATGAGGTTATTTTGGACTAATGTGCATGTAATAAAGCCCGCTTAATCATAGAGCATACTTGCTCTCCGATTGTCACATACTGCATAAGGGGCTTTTTTACCATAAAAGTAAGGAGAAGATGAACACTTACTCATCTAATTTGCCTATTCTGTCAAATTAGGCCAACAACCCCAGACTTTTACCATAGTCCGAATCATGGTGTAAAATAAGTCACATCAAGCACTTGCACCCCACATAAAAAAAGTCAAGAAAGTTCCAACTTTCACTTTCCCTATCCTTTCCTACCTAATCATTACTGTAAAATATGCAGATCACTTTTCTAGTGATACCTGTTACACAATACAGTAATAACGATTATCACTTATGAGGAATATCTATTTATTTTTGTTTATCTATGAACCAGATTTCTGACAGTAAGAAAAGACAATTTCAGTGACTAATGTGACTGTAAACTGTAAGTAGTTTTATATAAAAAAGAACAATATGGCAAACAAGGGTAAGCTAAGCTCAGGGCCGGTGCAAGGATTTTTGGCAATACAAGCGAAACTACATTTTGGAGCCCCCCCCCCCACCAGACTCCCCCAACACCAGCATTCCATCCGAACCCCACTCCAATCGCCTGAATGCCTGCCTCGCAAGACCCTGCAGTCCACCTACCGCACCCACCTCCTGTGCATATGTGTTTCTTTAACTTATTTTTCTTTTATGTAAAAAACAAACTACATATCACATTTCTCCCCCTCCATGTCAAATCACCCCCCTATGTCACATCAGCCCTCCATGTCACAGTTCTCCCCCTCCATGTTAAATTTCTCCCCCTCCATGTCACATTTCTCCCCCCATGTCACATTTCTCCACCTCCATGTCACATTTCTCCCCCTTCATGTCACATCACCCCTCCATGTCACATTTCCCCCCCTCCATGTCACATTTCATCTCCCTCCATGTCACATCACCCCCTCCTTTTTACATAACCCCCTTCGTGTCACATCACCCCCTATGTCAGCCATCAGCCCCCATATATTCAGCCATCAGCTTCTATATGTCAGCCATCAGCCCCCATATATCAGCCCCTATATGTCAGCCATCAGCCCCCAGCAATAAAATAAAAAACTCACTTACCTCTCCTGCTCCTGGATGCCACCGCTCCTCACCATCGTGATCCTCTTCATTCTGCTGTCAGCTGTGTATTGCGGCGCACAGTGTGAGGTCACAGAGCACCCTTACGCTGTGCTCAGCCCTGCACAGCCGATAGTCGAGCCGAGGACCAGGAAGCAGTGTGTACAGAGCCTTCACAACTTCCCGATCCTCCGGTACTAATGAAGCGCCTCTATTAAGGGGCATTTTTCCCCCACTTTGGGGGGGGGTGCGTCTTATGGGGTGAAAAATACGGTATTTAAAAAAAATACCCTAAGGCAGCCGCTTGGTCTGCCTTATTATAGTGTCGGGCCTGGCTAAGCTCCTGCATAGGATTATATGGCACAGGGGAGTAGCACTAAAGTAGGTATAGGCTATTTTCCCTGGCTTTGTGGATTTTTGCTTCTCCATAAGAGCTCATTAAATAAAACCTGTTCACAAATTATGCCTTTGCATAATGAAAAAAAATAAAATAAAAGGTATTCTGCAAAAGGCAATGAATGAACAAACCCTGCATCAGCAACAACCCCTACTACAAACATATGGCTCAAATATATGGCGCAAATTGCGTATCCGCAAAACACCGATGCTGCCCGTGTGCGTTCTGCAATCTGTGGAACGGGCCACTCATAACAGAAATGCCTATTCTTGTCCGTTTTGGATTCTGTTTGTATGATCTGTTTCAGGGATGTCACAAACGGTCCAAAACGGATCAGTTCAGCCCCAATGCATTCTGAATGGATAAGGATCCGCTCAGAATGCATCAGTTCGGCTCCGTTCCGCTTCTATTCCGTTCTGGAAGCGGACACCAAAACGCAGCTTGCAGCGTTTTGGTGTCCGTCTGACGAAGCGGAGCCGAACGGATCCGTTTTCACTTACAATGTAAGTCAATGGGGACTGATCCGTTTTTAATGACACAATATGGCGCATTTGAAAACGGATCCGTCCCCCATTGACTTTCAATGTAATTCAAAACTGATCCGTTTTGACTTTGACAATTTTTTTTAAAGCTAATGCAAACGGATCTGTTCTGAACGGATACAAACGTTTGCATTAAAGGTGCGGATACGTCTGTGCAAATACCAGATGGATCAGCATCTAACGCCAGTGTGAAAGTAGCCTTATTTATAAGTGACAGCAAACACAGTAAAAATGTACAAGAATTGCTGTTTTCTATTCATCTCACGTACCAAAAACAGAATGAAAAGCAAAGTGAACAATAATGAAAACTACACCGACATATGGATGTTTATATTGTGTAGGTAATTTAAAAACTATCAGGGGTGCACCCCCAATTAGGCGAGATGAGGCAATTGCCTCATGTGGCACTACCGTGGGACAAGTGGGGGGCAGTGTCAGGGACCCGGGCAATGTGGGCATTGTGGAAGTGCTCATCTCGCCATATTCAACTATTTCTACATCCTGAGGATGTTGATATAGTTTAATGCTGCAGCCCGGCACATGGGTGATTTCTCCCTGCCTAGTGCCTGTAGTAGCCCATCAGAAGCCAGGGCAGGTAATACAGTAATTGATGACATCTGCACACTATGAAGATGGCAGCTCATAGAGGAAACATGTCAAAGCAACCATTTTGAGAAATTCTGTGGCACATCAAAGTCTTTTATGATGCTTGTAATCAGTAATATAAGTTAAATGATGAAATACTGTTATTACAAATTAAAAGCATCATAACTAACTTTGGTGTGCCATAGAATTTCTCAAGCCAGGACAGGTGGCATGATGATGTCACCATCATTGTGCCACCTGAGCTGGCAGCTTACAGCTCAGGACACAGACTGGAAGAGGTGTATGTCCTGCA
Organism: Bufotes viridis; assembly: GCA_033119425.1. NCBI lineage: Eukaryota > Metazoa > Chordata > Amphibia > Anura > Bufonidae > Bufotes > Bufotes viridis. The sequence continues at coordinate 314,129,069 of CM065592.1, forward strand.
CCACATGCCAGTGGCATGGAGGTAAGTATTAGTGTTGATCTAATTGCGAATGTTTATCGCGAATATCGGCACTTCAATAATTCACAAAAATCTAGAATATAGCGCTATATATTTGTAATCGCGAATATTCTATTTTTTTTTCATCAGTACTACTGCTTCTTGCTTGTGGGCCAATGAGAAGGCTGCAATATTTTTGTCAGAGCTTAGCAACATCCCTAGCACCCAATAGGAAAGTTGCCTACCCCCTTACTATATAAGAAACTCCCCAGCAGCCATTTTCTGTTGTTTTTTTACAGTTCCGAGAGAGACAGCAGTGTAATTTCTGCTCTGTGCTTTGCAGACTCATCTGGATCCTTATTTAATTACATTACATAGTTAGCTCATATATATAATACAGATAGTTAGTAGGAGATAGTCAGTGTAGGTTAGATAGTGATATAGTGTAGCTGATAGGTTCCAGTGCAGGGTGTTAGGTAGTGTGATAGGAATTACTGTGCTGTGATAGGGATTAGTGTCTCTGTTAGACACAGTGCTCACAACAATACTTAGTGCACCAATCAGTAATATCTACTCAGACCTGAAAAAAAGTGAAGTTGCATGTATTGCGCAAAAAAATGCACATCATTATTGCCAATTTGTGCAATCACAAATAAAAATGACTGGAGAATTTATTGCGAATATTATATGAAAAATGTGCGAAATATCGCAAAAACGAATATTGCCTATTGCCGCTCATCACTATTAAGTATTAGTGTTTGTTGTTCTTCTTTGGTAGTATGCTGTTGAACCCTGTTGGGCACATTGGTTTTACTAGGCTTTCTAAATGTGAATTTATGTACTGGCATACATAAGGGGGCTTTTGTTGTACTTGCACACATAGGGGGGCAATTTGGAACTGGCACACATAAGGGATATTTTTTGTACTGGTATATATTTTAAGACAGGCATGCTCAACCTGCGGCCCTCCAGCTGTTGTAAAACTACAACTCCCACCATGCCCTGCTGTAGGCTGATAGCTGTTCGAGCATGCTGGGAGTTGTAGTTTTCCAACAGCTGGAGGGCCGCAGGTTGAGCATGTCTGTTTTAAGAGGACATTTTTGTACTGGAAAACATAACGGGCATTTTTTGTATTGGCACACAGTTTAACCCTTTCAACCCTGGGCCAGTTTTTACCTTCCTGCCCCGGCCATTTTTGCAAATCTGACTTTATGGTAATAACTTTGGAACACTTTTATTTATCCAAGCCATTCTGAGAATGTTTTCTAGTGACACATTGTACTTGATGATAGTCATAAATTTCTGTCAATATATTTCACCTTTATTTATGAAAAAGCCCAAATTTACCAAAAATTCGCAATTTTCTAAATTTCTATTTCGCTGCTTTTAAAACAAAGTGATACCTGATAAAATATTTATTTCTTAACATCCCCCATATGTCTACTTTATGTTGGCATCATTTTTAAATGTCATTTTATTTTTTTAGGACGTTAAGGCATAGAAGTTTAGAAGCAAATCTTAAAATTTTTAAGAAAATTTCCAAAACCCAATTTTTTAAGGACCAGTTCAGTTATGAAGTCACTTTGTGGCGCATACATTTTAGAAATCACCCATAAATGACCCCATTTTACAAACTACACCCCTCAAGCTATTCAGAAAACTTATTTTATAAACTTTCTTAACCCCTTAGTCCCAGGAGAATTAAAGGGAAAAAAATGTTTCACTTTTTGTTTTTAAAGATTTTAAATTGTAATCTTTTTTTTCTGCAACACATCAAGGGTTAATAGCCAAACAAAACTCAAAATCTATTACCCTGATTCTGGAGTTTACAGAAACACCCCATATGTGCTCAAAAACTGATGTATGGGCACACGGCATGCTTCAGACTGGAAGGAGCACCATATAGCTTTAGGAGAGTGGATTTAGCTAGACTGGTAATTGGTAGCTATGTCACATATGAAGACGCCCTGAAGGGGCCCTACAGTGGAAACCCCCAAAAAGTGATCCCATTTTGGAAACTACACCCCTCACAGAATCTTTTAAGGTGTGTAGGGAGCACGTTGACCTCAAAGGTTTTTCCTAGAATTAGAAAACACTTGGTAGTGAAAATGAAAAATTGCATTTTTTCTAGAAAACTTTGCTTTATACCAACATTTCCCTCCTCGCCTATGACAGCACCCATAGATAGCATCCGCCCCTCTTCTCAGGACAGGAAACAGGAAGCACAGTCACTTTAAAAGGGAGGTACAACCCCCATCATGCTAGTTCTGTTTCCTGTCCTAAGGGACAGGGTGTATGCACAGCACAGAGTACAGGAGGGCTGCGGGATCCCCAGGTTTTATCCCGTTGGAGGAGGGCCTACCGCAAGACTTCTTAGGAAGCCGCTGCTGAAGTCTGAATCCCTTACTTCCCCTTGCTCCGGTCCCTCCCCCGTCGGGGGATGCCTCTGGTGTGCTCAGGACAGCGAACCTCTGCGGCCGTGATTCTAAGTTCGGCTGCCAGAGAGTCCGGGTGTGCGCGTGGTAGTGCGCTGATGTCACTTCCGGTTGCGGCCTGGCTACAATTGATGTCATTAGACTGCGCAGAGGCTGCTTCCGGTTTGGGCAGAGGGAGGAGGCAGCGTGCCGAAGCGCGCCCGGCAGAGTTTAAATTCCAGCCAGCTCACACTGCAGGCCAGCTAAGTAGCCTGCAGTGAACTCCATGGAGGAAAGCCAGAGGCAGAAAATGGGGCAAACACAGCGCGTTGAACCCACTGAGACCACCAACAAACCCTTGGTACCGGTGTGGTTAAAAGGGATGAACACCCCACAACTCTTATCGTGTATGAAAGCTTATGGGAGGTTTTTTGTGCCTAGGCTTCTAAAGAGAGAAGGGTGTCAAGGTCCAAAGACAAAGGCTGCTCCATCTGTAAAAGGAAGCTGCCGTCTGGTTGGGGAAAGCCCGTATGCCAAGCTTGTGTTGGCAAGTTACTAGAGGATGAGGCCCCTTCTCTCTTATCAGGCTTAAAACAGTTGACCCGAGACGAGGTTAAATAATCGGTTAAGGAGTCTATGAATAACCTGCTTGAGAACCGCCCCAGCACCTCAGCTGCAGCCTCCATTCCCCCCTTAAGCGATCAAGAAGTGTTTTCGGGATTAGAGGAGGAAGGAGGGCGGCCATCCTCGGATGATTCCCTGAATGATCAGACAGCGGGGCGTCCACTGTTACAGTCAGAGAACATTAGTTCCCTTGTCAGGATAGTTAGGGCGACTATGGGTCTGGATGACCATAAGGCACCCCGATCTGTCAGGGATACTATGTTTGGGGGGCCTAGGTCCCAAAAAGATTAAGGGTTTTGATGTCCATGAGAATGTGGCTTCTGTCATTAAGAATGAATGGACGTATCATTACCTTATGTACTTGTGTACCTCAAGATTGTACTTAGCATTTCTGAGGTGGTTACAAAAAAAAAAAAAAAAACTTGTGCTAGCATGTTGTCTGCATGAAGCGCTCCGGCCACACCTCCTTTCACTTCTTCTATGGCCTCCTTGGCCGCGTCCTGGGTTTCTTGGTCTACTCATACATGTCTTCCGTGGTTCATGTATTACATTATGGCTCCCAGCCTTTTCGTTACGTCCAGTTCTTCTGTCCCCGTCTCTGCATGTGCCATGTCTCTCTCACATTGTCTCCTCTACAGGTCACGCAACCCATGTTTTCATGCTTGCTACGCCCAAGCGCTATGTTACCTGACACGTTCCTGTGCTGGCCAGGTGCGCCCTGGTCTACTCTCTTCTCTTTGTGTGTGGCTTCTATTCATCTCTCACTCACAGGTCTAGCATGTCCGTCCGGGTTGGCCTAAAAACTCAGGTCCCTGCTCTCCTGTCTATTTAGTTCCTTCACAACTGTCTCCAAGTGTGTCATGTCTCCCACGTTCGTCTCCGTATAGCTTCGCCTGGTACGCCCAGGCGCCACGTCATCCGCAGTAATTCTTGTCCTCACCAGGCACGCCCTGCCTCATTTTTCTTGTCCGCGTCTCCCAGTTTTCTATCCTGGTCCCAATTCCAGGTTTAACATGCTGTTAAATGTCCCTTCCATCCAGTGGCGTACACACAATCCATGGGGCCCCGGTGCGAAACTGATCCATGGGGCCCCCTCCCCATTGCCGCCCCCCACCCCTAACCTGCCTCCACCCCCTGTACGCTAAAAACATGCTATATAAAATAATAGAATTGCCCCTACAGTGCTTCCCCAATAGCAACGCCCCCCCATGCTGCCTCCATATAGTAATTTCCCCCACACTGCCCCCCACAGTAATTTGCCCCCACACTGCCCCCATAGTAATTTGCCCCCCCACACACACACACACAGTCATTTCCCCCACACTGCCCTCATACACTAATTTCCCCCACACAGTAGTTTCCCCCACACTGACCCCATATAGTAATGTCCCCCACACTGTAGTTTCCCACATTGCCCCATATAGTAATTTGCCCCCATAATCATTTGTCCCCACATGTCCCCCCACACCGTAGTTTCCCCAACACTGCCCCCACACCGTGGTTTCCCCACACCGTAGTTTCCCCACACAGTAGTTTCCCACACCGCCCCCACACAGTAGTTTCTCCCACACCGCCCCCACACAGTAGCTTCCCCACACTGCCCCCCACACAGTAGTTTCCCCACACCGCCCCACACAGTAGTTTCCCCACATTGCCCCCCACACAGCAGTTTCCCACACCGCCCCCACACAGTAGTTTCCCACACTGCCCCCACACAGTAGTTTCCCCACATTGCCCCTCACACAGTAGTTTCCCCACTCTGTAGTTTCCTTCACTCTGTAGTTTCTCCCACACTGCCCCTATAGTAATTTGCTCCCCACACTTCCCCTCACACAGTAGTTTCCCCACATTGCCCCTCACACAGTAGTTTCCCCACTCTGTAGTTTCCTTCACTCTGTAGTTTCTCCCACACTGCCCCCATAGTAATTTGCTCCCCACACTTCCCTCACACAGTAGTTTCCCACATTGCCCCTCACACTGTAGTTTCCCCACTCTGTAGTTTCCTTCACTCTGTAGTTTCCCCCACTGCCCGTATAGTAATTTGCCCCCACAATCATTTGCCCTCACAAAGTAATTCCTCCATTATCTCCATAATAATTTTTCCCCACATGTCCCCCAAAGTTGTCACATAAAAATTAATAAAAAAAGAGATAAAAAAAAACTAAAAGCTAAATACTTACCTGCGCTTGCTTGCAGAGAAGACGCTCACACTTCTCTGTGCTGCTGCATCCCGGCCCCGGTCGTGCGTGATGACGTCATCGCGCACGCCTGTGCCGGGATTTCACTACCGCATAGGCCTCAGGCCTATTAGGCCTGAAGCCTATAGCGGTGAGAGAGCCCCGGCACTGGGCCCCGGTACAGCGCTACTGCAGGGGTCCACAGGCGGCCGGGCCCCCTGGAGTGCCGGGCCCGGTCGCAACTGCGACCGCTGCGACCCCTGTATGTACGCGCCTGCTTCCATCTGTCCCTGTCTTGGCTTACACAGCACGTGATGACCAACACAGTCTACCCAGGCGCTGGATTCCCCACGGCATACTACCAGGAACACCCTGGTCCGTGTCTTCCGGCAGATACTCTGTCGCCTCGTCCCTTTTGTCAGTCTTAATGGTTTATGGTCTTATGGGTGTGTTCAGACAACCCCGTGGTTGCCTTTTCTCCTATACGTTTCTCATGATCCATGTTTACCATCCAGGGACCTGCTTCAGATGCAGTCAACGCATCTCGCTGCCTGTGTTAGTTCTCTGTCATATCTCAGGCGGGCTCTGTCACAACGTCTCTCTTTATTGTTTGACAGGTAAAATTTTACGGTCTTATTTTTCTAGGTACTAAGTTACCTAGTGGGTATCCCTAAAAATTTAGTCACCAACATCCAGGTAAGTGAAAAGTGTGATTTTGTATTCAGGGCTCCCGGCATAGCCAATTGCGGCAATATCTGCCATTCCTTTTAGGTGACATTCCTTTAGGCTTGGAAGGAGAAGCTCCGGCAAATTCAGGTAAGTTTTACCACTTACACGCCTCTCGGGGTGCCAAGCCCAGCTACCCGGTCACGTTCCTACCTTCCACCACTGTATTTCCTCTGGTAAGCCAAGGGCCTTCACGTTGATACTTTCATTTTTAGCAAATCAGGTCTCAGGGTTCCAACATCAAGAATGCTTTGTCAACCGTAGAATCCGTGGTTTCCGAACGAGCCAGCCATTCATCCTATCGAAGTTGGACGATCCCAAAACTGATTTCGGAATTGAACAAATGGGGGATACGCTACTCTGCTTCAGCATGCAAGGCCGATTTATATCGCCTGTTTCCCGAGTATAGTTGAGCGAACCCGAACTGTATAGTTCAGGTTCGTACCGAAATTTTCAAAAAATTTCGGTTCGGGTCCGTTGTTCGGCGATTTCTTCACGCTTTCTGAAGGGCTGCACAGCAGCCAATCAGCAAGCGTTTTACTTCTTGCCCTAAGAAGCCATCACAGCCATGCCTACTAATGGCATGGCTGTGATTGGCTGAGTGCAGCATGTGACCCAGCCTCTTTATAAGCTGGAGTCACGTACTGCTGCACGTCACTCTGCTTATTTGAGCTTATGGAGAGCATGCTGGTGCTGTGATCAGGGATAGAATAGGGCAGAAATCAGAAGAACCTGTGCTACTTTAATCCACAAGACACAGAAAATAGAGAGGGAGGGAGCTTCAGCAATCCAGCATTTCTGTACCCAGCCACTGCAAGGGAAATCTTTTTTTGTAATCCGTCTGTTACTGAAGTGGTGCTCGGGGGCCATTTTAGCCACTGCAGTGTACTGCATGTGTGCCAGCCAGCCAGGGACATCCTATTTTGTAGCTCAGTGAAGGAAAAAAAACTTATTTTTTCTGGCTGCTCAAGTCCCTTATATTGCCTTTGTATGTTTAAGGGGTGACATAGTCCATTTGTCTAGTCTGGGATCTGTGGTGCCACAGAGCACTTTTGTATACTATGCACTAAACCGTATATTCAATTTCAGTTATCAAATAGTGCATCAGTGTATTTTAGTTAAAAAAAAACTGGTCATCTTGATCCACCAAGCCTATTTTACACCACCAAAATATATATTTGACAGTTCTGCGGTGAAATAGAGAATCCGTGTAATTCTGGGGGAAAAACCGTATTCCTTGTCCACAAAACAGTTCTGCATACACCGTTCAACGACATATTTTAAATTTCTGCATGGAAATAGTGCTTCTTTGTTTTTCATAGAAAAAAAACTTTATTCAAGGTCCACCAAACAGTCTGAAATACCAATTCCAACCACCTATTTTACATTGCTGCTGTGAAATATAGCATAAGTGTATTTTTTTGACAAAAAAGTGGAAATCCTGATCCACAGAGCATCTTGAAATACATCGCTTAAATACCGATTTCACATTACAGCTGAGAGAGAGTGCATTATTCTTTTTTGTGGGAAAAAAGCAATATTCTTGCTTCACAAAGCAGTTGTACATACATGGCATAAATATCTAATTAAAATTTACAGCAGTAGATCAGGAATTACAACAGTTTAGGACGGCGTGATGATGTGAACACCTCACGTTGTGCTCTCCTCCTCCTGCCCTCCCTCCCTCCTCGTCTTCCGTCTAGCGCCTGGGGCATGGAGCTTGAAGCGCACCGAAAGTCTGAAGCCTGAGTACGCCTGAGCCTGAGTACGCTGACCCCCTTGTGAACTCTCCCTAACCTGTGTGCGCCTGTGTGTGTCTCGGACAGCCTCCTGCTTGCTGCCGCTTACGGGTACGGACCTCTGGGTGGCTGCGGCTTGCTGTCTGGCGTCTCCCTCTCCTCCTGTCGTGGCTTCGTTTGGCTCTCCCTTGCCTTCTCCGCTCCTCTGCTGGCTCTGTTGGTCCTGCCTCCCCCCCCTGCTGGAGCTGTGCCGTGTCGGCTTCTTACTGCTCTGCCTCTGCTGGGTCGTTTCTCCTGCTCCTGCCTGGGACCGCACTATTGGGCGAAGACATCTGACACGTGAGCTCTAAAGTGGCGCTCAATTGACTCTTCTGGAACAAAGCTGGGGCCTAAGACACTAGAGAGTAAAATTGACAAGTATTTGAAATCTCTCTCTCTAAATGAAAATGACTTACTTAAAGGGAAACTGTGTGTCAACCCTAAGAAAATTGTTAAAACCCCCCAAGCTGAAGAATTTTCTGAGGACGGGTCTTCAGAGGTAGGCCAGGAAGGAGGGGAGGAAAGTCTGCTAATGCAAACAGAAATTGAACATGACCCCTTAGCTTTGGAAAAAATCCTGGGCGCGGTCAAAAATAATGGTATTCTAATGCAAGGGATGTCCACTCAATTAGGGTCGATGCAGAGTGATATATCTTTATTAAGAGAAGACCTGGCAAAAATCCGCGACCGAGCTCTTAATGTGGAAAAGATGGTCGACTCTCTGCAAACCGATATTGTTATGTTGAAGTCTAAGACTTTGTCCCTGGCTTCAGAAAACCACCTTCTACAAAATAAGCTGGAGGATTTGGAAAATAGATCAAGGCGGTATAACATCCGCATAGTTGGATTTCCAGAAGGAGTTGAAGGTCGGCAGCTAGCTGATCAACTTAAGGATCTGATTTTGGAAAACTTGGGCAGTGAACACTTTTCGTCTATGTTTCAAATAGAAAAAGCCCATCGGATTCCAGGGGGGAAACCCATTCCAGGGAGGCCGCCGCGAGCAATCTTAATGAAGCTGTTAGCGTCCATGGACAGAGACATGATACTGAGAAGAGCAAGAGAATGCTCACCTCAGGGGGGGGAATTTGCCTTGCAGGGAAGTTTTTTTTTTTCTCTTCTTCTTAACTGATGTTTGTTAGAATCGTCTCTTGGAATGTTAGAGGTCTCGGGGAAAGGGGTGCACTAAAAGGATACCTTCCTGCAATTATTTGCATAGTGGAAACCCATCTTACTGAAGAGACCGTGACCCGCTTGATGACGGGATGGCATACCCAATCCTACCACTCAACCTTTAGTAGTGCCTCTAGGGGTGTATCGGTTCTGATTCATAATTCCATAGATTTTTCTTTAATAGAATCCTATATAGATGATCAGGGTAGATTTATTTTTTTGTACGGCAGACTCTATGGTTATAGTTATATTCTTGCCTTCTTTTATATTCCTCCGCCATTCTCGATGTATCCACTTACCCAACTATTGTGTTTCTTGGAAAAGAAACCAGAATGTCGGCTTGTCCTGATGGGAGACTTTAACGCTGTTATGGACCCTAAAAAGGACAGACTGACTTTAGATGCAGATCGGGGAAGGATCATTTGTAATTCTCCACTGCCCCAGTTTTGCTTGGAAGTTGGATTGGTTGATATATGGAAATATGTTGGCGGAGGAAAGAGAGTATACTCCTGTGTTAGCAGGGGGGTAGAGCCATGTCCAGGATCGATTTGGCGCTTACTAATGAGAGTAACTTGAATAATATCAGAAGGATACGATATGGAGTAAGAACAGTTTCAGACCATTCACCAGTATCAATAGAGGTTCGCATTGGGGAGAATAAAGAGAGTAGGGGGCTTGGTTTTAAGCTGAACCCATATTGGCTTACCATTATGGATAACTATCAATCTACCAAATTACATGTATCCTCCTTTTGGGAGGTGAATCTCCCCTCCGCTAACATCAATTTAGTTTGGGATGCTTTGAAAGCGTATCTGAGGGGGGTCCTTATAAGCGATATTACAGCTGTGATAAGAAGATTTATGAAAAAAGAGGAGGATTTGGGTAAGACCGCGGCATCCACAACGGAGCGATTTATTAATCAACCTACTGATTATAATAAGGAAGAGATGCAGAAGGCCAGCTGTTCTCTGAAGGACTATGTAATCGAGAAAGCAAACCATAGATTATTTTTTAAGGGACAGAAGTACTTTTCAGAGTCCGGACGCCCCAGTAAGCTTTTAGCTAGAATAATCTCACAGCAGGATAAGAAAAAAAAAAGCTATTACTCTGATCCGTAATTTAGATGGGGTCATTATATCAGACCCAGAGGGAATTAGTGACACCTTTTTGCAATACTTTTCTCAGATATATAGAGCTTCTCCTGGTTTGTCATCTGACCTGGCGAGGCAGTTCCTGGAGAAAATCTCTCTCCCAATATTGACGGAAGTCCAAAAAAAATTCTTGGAACGAGAATTATCTCTTCCGGAGATCCAAGAGGCCCTGAAGTCTATCTCTGGGAACTCATCGCCAGGATCAGATGGTCTTCCGTATGAATTTTATCGTAAGTATAGTGATGCCATTCTTCCGCATCTATTGGAGGTGTTTTCTCAAGCCTCGCAGGGAGGGGCTCTGCCACAGTCCATGATGGAAGCTTTGATAGTTCTAATCCCTAAAAAGGATAAAGATCCGATGGATATGAGTTCATACAGACCAATTTCCCTATTAGATTCGGATGTTAAGTTATTATCAAAAGTTTTGGCTAAGAGGCTCTCCGGGGTTATGTCTTCTGTTATTCACCCAGATCAAAATGGCTTTATGCCAAAAAGGGTCACCCATCATAACCTGCATAAGCTTTTCACTAATATTCAATCTCCTGAGAGCGACTCCCGCTCTGTCCTGTCGCTGGATGCCACCAAGGCGTTCGACAGGGTCGAGTGGGTGTTTCTCTGGGAGGTGATGAAAAAAATGGGTTTTGGCCCCAAGTTTATGGCGATGGTGCAGTTGCTATATAAATGCCCAGTAGCCAGGATCAGGATTAATGATACTCTGATAGAGAGCTTCGTACTGGGAAGGGATACTCGTCAGGGATGTCCTCTCTCCCTCTTCTATTTAATATCTATATTGAACCTCTTGCAGCTAGTATTAGGCAGGACTTGAAAGTGGCTGGTTTTGGTGTAATGGGGAAGCAGGACCATATATCCCTCTATGCAGACGAAATCTTGTTTTTTATCCATCAAATAGAAAATACACTCCCTCGAATAATGGAACTAGTTAATTTATTTTCTGATCCTTCCAGTTTAGAGGTTAATTGGGAGAAAACTGCTCTCCTCCCTGTAGATGAATTGCGAGGATCGATGGAGAATTCTACTACTAATCGGTTACTGATTTCCGATTCAATAAAATACCTGGGGATAACAGTTTCTGCTAAAATTCAAGATTACTTACAACTCAACTTGATTCCCTTATTGTCAAAGTTGAGATCTAAAATTAAGATATTGCAGAAAATTCTACCCGCAAGAGCGGACAGAATTTCATTAATAAAAATGGTGGTGCTCCCCCAGGTTCTTTATTTTCTTCGCAATTCGCCTGTATGGATTGAAGATAAGTATTTTAGATTGATAGAGCGGATGATTAACGATTTACTATGGGGGAGGAAGCTCGTGAGATTAAAGGCGCTCTATTTTTCCATGCCCTACAATCGGGGAGGCCTTAACCTCCCCTATTTTAGGGGTTATTTTGTGGCCTCTCAACTTTGTTTCTTTAATGACTGGGAAAATAGCCATCTCTATACAAAATTGGTGAAAGATTCAGGTTTTTCAGATTTATTTACAGTACTAGAGTCTGATTATTTACTTAATATACAGATAGGCTATAAACCCTTCTGCAGAATGGCTAGAAAAGCCTGGCTGATTATAAAGAGCTGGTTTAAAATCAAGTCATCAATTATCTGTACTCCACTATGGCATAACTCAAAGCTTTTGAATTTAGATGACCCAAACTGTCGGCAATACTGGAGGATGAAAAATATTCAATATTTGCATCAGGTGGTTAAAGATGGTCAAATCCTGTCTCTTATGGAGCTAAAACAAAAGGTTAATTTAGGTGAGGTGGCTTGGTATGCATATTTTCAATTGAGGTCGGCACTTCTTAGCACCGCTGTTAGTCATTCACTTAATGTAGACACTCCTGAATTTTTGCACAATTTGATCAGTAAGAAAGGTGGTATAAAAGTTAAATAGAGATGAGCGAACTTTAAAAAAAAAGTCCGGCGTTCAGCGTTCGGGTTGTGGTAAGTCGCGGTCATGGGAATACCGCCGCAAAACGTCTCTGATGATGAAACACAGGTGCCAACTGTTGTGGCTTTCTGCAATGTGTAGACCGACGAGGAGGGCAGGGGTCATTAATGGGTGGAAGATGATGTGGAGGTTGATGAAGTCCTAGACCCAGACTGGACTGAAGTTCGGGCTAGTCTAGGCGTGCTGTTCTGAGGAAGAGGCGGTGGTCGCACAGAGGAAACAGCACAGCAAAATAGGGAGCAGGGTGCAAAAGTGCAGCGGCAGTTCCAGAGACAGTATGCCTGCTACTGTCCACCGCACCCAGGCACCGAGCACACCAAGGCCTGATCCAAGGAGTTTATTGGCTTGGCAGTTCTTAACACAATGTCCTGACGACAAGACACGAGTGGTTTGCATGTTGTGCCATCAGAGCCTAAAGCGAGGCATACACGTTCTTAACCTGAGCACAACCTGCATGACCAGGCATCTACATGCAAAGCATGAACTGCAGTGGAGTAAACACCTTAAAAGCAAGGATGCTCCTCCTGCTCCCTCCTTTGCTGCTGGCTCTGCCTCTCCCTCCACCTCTGGCGTCACCGTGGCACCTGCCGACCAGTAAACAGAGGATGTTCCACCAACACCACCACGTACGACACCATCACCAAGCATCTCCACCATGTCACACGGCAGCATTCAGCTGTCCATCTCTCAAACATTGGAGAGAAGGAGGAAATACCCACCTACCCACCCTCAAGCCTTGGCCCTGAATGCCAGCATTTCAAAAGTACTGGCCTTTGAAATGCTGTCATTCCGTCTGGTGGAGATGGACTGTTTCAAACAGCTGATGGCGGTGGCTGTCCCCCAGTATGTTGTTCCCAGCTGCCACTACTTTTCCAGGCGAGCCATCCCTTCCCTGCACAACCAAGTGGAGGATATAACCAAGTGTGCGCTGCACAACGCCATCTGTGGCAAGGTCCACATAACCACAGATACATGGACCAGTAAGCACGGCCAGGGTTGCTATATCTCCCTAACTGCACACTGGGTAAACATAGTGGCGGCTGGGCCCGAGGCTGATAGCGGTTTGGCGCATATCCTTCCACCACCGAGGATTGCAGGGCATTATTAGTTGCCTCCTGTTGCTTCCTCCTCCTACTCCTCTTCTACCACCCCCACATCCGGTCATTGAAAGAACCTCACCCCCAACTTCAGCACAGCCCAGGGTAAACGTCAGCAGGCGATTTTAAAACTCATGTTTTTGGGTGACAAACCCCACACTGCACAGGAGCTTTGGAGGGGCATAGAACAGCAGACTGAGTGGTTGCTGCCGGTGAGCCTCAAGCCCGGCCTAGTGGTGTGCGAAAATGGGCGAAATCTCGTTGCAGCTCTGGGACTTGCCGGTTTGACGCAATCCTTTGCCTGGTGCATGTGCTGAATCTGGTGGTGCAGAAGTTTCTTAAAAACTACCCGGACATGTCAGAGCTGCTGCTGAAAGTGCGGTCCGTATGTGCTCGCTTTCGGAATTCTCGCTGCAGCGTAACTCTGCCTTCCTGCTCACCGCCTCATATGCGACATGCCCTTCAGGTGGAACTCCACCTTACATATGCTGGAGACACTGTGGGCAGCAGCGGGCGATAGGGGAGTTTCAGATGCAGTATGCACGGGTCACTTGCTCTGCGGATCAGCACCACTTCAAAACCAGTGACTGGGCCTGCATGCAAGACCTGTGTACCTTGTTGCGGTCTTTGGAGTACTCAACCAACATGGCCAGTGCTGATGACGCCGTTGTTACAATACAATACATTACAAAACCCCTGCTATGTCTCCTTAAAAAAATATATTACGGCGATGATGGAAGAGGATGTAGCACAGGAGGAGGAGGAATAGGGGGCATTTCACAGGGTTTAAGGCAGGTCATATAGAAGTGGCTCAGAGGTTCGGTTCCTGCACCAGCAGAGGCCAGGTACACATGTGGACAGCCAGGGCACACTTCTGGAGGATGAGGTAGAGAAGGAGATGGAGGAACCGGTTTCACTGCAGGTTGGCACCCTATGCAGCTCAGCGCCATCACTTGAGCATGGCTGGGGGGATACGGAGGACACAGACGATACACCACATACAGAGGACAGCTTATTGTTACCTCTGGGCAGCCTGGCACACATGAGCGACTACATGCTGCAGTGCCTGCGCAATGACAGCAGAGTTGACCACATTTTAACTTGTGCTGACTACTGGTTTGCCACCCTGCTGGATCCCTGGTACAAGGACAACGTTCCCACCTTAATTCCCACACTGGAGCGTGATAGGAAGATGCTCCAGTACAAGCGCACGCTGGTAGACGCGCTCCTGAGAGCATTCCCACCTGACACGGTGGGACAAGTGTAAGCACAAGTTGAAGGCAGAGGTGGAGGAGGAAGAGGTCGCCAACGCAGCTGTGTCACGCCTCCACATACTGACTGATCGTTCTGCCCCATTCAACTTCTGGGTCTCCAAATTCTCCACATGGTCAGAGCTTGCCCTTTATGCCTCGGAGGTGCTGGCCTGCCCTGCAGCCAGTGTATTGTCTGAACGTTTATTTAGCACGGCAGGGGGAGTCATTACAGACAAACGCAGTCACCTGAGCTCACGTTCATTAATAATGATCCAAGCATGGATCTCACAGGACTTGTCCGTACCTTGTGCAGAATAGACATTTATAACTGCCTCGACCTCAACCATACATTCTTGTACTCCAGGGCACTTCTTTCTTGAATCCTCTTTTTTTAATTGTACCATTATTTTGGGGGCAACCCCAAGTTCAATGAACCTCTCCTCTATCTGGGTGCCAGGGGCCTACATTTCATCTAATCACCTGCTGCTTTGGTGCGCGACATTAACCTCTTTTTACTGTCAAATGACTTCTCCTCTGTCTGGGTGTCAGAGGCCTATATTTAGTTTAATCGCCTGCAATATTGGTGAGAGACATTAACCTCTTTTTGCTGACAAATGACCTCTCCTCTGTCTGGGTATCAGGGCCTACATAAATTATAATGGCCTGTTCCTTTGCAGGTTGACTTGAGGCCTGTGTTGCTGTTATGGGACCTCTCTCCTCTGTCTGGGTGCCAGGGGCCTACATTAATTAGAATCTCCTGCTGCATTGGTGGGTGACATGATGCCTGTTTTGCTGTTATGGGACCCTCTCTCCTTCTGCATTGGTGGGTGACATGATGCCTGTTTTACTGTCATAGGACCTCTCTCCTCTGTCTGGGTGCTAGGGCCTATATTGCTGAAAGTGGCTTGTTCCATTGCTGGGTAACATGATGCCTGTTTTGCTGTTATGGGACCGCTCACCTCTGTCTGGGTGCTTGGGCCTACATAATTGATAATGGCCTGTTCCATTACAGGTTGACCTGAGGCCTGTGTTGCTGTTATGGGACCTTTCTCCTCTGTCTGGGTGCTAGGGCCTAAATTGCTGAAAGTGGCCTGTTCCATTGCTGGGTAACAAGATGCCTGTTTTGATGTTATGGGACCTCTCTCCTCTGTCTGGGTGAATGTCCTAAATTGCTAAAAGTGGCATGTTGCATTGGTGGGTGATAATATGCCTGTTTTTCTGTTATGGGACCTCTCTCCTCTGTCTGGGTGCTAGGGCCTAGATTGCTGAAAGTGGCCTGTTCCATTGCTGGGTAACATGATGCCTGTTTTGCTGTTATGGGACCGCTCACCTCTGTCTGGGTGCTAGGGCCTATATAAATGATAATGGCCTGTTCCATTGCAGGTCCTATTTGTGGATGCCAGGGGCCTGAGTCTGTGCATGAGGCCTGTGACACTGTAGGCAGGCATGAATCCTTTTTGGCTATGATGACAACTTCTCCAACTCCCATGTATGGTTGTCTTGGGCCTGAATCTGTGAATGTGACCTGTGGCACTGCTGGCATACATGAATCCTTTTTGGCTGTGATGAGAACTTCTCCAACCCCCATGTATGGTTGCCATGGGCCTGAAGCTGTGAATGAGGCCTGTGGCGCTGCAGGCAGACATGAATCCTTTATGGCTGTGAGGAGAACTTCAACTACCATAGCATTCCCACCTAACGCCACCGCAACCTCCTATTCCACCTTCTCCTCCAAGTTGCCAATTAGTATTGGTTAATTTTAATTTATTTAATTTTACTTTAAGTAATTTCCCTATCCACATTTGTTTGCAGGGGATTTACCTACATTTTGCTGCCTTTTACAGCCATTTTAGAGCCCAAAAGTTTGGGTCTCCATTGATTTCTATGGGGTTTGAGGTCAATTTCGGATCCTGAACCAAACATTTTCGTGAAGTTCGGCCGAACTTCTTGAACCCAAACATCCAGGTTTCCGCTCAACTCTTTTCCTGAGCCATCCAGTGCACCCGCGGAACAGTCTCAATGTCCACCATTCAGTAGTTCCTGACGCAACTGCACCCCACCATTAATAGTTTGTCCAGTTCCTTGTCTGACATTAACACCCGGCTTCAGACAGTCGAAAACAGGGGCGCGGCACTCACTGCACCCATCGCCCCCCTGCCAGGTCCTTTCTCTTCCCAGCCTTCTTCCCCAGGTTCCCGAGATCGCACCATCATTCTTAGTCCCGGAGAACGTGTCAACGGTTCTGAAATCTAAGGATACGCGGCTCAACAAAAAAACTCACATCCTGGAATTTGTACTAGCGTTCAGCCTATATCGGAACATCATCTGTTCCGCACAGCCTGCCAGGAGCGAGGAGCTAGAAACCAATTTGTATAGGGTCACTGAGCTGGGGTATAAGTACGGAGGATTTTCCTTCTATGACTATCATAGATCATTTTCGGCAATGGCGGCCGCTGCTCTCGCCCAGTTACAGTACGTTACAAACTGGGCGTCCTTAGATATGGAACTCTTCTGTAGGCACTTTGCAGGACTCACAGCCCCCACTTGTACCAATTGCCAGTCAGTGCTGCATGCGTCCGACTGGTGCCCCAACTTAAATGTCACCCCCCAGACAAATCAGCAGCCCAGCTCGTCAGCTTCCTAAAAGCCAGGTCCGCTCCTGGACAAATTCGGTCAACCCATAGTATTCCTGGGAAAAAATCAAATATGCAATAATTACAACCTCACCTTTTGCAACTATAACAAATGTAAAGCACTCCATATCTGCTCCATCTGCTTCCGGGCCCATCAGCAATTCTCCTGCTCTCAACGCTCAGCAAAAAGTTCCTGACTAGCCTTCATCAATATTGCCGTCTTAGTCTCCCTTCTAAAAAATCACCACAATCCCGCATTCGTACAATTTCTGGAGTCAGGTTTTACAGAAGGCTTCCATACCGGTCTTGTAACGTTGTCCCAAGTCTCATGGGAAGCACCCAACTTGGTGTCAGCCATGGAGGACCCAGGCTCAGTGGATTCTCTATTGCAGGCTGAATTGCAGAAGGGGTTCATCATAGGCCCCTTTCCAGCCCCTCCCTTTCAGGTTTGCAGAGTCAGTCCTATTGGTCTGGTTACCAAGAAAAATTCTAATAAAAAGAGATTGATTTATGATTTTCAGTTCCTCATGCCTCCAGTATACCAAGTCTCAATTCCTTGATCCCGTCAGAAGAGTACTCAATGCAATGCTGTTCCCTGGACGAAGCCATCCAATTGATATTACAAGTGGGGGTTGGTGCGTGGCTGTCAAAAGCCGATATTTATTACGCATTTAAGTTGTTGCCTATCCAGCCGCACCTATGGAAATTTTACGGATTTAAATGGAGGGACCAGTACTATTTTGCTACCCGCCTGATGTTCGTGTCAAAGAGCAGCCCTTGGCTCTTCGACCAGTTTTCCCAGGCCCTCCATTGGATTCTTGTAAATCACGGTAATTGTCCCAGGGTTAAACATTACCTGGACAATTTTCTGTTGGTAGTGAGTCCCAACCATGTGCCCAATAGGCTGGAAAGTCTGCTCAGCATTTTCTCTGCATTATGCGTCCCAGTGGCCCCAACAAAAGTCGAGGGCCCCTCTACGGTCATCACTTTCTTGAGTATCTCCTTAGATACCATTAGGATGGAGGCCAGGCTACTAAAAGATAAATTAGACAGGCTCAAAGCATCCATTGCCAGTCACGTGGGATCCAGGACCATGTCAAAAGCCGATATACAGTCATTACTGGGCTCACTCAACTTCGCTACCAGAATCATGCCACAGGGTCGTTCCTTCACGTCAAGACTCCTCCAATTGTTGCCCACGGCTTCGGACCAGGACTCTTATCCACCTTGATCGGGAAGCCTTGGCCGACTTAGCCATGTGGAGGGTCTTCTTATCTGAGTGGAACGGCATTTCCCTCTTTGTTCCGCAATGGAAAGAGACCTTCCTGACAGTGTACTCCGATGCGGCCGCATCCATCGGGTACGGTGCCATATTCGGACGGCAATGTTTGCGGACTCTTGGCCCCCCTAATATAATCGGACCCCCAGGCCATCAAATCTTCCCCCCCTATTAGAGATCTACCCCATCGTGGCCGCCGCTCAAGTCTTGGGTAGAGATTGGAACAACATTCCGGTGTCTTTCATTACCGACAACCACACGGTCGTTGACATCCTTATCAAAGGCAGGTCTAGCTCCCAAAGGTCATGCTTTTCAAGCGCCAACTTACATGGCTTGCTTTGAAATATAATTTTCACATCTCTTGCACACACATTCAGGGCATCATGAACGTAGCAGCAGATCCATTGTGCCGCCTAAATCTCAACCTTTTCTTCCAGGTCATGCCACAAGCCGAAAGAATTGGAAAACCCCCCCCGAATTTCGAGTCTCAAATTTTGGATTAGACAGGCACAAATCAGTGGCACAGTCATTCATCTGCAAGTCGCTTTCTGCAAACTCGACCAGAAATGATCAAGCAGGTTGGAAAGCTTTCAATTTTTTTCCCGCCTTCTCCCAAGGGGCAACACGGATAAAGTCACCTTTATCATGGCTTTCCTGGTATACTGCCACAAAGACCTTCACCTTTCATACAACACCATTAAGTTGTATTTGGCAGGGGTGCAGCACCATCTTATGAGTAGGGTTGAGCGAACTTGTATTTTAAGTTCGGCGTCCAAAGTTTGGGTTCGGATTAGTGAAGAATCCCGTTAAGGATTCTGCTTCCACGGACCATAACGGAATTTGGAATCCATAAGGGGATTCTTCAATGAACCCGAACGCTGAACTTAAAAAAACAAGTTTGCGCAATCGTCTTTCACTGCTCTACTTCCATCTTCTCCTCCACACAGAGCACACGAACTCTGTCCCTCATGTCACCCGAACGCTGAACTTAAAAAAACTAGTTTGCGCAATCGTATTTCACTGCTCTACTTCCATCTCCTCCTTCACACAGAGCACAGGAGCTTCGCCCCTCATGTCACATGATCATTATACCAGGCCCTTTACCACCTCTTATCCAATCCAGTACTGAGCCACGCCCCCTGCACTGATCACATGACGGTGACGCCACCCCAGGTCCTTAGTGTTGTCCAAGGTTCTGGTTCATCGAAGAATCCCCTTATGGATTCAAAATTCTATTATGGTCCATGGTAGCGGAATCCATAACGAGATTCTTTGATAACCCCAACCCGAACTTTGTACGCCGAACTTAAAATACAAGTTCGCTCAACCCTGCTCATGATTAGTCATCCCGGTAGCAACTCCATCATTCCTTACAGGCCATGAAAGCCACGTTGTGGGGCATTCAAAAGAGCTCCACAAAGTCCAAACCCACCAGACAACCTGTATCTGGGGAATTATTTAGAAAAATATCTTCCTCCCTAGACAGCAATCCTTTCAGGCCATTCAAAAGCATCATTCTCAAGGCTGCCCTTTACTTAAGTTTCTATGGCTTTCTTAGTCCCGGGGAATTCACCAGCACCTCTCCTCACAATTCAGGTCCAGCTTTAAGCCAACTAGTCCGCAAACAAGGTCATTTCATCTACCCCCCAGTGCAGGTTGAATATTTCCCAACCATCAATCCATGGTGTCCAGTGGCAGTCCTCAATAAACTACTAGCCACCCTAGGCAACTGGGCCCCAGATATTCCTTTACTTCCCTTCCCGTCACGTCCGCTTTCATCCACGCAATTTACTAAGCACATACGTAGCCTCACATCAGGGCAAGGGTACAACCCCAGGGTCATCTCAGTTCATTCCTTTTAGATCGGAGCTGCCTCCGCTGCATCCAAGCACGGGGTTTCGGCTCACATCATCCGCAAGATGAGACGCTGGCAGTGATCGTGCTTCTCGCGCTATATCCTGCATCCCAAAGATGAGATCACCATAGCTTTTTCCGATTTGGTCTTGTAAGAATTTGTTTCAATAAACCATTACCTAATCGTACATTTTTGCCCCCTTTTTTGGCCTACCCTCGTACGTGGCTAAGGGCTCACCACTAGCCTATGTAGCTAGGTTAGGTAGTTAGTTCTCTCATTTCAGGGGCATCACACCGTAGCCAGGACCACAAATCTAGCAGGCTGAGTCTCAGCCTGCATTTGTGGGAGGGGTGTAGGGGGGGCTTCATAAGTCCTGCCACCCAGTCCTCGGGGTGCGCGAATTCGGATGCCCCACCCTCCCGGCCCCTTTCCTTAAATAAATTCTCTTCAGGGTATGCCCCCTTTATTGGCCTTCCCTTGTACGTGGCTAAGGGCACAGCACTAGCCTATGTAGCTAGGTTAGGTAGTTAGGTCTCTCATTTCACGGTAGCCAGGACCACAAATATACATATATATATTCTAGCAGAAGGACCCGGCTTTGCACGGGTATCTAAAGATATAACTAACTATACGAAGAAAAAAAATCTGCACAGTAAACTGAGCAGACCTATCAGAAAAATGGATGTTTATGATTAGCGCTCAGCAGGTGCAGGACGCACACACCCGCACAGATATAATGTATTTATATATATATTTATATATATGATTCTAACTATTACTTAATTACCAACTATTACTTAAAAAAATAAATTAAAAAAAAGCACAGATGAAAAATAAATAAATATCTGCACTAGTGTTGATCGAGCACCCAGGTGCTCGGGCCGAACAGATTGGGATGCTCGGGTGCTCTACAGAGCACCCGAGTATAATGGAAGTCAATAGGAGAACCCAAGTATTAAATCAGGCACCCCCTGCTCTGAACAGGAGAGGGTGCCTGGTTCATAGAAAAATGTCAGAAATTGATGGAAACACCAACTAAATGGTTCGGGAACAGCATGGGGAGGATGTCTGGATGCATCTTGGACTCCCAGGTTGCTGCTGGGAATGATGTGGTCCGAGTAGTATGCCACTTTTACAGACTGACAATAATACGCACAAAACCAAAGATAAAATCTATTTTAGAGGAAAAATTGTTAGGAAGCATTCTTTCCTGTATAATATCAACAAGTTTTGGGTCTGCGCTAAGGCGCGAGTACGGCAATAAAGTGTGCAACCAGGCTATGTCTCCACGCGGTAGTTGCCCTTCACACGCGGCGTCTTCCCAGAGTCTTCATACCAACCAGCATTCAGACTTTACTTCCTTTGTAAAAGAGAGCAAATATAGTGCAGTACCACTGGGGTATAATATGATCTGCTTTTATTGCACTTACTTGATATCACCCTGGCTATCACCCTGTGTAATGTCTTCCCCATTTCAACCTCTTCCACATGCAAAGCGTCGTCCTTAATTGTGAGCAGCGAGCATTTGAGTAGACACAGAAGTGGGATGGTTACGCTCATAATAGTGTTATCGCCGCTTACCATCTGTGTTGATTTCTCAAAGTTTCTTAAAACTTCACCAAGGTCGGACATCCATGCTCACTCCTCGCTTGTGAAAAGCGGAAGCTGACTGGAAAGGGGACGACCATGTTGCAGCTGGTATTCCACTACTGCCCTCTGCTGCTTACAAATCCTAGCCAACATGTGCATGCTCACCTCGCACAACAGCCGGTGAGCTGGCAATTTCAAGCGCTGCTGCAGCGTTGACAGACTGGCGGAAGCTGTCGATGACTTGCGGAAATGTGCACACACGAGGTGCACCCTAACCAGTAGCTCAGGCAAATTAGAGTAAGTTTGGAGAAACCCCTGAACCACTAAGTTTAAGATGTGGTGGAGAAGCCGCCACCAAGTTACGGCCATTGTCAGACACAACCATGCCTGGTTGTAGGTTGAGTGGAGAGAGCCACAGCTCTGCGGTGGTGTGCTGTTTGTCCCCTAAGAATATCAGCTTCAGCACGGCCTGTTGCTGCTTCTCCACTGCAGTGCTACACTGCTTCCAGCTACTGACTGATGGCTGACTAGTGCTGGATGCGGATAATTCGGAGGTGAATGTGGAGGAGGAGGCGGAGGAGGAGAATTGGGGGTTGGAGCCAGTAATGTAGGTGCTGGCGGAAACCCTGCTTGACGTAGGGCCCGCAATCCTTGGCGTCGGTAGCACCTGTGCCATCTCAGGGTATGACTCGCTCCTGGCCTCCAAAACGTTCACCCAGTGTGACTTTACTGAAATGTAGCTTCCCTGGCCGAATGCACTTGTCCATGTGTCCGTGGTTAAGTGGACCTTCCCAGTAACTGCGTTGGTAAGGGCACGTGTGATGTTACGGAACACATGTTGGTGTAAGGCGGGCATGGCACACCTTGAAAAATAGTGGCGGCTGGGGACTGCATAACAAGGGATGGCCACCGACACCAGGCTGCAGAAGGCCTCAATGTCTACAAGCCTAAATGGCAACATTTCCAGGGCCAGTAATTTGGAAAGCTGCGCATTTAGTGCTATGGCCTGTGGGTAAGGACATTTGGAAGTGGAGGTGGTCGCTGATGGCGCTTGCTAAGGTCCAGGTGCAGGGCGGGAGGCATCCGGGCCTGCGCCTTCGACAGAGGATTGGCCAGCAGCACGTAACATAGGGGAAGAGGAGGCAGTAGTGTGACCCGTACACACAGATTGTGGACCCAGGCGCTGGGCCCACTTGTTACGGTGCTTGGATGCCATGTGGCGGATCACGCTGGTGGTGGTGAGGTTGCTAGTATTCACACCCCAGCTTATTTTGGTACGGTACAGGTTGCAAACTACTGTTTACAGGTTGCAAACTACTGTCGTCCGCACGTTCCTCAAAAAAGCACAATACTGCGGAACACCTAGCCCTTGGCAAAGGAGATTTTCGAAAGGGGGTGCTCTGTGGAACAGTTGCGGGCCTGTTTGGTGTGGCCCGCCTTCTCCCTTTTGCCACCCCACTGCCTCTTCCAGCCTATTGCAGTGCTGCAGATCCCTCCCCCTCTATACTGCTGTCCTATAGCGTTTCATATAGCGTTACTTGCTTTGGAATATCATCTCCACAAATATAGTATATATAGAGAGAAGGAGATTGACTACATCCTACAGACAACCCAATTTTTGTTGACACATAATTATTTTATTTTTGATGGTTTTTTGTATTTACAAATCCAGGGAGTTTTAATGGGGGCGAAATTTTCCCCCTCCCTGGCTAATTTAACCATGTCATTCTGGGAGGATACATCTTTTCCTCCAATAATACATTTGTGTTGGGGATAGAGTGGTATGTACATCGATGACCTGCTAGTTATCTGGTCGGGCGATGTGCCTGCCATACCCTCATCTCTCAACTATGTGAACAACAACCCATACAATCTCAAATTTACATGTCATTTTGACAACCACAGTATAAACTTTCTAGACCTCACTTTAACAGGAGTACCAGATGCCCATATAGAGACCCAAACTTATAGCAAACCCAGCTCTGGAAATACCATTCTCAAATCAGTGCCAGTGGGGGAATTTATTAGAGCCAAAAGGAATTGCAGCCTTCCACACAATTTTGAGAAGGAATCTAACAATATTACCCACCGTTTGTTGGAGAGAGGGTACCCGCATTGGATGGTCCACAGAGGCAAAAAAATAGCAAGTACCAAAAACCGCAGGGATCTTCTCTTTAATAATCACTGTAAAAAAAGCGCTTCCATGCCCACTTTAACACTAACGTACAGTAGGCAGTTTAATCACATCAAACAAATTATCTTGAATCACCTATCTATACTTCATGAAAACGAAAATGTTGGAAACATTCTCAAAGATGGCTGTAGAATTGTGAGCAAGCGCTCGCCTAGAATTGCCAACAAAGTGTCTCCTTCATTGTTTTCTATGACATCTGCCAAGAAAAGAACATCTACATGGCTCAGTGTTAAAGGTTTTTACCGCTGCGGTAGCCATCCGTGCAAAACCTGCAATTATGCGGTTCCTACTAAAACTTTCTGGGATTCAGCACAAACCATAGAACATAAGATTGATTCATATCTGAATTGCAACAGTACATGTGTAATATATATTATCGCCTGTGTCTCTTGCAATGTTCTATATGTGGGCAGCACCACCAGGAAATTTAAAGTCCGTATACTTGAACGTTTAAATTATATATCTAATGAATCGTATACGAATATTTCAGGAGCTGCTCAGCATTGTATTAGTGTCCATAATAGAAATACTAATTTTTTCAAGGCATTTGCCATTGAAAAAATTTCTCCCCCTATCAGAGGAGGTGATATTAAACGTAAAACCTTGCTTAGGGAGGCGTATTGGTTGTTTAAATTAAACACAAGATTTCCCTATGGAATGAATTTCAAAAAGGAATTCTTGCATTTCTATTGATACTGTTTTTTCTCTTGTAACAGCTTCTGGCATTGTTCAGATGCTCGAACAAACATTACCAGCTGTGTTCCAGGTTCAATCGTGTTTCCAGCGCTGTCAAGCGCCATTCAGATTATACTTGAGTGCAGCAATCTTTCTACAATGTATGTTCAACTCTAATCTTGAGGACTTTGATCATGTGTATATTGTTAAACTTGTACAGCACAACCTCTTTTGTTAGCTGCTTTACAGTTGTTTTAATGGTTTGGTGGTATTCACGGAGTATTGTATCTTTTATAGTAAACTAGTGAAGTTTGTCCATCGTGTCTTTAATTAACCCACAGATGCAACACCTGCTGCAACCCCCCCCAGAAGAAGGAGGTAACTCATTTGGGGGCAGTGTGTATATATACAGGGGCTTTAAGGACACAATGGAAGTCATGATTAAAAGCGGTAACGCTCGAAACGCATAGACCGCAACTAGGGTGTGTTTTTTCTGCTGGAGTTTTTATTGCTGTATGCTGATCACATTCACTGTAATAAAGGACTACAAGGCTTTTTCTGAATAAGTTGGAGTGCTGGATTTTCCTTCACTTCCACTGCGGACCTCGCTCT
Organism: Bufotes viridis; assembly: GCA_033119425.1. NCBI lineage: Eukaryota > Metazoa > Chordata > Amphibia > Anura > Bufonidae > Bufotes > Bufotes viridis. The sequence continues at coordinate 314,154,259 of CM065592.1, forward strand.
GCTTTCCACCTTCCCAGGTTGGATCAGTGACTACATCGTCCACCACCTCCTCTTCCACTTCCTCACTCTGCTCATCCTCCTGACTTGTTGACCTAAAAGCAGCCATGGTTCCCTGATTCCCCTGCGATCCTGACCCAGCACCCGGTGGACCTTAAGTTACGTCCAGCTGCACCGTACATGTACATGTGTCCCACGTGGTATAGCTGCTTTAGTCAGCATAGTCAGCTTGTTATAAATACCTCGCTGACTGCATCATACACTCACTGGATGAATCAGCCCGGTTAAGTTGTGGTTATTACACCAGAAGCATTTTGAAGTTATGATGCCTCATCATCTCCGGCCTAGACTACTGAAACATTCTCCTCTGTGGCCTTCTATTTGGCACCCGCGTCCCCCTTCAATCTATCTTTAACTCTGCTGCCCGAATAATCCACCTTTCCCCCCATGACTCCTCTGCCTCTCACCTCTGCTAATCGCTTCTCTGGCTCCCCATTGCGCAGTGATGAATAAAATGTGTAAATAAAATACCAACAAATACATACAATCCCATCCAGAATATCTTTCCTCTGTATATCTCTGAGCTACTTTCCTGATACATCCCCACAAGTAATCTCTGATCCTCACAAGACCTTGTTCTCTACTCTCCTCTTATCACCTTGTTAGAGTAGTTTCCTTTAATAAAAATAAATTTGTTGAGGATCAAGAGTTTCACCGGCTGGAGGACAGTAAGCACACCCAGAGCTGTTCTACAATAGAGTCTGGGTTTCACTTTCTCAGTGTTTATTTATACATAAAAAGGATCCACACACGTCTGAGCCGAACATGCGTCATCGGGTGCTATATAGCCCCCGATGATGCGTTTTGGCCAGACAATCACTGTAATGCCAGCAGCCAAGGGCAGTACTTACCTGCACCTTTATTGGCTGCTTAAAACCCACGAAACGTGCGGAGAGGAGCCTCAAGTACCGCCCTGCGCCGAGCATGGCGATTCTCGAGCCGAACATATATTCGGCCGAGCCTGCTCGCTCATCACTAGTTAACAACAACAATTAACCACAGTATAAGACCCATCTCCGGCACTAAGCTCCAGTGAATAAAAACAAAAAATATGTACTGCCAAAAGGATTTCTTAAGGGGGAACCAGGTGCTGCCTTGGATTTGAGGAACAGGACAGTTCAGGTTAATAAATTTCACTCTTCCTCATCGTCCTCGGCAGCACTTAGGGATTTAAGAAGCCAAAGAACTACGGAGGGCAAAAAAAGAAACAGCTGTTGAAGACTTCTGTGCCGGAAGCCGAACACCCCTCTGTGACATCCATCCTATAATGATTGATGAAGGTTTTTGAAGACTTCCAAGAAACAGCTTGACAGATAAATTGAAGAGGCATCTCTACCAGTTCTGCTCACGAGGTGGCCGTAGATCTCGTATGTGCATGGATACCTTCTGGAACAGAAGATATGGAGAAAATACTGCAGCACTCAATGTATTCAATGCAATCCCTAATTTATTTACAAACTATGCAACATTTCGACTATAGTCTTTCTTTTTCAAGAAAATCTTCTTACTACCAGGGGCACACTGGGCTAGGGCCTAACATTGCTAACAATGATAGCACCGCCACTATTTGGACTGTCCAGTTCGGCCCTAGCAGTAGTGCTGCTTTAAATTTGGATATTTACCTTCTGGAACAGGTAAGTTCTCCAACTTGTAGCATTCAGAAATAACACCCTTGATCCATCAGCACAAATAAATTTTCTTCACATCTGAAACTCTTACGGTGTCATTTATCAAACTAGTGTAAAGTAGAACTGGTTTACTTGCCCATAGCAACCAATTAGATTCCACCTTTCATTTTCCAAAGGAGCTGTCAAAAATGAAAAGTGGAATCTAATTGGTTGCTATTGGCAACTAAGCCAGTTCTACTTTACACCAGTTTGATAAATGACCCCATTGGTCTTTTGTAAATATATACACATTGCTTTCTTCATGTCCAAGCAGTGTAAACTCTTCTCTTCTTCATTTTGAGGATTTGGAAAATATTCTGGCATGATTACTTCCTGATTTATGTTATGATCAGAGTTGACCTTTGGTAGACTGTTAGGAACAGTTCTAATGGTTAGACAATTTGATAATATCTTTAGGCACGGCTCTTTCGTTGACAATGCTTGTAATTCTCCAAGTCTTTTTGCGAAGGAAACTGAAACCAAAGAAAAAAAACTTTTTCCAAGATAGAAATATAAGATCTATCAGAATTAAACTAGAGAAATGGCCCAAGAACTCGGAAGTAAACTTGAGGAATATTATGATAGGTGGTGATTTGATAGAATATGATTCGGTTAAAAATTTAGCACAGTTCCCACCAATCTCTTTAATGGAATACTCACAATTAAAGGAACACCTAAGCAAACTTAATCTAGGGACACCCTCTCCATTAAAACCTGAAGGACTAACTAAAATTATCACAGATAAACGCCCAATCCCACATTGCATCTCAGTAATGTACTCCCTATTACGTGAAGATAACACGCACCCAGCATACCTAGACGGCTGGGCTAAAAAGTTAGGAAAATCCTTTAACGAGAGGGAGAAGCAAATTATCCTGACCTCTGCAATTCCTAAAATTACCTCGGTTAGGTTGCAAGAGGTACACTATAAGTTACTCACAAGGTGGTATTGCACGCCAGTATTATTAAATCGAATCAACAGTAATATTTCTCCAGATTGTTGATGTGGGACTCAGAAGGGTTCTCTTTCGCACATTTGGGTTTCTTGCTCTAAAATCACCCCAACTTGGGATAAATTTAGCCACATATTATCTGAGATTTATGGTTTTCCTGTCAAACTGACGGAAGAAATGATATTGTTGGGACTATATACCCAAGACTCCCGTTTACTTAATGACAAACTATTTCCCTTCCAGCTAACGACCTTCAAAGCTCTGATTCCAAAACATTGGATGAGCGATTATATACCGACAATCAATGATTGGCTATCAGAAATAAATTTAGCTAGCAGTTTTGAAAGTCTTAAATGGTCTACTCTAGGGAAACATAAAAAATATTTGGAGATTTGGTCAAAGTGGACTGATTTTATACAATCGGACAAGATAGTGAAATATCTAGATACATGAGGGACATTATTCTTCTGGATAAGGAATAGAAATAAGCATTAACATGTGACATAGTACCAATTGTCCTCTGTTAATTTTTTCAGTAGTTTGTTTATTTCCTATGTCCCACTATCCTCCCCAGCCTCAACCCCCCCCCCGGTTCCCCCCCCATCCTTCCCCCCTCCCCCCCCTTATGCCCCCCCCCCATCTACCCTTATACGACGGGTTCATTTCTACTCGCATTGATTCCTCACTAGAGATGAGCGAACACCTGGATGTTCGGGTTCGAGAAGTTCGGCCGAACTTCCCGGAAATGTTCGGGTTCGGGATTCGAACTCGATCCGAACTTTATCCCGAACCCGAACCCCATTGAAGTCAATGGGGACCCGAACTTTTAGGCACAAAAAAGGCTGTAAAATAGTCCAGGAAAGGGCTAGAGGGCTGCCAAAGGCAGCAAAGTGTAGAAAAATCCCCTGCAAACAAATGTGGATAGGGAAATGAATTAAAATTAAATAAAATAAATAAAAATTAACCAATATCAAGTGAAGAGAGGTCCCACAGCAAGGAATCATGCGTCATATCACCCTGCACCGGAGAATGTCACTCTCATGTATTTTGGACCAGCACCCAGACAGAGGATACAGGTCCCACAGCAAGGAATCATCGTCATATCACCCTGCACCGGAGAATGTCACTCTCATGTATTTTGGACCAGCACCCAGACAGAGGATACAGGTCCCACAGCATGGAATCATGCGTCATATCACCCACCACCGGAGAAGGCCACTCTCATGTATTTTGGACCAGCACCCAGACAGAGGATACAGGTCCCACAGCATGGAATCATGCGTCATATCACCCACCACCGGAGAAGGCCACTCTCATGTATTTTGGACCAGCACCCAGACAGAGGAGAGAGGTCCCACATCAAGGAATCATGAGTCATATCAACCACCACCGGAGAAGGCCACTCTCATTTATTTTGGACCAGCACCCAGACAGAGGATACAGGTCCCACAGCATGGAATCATGCGTCATATCACCCACCACCGGAGAAGGCCACTCTCATGTATTTTGGACCAGCACCCAGACAGAGGATACAGGTCCCACAGCATGGAATCATGCGTCATATCACCCACCACCGGAGAAGGCCACTCTCATGTATTTTGGACCAGCACCCAGACAGAGGATACAGGTCCCACATCAAGGAATCATGCGTCATATCAACCACCACCGGAGAAGGCCACTCTCATTTATTTGGGACCAGCACCCAGACAGAGGAGAGGGGTTTTCACAGCAGAGAATCAGGCATTTAGATCACCCACCACAGGAGTAGGACACCATTTAATGGGACCCCGGCAACCATGTCAGATGGCACAAACATCAGCTTCACATCACCCAGCACAAGAGAAGGCCACTTTGAGAGACTTTGACCCCTGCACCCAGAGCGGAGGAGAGGGTTTTCACAGCAGAGAATCAGGCATTTAGATCACCCACCACAGGAGTAGGACACCATTTAATGGGACCCCGGCAACCATGTCAGATGGCACAAACATCAGCTTCACATCACCCAGCACAAGAGAAGGCCACTTTGAGAGACTTTGACCCCTGCACCCAGACGGAGGAGAGGTTTTCACAGCAGAGAATCATGTATTTAGATCACCCACCACAGGAGTAGGACACCATTTAATGGGACCCCGGCAACCATGTCAGATGGCACAAATATCAGCTTCACATCACCCAGCACAAGAGAAGGCCACTTTGAGAGACTTTGACCCCTGCACCCAGGCGGAGGAGAGGGGTTTTCACAGCAGAGAATCAGGCATTTAGATCACCCACCACAGGAGTAGGACACCATTTAATGGGACCCCGGCAACCATGTCAGATGGCACAAACATCAGCTTCACATCACCCACCACAAGAGAAGGCCACTTTGAGAGACTCTGACCCCTGCACCCAGACAGAGGATACAGGTCCCACAGCAAGGAATCATGCGTCATATCACCCTGCACCGGAGAATGTCACTCTCATGTATTTTGGACCAGCACCCAGACAGAGGATACAGGTCCCACATCAAGGAATCATGCGTCATATCAACCACCACCGGAGAAGGCCACTCTCATTTATTTGGGACCAGCACCCAGACAGAGGAGAGGGGTTTCACAGCAGAGAATCAAGCATTTAGATCACCCACCACAGGAGTAGGACACCATTTAATGGGACCCCGGCAACCATGTCAGATGGCACAAACATCAGCTTCACATCACCCAGCACAAGAGAAGGCCACTTTGAGAGACTTTGACCCCTGCACCCAGGCGGAGGAGAGGGGTTTTCACAGCAGAGAATCAGGCATTTAGATCACCCACCACAGGAGTAGGACACCATTTAATGGGACCCCGGCAACCATGTCAGATGGCACAAACATCAGCTTCACATCACCCAGCACAAGAGAAGGCCACTTTGAGAGACTTTGACCCCTGCACCCAGACGGAGGAGAGAGGTTTTCACAGCAGAGAATCATGTATTTAGATCACCCACCACAGGAGTAGGACACCATTTAATGGGACCCCGGCAACCATGTCAGATGGCACAAATATCAGCTTCACATCACCCAGCACAAGAGAAGGCCACTTTGAGAGACTTTGACCCCTTCACCCAGGCGGAGGAGAGGGGTTTTCACAGCAGAGAATCAGGCATTTAGATCACCCACCACAGGAGTAGGACACCATTTAATGGGACCCCGGCAACCATGTCAGATGGCACAAACATCAGCTTCACATCACCCACCACAAGAGAAGGCCACTTTGAGAGACTCTGACCCCTGCACCCAGACAGAGGATACAGGTCCCACAGCAAGGAATCATGCGTCATATCACCCTGCACCGGAGAATGTCACTCTCATGTATTTTGGACCAGCACCCAGACAGAGGATACAGGTCCCACAGCATGGAATCATGCGTCATATCACCACACCACCGGAGAAGGCCACTCTCATGTATTTTGGACCAGCACCCAGACAGAGGATACAGGTCCCACAGCATGGAATCATGCGTCATATCACCCACCACCGGAGAAGGCCACTCTCATGTATTTTGGACCAGCACCCAGACAGAGGATACAGGTCCCACAGCATGGAATCATGCGTCATATCACCCACCACCGGAGAAGGCCACTCTCATGTATTTTGGACCAGCACCCAGACAGAGGATACAGGTCCCACAGCATGGAATCATGCGTCATATCACCCACCACCGGAGAATGTCACTCTCATTTATTTAGGCCCATCACACAGACAGAGGAGAGGTCCCACAGCAAGGAATCATGCGTCATATCAACCACCAACGGAGAATGTCACTCTCATGTATTTTGGACCAGCACCCAGACAGAGAGAGAGGTCCCACAGCAAGGAATCATGCGTCATATCAACCACCAACGGAGAATGTCACTCTCATGTATTTTGGACCAGCACCCAGACAGAGGAGAGAGGTCCCACAGCAAGGAATCATGCGTCATATCAACCACCAACGGAGAATGTCACTCTCATGTATTTTGGACCAGCACCCAGACAGAGGAGAGGTTCATTCAACTTTGGGTTGCACCGCAAGATCATGGTAAAGTAAAAAAAATGAGGATTCAATAAAGAAGTGCCCCAGAGTACAAGAATACATGGTTGATGGGGAGGGAAATGTCTATTCTGCACAAGGGAGGCACAGGTCCTGTGGGATCCATGCCTGGTTCATTTTTATGAACGTCAGCTTGTCCACGTTGGCTGTGGACAGGCGGCTGCGTTTGTCAGTAATGGCGCCCCCTGCCGTGCTGAATACACGTTCAGACAAAACGCTGGCCGCCGGGCAGGCCAGCACCTCCAAGGCATAAAATGCTAACTCTGGCCACGTGGACAATTTGGAGACCCAGAAGTTGAATGGGGCCGAACCATCAGTCAGTACGCGGAGGGGTGTGCAGACGTACTGTTCAACCATGTTAGTGAAATGCTGCCTCCTGCTAACACGTTCCGTATCAGGTGGTTGTGCAGTTAGCTGTGGCGTGGAGACAAAACTTTTCCACATTTCTGCCATGCTAACCCTGCCCTCAGAAGAGCTGGCCGTGACACTGCTGCGTTGGCGACCTCTTGCTCCTCTTCTGCCTTCGCCTTGGGCTTCCACCTGTTCCCCTGTGACATTTGGGAATGCTCTCAGGAGCGCCTCTACCAGCGTGCGCTTGAACTCGCGCATCTTCCTATCACGCTCCAGTGCAGGAAGTAAGGTGGGCACATTGTCTTTGTATCGGGGATCCAGCAGGGTGGCAACCCAGTAGTCCGCACTACGTTAAAATGTGGGCAACTCTGCTGTCGTTGCGCAGGCACTGCAGCATGTAGTCGCTCATGTGTGCCAGGCTCCCCAGAGGTAAGGACAAGCTGTCCTCTGTGGGAGGCGTATCGTCATCGTCCTCCGTATCCCCCAGCCACGCACCAGTGATGGGCCTGAGCTGTGTCGGGTGCCACCCGCTGTGAACCTGCTTCATCCTCATCCTCCTCCACCTCCTCCTCATCCTCCTCGTCCTCCAGTAGTGGGCCCTGGCTGGCCACATTTGTACCTGGCCTCTGCTGTTGCAAAAAACCTCCCTCTGAGCCACTTCTAACAGACTGGCCTGAAAGTGCTAAAATGACCCCTCACCTCCTCCTCCTCCTCCTCCTCCTCCTGGGCCACCTCCTCTTCCATCATCGCCCTAAGCGTTTTCTCAAGGAGACATAGAAGTGGTATTGTAACGCTGATAACGGTGTCATCGCCACTGGCCATGTTGGTGGAGTACTCGAAACAGCGCAACAGGGCACACAGGTCTCGCATGGAGGCCCAATCATTGGTGGTGAAGTGGTGCTGTTCCGCAGTGCGACTGACGCGTGCGTGCTGCAGCTGAAACTCCACTATGGCCTGCTGCTGCTCGCACAGTCTCTCCAGCATGTGCAAGGTGGAGTTCCACCTGGTGGGCACGTCGCATATGAGGCGGTGAGCGGGAAGGCCGAGGTTGCGCTGTAGCGCAGACAGGCGAGCAGCGGCAGGATGTGAACGCCGGAATCGCGCACAGACGGCCCTCACTTTATGCAGCAGCTCTGACATGTTGGGGTAGTTGTGAATGAACTTCTGCACCACCAAATTCAGCACATGCGCCAGGCAAGGGATGTGCGTCAAACCGGCTAGTCCCAGAGCTGCGGCGAGATTTCGCCCATTATCGCACACCACCAGGCCGGGCTTGAGGCCCACCGGCAGCAACCACTGGTCGGTCTGTTGTTCAATACCCCGCCACAACTCCTGCGCGGTGTGGGGCCTGTCCCCCAAACATATGAGTTTCAGAATGGCCTGCTGACGTTTACCCGGGCTGTGCTGAAGTTGGTGGTGAAGGTGTGTGGCTGACTGGATGAGCTGGTGGAAGCAGAGGAGGAGGAAGCCGAGTAGGAGGAGGAGGCTACAGGAGGCAAACAATGATGCCCTGTGATCCTTGGCGGCGGAAGGACGTGCGCCAAGGAACTCTCCGCCTGGGGCCCAGCCGCCACTACATTTACCCAGTGTGCAGTTAGGGAGATATAGCGTCCCTGGCCGTGCTTACTGGTCCACGTATCTGTGGTTAGGTGGACCTTGCCACAAATGGCGTTGCGCAGTGCACACTTGATTTTATCGGACACTTGCATGTGCAGGGAAGGCACGGCTGTCTTGGAGAAGTAGTGGCGGCTGGGGACAACATACTGTGGGACAGCCATGGACATCAGCTGTTTGAAGCTGTCTGTGTCCACCAGCCTGAATGACAGCATTTCAAAGGCCAGTAGTTTAGAAATGCTGGCATTCAGGCCCAGAGGCTCGAGGGTGGCTAGGTGGGAATTTACGCTTTCTCTCCAAGGTTTGTGAGATGGAGAGCTGAACGCTGCCGTGTGACATGGTGGAGATGCTTGGTGACGCAGGTGGTGGTGTCGCTGGCACATCCTCTGTTTGGTGGGCGGCAGGTGCCAACATTCCTCCCGAGGCGGAGGAAGAGGCCGAGGCAGCAGCAGAAGAGGGAGCAGGGGAGCCTGAGTGAGTTCCTTGCTTTTAAGGTGTTTACTCCACTGCAGTTCATGCTTTGCATGTAGATGCCTGGTCATGCAGGTTGTGCTAAGGTTCAGAACGTTAATGCCTCGCTTCAGGATCTGATGGCACAGCGTGCAAACCACTCGGGTCTTGTCGTCAGCACATTGTTTAAAGAAGTGCCATGCCAGGGAACTCCTTGAAGCTGCCTTTGGGGTGCTCGGTCCCTGGTGGCGGTGGCCTGTATCAGAGCGAACTCTCTTGGCGGCGGCTGTTCTGCTTTTGCCCCCTGCTCCCTCTTTTGCTACGCTGTTGGCTCGGTCTCACCACTGCCTCTTCCTCTGAACTATGAAAGTCAGTGGCACGACCTTCATTCCATGTGGGGTCTAGGACCTCATCGTCCCCTGCATCGTCTTCCACACAGTCTTCCTCCCTGTCCTCCTGTTCGGTCTGCACACTGCAGAAAGACGCAGCAGTTGGCACCTGTGTTTCGTCATCATCAGAGACGTGCGGACTCCGATGAGGTGGTATTCCCATGTCCTCATCATCAGTAAACATCAGAGGTTGTGCATCAGTGCATTCTATGTCTTCCACCACAGGGGAAGGGCTAGGTGGATTCCCTTGGGAAACCCTGCCAGCAGAGTCTTCAAACAGCATAAGAGACTGCTGCATAACTTGAGGCTCAGACAGTTTCCCTGATATGCATGGGGGTGATGTGACAGACTGATGGGCTTGGTTTTCAGGTGCCACCTGTGCGCTTTCTGCAGAAGACTGGGTGGGAGATAATGTTGTGAACGTGCTGGATCCACTGTCGGCCACCCAATTGACTAGCGCCTGTACCTGCTCAGGCCTTACCATCCTTAGAACGGCATTGGGCCCCACCAAATATCGCTGTAAATTCTGGCGGGTACTGGAACTTGAGGTAGTTGGTTCACTAGGACGTGTGGCTGTGGCAGAATGGCCACGTCCTCTCCCAGCACCAGAGGGTACACTAACACCACCACGACCGCGTCCGCGTCCCTTACTAGATGTTTTCCTCATTGTTACCGTTCACCAAGCACCACAATAAGGAAAAAAATATTTGGCCCAATGTATTGATTTCAAATTCAGGCCTTTTTTACAGGCACCTACCACTATCTGCCTATTTGTTTATGTAGCTTATTACACTAATCCAGGCACAGCAGTAACCACTGATTTAGGGAATATCTCTTTTAGGGCAAGTATTTAGGCCCTGGATGAAAGGTATCCTTTTATGGACAGATTTACAATGGGCCTGCAACAGCTGTGACACCAGATTTAGGGTATTGCTATTTTGGCAAGTGAATTTCACCCCAGAAGAAAATATATGTTTTTGCGGATACTAATATAGTTTGCCAGGCTCAGCTGTGACACCAGATTTAGTGGATTGCTATTTTGGCAAGTGAATTTCACCCCAGAACAAAATATATGTTTTTGCGGATACTAATATAGTTTGCCAGGCTCAGCTGTGACACCAGATTTAGGGGATTGCTATTTTGGCAAGTGAATTTCACCCCAGAAGAAAATATATGTTTTTGCGGATACTAATATAGTTTGCCAGGCTCAGCTGTGACACCAGATTTAGGGTGTTGCTATTTTGGCAAGTGAATTTCACCCCAGAACAAAATATATGTTTTTGCGGATACTAATATAGTTTGCCAGGCTCAGCTGTGACACCAGATTTAGGGTGTTGCTATTTTGGCAAGTGAATTTCACCCCAGAAGAAAATATATGTTTTTGCGGATACTAATATAGTTTGCCAGGCTCAGCTGTGACACCAGATTTAGGGTGATTGCTATTTTGGCAAGTGAATTTCACCCCAGAACAAAATATATGTTTTGCGGATACTAATATAGTTTGCCAGGCTCAGCTGTGACACCAGATTTAGTGGATTGCTATTTTGGCAAGTGAATTTCACCCCAGAACAAAATATATGTTTTTGCGGATACTAATATAGTTTGCCAGGCTCAGCTGTGACACCAGATTTAGAGGATTGCTATTTTGGCAAGTGAATTTCACCCCAGAACAAAATATATGTTTTTGCGGATACTAATATAGTTTGCCAGGCTCAGCTGTGACACCAGATTTAGTGGTGTTGCTATTTTGGCAAGTGAATTTCACCCCAGAAGAAAATATATGTTTTTGCGGATACTAATATAGTTTGCCAGGCTCAGCTGTGACACCAGATTTAGTGGATTGCTATTTTGGCAAGTGAATTTCACCCCAGAACAAAATATATGTTTTTGCGGATACTAATATAGTTTGCCAGGCTCAGCTGTGACACCAGATTTAGTGGATTGCTATTTTGGCAAGTGAATTTCACCCCAGAACAAAATATATGTTTTGCGGATACTAATATAGTTTGCCAGGCTCAGCTGTGACACCAGATTTAGGGTGTTGCTATTTTGGCAAGTGAATTTCACCCCAGAAGAAAATATATGTTTTTGCGGATACTAATATAGTTTGCCAGGCTCAGCTGTGACACCAGATTTAGAGGATTGCTATTTTGGCAAGTGAATTTCACCCCAGAACAAAATATATGTTTTTGCGGATACTAATATAGTTTGCCAGGCTCAGCTGTGACACCAGATTTAGTGGTGTTGCTATTTTGGCAAGTGAATTTCACCCCAGAAGAAAATATATGTTTTTGCGGATACTAATATAGTTTGCCAGGCTCAGCTGTGACACCAGATTTAGAGGATTGCTATTTTGGCAAGTGAATTTCACCCCAGAACAAAATATATGTTTTTGCGGATACTAATATAGTTTGCCAGGCTCAGCTGTGACACCAGATTTAGGGTGTTGCTATTTTGGCAAGTGAATTTCACCCCAGAAGAAAATATATGTTTTGCGGATACTAATATAGTTTGCCAGGCTCAGCTGTGACACCAGATTTAGAGGATTGCTATTTTGGCAAGTGAATTTCACCCCAGAAGAAAATATATGTTTTTGCGGATACTAATATAGTTTGCCAGGCTCAGCTGTGACACCAGATTTAGAGGTATTGCTATTTTGGCAAGTGAATTTCACCCCAGAACAAAATATATGTTTTTGCGGATACTAATATAGTTTGCCAGGCTCAGCTGTGACACCAGATTTAGTGGATTGCTATTTTGGCAAGTGAATTTCACCCCAGAAGAAAATATATGTTTTTGCGGATACTAATATAGTTTGCCAGGCTCAGCTGTGACACCAGATTTAGGGTGTTGCTATTTTGGCAAGTGAATTTCACCCCAGAAGAAAATATATGTTTTGCGGATACTAATATAGTTTGCCAGGCTCAGCTGTGACACCAGATTTAGAGGATTGCTATTTTGGCAAGTGAATTTCACCCCAGAAGAAAATATATGTTTTTGCGGATACTAATATAGTTTGCCAGGCTCAGCTGTGACACCAGATTTAGGGTGTTGCTATTTTGGCAAGTGAATTTCACCCCAGAAGAAAATATATGTTTTTGCGGATACTAATATAGTTTGCCAGGCTCAGCTGTGACACCAGATTTAGGGTGATTGCTATTTTGGCAAGTGAATTTCACCCCAGAACAAAATATATGTTTTTGCGGATACTAATATAGTTTGCCAGGCTCAGCTGTGACACCAGATTTAGTGGATTGCTATTTTGGCAAGTGAATTTCACCCCAGAAGAAAATATATGTTTTGCGGATACTAATATAGTTTGCCAGGCTCAGCTGTGACACCAGATTTAGGGTGTTGCTATTTTGGCAAGTGAATTTCACCCCAGAAGAAAATATATGTTTTTGCGGATACTAATATAGTTTGCCAGGCTCAGCTGTGACACCAGATTTAGTGGATTGCTATTTTGGCAAGTGAATTTCACCCCAGAAGAAAATATATGTTTTGCGGATACTAATATAGTTTGCCAGGCTCAGCTGTGACACCAGATTTAGAGGATTGCTATTTTGGCAAGTGAATTTCACCCCAGAACAAAATATATGTTTTGCGGATAATAATATAGTTTGCCAGGCTCAGCTGTGACACCAGATTTAGTGGATTGCTATTTTGGCAAGTGAATTTCACCCCAGAACAAAATATATGTTTTTGCGGATACTAATATAGTTTGCCAGGCTCAGCTGTGACACCAGATTTAGTGGTGTTGCTATTTTGGCAAGTGAATTTCACCCCAGAACAAAATATATGTTTTTGCGGATACTAATATAGTTTGCCAGGCTCAGCTGTGACACCAGATTTAGTGGATTGCTATTTTGGCAAGTGAATTTCACCCCAGAAGAAAATATATGTTTTTGCGGATACTAATATAGTTTGCCAGGCTCAGCTGTGACACCAGATTTAGGGTGTTGCTATTTTGGCAAGTGAATTTCACCCCAGAAGAAAATATATGTTTTTGCGGATACTAATATAGTTTGCCAGGCTCAGCTGTGACACCAGATTTAGAGGATTGCTATTTTGGCAAGTGAATTTCACCCCAGAAGAAAATATATGTTTTTGCGGATACTAATATAGTTTGCCAGGCTCAGCTGTGACACCAGATTTAGGGTGTTGCTATTTTGGCAAGTGAATTTCACCCCAGAAGAAAATATATGTTTTTGCGGATACTAATATAGTTTGCCAGGCTCAGCTGTGACACCAGATTTAGAGGATTGCTATTTTGGCAAGTGAATTTCACCCCAGAACAAAATATATGTTTTTGCGGATAATAATATAGTTTGCCAGGCTCAGCTGTGACACCAGATTTAGTGGATTGCTATTTTGGCAAGTGAATTTCACCCCAGAACAAAATATATGTTTTGCGGATAATAATATAGTTTGCCAGGCTCAGCTGTGACACCAGATTTAGTGGATTGATATTTTGGCAAGTAAATTTAACCCCAGAACAAAATATATGTTTTTGCGGATACTAATATAGTTTGCCAGGCACAGCTGTGACACCAGATTTAGGGTGTTGCTATTTTGGCAAGTGAATTTCACCCCAGAAGAAAATATATGTTTTTGCGGATACTAATATAGTTTGCCAGGCACAGCTGTGACACCAGATTTAGGGTGTTGCTATTTTGGCAAGTGAATTTCACCCCAGAACAAAATATATGTTTTGGAGGAAACACTAATATATTTTGCCAGCCACTGCTGAAACCACTGATGTATGGTATTGCTATTTTGGCAATTGAATTTAACCCCAAACCAAAATATCTGTTTTGGCGGACACTATTATATTTTGCCAGCCACTGCTGAAACCACTGATGTATGGTTTTGCTATTTTGCCAATTGAATTTCACCCCAGAAAATAATCTATCCTTTGCCAGACAGCAGACAGTATTATGCTTGTCTAGCCAAAGCTGGAACACCAGATTTAGGGGATTGGAATTTGGGCAATTGTATTTAACCCCTTAATAAAATATAGAAATTGCTATCCTGAGTTTCTAGGGGTGACAATTAGCACAGCCAAGCCCCTAATGGAGGATATAGCAAAAAAAAAAATAGTATTGAAGCATTGATGGATGTGTGGCAGCTTGTTCTGGAGCACCACAAGTCACAAAATGTCCGCCGATCATCCCAGAAAATAAGTGACAGAAAAACGCTCTGTGCAGCCAAAAAACCAGCAATCAAGTAAATAGCAGAAGTTCACTGATTCTCAGCTGCAGATCGATCCGTTCATTAGGTGCTGTTGCTGACTTTTCCCTGCCTATCTCGCCCTCACAGAAGCTGCATCCTCTCCCTACACTAGTCAGAGCAGTGTGACGTGCGGCGCTACGTGACTCCAGCTTAAATAGAGGCTGGGTCACATGCTGCACTTGGCCAATCACAGCCATGCCATTAGTAGGCATGGCTGTGATGGCTTCTTAGGGCAAGAAGTAAGACGCTAGCTGATTGGCTGCTGTGCAGCCCTTCAGAAAGCGGGAAGAAATCGACGAACACCGAACCCGAACCCGAACTTTTTTGAAAATGTCCGGGTTCGGGTCCGGGTCCCGGACACCCCAAAATTCGGTACGAACCCGAACGATGCGCGAACTGTTCGCTCAACACTATTCCTCACCATGAGAAGGTAATATGTGAAGGTTTTTCATGCACTACTTAATTTCTATGGTAGCAGAATGCTCATAGATAATTTGATCCTTTTCAATGACAAAAAAGGACTCTGATTTAATTCTGGGAAGGAATACTCTCAGTTTGTTGACATATTAACAGAAGAAGATAACAATCTATGGACTCTCGTCTTCTAAAAAGATTCGATGCAAAGCTTTATAAAGGTTGGCACTGTACCTTAGACTGTGAACCTGTCTGTATGTAATACAGTTCTTGATGTTATTATTGTGATTATACTTGCTATAACTAAATAAACTTAAATTTACAAGAAATATAAGATATTCTTGTTCCAAAGGTTCAATGGCAGAAAGGGTTAACCTTTTCAAGACTTGTGCAAGATCCCATATTGGCTGAGGATGATTGACGTCTTAAAAGTTTTAGTCCTTTAAAAAATCTTCTAACCAATTGAGAATGAGAAAACTTGAAGTCCAAGAAAGTATAGACAGCGGTAAAATGTCCTTGGAGTGTATTGACCTTTAACCCTTTAAATCTAATTTGAAGAAAGAGCAGAATATCTGCTGCAGCAGATATCATAGGTCTCATTTGTCTCTGTGTACACTGGTCCTCAAAAATTCAGCTCTAGCATATATCTTATTAGTAGATGGTCTGCTAGAGGAGAGTAGAGTGGTCACCTCACCACTGATTTAGACAACCAGAGATTGGCTTATCTCAACTTCTCAATTTCCATGCCATCAGGTGGAAAATGGATAGATTGGGGTAATAAAGTCCTTTCTATAGAAAAGATCTAATAAGACTGCAAACCACACCTACTTGACCAGTAAGAAATTATGGCAATCACTTCACTTGCTTGGACCATTCTGATTTTGCATGGCACTATGAAAATTATTGGTAATAGGGGAAATAAGTATAGGAGACCTGTTTTCGAAGATTGGGGAGAGCAACCAGATCCAGTAGTCGATCCAGTGGTTTCCTCAGGGAGTAGAAGTATTTAACGTTGACATTCTGCTGAGTTGCCATTAGGTCGATTAGAGGCTGCCCTCACTTTTGAACAATTAGATTGAATACCTCCATGTTCAGTTCCTATTCCCCTGGAAGTATTGATTGTCAGCCAGACATCTGGCACTGTTGTTTATTTCTCTTATGTGTACAGCAGAAATACTGGCTGTATACTTCTCTGCCCAATGCGTGATTATTGCACATTCCTGCTCCAGCATCTGAATCTTACATCTGGTTCCATCTTCTTTGTTCACATAGAAAAGAGACACAAGATTGTCTGACTGGATCTGAACATGGGCATCATGGAGGTGTTCTTGAAACAAACGGATGGCCCTCAATTCCCTCATATTCGAGGATAACCTCCTCTTTTACGGATACCATTGTCCCTGGAACCACTGATCCTGGAAGATTATACCCCCAACCGAAAGCTGAGGCATCTGAAGTCAGGACCACTTGTTGATGGAGTGCAAATTACTTTCCCCTGGACAGAGTCTTCTCCTGGAGCCACCAGGTCAGAGATTACGTCACATGTGCGGGCAGGAGAACCTGCTTGTCCAACTGGGTCACTGCTTTGTTTCATATTTTGAGAAGAAAGGATTTTAAAGGCCTCAGATAAGCTTTTGCCCACAGAACAGCTTCTATAGCGGCAGTTAAAAAACCAAGGACCTTCAATATGTTTCTGATGTTTGTCCTTGGATACAGAATCAATCGATTGCAGGCTGTCATAATCTTAAATCTTCTCTCCTAACGTTGATATGAGGACATCGTACTGGAGTCAATAATTATTTCTAGTAAATTGAGACGATTCGGTGGTATGAGTTCTGATTTTTTTTTTGTGGTTGATCAGAAATCCGTGACTCTCAAGGCACAGTATGGTGGTCTGAATATGCTTGATCAGGACATCTTAGTACTGTAGGTTGCCCCGAGTAGCCAGTCATCTAAATATGGGATCAAACATACACGTTTCAGTCTGAGATAGGCTGCTAAGATGACTGCGATTTTGGTAAATACCAGTGGATGGTTGGTAGGCGGAAAGGAAGGGCTTTGAATTGGTAATGTTGAACCATTCTATTTTTGACATGAGCAATTCTTAGAAACCTTCTGTGTTGTCTGTGAATTTGCACATGAATATAGGCATCCATCATATCTAATTTTTCCATGAAGTCCCCTGGAGGCGATGACAGACTTCAGTGTTTCGATAACGAATAGTGATGAGCGAGCACCAAACTCGGTCCGAACACATAGAGATATTCCTGCACTTGGCCGAGCACCTGAGTATAATGGAAGTTAATGGGAGACAACCAGGCACCCCCTGCTCTGAAGAGGGGAGTGTGCCTGGTCCATTGGAAAAGGTCTGAAAGTGACAGAAACACCAATGAAATGAATCGGGAACAGCATGGGGACGATGTATGGATGCACCTTGGATTCCCAGGTTACTGCTGGGAACCATGTTGTCCGAGCTGTATTCCACTTTTACAAAAGTACGCACAACCCCCCACACCCCAACAAAAAAAAAACTATTTCACAGGAAAAGGTGTTAGGAAACATTCTTTCCTGTATATTCAATTGTATATAAAGTGCAAGTGCTGCAAAAAAATGACAAGCAAGAGGCACTCCGAAACAGTCTGTATATCACATAAAGGAGGGCCCTGTTCAAATTGTGGTACAATTGTTCAGGTAGTGGGACTCCAACACTGGGTGAAAGGGCTGCCAAAGATCACACCTGCTGGTGAGCTGACCCTGTAAAACATTATGATTGAGAGCTTGCTGGTGAGCTGACCCTGTAAAACATTATGGTTGAGGGCTTGCTGGTGAGTTGACCCTGTAAAACATTATGGTTGAGGGCCTTCTGGTGAGCTGACTCTGTAAATCATTATGGTTGAAGGCCTGCTGGTGAGCTGACCCTGTAAAATAGTATGGTTAAGGGCCTGCTGGTAATTATAATTAGTGTTGGTAATTATAATTAGTGTTGAGCGAACAGTTCGAGCATCGTTCGGGTTCGTACCGAATTTTGGGGTGTTTGGGATACGGAACCGGACCCGAACATTTTCAAAAAAGTTCGGGTTCGGGTCCGTTGTTCGGCGATTTCTTCCCGCTTTCTCAAGGGCTGCACAGCAGCCAATCAGATAGCGTTTTACTTCTTGCCCTAAGAAGCCATCACAGCCATGCCTACTAATGGCATGGCTGTGATTGGCCAAGTGCAGCATGTGACCCAGCCTCTATTTAAGCTGGAGTCACGTAGCGCCGCACGTCACACTGCTCTGATTAGTGTAGGGAGAGGACGCAGCTTCTGTGAGGGCGAGATTAGGCAGGGAAAAGTCAGCAAAAGCACCTAATGAAGTGATCGATCTACAGCTGTGAATCATTTAACTTCTGCTAGTTAATTGCTCACTGGTTTTTAGGCTGCACAGAGCGTTTTTCTGTCACTTATTTTCTGGGGTGATCGGCAGCCATTTTGTGACTTGTGGTGCACAAGCTGCCACCAAGTACATCACCCCATCAATACTAGTTTTTTTTTTTTGCTATATCCTTCATCAGGGGCTTGGCTGTGCTTATTGTCACCACTAAAAACTCAGGATAGAAATTTCTATATTTTATTAAGGGGTTAAATTCAATTGCCAAAATAGCAATCCCCTAAATCTGGTGACCCAGCTGTGGCTAGCCAAGTGTAATACTGTCTGCTATCTGGCAAAGGATAGATTATTTTCTGTGGTGAAATTTAATTGCTAAAATAGCAATCCACTAAATCTGGTGTCCCAGCAGCGGCTGGCAAAGTATAATAGTGTCCGGCAAAGGATATATTTTGTTCTGGGGTGAAATTTAATAGCCAAAATAGCAATACCGTAAATCAGTGGTTTCAGCTGTGGCTGGCCAAGTTTATTAGTGTCCAGCAAAGGATATATTTTGTTCTGGGGTGAAATTCAATTGCCAAAATAGCAATACCATAAATCAGTGGTTTCAGCTGTGGCTGGCCAATTTTAATAGTGTGCGGCAAAGGATATATTTTTTCTGGGGTGAAATTCAATTGCCAAAATAGCAATAATATAAATCAGTGGTTTCAGCTGTGGCTGGCCAAGTTTAATAGTGTCCGGCAAAGGATATAATTTTTATGGGGTGAAATTCAATTGCCAAAATAGCAATACCAAAAATCAATGGTTTCAGCTGTGGGTGGCCAAGTTAAATAGTGTCCGGGAAAGGATAGATAATTTTCTGGGATGAAATTCAATTGCCAAAATAGCAATACTGCAAATCAGGTGTTCCAGCTGTGACTGGACAAGTTTCATAGTGTCCGTCAAAGGATATATTATCTTCTGGGGTGAAATTCAGTAGCAAAAATAGCAATCCCCTAAATCTGGTGTGCCAGCAGTGGCTGGCAAAGTTTAATAGTGTCCGTCACAGGATAGATTTTGTTCTGGTGTGAAATTCAGTTGCCAAAATAGCAATACCATAAATCAGTGGTTTCAGCTGTGGCTGGCCAAGTTTAATAGTGTCCGGGAGGATATATTTTTTTCTGGGGTGAGATTCAATTGCCAAAATAGCAATACCATAAATCAGCGGTTTTAGATGTGGCTGGCCAAGTTTAATAGTGTACGGCAAAGGATATTTTTTTTTCTGGGGTAATATTCAATTGCCAAAATAGCAATACCCTGAATCTGGTGTTCCAGCTGTTGCAGGCCTAGTTTAAATTTGTCCGTGAAAGGGTATATTTTTTTCTGGGGAGAAATTCAGTTGCCAAAATAGAAATACAGTTAATCTGGTGTTCCAGCTGTGACTAGACAAGTATCCGTCAAATAGTATCTGTCAAAGGATAGATTTTGTTCTGGGGTGAAATTCACTTGCCAACATAGCAATCCCCTAAATCTGGTGACCCAGCTGTGGCTAGCCAAGTGTAATACTGTCTGCTATCTGGCAAAGGATAGATTATTTTCTGTGGTGAAATTTAATTGCTAAAATAGCAATCCACTAAATCTGGTGTCCCAGCAGCGGCTGGCAAAGTATAATAGTGTCCGGCAAAGGATATATTTTGTTCTGGGGTGAAATTTAATAGCCAAAATAGCAATACCGTAAATCAGTGGTTTCAGCTGTGGCTGGCCAAGTTTATTAGTGTCCAGCAAAGGATATATTTTGTTCTGGGGTGAAATTCAATTGCCAAAATAGCAATACCATAAATCAGTGGTTTCAGCTGTGGCTGGCCAATTTTAATAGTGTGCGGCAAAGGATATATTTTTTCTGGGGTGAAATTCAATTGCCAAAATAGCAATAATATAAATCAGTGGTTTCAGCTGTGGCTGGCCAAGTTTAATAGTGTCCGGCAAAGGATATAATTTTTATGGGGTGAAATTCAATTGCCAAAATAGCAATACCAAAAATCAATGGTTTCAGCTGTGGGTGGCCAAGTTAAATAGTGTCCGGGAAAGGATAGATAATTTTCTGGGATGAAATTCAATTGCCAAAATAGCAATACTGCAAATCAGGTGTTCCAGCTGTGACTGGACAAGTTTCATAGTGTCCGTCAAAGGATATATTATCTTCTGGGGTGAAATTCAGTAGCAAAAATAGCAATCCCCTAAATCTGGTGTGCCAGCAGTGGCTGGCAAAGTTTAATAGTGTCCGTCACAGGATAGATTTTGTTCTGGTGTGAAATTCAGTTGCCAAAATAGCAATACCATAAATCAGTGGTTTCAGCTGTGGCTGGCCAAGTTTAATAGTGTCCGGGAGGATATATTTTTTTCTGGGGTGAGATTCAATTGCCAAAATAGCAATACCATAAATCAGCGGTTTTAGATGTGGCTGGCCAAGTTTAATAGTGTACGGCAAAGGATATTTTTTTTTTCTGGGGTAATATTCAATTGCCAAAATAGCAATACCCTGAATCTGGTGTTCCAGCTGTTGCAGGCCTAGTTTAAATTTGTCCGTGAAAGGGTATATTTTTTTCTGGGGAGAAATTCAGTTGCCAAAATAGAAATACAGTTAATCTGGTGTTCCAGCTGTGACTAGACAAGTATCCGTCAAATAGTATCTGTCAAAGGATAGATTTTGTTCTGGGGTGAAATTCACTTGCCAACATAGCAATACCCTGAATCTGGTGTTCCAGCTGTTGCAGGTCAAGTGTTAATCTGTCCGTAAAAGGGTATATTACACTCAAGGTGTATATACAAGTGCTGAGAGGGTCATCCTCAATAACTTCACATGCTACCGTGCATCTCCCATTGTATTTCTGTCCGTTAAAGAGTATATTACACAAAGTGTTAAAATACAATTGCTGAAGGCATAATCCTACATATTTTTTCACATGCTACTGTGCATCTCCAAGTGTAAATCTGTCCATAAAAGGATACCTTTCATCCAGGGCCTAAATACTAGGTCTACAATTGATATTCCCCTAAATCAGAGGTTACTGCTGTGCCCGGATTAGTGTAATACGGTACATAAATAAATAGGCAGATAGTGTTAGGTGCCTGTAAAAAAACAGGCCTGAATTTGAAATCAATACATTGGGCCAAATATTTGTTTTCTTATTGTGGTGCTTGGTGAACGGTAACAATGAGGAAAACATCTAGTAAGGGACACAGACGCGGTCGTGGTGGTGTTAGTGGACCCTCTGGTGCTGGCAAAGGACGTGGCCATTCTGCCACAGCCACACGTCCTAGTGAACCAACTACCTCAGGTTCCAGTACCCGCCAGAATTTACAGCGACATTTGGTGGGGCCCAATGCCGTTCTAAGTATGGTAAGGCCTGAGCAAGTACAGGCGCTAGTCAATTGGGTGGCCGACAGTGGATCCAGAAAGTTCACAACATTTTTCCCACCCAGTCTTCTGCAGAAAGCGCACAGGTGGCACCTGAAAACCAAGCCCATCAGTCTGTCACATCACCCCCATGCATATCAGGGAAACTGTCTGAGCCTCAAGTTATGCAGCAGTCTATTATGCTGTTTGAAGACTCTGCTGGCAGGGTTTCCCAAGGGAATCCACCTAGCCCTTCCCCAGTGGTGGAAGACATAGAATGCACTGATGCACAACCACTTATGTTTCCTGATGATGAGGACATGGGAATACCACCTCATCAGAGTCCGCACGTCCCTGATGATGACGAAACACAGGTGCTTTTTGCAGTGTGCAGACTGAACAGGAGGTCAGGGAAGAAGACTGTGTGGAAAATGATTCAGGGGACGAGGTCCTAGACCCCACATGGAATGAAGGTCGTGCCACTGACTTTCATACTTCAGAGGAAGAGGCAGTGGTGAGACCGAACCAACAGCGTAGCAAAAGAGGGAGCAGGGGGCAAAAGCAGAACAGCCGCCGCCAAGAGAGTTCGCCTGCTACTGGCCAGCGCCACCAGGGACCGAGCACCCCAAAGGCAGCTTCAAGGAGTTCCCTGGCATGGCACTTCTTTAAACAATGTGCTGACTACAAGACCCAAGTGGTTTGCACGCTGTGCCATCAGAGCCTGAAGCGAGGCATTAACGTTCTGAACCTTAGCACAACCTGCATGACCAGGCATCTACATGCAAAGCATGAACTGCAGTGGAGTAAACACCTTAAAAACAAGGAACTCACTCAGGCTCCCCCTGCTCCCTCTTCTGCTGCTGCCTCGGCCTCTTCCTCCGCCTCGGGAGGAATGTTGGCACCTGCCGCTCACCAAACAGAGGATGTTCCACCGACACCACCACCTGCGTCACCAAGCATCTCCACCATGTCACACGGCAGCGTTCAGATCTCCATCTCACAAACCTTGGAGAGAAAGCGTAAATTCCCACCTAGCCACCCTTGAGCCCTGGGCCTGAATGCCAGCATTTCTAAACTACTGGCCTTTGAAATGCTGTCATTCAGGCTGGTGGACACAGACAGCTTCAAACAGCTGATGGCCATGGCTGTCCCACAGTATATTGTTCCCAGCCGCCACTACTTTTCCAAGACAGCCGTGCCTTCCCTGCACAACCAAGTATCCGATAAAATCAAGTGTGCACTGCGCAACGCCATCTGTGGCAAGGTCCACCTAACCACAGATACGTGGACCAGTAAGCACGGCCAGGGACGCTATATCTCCCTAACTACACACTGGGTAAATGTAGTGGTGGCTGGGCCCCAGGCGGAGAGTTCCTTGGTGCAAGTCCTTCGCCGCCAATGGTCGCAGGGCATCATTCTTTGCCTCCTGTAGCCTCCTCCTCCTCTGCTTCCACCAGCTCATCCAGTCAGCCACACACCTTCACCACCAACTTCAGCACAGCCCGGGGTAAACGTCAGCAAGCCATTCTGAAACTCATATGTTTGGTGGACAGGCCACACACCGCGCAGGAGTTGTGGCGGGGTATTGAACAACAGACCGACGAGTGGTTTCTGCCGGTGGGCCTCAAGCCCGGCCTGGTGGTGTGCGATAATGGGCGAAATCTCGTCGCAGCTCTGGGACTAGCCGGTTTGATGCACATCCCTTGCTTGGCGCATGTGCTGAATTTGGTGGTGCAGAAGTTCATTCACAACTACCCCGACATGTCAGAGCTGCTGCATAAAGTGCGTACCATCTGTGCATGCTCCCGGCATTCACATCCTGCCGCTGCTCGCCTGTCTGCGCTACAGCAGAACTACGGCCTTCCCGCTCACCGCCTCATATGCGACGTGCCCACCAGGCGGAACTCCACCTTGCATATGCTAGAGAGACTGTGTGAGCAGCAGCAGGCCATAGTGGCATTTCAGCTGCAGCACGCACGCGTCAGTCGCACTGTTGAACAGCACCACTTTACCACCAATGATTGGGCCTCCATGCGAGACCTGTGTGCCCTGTTGCGCTGTTTTGAGTACTCCACCAACATCGCCAGTGGCGATGACACCGTTATCAGCGTTACAATACCACTTCTATGTCTCCTTGAGAAAACGCTTAGGGCGTTGATGGAAGATGAGGTGGCCCAGGAGGAGGAGGAGGATGAGGGGTCATTTTTAGCACTTTCAGGCCAGTCTGTTAGAAGTTGCTCAGAGGGAGGTTTTTTGCAACAGCAGAGGCCAGGTACAAATGTGGCCAGCCAGGGCCCACTACTGGAGGACGAGGAGGATGATGAGGAGGTGGAGGAGGATGAGGATGAAGCAGGTTCACAGTGGGGTGGCACCCGACACAGCTTAGGCCCATCACTGGTGCGTGGCTGGGGGGATACGGAGGACGATGATGATACGCCTCCCACAGAGGACAGCTTGTCCTTACCTCTGGGGAGCCTGGCACACATGAGCGACTACATGCTGCAGTACCTGCGCAACAACAGCAGAGTTGCCCACATTTTAATGTGTGCGGACTACTGGGTTGCCACCCTGCTGGATCCCCGGTACAAAGACAATGTGCCCACCTTACTTCCTGCCCTGGAGCGTGAAAGGAAGATGCGCAAGTACAAGCGCACACTGGTAGACGCGCTCCTGAGAGCATTCCCAAATGTCACAGGGGAACAATTGGAAGCTCAAGGCGAAGGCAGAGGAGGAGCAAGAGGTTGCCAATGCAGCTGTGTCACGGCCAGCTCCTCTAAGGGCAGGGTTAGCATGGCAGAAATGTGGAAAAGTTTTGTCTCCACGCCACAGCTAACTGCACCACCACCTGATACAGAACGTGTTAGCAGGAGGCAACATTTTACTAACATGGTTGAACAGTATGTCTTCACACCCCTCCACGTACTGACTGATGGTTCGGCCCCATTAAACTTCTGGGTCTCCAAATTGTCCACGTGGCCAGAGTTATCATTTTATGCCTTGGAGGTGCTGGCCTGCCCGGCCGCCAGTGTTTTGTCTGAACGTGTATTCAGCACGGCAGGGGGCGTCATTACTGACAAACGCAGCCGCCTGTCCACAGCCAACGT
Organism: Bufotes viridis; assembly: GCA_033119425.1. Taxonomy (NCBI): domain Eukaryota; kingdom Metazoa; phylum Chordata; class Amphibia; order Anura; family Bufonidae; genus Bufotes; species Bufotes viridis. Next base: position 314,179,286 of record CM065592.1, read on the forward strand.
GGACAAGCTGACGTTCATAAAAATGAACCAGGCATGGATCCCACAGGAACTGTCCCTCCCTTGTGCAGAATAGACATTTATAACCGCCTCCCCCTCAACCATGTATTCTTATACTACGGGGCACTTCTTTATTGAATCCTCATTTTTTTAATTTTACCATGATCTTGCGGTGCAACCCAAAGTTGAATGAACCTCTCCTCAATCTGGGTGCCGGGGCCTAAATAACTGAAAGTGGCCTGTTACAATGGTGGCTGACATGAAGCCTGAACCTCTGCCATGCAACCTCTCTCCTCTGTCTGGGTGCCGTGGGCTAAAAATCTGGAAGTGGCCTTCTCCAGTGGTGGGTGATATGACACCTTATTCCTTGCTGTGGGACCTCTCTCCTCTGTCTGGGTGCTGGGGCCTAAATAACTGAAAGTGGCCTCCTTCAGTGGTGGGTGATATGACGCCTTATTCCTTTCTGTGGGACCTCTCTCCTCTGTCTGGGTGCTGGGGCCTAAATAACTCAAAGTGGCCTCCTCCAGTGTTGGGTAATATGACGCCTTATTCCTTGCTGTGAGACCTCTCTCCTCTGTCTGGGTGCTGGGGCCTAAATAACTCAAAATGGCCTTCTCCAGGTTTGGGTGCTATGACGCCTTATTCCTTGCTGTGGAACCTCTCTCCTCTGTCTGGGTGCTGGGCCTAAATTACTGAAAGTGACCTTCTCCATTGGTGGTTGACTTGAAGCCTGATTCTCTGCTATGGGGCCTCTCCCCAATTGATATTGGTTAATTTTTATTTATTTTATTTAATTTAATTAATTTCCCTATCCACATTTGTTTGCAGGGCATTTATCTACATTTTGCTGCCTTTTGCAGCCCTCTAGCCCTTTCCCGGACTATTCTACAGCCCTTTTAGTGCCCAAAAGTTCGGGTCCCCATTGACTTCATCGGGGTTCGGGTTCGGGATGAAGTTCGGGTCGAGTTCGGATCCCGAACCCGAACATTTTCGGGAAGTTCAGCCGAACTTCTCGAACCCAAACATCCAGTTGTTCGCTCAACTCTAATCATAATCAATACATGAAAATTTCCTTTATGTTCATCATCAATCAGCTCTCCTCTGGTGGAGTTGAGAAGTAAGGGTCAATCCAGGCCTTGTTCATTTTGATCTGAGTCAACCTGTCAGCATTGTCAGTAGACAAGCGGATACGCTTATCAGTTATAATGCCACCAGCAGCATTAAATACACGCTCAGACATAACGCTGGCAGCAGGGCAGTCCAGCACCTCCAAGGCATAGAGCGCAAGTTCGTGCCACGTGTCCAGCTTAGACACACAGTAGTTGTAAGGCACTAAGGGATCATTTAGGACGCCGATACGGTCTGCGATGTATTCCTTCACCATCTTCTAAAACTTTTCCCTCCTTGTAGCACTAGTCTGTGCTTAAGGGTGAGGTTGCTGGCGGCGTTTCATGAAGGTATCCCATGCCTTGGAGAGTGTTCCCCTGCCTCTGTTTGAACTGCTATGTGTTCCCCTTGTCTCCCTTGCTCGGTTGCCTCAGGAAGTACAGACTCTGGAGGCCGCATTGTCAGATGGAAAATTTTGGAGCAATCTTTCAACAAGTACCTTCTAGTATTGCAAAGTTTTACTCGTCCTCTCCACCACAGGAATGAGAGATGAGAAGTTCTCTTTGTAGCGGGGGTCGAGAAGGGTGAACACCCAGTAATATGTGTTATCTAAAATGCGTATAATGCGGGAAAGACAGCCTAACATGAAGTCAGCCACGTGTGCCAGAGTACCAACAGGCAAGACGTCGATGTCAACATCAGGATGACTCTCCATCCTTTCATCCTCCTCCTCCTCTTCTGCCCATCCATGCTGAACAGATGGTATTAAAGTTCCATGGGTACTACCGTCTGTAGCAGAGGCACCGATCTCCAGCTCCGCATCCTCCACCTCCTCTTCTTCATGGCCCAATTCGCACTGAGATGACAAACTGTGGGTGGTCTGGCTATCACCCTGTGTAATGTTCTCCCCCATTTTCTCGTTTGCCACATTCAGAGCATCCTCCTTAATTGTGAGCAGCGATCATTTGAGTAGACACAGCAGTGGAATGGTTATGCTGATAATAGCATTATCACCACTAACCATCTGTGTGGATTCATCAAAGTTTTTTAAAACCTCACAGAGGTCTGACATCAATTCCCACTCCTCGATTGTGAATAGTGGCAGTTGACTGGAATGGCGATGACCATGTTGTTGCTGGTATTCCACAACTGCCCTCTGCTGCTCACAAAGCCTGGCCAACATGTAGAACGTAGAGTACCAGCGTGTGCTCACGTCGCACAACAGTCGGTGAGCTGGAAGCTGCAAGTGCTGCTGCATTATTGACAGACCGGCTGAAGCTGTGGACGACTTTCGGAAATAGGCACACATGCGGCGCGCCTTCACTAGTATCTTTGCCAAATTGGGGTAGGTTTTTGTAAACCGCTGAACCACTATGTTTAAAATGTGGCCTAGGCATGGGATGTGTGTCAGGTTGCTGATCTCCAAAGCCACCACCAAGTTATGGCTATTGTTAGACACAACCATGCCTAGTTGTAGGTTGAGTGGTGAGAGCCACAGCTTGGTCTGGTCCCTTATACCCTGCCACAGCTCTAAGGCAGTGTTTCCCAACCAGTGTGCCTCCTGTCCGGGCATGCTGGGAGTTGTAGTTTTGCAACAGCTGGAGGCACGCTGGTTGGGAAACACTGCTCTAAGGAGATCAGGGTCAGCACGGCCTGTTGACGCTTACCCACAGCAGTGCTACACTGCTTCCATCCAGCGACTGATGGCTGACTACTGTTGGAGATGGAAGTGAAGGAGGAGAAGTGTGGGTTGGAGCCAGTAACAAAGCTGCTGGCAGAGACCCTGGTGGACATAAGGCCCTCAATCCTGGGTGTGAGTAGCACCTGTGCCATCCCAGGGTAGGACTCACTCCCAGCCTCCTCAACATTCACCCAGTGTGCGGTTAGGGAAATGTAGCATCCCTGGCCACCAACACCATGTGTCCGTGGTGCCGTGGTGAGGTGGACCCCCCAGTAAGTGCGTTGGTCAGGGCAAGGGTGATGTTCTGGGACACATGCTGGTGTAAGGCGGGTGCGGCACACCGTGGAAAATAGTGGCGGCTGGGGACTGCATACCAAGGGATGGCCCTAAATGGCAACATTTCAAGGCCCAGTAATTTCGAAAGTTGCGCATTTAGTGCTATAGCCTGTGGATGGGTGGGTATTTGCGCTTGTGTTCAAATGCCTGTGTTATCAACATTTGAACGCTGCGCTGGGGCAGTGAAGTAGATGTTGTTGCTGATGGTTCATGCGAAGGTCGAGGTGCAGGTCGAGGGGCATCCAGGCCTGCGCCTTCGACAGGGGATTGGCCGGCAGTGCGTAACACAGGGGAAGTGGAGGCAGTGGTGTGACCCGCAGACCCAGATTGTGGACCCAGGAGTTCGCCACACTTATTAGGGTGCTTGGATGCCATGTGGCGGATTATGCTGCTGGTGGTGAGGTTGCTAGTGTTCACACCCGGATCATTTTGGTACGGCACAGGTTGCAAACTACCACTCTTTTGTCGTCTGCGCTTTCCTTACAAAAGCGCCATACTGCGGAACACCTACCCCTTGGCAAGGTAGATTTAAGCATGGGGGTCAATCCTCCTGACTTGACCTAAAAACATGTCAGACGTTCCAGGGAGCCAGTAGTTAGATGAGGAGCCCACTGTCAGTGTCAGTAAGCAGCTGACAGTCCAGGAACGCGTTACAAGTATAGGGATAATCCAAGAGGGGTAGTCAAAGTCCAATCCGGGTTGAGGCAGGCAGCAAAGGTTCAAAGGTGGAAGACAGTCCAAGGGTCAGTAATCAGGAAGGATACAAAGGGGGCAACAGGCAATAGGAGGATCCCCAAGGAGGCTAGGTGTTCACCATAAGGTGAAATAACTCGGCAATAAGCCAAAGCTCAGACCAGGTATTTATTGCCAGGGGAGGTAGGACCAAGCCCTGGTCACTAAGGCAACCAGGAGGCCTCCCTCCCCGGGAACCAATAGCAGGCGAGGAAGGCGTGTACGGGGAACCTCCCCCAGCAAGGATTGCACCTGACAGCCAGATGATGCAGGAACGCTATGCTCCCGGGAATGCGCACGCAGCCTGCGTACTGCGCATGCGCACTTGCCGCGTGACTCGTGCACCTGCACCTCGGGCACCAGGTGTTCTACCGAGCTGAAGGGGAACCCGTGCCTTCCACCGTGCCCGCGGTCCCCGAGTAGGGGTAACACCCCCTGCTTCCTGACACCACAGCCTCAGTGATTGACAACTGTGTCAAATCATCATCCACCTCGATTCACCACTGTCATCTTCTTGAGACTGTGAAGGCTCAAGATGTTGGGAATCAGGGTACAATATCTCAGGTACCTCTTCAAGCGTGCTTGGCGAAAAAGCCAAACCAAGTACTGGCGGTGAAAAGAGGTAATGTGAATATCCGAGTGTGGGATCACTTGTTTGGCCAGACGCAACATGGTGGGAGTAAGGAGGATCACAGTGAGGGTTTGGTTGACCAGACTCTTGGCTACAGAGACTGGACTTAGTGGAAGAGAGGGTGGTGCTTAACCGACTGGAAGCATTATCTTTAGCAATCCAACTGACGACCTGTTCGCACTGGTCCGACTTGGACAGTGGATTTTTTTGTTTTTTCTGGTGCACTGGTAGCAGGCACAGTTTCATTGCGCCCAGGGCCACGGCCTCTGCTTACACCATCAGCATCACGCCCACTTCCCAGTTCCTTTGTGCTTGCCTTCTGCATATTAATGGTTTTGTCTGTAGATGTGGCGCAGATTCTTTTACTTTCCACTAAAGACCGTTTTCTGATGCAGGACAGTATTGGTTACAGAACACCACAGATTTTGGACACTATTCTAGGTCCAGCTTAATCGAAGTTGTAATATACACAGTGTTTTCAGATTCAGTTCAGTATGGGATACAAAAACCAACAGATTATGGACACTTTACTAGGCCCAGATTAATGGAAGTTGTAATATACACAGTGTTTTCAGATTCGGTTCAGTATTGGATACAAAAAAACACAGATTGTGGACACTTTACTAGGCCTAGATTAATGGAAGTTATAATATATACAGTGTTTTCAGATTCAGTTCAGTATGGGATACAAAAATCTACAGATTGTGGACACTTTACTAGGACCAGGTTAATGGAAATTGTAATATACACACTCTTTTCATATTGCGGACTCAACGCACACACAGATGTAGCACAAATTGGGTTAATCTCCCCAGAATTTTTTTTTTCTCTGATTGTGCGGTGTGTATCTTACTAGTAGGCACACTCTAGTGAATAAGCACCTTTTTATAATGTCTGCTAAACACACTGCTTTTTGATGGCGTACTGTATATCTCACTAGTAGGCACACTCTAGTGAATAAGCCCCTTTTTATAATGTCTGCTGAACACACTGCTTTCTGATGGCATACTATAGATCTCAAAAAGTAAGGAATGTCGCACTAGAATGTTGGATATCTAGGAAGAGGTGCACTACACAAATGGAGTCACTCACTCCACGCAACATGTAAATGATAGAGGATTGTGCGGCACTCTCTAATACTAAGGAGCATAAAGAAAAAGTAAATATTTATTAGGTATATTAAAAAGAATTCTAATACAGTGGTTCACAAGCCAATCCTAAATACAATATTGAATGTACGCATCAATAGTTCATGATAAAAAACTCGCAATAAAACAGGTATAAAAATGGGGTGGTTATCCAAAACCAAAGCTGTCAAAAATAGTCAAAAATAGTCACAAATGAATAAAAACGTATGTCCGTCCTTTCAGTGAATATTCTCACTTTCCCAGCATACCTTCAAGCTATTTCCAATTCAGTCCCGCTCTTATTAAGAAATAAAACTTGTTGCCAGTGGAGTAAGTTTTGATATGTGTCTTGAATGGCGTCCCACTCAAAGACTTATGGTAGCGGCGTCCCGCTCAAAGTCAATGAAAGCGATCGCTATGATGTTTAATAAGAACAGTCTTACCGGGATCTCGAGGTTAGGATGGCTCTCTGCGTAGTGCTAAATACTGCTATCTCCACACTCCGGTATAGGGAGCCGTTCAATTAAACAGAGTCCGTGCACATGGTATCTCCTGCACGTGGGAATATCTGCACTGTGATGCCGTACCGTGCTTTGCTGTGCTTGTGCTTCTGCGGGTATCTGATATTTTCTCCTCTAACTTCTTCACTGTTCTTTGACATAGTTTCTGGGGGGGGGTAAAACATCATACTATAGATCTCACTTGCAGACACACTCTAGTGAATAAGCCCCTTTTTATAATGTCTGCTAAACACACTGCTTTCTGATGGCGTACTGTAGATCTCAATAATATCAAATCTTTCAGTCTTTTAAAAGATTTTGGGTACTTAAAAATGCGATTTTCCAGCCCTGCACTATCTGTCCCTTCCTGAAGACACCTGTCCCTGATACTGCTGAATTTAACGCCTATTAAAAAAAAAATAATGGTGCTGCACTGCTGTCAAACACACACTGTAGTCCTTAAGAGGACTGTCTGGTCTTTCAATAGTTTTTTTGGGAGTTGAATGTGTGAATTTCCAGCAAAATGCTATCTGCCCCTGCCTAATGTCTGCTCTCCCTGACGCTAAATGATCCGAGCGCGGAACATCGGCTCCTATATAAGCTGGTATCATGTGTTTTGGCCAGCTAATCAGTGTAAGGCTAATAGCTAACATGGCTATGGCATAACACTACAGGGAATTACTTACCTGAACTTTGATCCGCTGTTTAGGAGGCGCCAAACTTGCGGGGAGACAGGCAACTGAAATTAGATTAAAGTGTACAGATAAAGTGCCTTATTTTAGGCAACGTCCTGTGCGCACGGTATGATTGATGGGCAGCACTGGGAGAGGAGACTCGAATAATGCGACGAGTAGAGATGTCGCGAACATAAAATTATCCAAACGCAAACTTCCGCAAATAGAACCGCTATAGACTTCAATAGGCAGGCGAATTTTAAAACCCACAGGGACTCTTTCTGGCCACAATAGTGATGGAAAAGTTGTTTCAAGGGGACTAACAACTGGACTGTGGCATGACGGAGGGGGATCCATGGCAAAACTCCCATGGAAAATTACATAGTTGACGCAGAGTTGGGTTTTAATCCATAAAGGGTATAAATCACCTAAATTTTTTTGAACAACGTGGATTAAAACATCCAGTGTGTGTATACGATCAGGTATGATGTATCGATCAGGTAGTGTAAGGGTTACGCCCGCTTCACAGACATTGACAGACCAAACTCCCCTTTTAATGCACCGTAAACAACCGCAACAGTCCATTTGCACAACTGCGAACTCCCCATTTGCACAAGGTTGGATACCAAGCTAGCCATGTCCCGGTGATGTCATTGAAGGTTTCTTCCTCCACCCAGCCACGTACAACACCAAGGGTCCCCGAAAGGTGAATTGAATTGATTTTTCGAATGGAGAGATAGTTAAAAAAACGCTGGCTCCCTCCCCTTTGTTTTAATCCACGGTCACTGCGTCTGCGTCGTGCAATTTACTCTCACACCCGATATGAGTGTTATTTTCTGTAGTTCTCTTCTCATCAGTTTAATCCCTGTTGCGTCCCAAATCTGGGGTCCATTTATTGAATTGATTTTTCGAACTGGGAGATGGTTAAAAAAAACGTTGGCTCCCTCCCCTTTGTTTTAATTTACGGTCACTGCGTCTGTGCCGTGCAATTTACTCTCACACCCGATATGAGTGGTGTCTTAACTAGTACTATTCCTATCAGTTTAATCCCTGTTACGTCCCATATCAGGGATTGCCTTAAAATTTAGGCCGGGTACCTTAGACTGCCTTCATAGTGACAGACCAAACTCTCATACACCAAACTGAATTGATTTTAGGAACCGGGAGATGGAAAAAGCAGCTTGGTCGGTCCTCTTACTCCCAAATTGGGGCACTGCGCATGCACAGAGCAATGTGCTGTGACACCCTATATGAGTGGTGTCTTAACTAGTACTATTCCTATCAGTTTAATCCCTGTTACGTACCCTATCCGGGGACGTGTGTCGAATTGATTAACCATTGTCGAATTAACAAACCATTACGACATCATGAAATAATTTAGTTCTGAGCTCTGTACTTGCTTTGTATTGGAATTGATGGGGATTTTTTTAATTGTCTGCATTATTTCTAATAAACTATTAAGAGACTTTATTATGATTTTTTATTTTATGTATTAAAAACCCATACAACTTAAAAAAAAAAAATAAGGTAAATTCCATGCTTGTCAGCCGTCAGCAGGTTGACCCAATGCGCAGTGTACGTGATATACCTGCCCTGACCGTGCTTTGCAGACCAGGTATCAGTGGTCAGATGGACCCTTGCCCCAACACTGTATGCCAGAGATGCCATGACTTCCTTTTCAATAACATAGTAGAGGTTTGGGATTGCCTTTTTTGAAAAAAAAATTCGTCCAGGTACCTTCCACTGTGGTGTTCCAATAGCGACAAATTTTTTGAAGGCCTCGGACTCCACCAGTTGGTATAGTAAAAGCTGGCGGGCTAAGAGTTCCATCAAGCCAGCTGTCAGACGCCGGGCAAGGGGGTGACTCTGTGACATTGGCTTCTTACGCTCAAACATTTCCTTAACAGACACCTGACTGTGGGCAGATGAGATGGAGCTGCTGAAGGTGAGAGGCGGAGTGGTGGGTGGTTGAGAGGGGGCAAGGAGGACAGCAGTGGTTGACGTGGCTGAAGATGCTGGACCAGGAGGAGGATGGTGGCTTTGAGTTTGTGTGCTGCTTGTACGCATGTGTTGATCCCATTGGCGTTTGTGGTGTGAGATCATGTGCCTTTGCAAAGCAGTTGTACTGAGGTGGGTGTTGGACTTCCCACGACTCAGTTTCTTTTGGCACAGGTTTGAAAATGGCATTGCTGAGCTTTGCAATGACAGCATTCTAGTGGTGGCAACAACATGCGTTGACTGGCGTGCTGTCTGGCTGACCCCGGGTGCCGATACATGCTGTTTGACTGTGCCACTAACTCCTTGCGACGACCTCCCCCTGCTTCCAACTCGTCTCCTCCTTCTCTCTGTCTCCCCTTCTGAACTTTCCCCCTCTTCTTCTCTTCGAGCAGGTACCCACGTGGCATCCGTGGACACATCGTCATCATCAACCGCTTTACTTGTATCTGACACCTCAGCAAAGGAAGCAGCAGCGGGTACAACATCATCATCATCACACTGTACGTCCATGTGTGTAATCCTGCCTGACTGAGACATATCCCTGTAATCTACATCATCTGGCAATAATGGTTGCGCATCACTAATTGCATCCAACTGATGTGTAAATAACTCCACTGACGGATCAAGTGAAGCGGCTGTGGTGGCTGTGGGGGTAGTGGTGGCGGAGGGCGGGAGCGTGGTAACTTGAGAGCAGGTGACTGAAGCTGAGCTGGAGGAGGATGGTGCGTCAAGGTTCTTAGCGGAAGCTGTTGAAGATTGGGTGTCAACTATGAATTTTTCAGGTTCAGGGTACGTGGCCTCTGAACACTGGGCATTATTCCAGGGCCAGTGGAAATCACAGCACCACGACCACGACGGCCCTGCGGGGTGGCCTGCCTCTGCCTGTCATTTTTTTTTAGATAAGTGGTACTACGCGTGCTAGGTACTGTGCCACCCGGTATGAGTGTTGGGCACTAGCAGAGGGCACACTACAGTCTGTGGTCCTGACACACACACACTGGCAGGCAGGCAACTGAAATTAGATTAAAGTGTACAGATAAATTGCCTTATTTTAGGCAACATCCTGTGCTGCACGGTAAGGCAAAGTCCAGTGCCACAAGGTATGATTGATGGGCAGCACTGGCAGAGGGCACACTACAGTCTGTGGGCCTGACACACACACACTCACCGTCAGGCAACTGAAATTAGATTAAAGTGTACAGATAAAGTGCCTTATTTTAGGCAATGTCCTGTGCCACACGGTATGATTGATGGGCAGCACTGGCAGAGGGCACACTACAGTCTGTGGGCCTGACACACACACACTGGCCGGCAGGCAACTGAAATTAGATTAAAATGTACAGATAAAGTGCCTTATTTTAAGGCAAAGTCCAGTGCCACACGGTATGATTGATGGGCAGCACTGGCAGAGGGCACACTACAGTCTGTGGGCCTGCAGCTCCTCACACACGGGCAGGCCAGGCAACTGTAATATATATATGGAGAAAAAATAAATAAAAGCAGACTAATGTAGCAGCCCTAAAAAGGTCTTTTTGGGGTGCTGTCAGGACGCTGTCCTTACAGCAGAGATCAGATGAGTTTTTCAGGACTGGAGTGGACAATGAATACACTTGCCTAGCTATCGATTTCCCAATTAAATCAGCAGCAGCTACACTGTCCCTCCTCTCACTAAGACTGCAGCTTCCGAATGAATCTAAAATGGATGCTGTCCAGGAGATGGAAGGGTCTGGGAGGGAGGGTATGCTGCTGATTGGCTGGAATGTGTCTGCTGACTGTGAAGTACAGGCTCAAAGTTTGCTCAATGATGATGTATAGGGGGCGGACTGAATATCGCACATGTTCGCCCGCCGCGGCGAACGCGAACAAGCAATGTTCGCCGGCGAATAGTTCGGGCCATCTCTAGCGACGAGCACACGTGGTATTCGGCCGAGTACCGCCACATGCAGAGCATAGAGATTCTCGAGCTGAACCGGTACTCGGCCGAGCATGCTCGCTCATCACTAATGATAAACTTTTTCTTTTGTAGTATTTTGTTGAGACCTCTTAAGTCTATGTTTAAAAGCCATTTGTTTTCTGGCTTGGGCACAGCTAAAACTGGGGAATTGAAGGCTTGTGAACTTTGTGCTACTTTTTTTCAGAGCACCTTTTACGAGGAATTCTTCTAGAAGTAGTGTACTCTTTCCTTGTTTCTCTCTTGAAGGAAGAGTAAATGCAAACTTCAGGTGATATCTCCACCTGATGGTTGATAAGACCCACCAGTCTGTGGTGGTTTCCAGCCAGTTTGGGTAGAAGTTTTGGAGTCTTGCACCCACCAGAGAATTGGCATAAGAACTCTGGTTTTGTAAGTTTCTTCTAGCCAGCGGATCCATCAGATCTTTTAAATCTCCGATCCTTTCATTCCATGGATATGAAATGGCTTCCAAAACCTTTTTGTGGAAAATTTTCTACGTATATCCAGTAAAGCTGGAAGGATTATTCCTGTTTAAAGAGGTATTAGGAAACATATGACCATTCTCTTCATTCAAGATCTTCAGGATCTTTGTTAATTAGTCTCCAAAGAGAAACACAGGCTTAAAAGAAATGGAGATGAAGTTGTTCTTTGAAGAGGTGTCCACATTCCATGGTTTAAACCAGATCACCTGACGAGCGGCATTGGATAGTGGTATAGTTCTGGATGAGAGCTGTAGTGAATCCACAGAATAGTCACAGATAAATTCAGAGGATAGCTTCATTTCAGGAATCATCTGAAGAAGTTTTTCCCTGTAGGTACATGCTGCTATATCTTCTGCTAGTTGAATTTGGCAAATCCCTAATGCTTTTGCCACAGATATGGCTGCTTTTAAAACTCTAGCGACGCCTGCAGCATTAGTAAAGGTTCTTTTAAGTGCTATGTTGGCCTTTGTCCATCAGATTCCATAAAAGTGTACAGCCATCGGATGTAAACACCGATCTTCTAGACAGTTTTGCTACTGCCAGATGGTCACGAACCAGCGGGTGTGAACCCACTGTGCCACATGTCCTACCTCCTCTAAGGTCATTGTCTAAGTGGACCCCTCGATATTTACAGTACCCCTGATGGTGGGGATAGACTTTCCCAAGGGGAACACCACTACCTCTTGAGGAGGATAGGCACACGAGGCAGGTGGTCCAGGAGGTAGCTGAGAAAGGTACCAAAGGTACATGCATCGTCAGCAGGCTAAGTCATTATCAGGAGCAACAGTGCAGGACCGAAGGATGATGCAGAGGCAATAGGTCAGGGCAGGTGGCACAGGTACAGGTCATGCAATCCAGGTCGGCAACAGGAGAGTTAAGGAAAGCAGGCAGGGATCAAACAGGTAGCATGGTCCGGGAACACGAGTACGAGTCAGGAACACAAACGGATATCAGGAACCTTAGCAGGACACAAAGACCTTGGCACTGAGGTAATAACTTTGGCTCATCAGAGCCAATACATTCTAATACTGTACGGAGTGCTCGCTTATGCGAATCGACTTAGAATGTTTCATCAGAAGTTGATTCGCTCATCCCTAGTAGATGCCTGTCAATTTTGCAAGGATCAACTTATGATCTGATTCCAGTGGACCAAGGGATCAATGTCGAAGGGAACACCTTGGGCTTGCCGTTTGTTTCTATCTTGGTCTTTAATCTGGTATTCGACATTTTGGAACCACAACAGACGCGCTCCTTTCATTAATTTTCCTTTCACACATATAGCGTAGTGATCTGACTAGGTAGTAATTCCAGATGTCTTTTTAACTAGACGCTGTGATGCAATTGCCTTCAGTAA